>CM070543.1:2718720-3448135 GCA_036346415.1 Raddia guianensis
AATTGATTGTGAGTGGATCTCGGTGAAGCCGGGGTTGCGACAGAAGTTGGTATCAGAGTCAGTCAGACCCTAGGAAGCGTAGCTAGTCTACCTTTAAAACTTAAGGATTTATTTTCAATAAAAATTGTGTTTAAGCTCCTTTGCTACTATCTGATCTTTCCAAAGTCTAGTATCTCTTTACTTGGAATTCTTTGCTTTCACTCTTCCCTGCTCACCTTCTAAATTTCATTCTATCCTTACCTATTGTTCTACCTTACAAAGTTTTATTCTATCCACCTGCATAATTCCAAGTTTAGTCACTAGACCTAATTTGTTCAAGAAGAAGTTATATTGCTTCCAACATCAGCATCGAAGAAGAAGAAGAGACCGTCGTTGAAGGAAAGAAGAAACGAAAGACTACTTGATGAAGATGAAGACCCGTCACTTTCAAAAGATGAAGTGTAGAAGTCGTATAATAAAACAAATTATTATATATTTTTGTGTGGATTATACCATATCAACTTTTGGCTTGCTCTGTGAGATACGGATATTCATTTACTAGGTTAATTGTAATATCTAGTTATTTAGTAATATATGGTTTGGTGTATTGCTTTGCCTTTAATTTGTGCATCTACAAGAAGATCGAAAAAAGATGGTGCAAGACCCGCCACTACAATAAAGTTGTTCAGTCCGGATGCTTTGAAGGAGGCCAAAGATCAAGCCAAGTTGATCGAACATAGAAAAAGGACCGCACAATTAAGGCAGAAGAGCTATGTTCACAAACGAAGGCGAGAATTGTAGTTTGAGATCAGGGATCATGTATATTTTAAGGTTTCACCTATTAAGGACCTACGTCATTTTCATGTTTCTGGAAAGCTGTCTGTAAAATATATCAGGTCTGTTTCCAATAATAGGAAGGAGAGGATAAGTTGTATATCAGTTAGAGTTGACGGAACGACTGTCAAGAGTCATAATGTGTTCCATGTATCGCATCTCAGAAAGAGTTTGAGGGTGCCAGAGGAACAGATGTCCGTAGAAGTTATGGATTTACAAGAGGATCTGCCTTATAAAGAAAGACCAGTTAAGATTTTGTATGTTTTTGAAAGGTGTACTCGGGGTCGAACTATCAGGTTATGCAAAGTGCAATAGTCAAACCATACCGAGGCAGAAGCTACTTGGGAGAATGAGGATGATTTAAAAGCCGAATTTCTAGACCTATTCGAGCAAGCCTTCTCTGAATCTCGAAGTCGAGATTCTCCATAAGGGGGAGGTTTGTGACATCCTTATTTTATCGTATGTCACTTTATTTTAAAAATCTTAAAGATAAATAAAGAGAATTGTTATATACAAAACGCTAATTTAAATTACTTTAACTTAGGTTTAAACCCAAAACCATAGGAAAACCTATGGTAAAATCCTAAAAAAATTCCAGAAAATATTAGAAGCCTACATTTAGCCACCACCCAAATTTCAAGCACATATTACAAGTCTAGCCCATGATTCCATGAAGTATAGCCTTTTTGCTAGGAGCTCGTAAAACCCATCAAATAATGTGCAGACGAGGGAATCTCGTGCCCAACTTTGGAGGAGAGTTTCTGGAAGCCTAATCTCATGTTAGGGTAAAAGCCTATCGACGTTTGTTTAATTGTGAGGGTATCGTCGGCAATGATTTATATGGGTTATGCGCTAGATCTCAAACTCGATGATAACACGAGATAGGGGATTATATAGGTGCAGACACTCGCAGAGGAGGTAACACCCTAGTCATGTGTTTTGTGATTATGATCTTGCGTATTGCGTGTGAAGGAGAACGCGGTGCAACACTAGACGAAAAACAAAAATTTTCTACCGCGATCACCTAGGAAACAAGCGAGTCAAAAATCATGGATTGTTACCCTTGGAGCACGTTAGCAGCGGGTGAGGGTGAAGCCTCCCCAGGTGCTCCAAAGCACAATAAGTAGTCGTACACGACATGGGACAACTCCTCCTCACGGAAGTAGTCGATCCTCTCAATCAGCGCCGGTGCAGGAGCGACGACGCCTGTACGGTTTGCACACATCCAGCGGTGGAACACCACACGTTGGTGTGCTAGCACCCACGCGCGCACATATTGATCCCCGAATGTACATAATGACCGAATCGGCTGAACCTTTTGCCACACGATATCAGTCAAGCTCAAAGCGAGATGTTTGTCACCCTTGTGATAGCTCGACTCATTCACTCGTCAAAGTAATGGATATAATCGTAATTAACTATTTGATCACATTGGCATGGCCATGCACTTTTCCCTATCCATGCATAATGAGGAGACCAGAGATATCTCTCCTGTTATCGCGGAGGGGAAAATTCCATATTGATCTCTTATAGCTCATGTCTTGTTTCAAGGCATACCCGTAAGCCAACTTTATAATTTCCCTATTACGCCGAAGCGTTTGATAGCCCCAAAGTATACGACTACGCATGCTGAGAATCAATAAGGATCTCAGGTTGAAGGACCGTATAGGTATTCCACTCGTGATTACACCCTGATGGCACTTTTAAGATAACTATCTCAGCGGTGTCTCGGAGCGGGTCTATCCAACCCCATGTTCTCTAACATGTGCCCACATTATTCATTTGATGTCTTCATATCTTTGATATGTGAAACATTACTATCAATCAATACATGTGCTAGTCAAATCACTGTTGTTCCATATAATGATACGTGACCAGGGGTCATTTAGATTAATATCATATTAACAATGTGTTTCACAATTAAGTCATATTCAATGAACAAAGCAGTGACATTTGTTTAAGGAAGGCATAAGTACATGAACATAGACGTATGATACAATCATCCCACTGAAAGGGATATGCCCTAAATCAATCATAGTGATGATTGTACCACGTCTTTGTTCATGTACATATGATAACGTTGTTTATCGGTTACTTGAATAAATATCATGACTTTTTTGATTGTGAAACACATTGTTATATGACATTATTCTAAACGGGTCCCTGATCCATATCATTATGAGGAGCGGTTATGATTTGATCAGCATATGTATGGGTTGATGGTAATGTTTCACATACCATAAATATTGTCAGGACCCGCCTGAACGAGTCGAGTCTCTTCTGTGCCTTACTGTACTAGTCCCTGGATTAGTAACTAGTACACACAGATTCAAGAACTTGGATTATAACCATTCTCATTAAAACATTAAATATTACATTAGAGTGTGGCCATTAAGGCTCATAATACAAAGGCTGGCACACAGGCCATACAACTGCGGAAGCATGGGTACATAGTAAAATCCAAAAGAGAACTTCAACATGATCCCACAGGCAAGGCTGTAGTAGCATTCCTAGGCGTCGGAGTAATCCACGTCCTGTACACCATCGGCGAAGCCGTCGTCTTCAGGCTCAACGTCGTCCGGGTAGTAACTCTGAGACATATGCATATGAGGGCATTAGCAAAGGAGGGGTCAGGGTTTCATTTGCAGAAAGCCATCTTTATAAATTTTCCTATATCTTTGAAAATGTAAAAAGGGTTAAAAAGAGTCAAAATAAATATCTTTCTTTTGAATCTCCGGCTACCCGCCGGTTTTAACCCAGCACGGGCAACTCATGGCTACCTGCCATGTCCATCCAAAGATCATATGGCTATCTGCCATAGAAATGCAATATCAGGGCTAACTGCCAAATCAAAATCTCAGGGCTATCCGCCATGTCAAAATCATAATCTCAAGGCTAGCCGCCATGCAAATCTCATGACTGCCCGTCATGCTAACTCAATCACTTCACAGCGTCCTGCTGCGATGGCCCGAAAAAAGACCCACGACGTGCTGTCGTGGTTTTCTTTCAAAGCGCCATTTTGAAAAAAAATTGTTAAAAATACTACCATGAGGCATCGCTCCATCGCCCGCTCTTGACCGTGGGCACGGCTGTCTAGACAGTTCTACACTCTACAGAGGTTGCACGCTTTACCCACGAGAGGTAATTTACAAAGTAAACCACCACAAGGTCTTTAACCAACTCACTCCTAGCTCAGGCATCATCGCTAAGGATTCCACCTCTAGGCTGGTACTCAGTTGCCAGCGGCCCCCTCTTGCGCCAATAGGTTCAAATCTATGCGACACCGTTATCCACGAATTCTACACTCAATTCTATGGCACTGTGTTCTACGGGCACTGTCAAATTCTGCTTGACTCTGAGCGGTTTCTGTTATCCACGGATCAATTCCGTTATCCACGGATTCTACGCGACACCGTGTGCTATGGATTCTACGCTGCCTGTTCCACCAAGTGAGATGCCCGAAATAAGATACAAAATAATAAGGTTTCTGCAAAAGAATAAATAAGAAAAAGAACCTTTGGGCAGCTAACTGTGCTCGCCCGTATAAAACACACGCGTGGGGTGAGGATCGGGCAGCAGCGGTGACCAAGGGTCGCAAAGGCGCCGCTGACTTAGGCTGGCATGAAAGGGCTGGGCTAGCAGAGACTGCTTGGAGCGGGGGCCTGGCTCAGTGAAGGGGAGGAGGGGGCGTTGACGGGTGGGGTCGGCTCGTCATAGAGATAGAACAGGGGAGGCACGGGAGCACCTTGGCGACGGGGAAATCCGGCGACGGCGGCGATGCTCCGGCGAGGGGTTGTGAAGGGAAAGTGAGAGGGAGGAGTGGGGGTGCTCGGGGAGGGATCGGTGGCACTGGAGATCGCCGGCGGCGAGCTCGCGGCGGAGAAAAGTGGCAGCACACGGTGAAAGTGGTCGTCGACAGGGAGAAGGGAGGTGTTGGTGGCTGGCGGAGCTTCTAGGGTGTTGTAGGACAGTGGAGTATGCTCGTATTTGTGACGGGAGGCTGTGGTGGCTGTGGCGTGGAGGTGGTGGAGACGGAGGGGAGCACATGCGAACAGTGGAGAAGAGCAATGGAGGGCTTGGCGACGAGAGAGGCTGGGCGGGGGGCTCACCTTGGCGACAACGAATAGAGAGGGGGAGGAGAGCGACAGCGAGCCGTGGCTTTTATAGCCGGCGGCCGTAGAAAAGGACAACGGTGGCGAGCTGTGGGAGTGGGGCCGCGGTGGAAAGTGGGTGGTGGTGTGGCCCGGATGCCACGCCGACAAGGGTACGGCAGCGGGTCCCACGGCGAGCAGCGAGTGGCGGAGGGAGCTACGGGGAAGAAGACAGACCCGGAGAAAAGGAAACAGGAAAGAAGAAAAGAAAATAAGGAAAAGAAAGGGAAAAGAAAAAGAAAGGAAAAGAAAGAAGTGGGACCCACTGCCAGAAAATTTTAAAATTAATTTCTAAATCTCTGGTATAAAATTTTCAAATACAAATGTGTTAAATCAAATTTTGCCGAAATAATAAGAACATGTTCAAATTTAGATTTAAATTATTTATATTTTTATCAAACTCAAATCAAAGCATTTATTATCAAATATAAATTTTGAATGATTATTTTGAAACAAAAATATTATTTTAAATTTAATATTAAACATTCTTTCTATAAAAGCTAAAATATTAATTACAACAATATTCTTTTGGTCATTGCAATTACTTATTTTAAAATTTCAAAACCAAATTATTTATTTTTACGAAAATTTTACTTCGACATTTACAATAATTAATTCAAAATTACAAATATTGAATTTAGGGTTTAGAAGGTAATATACACATTTTTAGATAAATGTTTCAAGATTCATATGCATATTTTAAAATTAAAATGTTTCAAAGAAAACTTTTTATTTTACATGAAATAATGACGCATGAGTTTTAGGGTTTTGAAAATGGGGATGTTTCAAATATAGAGATATCAAACCAATAATATGGACGCATGTTAGAGAACATGAGTAGTCGGACAGACCTACTCCGAGAAGCTTTTGTTATCTCTTAAGGCGTTCCTGCTCGGTATGTGTGGATACCGCTAGATGCGCTGTCATACGAGGACGCGTTGTTCTGTTGGATCGTCAGCGAGCACAGGTGAGCACTCGGCGAGCACCGGTGATCACTCGGCGAACACTGGCGAGAACTCGGTGAGCACCAGCGACCACTCGGCGAACACCAGCGAGCACTCGACGATCACTCGGCGAGCACAGGCGAGCACTCGGTGGTGATTTGGGCGAGTACGTCTACTTCCTCTACGCGCGAGAAACTGCTTCCGCTGCATCTGCGCGTCAAGGGTAACAATCTGTGATCCTCTACTTGCATGTGCTCTTGGGTCATTCGTGGTAGAAAAATTATTTTTACGCTCGCGTAGCCTACCCTTTCCCAGCACTCACATGATCACCTATAGGGCATATCACCAACAATCTCCCACTTGCACTATAGTGCATCATGCAAGTATCTAATACCAACGGCTCTGGTGTGCGCCTCATGCTTCGGCTGCAAAAGAGGGTCAGCTGATCGACAACATTCAGATCCGTGTGTACTTTGCAAATCTTCACATCTCCTCTATCGATGATCTCTTGGATGAGGTGATAATGCCTGAGTGTGTGTTTGTATTTTTGGTGGGACCTAGGCTCCTTCGTTTGTTCGATGGCACCACTATTGTCACAACAGAGGTCCACTAGACAGGATGCACTAGCGACAACTCCCAACTGAGAAACAGACTTTCTGATCCAAACAGGTTTTCCATCTCACTGCCGCACCATTAAGACATAATACAAAACTGGATTGCGATCGTGAATCATCTTTGTCGGTTTGGAAGCTAGCATCAGCATAACCTTTACGACGAGCTCTTCTTCACGTCCAAATACCAAGAACATCTCTCTAGTCCTTCGAAAGTACTTGAGAATGGTCTTTACAGCCGTCCAATGACTCTTACCTAGATTCGATTAGTATCTGCTATAGTAACACTTAGAGCATAAGAAACATCCGGGCGTGTACATAACATGGCGTACATGATAAATCAAATAGAGGAGGCATATGAAATCCTACTCATTTTCTCAAGCTCATCATGTGTGGCACACTGACTCTTGCCAAGATTAATACCATGTGACATTGGCTGGAAACCTTTCTTGAAATTCTGCATATCGAACCGTTTCAATACCTTGTCAATGTACGTACTTTGGCTTAATCCGATCAGCCTACTCGATCTATCTGTATGGATCTTTTTACCCAAAATGTAAGCTGCATCTCCCAATTCTTTTATCCAAAAACATTTTCTCAAATAAGATTGTACAACATGTAACATTGGAATATCATTCCCAATCAATAAAATGTCATACACATACAATAACAGATATACAATTGCGCTCCCACTTGCCTTCTTGTAAATATAAGGCTCCTCTTCATTCTTGATGAAGCCAAACTTTTTGACAACTTTATTAAAAAGAAGGTTACAACTCTAAGATTCTTGCTCAGTCCATAAATGGACTTTCGAAAGTTGCATACCTTGCCAACATTCTTAGTATCGTCAAAACCTTCGGGCTTTGTCATGTACACATCCTCACTTTGGTTTCCATTCAGGAAAGCTGTTCGGACATCCATCTGACATATCTCACAGTCATGAAATGCGGCAATCGCTAGCATGATCCGGATTATTTTCGGCATGACTGCAGGCGAATAAGTTTGGTCGTAGTCGACATCACAAATTTGCCTATACCCTTTAACCACCAACCGTGCCTTATATATGTGAACATTTTCATCGGCATCTATCTTTTTCTTAAAACCCTATTTGCACCTGATAGTTTTTACACCATCAGGAAGATTAACCAAGTTCCATACTTGATTATCATACATGGACTTTATCTCGGATATCATGGCCTCTAGTCCAGTCCCACCATCGCTTTCGCATAGTCCATAGGCTCATCATTGTCCAACAATAATATGTCACGCTGCTCCGTAGCGAGGAACATATACCTGTCAGGAGCGCGGTTTGCCCTTTTAGACCTTCATTGGGCTGACGCCTCTACATTAGGTTCTACAACATTTTGCATTTCATCTTGAGGATCAGTAGGAGCTGAATCATTTTCAGTTTTTTTCGAATTTCTTCGAGTTACACCTTTCTCCCACTAGCTCTTTCGAAAAACTCCTTTTACAAAAAGACACCATTCCGGGCGACAAACACATTGCCCTCCTCCTGGTTATAAAAGTAACACCGTACACCTTTTGGGTACCCCATAATGAAGCACTTGTTCAATTTGGCGTGGAGCTTATCTGACAACTAACGTTTGACATAAGCCTCGTAGCCCCAAATCTTTAGATAAGACAAATCATGATGTTTCCCATTTCACATCTCATATGGTGTCTTATCTATGGATTTTGATGGAACCCTATTCAAAGTGAATGCACCAGTATCTCGAGCAATTCCCCAAAGAGATAACGAAAGATCAGTTCGAGTCATTATAGATCGAACCATGTCCAACAAAGTTCGATTCCTCCGTTCAGACACATCGTTCAACTGAGGTGTCCCTGGCGGAGTCAATTGTGGAACAATTACTCAACTCTTAAGATGATTATTAAATTCATGAATCAAATATTCACCTCTATGATCAGATCGTACAAGTTTAATTGTCTTGCCCAAATGATTTTGTACTTCATTCTAAAACTCCTTTAACTTTTTAGAAGATTCAAACTTATGCTTCATTAAATATATATAGCCATATCTGCTTAAGTCATTAGTAAAAGTGATGAAGTAATGGAATCCACCTCTAGCCACAACGCTCATTGGTCTCCATACATCAGTATGTACTAGGGCCAACAATTCACTAACCCTCTCACTATAGCCAGTGAATGACATCTCAATCATCTTGTCAAGTAAGCAAGATTCGTATGTGTCAAATGATTCAAAATCAAATGAATCAAGAAGACCATCTCTATGTAGCTTCTGCACGTGTTTCTCATTTATATGGCCTAAGCGACAATGCCACAGATTAGTGCGATTAAAATCATTTGTTCTAAGCCTTTTTGCATTAACATTATAGACAATCTTATTATCAAGATCTAGCACATATAATCCATTCATTAATGAACAATGACCATAGAGCATGTTGTTGAAATAAATCGAACAATGCTTGTTCTTTATTACAAATTCAAAACCATCTTCCTCCAAACATGAAGAAGAGATAATGTTTCTGTTCAAAGACGGAATGTAATAACAATTATTTAATTACAAAACTAATCCTGAAGGTAATGATAAGGGATAAACGCCAACGGCCACTGCAGCAACCTTTGCGCCATTGCCGACGCAAACTTCCACCTCACCACTTGCACATCTTATTGTCCTTTTTAGTCCCTGCAATGATATGCAATTATGAATAATCGATCCGGTATCAAATACCCTTAAATAATTAGGACAAGTAACAAGATGAATTTCTATAACATTAATACCTAAAGTGGATCTAAATTCTTTTTGTCGGCAAGTGATTTATCCCAAAGGTTGTATGGTTTTATTCATAAGTTGTGTCTAAGGATTGTCGTACTATTAAGAGGGATACAACGTTGAATGTCTTAGATATGTCTCAGGTGCTCAAGTGATCAATCTTTTAGAGAGATCGAGGGAGAGGAGTGTAGGTGGTGTCAGAAAGTGAGAGATTTAGGTCTTTCGTGGCTTCCTTTGCGGTTTATGCTCCTATCCTTTAGGATTTGGGTAGTGAGACCTTGTGGGTTGTGTATCCCTTGTTCTTAGCTTTCCGTAGATCCAAAGATCACCGAAATCGGAGTTCGGAGTCAAAAGTTAAGTCCGTTTCCGTCATTGGCTGTGTGCTGTGTATCGGACTATTTGATATTTATATCGCACTATCCGATATACCAGAGTATCCGATGCTTGGTCCGATAGACCCCTCTCTAATTCCAGCTCCAAAAATATCAGACTATCCGATATTTTCCTCGGAATGTTCCGATGTGGATCGGACTTTTCGATGTTAGGTCCGATTGACCCCTCTGTCTCCAGTCTCAAAAATATCGGACTATCCGATATGAATTTAGCATTTTGGTGTTGTATCTGGTTTGAACCTCACTAAAATCATTACAGGACCTCAAATATAGCTGTTACTCCAAGTTTCTATCACTTTGATATCAGACTATCTGTTGTTGAAATCGGACTATGCAATATCTGCCTGAGTATAACGGCTAGTTTCCGGGTGAGGCTATTTAGTGCCTCCCTCTTCCCCACGGCAAGTTTTTGCCTTGCCCTCAAACTTGATTTAGATTGATTTGTGTTATACTTGTTGTTGGCTAACACCATCGTGTGATATTACTCTCTCTTATGTTGTGGATTTGATTTTGGTGCGGGTTGTATCCTTGATTTGGGCGAGATTATCAAAAACCCTAAATCTACTGATATCGGATAGTCCGATGTCATATCAGATAGTCCGATCCATATTGGACTATCTGATATTAACATCAGATTATCCGATATCCTTTTCCGCTGTGTTTTAAAAGGTTGGAAATTTTGTAACGCCTATTCACCCCCCCTCTAGGCGACATACCGATCCTTCAAAAGGTGATCTCATCTAATTAACTGATCTAATCTAATCTAATCTAATCCTAACTACCGGGAGGATTCAATCTGTGCTACATTACCATGGCTACTATTAATGGTGCTATAGTACCCACAAGTATTGTTCGTGGACTTTTTTGGCCAGTATTGGGCCTGCTACACATAACATTTGTTCACAGTGACATAGTACCCGTGGGTACTGTTCATATGCCTTTTGGCCAGTGTTGGGTCTGCTACGCATAGCATTACTCCTCATTGCAAATCAACCTTGTCTTCAAGGTTGAAGAATGGAAGATCTCGACAGTGTAGATCAGTGCAATGACGCCTAAGAATTTGACACCAATGCTGAAAGCGATGTGTGTCGCCATGAGCACGACGTAATAGTGATGGACTCGCGTGGTTGCAGCCCATCCGCGATGCGGATGGAGATGTTGCAGTCGCCGGGTGTGCGCTTGACGTGGTAGAAGACATGGAGCGACGCAGGCTGGACATCATGATTTACTTTTGCTTGAATCTTCATCTTTGGATCCATAATGTGGGAGGATTCGAGCATTGCGTTGCCAACGTAATCATCTCCATGTCGCTGTTGGGTGTTGTTGACCACGTCAATGTTGCTGTCGTGGTTGCTGTGCAGCCCACTGTTGACAACAAAGCTGGGCATCATTGTGCGTGCTTGTTTCCATGTCATTCTGCCACTTGACATGGTTCTCCTTCATAAATCTTCCACCATCTTCTATATGTCTTGGTCTCATCCTTGATCTTTGGTCATCATCTTTGGATAATCAACTTTCTTTTGTCTGTTGTTGTAGCATAGACATCGTTCTTCATGGATCTGCGATCATGGAAGCTCAAGAGAACGCCCATCTTCATAGATCCACGACTGCGGTGGCTCAAAGGGATGCCGATCTTCATAGATCCGTGACCGACGTGGCTAAAACAGACGTTGGTCTTCATAGATCCATGACCGAGGAGATTTAGAGGGACGTTGATCTACGTGGAGTTGCCCATGGAAGTAGTAGGGTCGCGAGCACCTGTCTTTATAAGCCATGATGAGCGGATCGCCAAACACTGGTACATATTGTTGCCTGCAAGCACACAACAAGCTATTACATGAAGCTAACGCCTAGGCTGTTAATTGGAGTCACCGCCTATAAGATTAGATCTCAATTTACATCATCGATTGGGTGAATAGAAAGATACATGACCATCAAATTTAGGTATAAATAACTTAGACCCCAAGAAAGTAATCCTAATTAATCTTATCTCTATGGAAACTATCTTTATTCGATCCTTGACTCCCAAGTCTCATCTAATCTTATCCTGACTAACTCCCAACCCGTGCTACAGTACCATGGTATTGTTCACAGCGTTATAGTGGCTGTGGGTACTATTCATGGGCCATTTGGGTTCGATTGTGCCTGTACATAACAATGTCATTTCTGGGTCTCTTTGAGGTAAGTTACATTGCTTTTGCAATAATGGAATTGACCGCTAATGGTACAACATTTTTGTGATCACCTATGTTAAGATTCCATCATTACCCGCCTACGCTGAATGTTGTCGGGTTAGAGATATCCATTAGATATAATAACATATTATTTTCTTTTTTGGATAAACTTTGAGATAGCTTCATCCAACAAGTTAATAATGGAATAATAAGCACAAAAACAATTGACACAACGATGTATGTGAAAAAAGCTCTTCAAGGTGAGGAGTAAAAACATCAGGACAATTGCGTTCCACTATTAGTCACAAATAGGTAAAAATAGTGTAATCTCTAGAACCTCTAGAGTTTATGACAACAACGCTATATACCGTCACAGTGACAAACATATCAACACCAACTATAGATAGCATGATCCCATAAGATAGTACCAAATTTAGCTAAACATTAGGATTATATTGTTGTCTATTAAGGAGTTCAAATCGTTTTTCAAATACAAATTTTATAGCACATGTGTAGTTGAAATATATTTTGTCTATCCAATTTAGCTTTTTACCATGGGAAAAATACCCGAAATAATCAACAGTTAAATTGAAAATTAATAAAATAATCCACTTGGAAAAGAAATTACGAAAATAGCACCGGGTCCCGCCGCCTCGCATGGCTGCTACCACCCGGTATGGCCGCAGCAGAGCTGCCGCCACCCGGCGTGGCCGGCGCACTGCTTCCGCCACCCGGTGTGGCTGGCGCCCTGCTGCCGCCACCCGATGTGGCGGTGGCCCCACACACCCAGCCGGCTTGCATGCATGTCCCCCCGTTAGCGCGAATTAATCCTCCCACCGACAAAACAGTGCAAACTTTTGAATAAAATATTACCCAACCGACAACACAGTGGAAGCTTTAGAACTAATGAAACAGTAATTACATGATTTACGCTAATTAATACCGTTTAGAAGGCACAGTGATCACAAAATTGAGTGTATATATATCGTGTCCTGCCCGCCGTTCGCCTTCACAGACTCATTCTTCACTTTACACATTCCGCACGCAGCAGCCTTCATACTCGTTCTGTTCGCTTTCAGTTCTTTGATTTTAGTTCGTTTAGTTCAGGTATATTTTTCGCTGATACTTCAGTTCAGGATTCACCAGGAGTGTCACTTCGCTGATATTTTTCGCTTTCGGCGTGAGGGAATATTTTGGATTTTAAATTTGATCTACTTGCTAATAATTAGTGTTATTGCGATACGTATATGCAAGAGTTAATTTTGGCACAATACTATTCTATGCTAATCTTGCTAGTAGTATGGTATGCTAATCTTGGCATATTAGTAGTTAAAATTGTATGTATATATTACATACACAGTATGCTAATCTTGACATGTGAGGGCTATCTGACTATACTGATGTTGGCATAGTATGTTTTTAATGCTAATTAAACTAAGCACATCACCTAATTAATTAATTAAACTAAGCACCAGCACCTAGCTCTTGCTTCTCTTTTTTTCATAATTTTGCACCAAGACCGCATTCACGCACCAAAGATCAGAGAGCAAAGAACAAGATGCACCATATTTATCAAGGTAAGAAGCACATACAGTGCAACTTTAGTACTTGACCACTTAATTTCGTATATTCTATCTAATTTACGCATGTTTTAACTCTTTCAGGAGGTTTGAACCGATCAATCTTGTAACCGTCAGGTATGCATTACTTTAATAGTTAATATAAACATGTAACTTAAATTATGATTAGTGATTAATTAGTTAGGTAAGGACATAAAATGGTCTACAAATATAATGGAAATTAGTGAATTTTTATAGCATGTAATATATAAATGTTCAAATTTTAATTGCACGTACTGCACAAATTTATATATAATTAGCGACAAATTAACGGTAGTGTGCGTAGTTAAAAAGAGTGACTATATTTTTTCATATAGTAATTATTTTGTTAGCTTAATTAAACATAATAGGGAAATTAATCTATAATTAGAATGCAAATTTGTAATATAATTGTACGTATTTTAGTGACATTTTAGTTAATAATTAGGGTGTTTCGAGTATTATTCGAGTTGCTATATTCTATGTTCAGCACTTATTTACACATATTATGTATTAAAGTCTTAAACTAACATTTTATGTAATGTTTGAAATAATACTAAATATAAAGAAACATATATTTAATATTAATATGAATGAACACGTGCATGTTACAAACGTAAATGGAGACACCACTTAATATTTTTTACGGAGATGCACCCGCGCCAATGCAAGGGAATTTTGTAAGCATGCACACATGCAGCCATTTGCAGACCACAATAACATTACCAATAGAGCTGCCAAAGTTGGCGAGGGTTATAGCTCGAAAGCTCCGTATAAACCGTCATGAATACAAACTTGTTCTAGACGGTGTTAGCCCATGTCAGGTTCCAAATATTTCAATGTACATATACAACCTGTGGCCACTGAGAAGTAAGGCTGCTTGGACGTACTATATTAATAAGGCAGTAGAAGATGTGTACCAATTAGGCGTGTACGTGCTGCCTGAGGCAAGACAATCGGAGGCCAGGCCTAGCAACACCGTGGAAGAGAGTGCACATGAGACTGTGCTGGAAGGGTATGCGGAGGACCCAATTGGTAGTATCATGACGGGTGTCGAGGTATTAGCCATGGACACGGAGCCGGATATCTCAATGGAGGAGGGAGAGATAGATGCATAGGCTATATGGGAAGATTTCTATGAAGGGGTGAAAACGATGTCGAAGAAGAGGACGACCCGATGCCTGCCATAGCGTATTATCGCGCTCTAGATGCTTCGAATTGGGTGATCGGGGATCACTCTAATATTTCCAAATGGGGGTATATGCACAGTGACATAACAGTGGGTCAAGAGTTTAGCACGAAGGATGAGGTAAAACACTTCATTAGCAACTTTGGTGTGACAACACAGCGCGAGCATTCTGTGGCACGGTCAGGGCCTGTCGTGTACGAGGTGAAGTGCATAAAGAAGTCGCAGTGCTCATTCCATGTTCGGGCTCATCGTCCAAAACATAAGCAGCGCTTCATAATCAGTAGGTACGAGCCGCACACTTGTACCGAGAAGATGGTATGCAACATTAGCAGCAATGTGGACTCAAAATTCGTAGCGCAGATGTTGCTAATGGCTATTCAAGCCGATATCTCCATGAAACTACACTCCATAATGGCCAAGGTGCAGAACCGCACTAACATGTCAATTACATATCACCAATCGTGGCGAGCCAAGCAAAAGGCACTTAAAATGTTGTTCGGGGATTATAAGGAGTCATACAACTGGGCTCCCTGTCTCCTCCACAAGATACAGAAGAGCAATTCTAGGACATGCTATGTTTCTGCACATGAGCCAGTATGCCTTCCTGATGGAAGTGTCGCCCCGAACCACTTCTACTTGATGCGCCTGTTTTGGTCTTTTGGCCAGTGCATAGAGGCCTTCCGGCACTGTCGTCCTGTCATATGTGTGGATGGGACATTCCTCACCGGTAGGTACTATGGTACTCTACTGACTGCACTTGCAGTTGACGGGAATAACCAGATATTGCCTCTCGCATTTGTCTTTGTGGAGAGCGAGAACAACGATAGCTGGTTGTGGTTTCTATCTCTTCTGAAGATTCATGTTGTCATGGATCGGTCTGGAGTGTGCGTCATTTCTGACCGCCACCAGGGGATCCTACATGCTGTATCCATATTGTCCAACGGTGATGCACCAATGTGGCCAGACGTTCATTCTCGATGGTGCATGCGTCACCTGGGAGCCAGACATAGGAGGCCGATTCGTTGCATGGCCATGCAATGGAGCTTGTATCGCAAACACGGCGGACCGGCCAATCTTCTATAAATTCATTGAGGGCCCTCATTAGAAGGGCCGGATCTCGGATTACGGGAGCGATTAGGGGGGTCGGCGGGCATAGATCGCGCACAAATCGCAAAAGAGATAGCCCAAGGCGAGAAGAATCTGTGCATCGCATATCCGGGTCACCACCTCCTCCAGTACCTGCTGCTCCTGCGAGATCGCAGTCCATGGACAGGCGTACACCACCGGGTTCAGCTCCACACCGACAATCTCAACCTCCTCGAGCTTCTACATCGATGCCCTTCCAATACAGCGCCCACCATCTTCACCTCCAGCTGGGGCAAGTCATCAGGAGGGGTTTGATATTAACTTAGCGCCATCTTCAGAAACCTACGATGACTATTGCAGCACACAGGATACCCAATTTGATATCAATTGTGCAAACATGGGAGCATCTATACTGGATAGTACATTTACATCCAATCTTAGCTTTCAAGATATCTTGAGCGGATGCAACATTCCTATACTAGATCCGACACAGCCTGGGAGGTCTAATTGGCAAACCCCCCATGGGGTCCCTTCACATTTGGAACACGGGGAGCAAACCCCCATGGGGTCCCTTCACATGTTGTGCACGGTCATAAAACCCCTTATGAACAAAGCATGATGGGGTTTTCCACACTATGGTGGGTCAGCGTATGCCATAAGTTCACAGCTTGGGTATATCTTAACCGCGGACCAAACTGAGGATCAAAATCGGTTTGGACCTTCTCAGGCTGCAGGACAACGTACGACGCATCCACCAGACCATTACACCCCAAGTGCATACACGACAAGGGGTCGTCGGCGCTAAGTGTAATCATGTAATTTCATGGACTTATGTTATTAAGTGCATTCGGCGGTTTGGCGAGAAAACTGTTCTCCATGCAATTATTGACATTGGATTTACCATTATGAGAATTAGTGACATTGTATTTACTACTACTTCGCACTTACCACTTGCCATTAACACGTCTATACACGACATGTCCATGTGATACTGTCTGCCATCATCGTAGTACGATGGCCGAACAAAGGTCCATCAACACATGGATTAGGCCAAGTTGGTGGGAATCGTCCGGCCCAGGAGGCCACACCCATTACGCATCGGATGACCTTTGTTCGGCCGGAGTCAATCATGCTGCGGCCCGGCCCTCACTATCTTCGGGACTGGCCTAGGTGTGCTTGTGGAATGGATGCAGTGGTGCAGACCTTCGATAGGCCTGTCTCTGGTTGGACCGAACGAAGATTCTACCGATGTCCTCTATACGCAGTGAGTTTATTTACCTTCATATAGAACGAATTTATTTTACGATGTAACCTAACTTTCTATCATGTGCAAAACATATAAATGATTGTCGTATGGCATCATGGATGGATGATCCTTTTTCAATGGCAGCAGATGCATACATGATGGTTCTCCACGCAAGGATTGCAGATCTCAAAAATCATCTAAAAATGATAAGGTGTACCCTAGAGTTGCATGTCCGCACGAAACGCTTGTGCCCTGCATGCCGGAGGCGACACGTCTAGCTAGCTAGCATCCATATGTTACGACGTACTTTTCAATTCCCCTAAGGCATGGCATGGCATAAGTAAGGTCGATACACGACTATAACAAATGGCGTGTATGTCATTCATGCCACTGTTTTATATATGTCATGGTATCGTTTATCGTGTAAGCGTAATTTTCCGTAATTGTTAAATATGTTCTCTAATGCGAAATCACAGTTCTCTCATGTCATTTGCCACCTCGATGGGGGAAGCGCCACTTAAATACTAATAAAATATGACTGAGGAGACATGATAATGGACATGCAAATAATAAAATATGACAGAGGAGACATTTAAATACTAATAATTTTTAATTATTTTTATCCAAACTTGATAAAATTTATATTTTTAAAATTTAAATGGAGTATGCGATAAAATTTATACAACCCACATGCGATAATGGAGCCCTTGCGGCCTTATGGGTGGCAAGAATTTGGCGGCCACATTACTGGTTTGGCAGCAGAGTTGCGGCCGCCACCACACCGGGGCGGCTCATCATGTTACACACGGTGGCGGCCGCCTTGCCCGGTGGTGGATCCGGGTGCTATTTTCGTAATTTCTTTTCCAAGTGGATTATTTTATTAATTTTCTATTTAACTGTTGATTATTTCGGTAATTTTTCCTGTACCATGAGACAGTATATTTTGTTTGAGCCGGTGTACATAGCAGCAGAGCTCGAGACAAAGACTAAGGTGTGCAAAATAAACTAGATCAAGATTTGCAAAGTGCATCTTTTGAAATTGACTCTGCATGGCTATACAGTGTAAGCATTTTTTTTTTTCGATAGGGTGCCATGACCGATCGGATTTTTTTTAATCTTTCTCTGCTGCATAAGCACGTGACGTCTCCCACAGCCACATTCTACGCCCCTGCTTAAAGTACGTGGCGTTCACGTCTTGACGTAGAAATTAAAGCGAGTCAAACGTACCACAGCCATGCAGGAAGCAGTGGCGTAAAAGAGCAAAAGCAGGAGGGATCGGCAGCAGCACCGATGCAATTGTCAACAGCTGGAAGAGCGGGTAAAGCTCAAGCCGACAAGCTGCTGCTTGATGAACTGGTGACACTATAGTGCATGCTGATCGATCTCAGGAGGCATGGCGAAGATGTGGGGCCTCCTCTCCCGGTTCCTCCTCTTCTCCTTCGCCTTCACGCTCGGCTTGGCCTCCAACTTCCTCCTGCGCTCCCTCCCCACCACCACCACCTTCACTTCCACCGTGCTCCAGCTCACCACCACCGCCGTGCCTTCCACCTCAGCTCAAGCGCCACAGCCGCCGCCGCCGCCTGGCCGTCGTAGCGGCAGAGAAGGCGAAAAGCGCACGGTGGTGAGAGCGCACAACATGACGGACGAGGAGCTGCTGCTACGGGCATCCATGGCGCCGAGGATCAGAGGGATTAGCCCTCTGGTAGTGGGCACGCCCAAGGTGGCCTTCATGTTCCTTGTGCGCGGGGACCTGCCTCTGGCGCCGCTCTGGGACCGCTTCTTCCACGGCCACCACGGTCTCTACACCGTCTACGTGCACCCGGACCCTTCCTACACCGGCTCGCCGGACAAGGGCTCCGTCTTCTATGGCCGAATGGTGCCCAGCAAGGTGAGCCACCACGAACTAGCTATTCTAGCTTCAGTACCTAGCCAAAAAATTTAGGCCGGCTTGTCTCGGACATTATAAAGACTTTTTGGAAGCACCATCAATATTCTTCTAGTCATGACATTATGAAGTTCCGATTTCATAAAATCGACATTACAAAATACAAAAATATTATTACGATGTTTCTTTTTACGTTTCATTATAAAGATGCTATTATTTAGACTGGCTGGTTAATCCAGTTGTGAAGTTGTTTTGTTGCTTGCATTAAAACTAGTGGATATAGAAAAGAAAAATGGTTTTGCTTAAACCCAGTCGCCTGGGTCGCGCTGTGCGCTCGCCAGCGGCTGGGCCCGAGCAAGGCGCGCGCGTGCCCAGGCGACTGGGCAGCAGCCACTCCCAAAGAAAAATTACCAAACGATGTACTGCTCAGTCCTCTCAACGAATGATAGCCTTCCCACAAGCGTCGGCTTTCCATGTTACAGCATTTGTTCCCCTCGCTGCGCTGCTCCGTGCTTTTTTGCGCTCGTGCCACCACGCCATTGCCCCGCTTGCTATGCAGATGCAGCTTGTTCGGACTTCTTCATAACTTGGTGGGTGCAACAAAATACGATACGATGGCCGGTCATGTAGGTTTCTTTTTTTTTTTTTCTGAAACCGATTACATAGTTTTTGATCCACAATAATGTCTGCACGTACTAATTTCAGTACCAGTTACAGTATACCATTTTCTTGTCTCCCGACGGGATATGGATGCATTGATCTGAGTGAATCACACCGCACCATCACCAACTGATTAACACGCAGTTGGGGCCATCTCCATCTCACAGTACTCCACCTGGGCGTCAATAGTTCAAGTACGAAGACTAGCTCACCATCACCGTTTGCGCATATTTGCATTAGCCATTGTTGCAACCATGTACTAGCTTGATGTCTATGACCACTCCCTTCCTCACCCCTTTCTCTACCCACTTTTATTTTTCTACATGCTATAGTTACATTAATGAAACTAGCCACAATATCTCTCTCTATATATATACCTTCCTTTTTGTTGTTCGGTATGCTGCAATCATATCCATGAAACTAGTTGTAATGTGCCTTAAGCATGCAACTTGTTCCCTAGCAACTCTTCCAAAAATTGTAAAAAATCCAAAGTCTAAATCTAGTAACACAAAAATAGTATTTTTTATAAAGCCAAGACCTATCTCCTTGCCAATTATGATACTTTCATGATACATATATGGTACTAAAACGATACATATATGATATCTGTTTGATACTTGATATCTATATGATACCGACCACAAACTGATACACGACGACACCCCCAACCTGATTTGTCCTCGATACTCAAACCCGATACCTACGATACAAAAGCTGATACACAACAATACCTCAAATACTCAACCCGATACCTAACTCGATAACTTCAATATTCAACCCAATACATGACAATACCCCGCGATAGTCATCATGAACCTCCCTCACTACTCAATGATACCTCAAATACTCAACCCGTTGCCTCTAAGTTGATAACTTCAATACATCAGTGTATGACGACCCCTTGATACTTATTTCGAACACCTCAATACTCAATGATACATAACTCATGTTGTTATGGTCTCGAGTCTTGAGACTCATGCTGACTCGCGTCATACAACCCTGGTTTGAAGGATAGGTCGATGCATGCATAACCAACAACTCTTCAGTTCATTACAATGGATAGTATAATCCATTCACTACTAATGAAATGACCTTTAGCCCCGGTTTGTGAATAGGCTTTAGTCCTGGTTTCCTAACCGGGACATTAAATTCGGGACTAAAGGTCTGTATGCGTTATTCTCGGTTTAGCCATCAAAATATCTAAAAAATATGGCAAACCCAAGACTTGATGCCACCACATCACTCTCCACTCACCCTTCTAACCCACCCACATGTATTGATTAGAGTAGGACATGCATTACTTTTGAAGTTTGTTGGAACGAGTTTTTAATATACCGGTTCGTAATATGAATCCCATACTGATGAGCCCATATAAGTATGAGTTAGTATACACGAACCGGTACTAATGAGTACACACGTCAGTTGGCCTGTACCCACCTATAAAGGTATATTTACTGTTGTCTCCAACCGGTATTGAAAGTTTAAAATTGCTATTATTGCTACGTACCGGTATTGGTGCACTATTAGTACATGTTTCAATCCAACGGGTACTGATATGTCGGTGAATTGTACCATTTCTCTAATAGTTTTTGTTATACAAAATGACATGGAGGAGTGCACACAGGAAAGACAACGCTCATGGGAATGACGTGCACCTTGTGCGATAGTGCGTAGTAAGAAACGTGGGCGAGTGCGTTGGATTCTAGGGTGCGTACGTACGACGCAATTGGATAGGAAGGTAGAAAGGCGAACACATACATGGTGCGTGTGGCCGCTTTTTTTTTTTCCTATTCCGTTCATAACGTGTAGTCACGACCATATAGAAAATTAGGCCTCGAATGAGATGCATTGTAGCCCGTAAAGTCAAGCCCACAAAATACAAAAAATCTATGTTTGTTGAGTGCTAGATTGAGTGGATGCCTTTTTATCCTATGAGTCATTCTCATGATCCCAATCATAGATACAGAAACCTACTCATCCCATCTACTCATCCCATCTCATGTACCTAGCCAACCTATACACGAGCAACCAAACAATCATTTGGGATCACTCAGTCACTTTCAATGTAGGTTTTTTCACCGTTTATTCATGTGTCATGTAGGATAGAAAGTTTATGTGGCATCAAATTAATGTGGAGAGAGAGGATAATCGTTTTTTAGTTTAGAAACCATTACTTTACACAAAATCGAAGCACTAGAACGACTTAAAAGCCATTGTGATAATCAACTTTTATTCCCACGACTTTTCTACCAATTAAAAATCAATGCTAAAATCCGACTAAAATAACCATGTAATGTAGTGCTTGTTTCTAAATCTATCATTAATAAACTATCTCTTCTCTAAGTAACAATGTAATGTATGTAACAATGCATTGTGATTGTTCTTGGAACGTCAGATTTTCACATTAATTTTACCATAAATATGACATTTAACAAAGTAACTATGGGATTTAAACCTCTTTTTTTGCGATAATAATTAGGGAGTGTCTCGGCGATCACTGGGTTGCCGTTGCAACCCAGCGACGACTCCGCCCGCCTCCGCTCGCCACGCCTCGCCTGCCGCCCCCGCTCCGCCCGCCGCCCCGCCGCCTCCTTCCTCCTCCCGGAACCCGCCTCTTCAGACACCCCGCCGTCCCCGCCTCCTCCTCCCTCCGCCGGGCGGCGCCGCCGCCGCGGCCTCGCGCCCTTGCCTCCCGCCGCCGAGCCGACGCCGCCACCCTAACCCGAGGGGTGAGGCGGTCCCTCCACCGCTGCCCACCCCCGCCGCTCTCCGCCGGCGGCGGCACCGCCGCCGCTGCCGCCGCCCGACGAGCCCCACCCACCGCCGGTCGTCCGCCGCCCCGACCTCCCTCTATACCCCAAGGGAACCCGCATATTCCCTAACCCGAACCAGAAGCGGCGGCGGCGAGTGCCGGCGAGGAGGAAGATGGCGGCGCGGCGAGGAGGAAGAAGGCGAAGGCACAGGCGCAGGCACGAGAAGGAAGAAGAAGGCGCGGCGAGGAGAAGTCGCCTGGGCGGCTTCGCTGCCGCCCAGGCGACTGCCGCCCAGCAAAACCGTAATAGTTAAGCAGAATCCTTTAGTCTTGCTGTCTAAATACATTGACTTTTTGCTAGTTGTAACTACAGTCTTTTTTTTTTGTTGATAATTAATGTGCAGGAAGCTCGTTGGGGGCAGTCCAGCATATCAGAAGCCGAGCGGCGCCTCCTGGCGAACGCCCTACTGGACGTGGCCAACCAGCGTTTCGTCCTCCTCTCCGAGACCTGCATCCCGCTGCTCAACTTCACGGCGGTGTACTCGCACCTCATGCACTCCGGCGAGGGCGGCGGCAACTCCTTCGTGGAGCTGTTCGACGCGCCGGGCTTCCACGTCCGCGGCCGCTACAGCCCGGCCATGGCGCCGGCCGTGACGCGCGCGCACTGGCGCAAGGGATCGCAGTGGTTCGCCACCGACCGTGGCCTGGCGCTGGAGGTCGTCGCAGACGAGACCTACTTCCCGGTGTTCCAGCGCCACTGCCGCCCGCCCTGCGTCATGGACGAGCACTACCTGCCCACCTTCATCCAAGCGTCCGAGTGGCCCGGGAACGCGAACCGGACGCTGACCTACGCGCGGTGGGTGCAGGGGAGCCCCCACCCGGAGAGCTTCGGCGCCAAGGACGTCAGCGCCCAGCTGCTCCAGGGTATCCGGACGGCCGGGAACTGCAGCGGCGGCGGCGGCGTCCGGAGCGCCGCGGTTTGCTACCTCTTTGCGAGGAAGTTCTTGCCGGATGCGTTGCCGGAGCTGCTGAGGCTGGCTCCCACCCTGATGGGCTTCGGGTGATGCGCTGGCACCCATCGACAACAATTAATTAGTGCCCGAGTTACGGTCTATTCATTGGATAAATCCAGGTATATAAGCATGTGAGATTGATCATCCACGCCTCAGATTTGTAAACGACATATCCCATGATCCCATCTGGTCCAACACATAGTGATTAACGTTGACGTATTTTAATTTTGGGCCATCTTATACGGCGTATTAATTTTTTTTTCAAATTTTCTATTCTTCTGTGATTGATTGTTTGTGTAATTACATTTTCGACAACCCTGTTCATCCAGAAACCATCAACACCACGTCTCATATATTTAACTTTTGATATTTTCTGGTTTTTTTTCCACATATTTAACTTTCGAGGCATTGAACAGTGTGGCACATGCGGAAGAGGCCCTCACGCCGCTCTCCTTCGGCGGCACGGGGGTGACCTCGCACCTCCTCCAACCCCCCACCCCCCAAACCCTAGTGCCGCCGCCACCGCCGGGCCGATGGCGGCGGCGGCCCCCCTGCCTCCCTCCGTTTACCCTCCCCCCTCCTCCTCCACTTCCTCCTACTCCTCCCATCCAAACCCTAGCCCCGGTGCCCCTCTCCATCCTCTCCGAACGGGGCGGCGGCGTGACCCCCTTGTTCTCCGACCGGCGCGAGCGGCGTGCCCGATGGCCTCCCCGTCGGATCCGGCGGCGCCGGTGCTCCCCTTCCCCACCTCAGACGCTCGACGCGCCGTCCGCCCCCAATGATGCCGCGCTGCGAGGGGGGCCACCTCACTACAAGGGGACTGGCCTATAGCAACATACTCTTATGTTGCTATATATACGCATATGTGTTGTAATCATCAACATCATCATATAGCATAGGTGTTGTTATAGGTGGTGTTGCTAGTTGTATGCTGCATCATAAAATATTATGGTGCGATATGTTTGAATATGTGTTGCTAGCTAGCAACATGCATTTAGCATCACTTGTATGCAATAAATCGATAATATCCGATAGCATCATTCAAACGGTCTATTGCAATATCATTAAATGCGTGTGTATATAATTATATTATTTTTTGGTAGATAATGTAGTTACATATAATTTACTAAATTGATCTTGCACAACTTTAAATATGCGCAATAATCAAAAAATAAATTTTATTCATTTGAATATAATATAATGTACATCACTTCACATAGAAACAAAAAACAACTCCTTTGCCCATACATATAGAAGTTAACAAGTAATAATTTATCTAAAAATATGAAATACAACAGAGAGGTCTACTTAATTTCAATTCTCTTCTGCTTGAGCTTCCCATCGATCATCATGTATTGGCTTAAAACAATATGCACTTTCTCCCTCTTCTTCTTAAGGCCTTATAAGATCACCCATCTTTTTATTGGACAAGGCCCTACATCTTTTAAGGATGAAGCTTCAGCAAATTGGGCATGGGCCTCCAGCTGGTGTCCTCCAAAGTTATTTTATATGAACCCTTGTCATACCTTGCCAATGTCAATTTAGAGTATCAACACAAGTACACATTAAGAATTCTATAAAGGATTAAACGAGGAGATTATGTAATGCAAGATTTCTTTTCTTGTAAATTCAGGCTAATCTAATGGCTAGAAAATAGTGACTGCAACAATACCTCAGCCAAATAAGATCGAGAATAGCAGCATAGTTGTCAAAAACACTGCCTTGTACCACAAAATTACGAAATTGAACCTGCAGGAAGGACAATTTACATAAATTACAAGAAATGATCTTAATAATGGACTTTCAAAATTATGTCAATAATGGTGCAAAGCGTGTTCAATGGAATCTTAGAAAGTCTTTTATATTTTTAACTAAAGTCCAGAGAAATAAACCAAAGGCCAAATAGTCTTTGTAAATGTATTTCAGCAACTACATTCATCAACTCAACAGCCCGAAGAAAATAATTTCAGAAACACCTCCAAAAGATACATTATTGCATGGTACATAATAAGTAGCGGCAGAGAAAGAAAGTTCCACTTACAGAAAACATTCGTCCATCACGAGTTAGTGCAACTGAATGGGTTCCTCCACATGACACCTGTAATGGTGGGAAAATTAGCTCTAGAGCTCAGCATTAAAACATATCTTGTTCAACATTTTCTAAGCAATAGAAAAGGACGAAGCAACTCAAATCAACATTTCAGGCACATTGGAAGTGAACCACCGAATAATATCCTCTCCACTAGAAGTGAACCTTTAGTGGCACCATGTGACTACTCTTATCATCTCCAAATCCAAGCTCGCCATGATCTCCTCTTCCCAAGCATACACCGGAGAGATCAAAAAAACAAATCAGTGAATATGCTTAATGCACCAGAACACATTTTAGAATTGAGTCGGACACAGATGGGAGATTATCTAGTTACAGCTTTATAGTAGACATACAACAATCTTGAAAAAATAATAAGACCTTTTTTTCTAAGCCCATTTAATAATCCCAATTTCTCAAACTCTTGCCAAACTTGAACCATCAGCTTGTTTTCAAACCATAGCCATCTAAATCTGTCTAAAAAATGAGCTCAGTCTCTATAAATTCCTAGTCTCATTAAGTTTCAACGTATGATACACACCTTGCTTCTTGAATTCTGTCACAATCTGTTGGACAAAGCACATAAGGTGATTATACAAACACCAACTGGTAAGAGTTTTACTTTTTTAAGAAAGGGGAAGCTATAATGTTCACACACATTAGTAACCCTATTATTGAACCTCCCCTTTACATCTTCGTTTTGCTGTTTTAAAGCCTTCACAATAGGGGCATTTGGGCATGTCTTCCAACCATAAAGATGATCAACCTTTGCAAAGTGAAAACAATCAGACAAAAATGACAGTAAATAAATGAATAAATAACACTAAGGAAACATTCAGAGGGAAAAAAGAACTCCAAAACATATACCTTATTTAAAGCGACAATAAACACCGTATCCCGACTCTTCAAAAGATTAAGGGATTCAATTGTCTGTGGTTTAAGCTTATCATCCATAATGTCAACAACCAAAATAGCAATGTCGCAGGGACTTGAACCTCTAGAACGCAGATTACTGAAGGACTCATGGCCAGAAGTATAAAAAACAAGCTAGTTTTCACCCATGAACAAGGTAAGGTAGCATGCAAGTTTTTCTCTCCTTTTCTCTTTACTTCTTTACTCACAGTATATATATGCAATGATAGTTGATGTTCCAGCCGATCGACCCATCGATCCATCTATGAGTAGAAACCTTGGATCTTCTTTGTGAGACTAGGACATGAAGATCTGCTCAATTCACAACTCACAAGGGATGTAGCTAGAAAATTTTGAGGTATAGAAAATAGCGATATAATAATCATTGCACAAAATAGCAACACTAAAGCTAAGAAAAAGGAAATTTGAAGAACAAAGACCATTTCTCATTCAGATTCGCCAATAAATAAGAAACAATAAATATAAGAGAGTTTACTTTTATGAAATGTTTTATATATGTACATGAAGACTCAGCCTCCTCATCCTCGACAACCCCATCCTTGGAAAGCAAATCGGGTGCTCTGTACCATACACAAAAATTTCAAGAATAAACAACTCACTAATCATGCATTGTGGCAATTAAACGAATAGACCAAAATTAGTTTAATTTGTGGAATTTCTGGGCCAAAAGAAGGCAGTGTAATGAGTATCCACCTACACATTAACTATCAGTCTATCAAGTCCTATTAAAAAGGTTATGTTCTTTCAGAGAAGGCCATACCTAATACATGCATCGGTAGAGGAGGAGGTGGCGCCGGGCTCAGCAGAGGAGGGGGCGGCGCCGGGCTCAGCGGAGGGGGGCAGCGCCGGGCTAGACGAAGGGGGGTCGTGCTCGGCGGAGGGCTCTTGTGGCGGAGGAACTGCGCCAGCGCCACGCAGGGGCGGTCAGGCGCAGGCGCGAGGCGCGTGGCGGAGGGCGTCGCCGGGAGCTCGGTGGAGGCGTCGTCGGGCTCATGGTGGAGCAGCAAGGGGGTAGCACTGGCCTTGATGGAGGGATGGCGGACGGTGGAGCTCGGTGGTGGAACGGCACCAGGCGACGGAGGAGGGCGGCGGCTAGGTCGGGAGGAAGGTGGAAGGAGCCAGAACAATCCTGGATCGTGGGGCTCATAAAAAAAATCCTCCCTCCGTTTTTTAAACATGTAACTGTTGAATTTTAAATACCATTTATTTTTTTGTGATGTGGTTTATTATTATGACTTATATTTTTACATATTTGTATTAAATTTTTAAATAAGACGAATGGTCAAACGTGTGTCCAAAATTAAACAGTGACATGTTTTGAAAAATGTCCTCATATAATTGTTATTTTACTAAAATTGGATTATGGCCGAGCTTTTATATTTTATTAACTAAATATGATAGTTTGTCTTATGTTAAACATGCCACACATACATAATACATAGCAATAGGTTTATTAAGACCTTGCTCTTTTTAGCTTAAATTAAATTTTCTCTCTCTGTTCTTCTTTCTCTTCTCCCTCGTTCCGCGTGGTGGCCGCCATCTGGGGTGGCGGGAGCAGGTGCCATTTCAGATATTTCTTTAAACTATGGTTTATTTTATAAATCACGATTTAAAAGTGGATTATTTCGGGTATTTTTCCCAAGCTAAATGAGTAGTACCTTGTCGAAATTTTTGTGGAGGTTTAAATAGTTCTTCTTAGAGTTACTAGAATAAATTTTCTTATAATTTTTTGAACTCTCCAATACCACTTTCGAGAGGTCATAATTTTTTCAGATTAAAACTTTCAGCAATTTTTAGCTGAAACAAACAAGGCTTAAGTGAGGCTATGCTGTAGAATAAGAAAGGTTTTTACGAGTAAAAATCAATGATTCAACACATTTATGTCAGCAACACATATTATGTGATGCACAACACATATTATATGATGCAGGATTGTTACTTAGCATCATAACTTATATGTGATGCTAGCGTGTGTTGGAGTAGATATGTAATCTGAGTTTTCTGCATCACAAGCCATATATGATGCTAAGTATGTGTTTGAATAGGCTAGTTATGTTGTAGTGCCTCATGTTGTCTGGGCCCTATGGCCGCCTCCTCCATGCCAGGTTCGGGCGCACGCATGGGCAGTTGGTCAGATCTAGTATGGATCGTACATGGATGATAGTTGGAGTCGGCGGCTCTCCTAGGCTTCCCTCATCCGGGATCCCTGGGGAAGAGGATCAAGTTGGCCCTTGCGAATAGCTTGATGCACTATCTCCCTTCAACCCTTTGAGCGAAATGTGGCAAAAGGAAGGAAAATCCATGGACCGACCCCATTGTCTCCACCCGTAGGAACTACGAGATCACCCAAGGACGCCAAGGCCCAGGGTCACGGACCGACCATAGACCCTGTTCAATAAGTGGAACACATTAGCCGTCCGCTCTCCGGTTGGCGCGCTGCGGCTCAGCGTCGTCAGCGTCAAGCTCGACGCCGTCACCCCCGCGTCGCCTTCCCTGCCGCGCCCAATCCCCCCTCCCACCTGGATCGTCGGGACGACCGTCTCCTCCTCCTCCCAAGCCGGCCGGCGGCGGCGGTCCTCCTCGCCTACTCCTCCCCCTCCTCCTCTCCCCTCCCTCCTTTGCTCTCCCGGGTAAGTGCTCCTTCTCTCTTCGCTGTTTTGAGCAGCGGCCGGCCAGATCTGGCAGTGTTGTGGTGGTGGTGGCCTTCTCCAGCGACGTGATGGCGGCGGGGCGAGTTCTCTAAGGTGGCTCGTTGGCTAGGCCTGGGTCCTCTCCCTCGCAACCCCCCCGGTGAGCTGGCCAACTCTGCCTCCAGCGGCCGCCGCGGGCTCATCTTGCCAACCGCGTGGTGGCGCTCCCCGGCTTCAATATAGGAGGTTGGTGGTGCCTCCATCCTTTTTCCCCTCCGTCGTGGTTGCCGTGGTGGAGGCGGCCCACCTTATTGTGGGCAGCGCTGTCGCCAATGGCAGGGCCAGTCGCCCTGGCCCTGCCACGCCGCCGGCCTTGGGCCTTCCTATGCCTGCCCGTTTCTGTTAGGTCATCACCTTGTCCGCCTAGCGGCTGCTGCTCTGTCCCCGCCCCACTGGCTCTCCCTTCTAGAGAGTGGTGGCTCGAGCCTTGTGCCCCCGACCCTCCCCTGGTCCCTTCCTTTGTTGTCTGGGGGTGGTTCGACGGTTTGGTTGGGGAGTGTCTGCTGTGTCCTCGCCATCACCTCTTCCAGCCCCCCTCCTTGCCGGAGTGGTGGTGTCCGGCCTCGTCGCCCCTCTTGCCTCCTCCCTCTTGGGAGGCGATGGTTTGAGTAGCCTCGGCAGCCGTTGGGTGTTTCCGGCTTGCTTGTGGGAGGCGATCCCTTAGCGTTGGTGGCTTGTTCAGTTCGTGAGGCTGTGGTGCGGGTTGGTGGTGGTTCTTGCATTGTTGTGGAGGTCTTCGGCGACGAAAGTTCGATGCTCCTTCCTGACACGTCGGGTGGCCTGGGGGCTTGTTTGGGCCGGCGGCTCCGGTGTCTACTTCTGCTCGACTCGAAGGCCGCTAGCGACGTTTGCCCCTGGGCTAGGGCTCGGCTCCCTTGGTGATCCCGAGCCTGGACAACCTACAGTTTTGGCTTCTAGAGTTAATGTGTTAGGCGAAAGCCTAGCCTTGTGTTGAGACCCATGTGGTGGGTCCCCTTGTGTTGTGATGAATATATGTGACGGGTTTGATTTTGATATGATTTTGAAGTGCTTTGAGTTGCATTTGGTGAAACGGGCACGAGTTGAGTGCCTGGCGGTGTCCAATGCCGACCGGACACGCCGAGTTGTGACGGGTTTTCACGCTGTTGAGCGTGATCGGACGTTGTCCGATGGGGTCGTGTCATGTTGACACATGTGCATCGTTGTTTGTTTGTGTTGATGTTGAGCTTGGTTTTGGATGATCATATGTTGTGCTAACCTTGCAGGAGAGGTAAGATGTTTGGTTTTGATATTTGTTCACCTCTGTGATACAGGTATCGACGGGTACGTGGCTAACGCTGAGCGGGGACAGCTGGAGGCTGGTGCGTCCGGAGGTGTGCAGGCCACCGGGTTCGATGGCCTGGCAGTTACTTGAGGTGGTGTACTCGAGAAGCTTTGCCATGTCAAGGAGTCCGAGGCAGCTGGAGGCTGTGGCGTCGGTAACTTGATGGTAGGTGGTGTACTCGAGAAGCTTTCGCCATGGCAAGGGGTCCGAAGCAGCTGGAGGCTGTGGCGTCGGTAACCTGATGGCAGCTGGAGAATCTTTCTGCTCGAAGTTCTTGACAGCTCGTGGTTTTTGATTTTTCATTTTTTCTGTGGATGGATTCTTGAGATGACTTTTGGTGGAGTGCTTCACGACTCATGTTTTCATAGGGAGAAAAATTCCCACAATTTTTGAAGCAACATAAAGCTATCATCTCTCTGCTCCAAGTAGAAACAAACTCTGAAGAATCTGCTTTTACTTTTCAGAAAGCAGCTTATGTTGTTTGAATTTTCATATTTTTTCTATAAGGAGATTTTTGGTGCAGTGCTTCATGACACATTAACACATAGGGAGAAAAATTCCCATGATTTTTAGAGCACATTAAATCCACGAACCTCCTGCTCCATGAGAGGACAAGTTCTGAAAGAATCTGTTTTTGCTTTTTGAAAGTTGCTTTGAGGTTTTGTCTTGATCTCTTTTCAAAAGCAAAATTTGAATTGATTCCTCTTGTTTGGACACTTGACAACTAGAATTGTGGCTCTAAAATCCCCACATATTCATATGGATATCATCCATACAAGTCATGGGTGTACACATAGTTATCATGTTGTCCATCGCGATTTGATCACCGACACGAAGTAGTTTTTGCGGAATGCTTAGAGGGGCTACATGTGCGAAAAGAAAGCGTCAAAATTGATTGGCGTCTATTCATCCCCCTCTAGCCTTCTACCTCGGGTCTTCACCTTGGCTTCTTGCTAGGGCCAACGATGGCGATGTCTTGGCATCGTTCCTCTTGCTAGAGGCATCGTCGTGATGGCCATCCTGCTCCTGAAGCATTCCGAGTGAAAACTCCATTGCGACGACAGCGCGTTAGCGTCGCTACCTTTTTGAAGGCATCGTCTCTGCAGATTGTTGGTCCTAGGCTTGGTGTCTCGTCTAGTTAGCCGTGTTGTCGTCGCTTGTGATCTTGGCCCTTGTCGTTGTCGTCTTCGTGCGAGGTGGCTTGTTGTGACATGCGTTGTTCTTCTTCTCCCTCCCCCTGTATTTCTCTTTTCCCTTCCTGTTTGGCAATCGGCCTAGGTGGTAGCAGCAGCACTGCATTCACTGTAGGCGTGTGTTTCAGTCCTGGCGACGGCCGGTGGTGTCCTGACTTTTGTTAGGGTCGCTGCGTTGTGCTGTGGTTGTACCCCACGCTTGCGGGCTTTTTGTTTTATTTTCTCCTACTTAAATAAAAAAGGTCGGCAGTCCTCCTGCCCCTTCTTAAAAAAAAAACTTTTGAGGCATCAGCGCCTTGTCCTAGGATGCGTCATGCGTTCATGGACGCGCGTCGTGCGTGCCTCCACCGTCACTTGATCTCATCTTCTTGTTACAGCACCATGCCTCGCGTTGCAGAGACTAGCACTATTCCTCCCTTCTCTTTTTTTGCTCTTGTTATCTGTTTCCAAAATCGGCTTGAGCAACCACGCGCTGCTCGCCGGCTACCGCCGCTTGGGCTTACCGGTGTGGGCCGCCTCGCCTGTTGCTCGCGTCAGTGCTTAATTCCTGTTCTCTTTTTCTTTGTCTCTCTGGCTCGTTCTTTTCTGCGTATCGTTGCGTTACTGTATAACTGTAACAAATTTAAGAGCTCTCGAAAAAAGGTATAAAGATTATTGGAATAGACGAGGGCATGCATGTTTGATATTCTTCTCAGTAGGACACCTACCGGGCCTTTGGATGCCCTGCCCACCCATGGTTCTAATGATCCTAAGGCGAGTTGTTGGGTGGTCTCCCTTCCTTCGTGACAGAGGACTTCTTCCCCACAAGACACTATAGCCTCAGTGGAGGCTCCCACAAACGTCAGCAATGTTGGCGGCGAATTTACGCCCTAGACGAAGGTAATTTTTCGCTTCTTTGTAATTTTTTCGTTGATTCCTTTTTCTACTCTTCTCTTGGTGTTTAGATCTTGATGACTTGGTCACTTCACCTCGGGCTCTGGCCGATGTTGCTGTCGAGCAGATGCCTTCTCCGGTGGCTACGCCTTTGGAGAATGCTCCTGCGGCCAACGTGGTTGTCGGGGTTCCTGTTCGCCTGCCGTGGGCTACTCGGCCAGTGGACTCAATGCCCACCACTCAAGTTGGAGGGGCTTCTCAGGATACTCCCATGCTTCCCGCTGGTCATCAGGCGGAGTCTTCTCGGGGTGCGCCTTTACACCACGTCATTTCTTCCGCCGAGTCTGTTGTCGAAGGAATCTTGGCTCTTGTGCTAGGTAACCTTTGAGGCTTCTACGAAGCTTCTCCTTCGAGAGGGCTTATTCGCGGGCTCCAGGATAATCTTCTGCAGGTTTGAACGTTTTGATAGTTTTTTACTTGCTATTTTATGCTAGATGTTGATAACCTCTCCTTGCTTGTAGGCCCATGTTTTTTCCATGGCTGGAAATGTTTGAAGCAATGACACCAGAGATTCTATTTCTGACCTTCGCTGTCGCACAACCGATCAGAGGGAGAGAGTCAACGACTTTGGGACCTTCATCAGAAGGACGCTGAGGCTCTTTTTGCTGCTATATCCGAGCGAGATGCTGCTCGGCCTGGCGTAGCTGAATTGGAAGCTCAAGTGAAGTCTCTCGAAGGCACATTAGGCTTTGCACAGTCTCAACTGGAGACTTGCAAGCTATCTGCTCAGGCCTTGGGGACAATTTAAGAAAAAAGAGTGAAGAGGCCGCTTCGCTGCAATCCATCAACCAAAGGCTTCATGATACTATCAATAGTTTACATACGGAGTTGCTGGATGTGGTGAAGAAGATCGTAGAACAAATAACGAAGCTTGGGACAATGAAAGTTGCAGTGCCCCGTTCGGTCCCCGAGAAGGCATTGTCCATTGTAAAGGACGTGGCTTTGGTATTTTTGAGTGGATCACTTTGTTATCGTACAGAATGTGCCAATGGTGTTGTGCTTGCTTATGACATGATGTTGCAGTCTTCGGGTTGTTCTCATTGGGGTGGTACACTCCTTGGTGGCACCGAGTATCCCTCCACATATCCCTCCACTAATTCTCTCCTCGATAGGCCGGCCTCGAATACACGTGGCACGGCAGCTGGGCAACTTCTATCAGTCCCAGTTTTAGCTACCATCCTGGACTGAGATGTGCGCACATGGCGATGCTCAGGAGCGGTTGCTGCGGACTCTATTGGTCCCAGTTGGTTGCTACAACTGAGACTCAGGTGTATACAGTGTATTTTTTATTTGCAATGTACTAGATGCACATTTAACACAATGTAGCAATGTAGCAGATTCACATTTTACACAATTAGCAGATGCACAGCTAGTTGATAACTAAAATCGAAAGAACATATTCAATAAACTTTAAATTACAATAAATATGTATTTTTTGAGGGAAACCAAACCATATATTACATCAGCTAGCTTACATAAGTATCATACAATGTACACAAGTGCACATACACTTTTTATCGGGATCTTTTACGTGCATCGCTCCTCGATGGTTGGCTAATATTTTTCAAAGGCTCCGGAATCTTATTAACAAAAGGGTGGTGATGCTCGCCCATCAGATTTATGCACTCATCAAAAAGGAAGCCGGCGATTTGCTCATGAATTGCTTTGACACGCACCGGCGATAGTTCCGAACCTTTTTCCAAACCTTTTTTCGCCAATTTTCGAGGAATCTATCATTAAATAGGAAATTAACTTATCAATCTTTGAAACTATAGAAAATGTCCGAAGTAGCTAGCTAGGAGTTATTAAGGTATTAATTATATATTACTCACCGCAAAACCTACATTTTTCTTGTGTACCCAGCGGTGCCCCCGATGAAGTTGTGCATCATCTCGCACACATAGTATCCGCATAAATTGCTTTCATATGGCTAATGCAAGACCTGTGGTGGAAGAGCTGAAATCGTGAAATAGATGCATGGAAATTACGTTAACTAACAAAATACTCGTAATATGATATACATACATATTTAGCGAGGTACAACTCGAAACGCGTCTTGAATTGCACATTTGATTACATATTATATATAATTGAGTTTGTTTGATATGGAGAAACAAAACTAGTAAGATAATGAATGGAAGAGCAATGTACCGGTTGAGCATGGTGATGAAGTCTTTGTACTTTTCAACAGTTCTCTTTCTTAGTCCATGATCATGATCTTGCTATGATCTAGCTCTATAATAAAAAGGGCCCAGTGAAAGCTGCACATATATATGTCAACGCGGTTTACTAATTAGTTCTAACAGTGTGTTAAGAAAAGGAATTAAAATAAGGCGGTACGAAAACACGTACTCAAATTCGTAGGGTAGAGGTATATGCCTCTTGTGTTGTTGTCCCATTAGCCCTGTGTTGTTAGGTACTCTCTAACTATTTTCTCGTTAATGACCATTGGGTTAAGAAAGCCAAATTCGTGAATTCCCTCCCTTAGGCATCTTTTTATCTTCATTCTACAATAAGGAAAAATTATTTAGGCCTCCAAGTTAGTATAGTATACCGGCGGGCACGATCGAAATTTACAAACAATACACTTACAGAGACCAACAAGTTATCATGGCGACGTCGAGGGCCATTCCCTGACATAGTTCGTACAAAACCTCCCATTCAATCATGAATTCAAAGTCCCCGCGGTAGAAATGGTGTTACTTGATGACGATGGCGATCATGTCCAAAACATTTTCGGTTGCGCGCAAATACCAATCATGGAGTTGCTGCATCTTCGTTGTTAGCCGGAAAAGCTCCTCACGCCTGACGAGTGATCCACCTTTCACAAATTTCCAATGTACCTCTACAAAGGGGATGTCCTTAAGGCGCAGAACCTGATCTGCATCAAGCCCAACTTCATTGTAGAAATTCCTCTACGTATCCTCTTCTGGAATCTGCTCCTCTAATGTTCCCTTCTCAGATTCCTTACGCAAGATGCGCTCATAGTCTAATACAGGTGGCCATTCTGGTTTGTCGATCTTATCCTTCAACGATAAGATACACATCCCATCTTTGTGCCATTCATCCGTACCGGGCTGGACCCTCGATGCATAGGGTTTCTTCGTAAAATGTGTGGTGACCTGGCCTTTTACTATCCGCTTAGTTTCCTCTTCGGTCATATCATACGGCAGCTTCGGAGGTATTTTTTTTTCTGGATGACCTGGATCTTGTCTTCTTGAGAGGTGCTAGTCCCCCATCAGGCTGGCTTGACCTAGTTGGCACCTTCTTGGGAGCTATTTGCTGAGTAGGGTGGTCTGTCTTGGTCGGTGTCTTAGTTGGAGTTTCGTGTGAGAGGATTAGTTGAGAAGTTGATGTAGGAGACCGTGGAGAGGACATGGGCATATTACCTTGGAAAATTATGAACCGTTTGCGCCACATGACAAAATTGTTTACTGCATCTCCTAGCTTCGTGGTCCCGTCACCTCCTTCAATGTTGTCACAACCCCGGTTTCACCGGGATCTACCCATGATCCATTGCTATTCTCAGAGATCAATACTAGCAACTTATGAGCGACTTGAGTCGAGCATCACAACACAATCATCATAACTATGAAAATATTATGATAATGCAAAAGTAATTGTAGCACAACCACTTATTACATTAGTTTTCATAACTCCATAAAGTAATAATATTCAGAGTAGCGGAAATCCAAATGATATGCAATAATAAACATGACGATGCTCTCTAGTCCGACCCTTCAGCGATAGCTAATCCCCCACGAAGTCCGGCACAGAACCCTCCTGATCCTGTGGGCAGACCGGAATCGAATCTTGTCCTGAACAAATATATCCGTGGTTTTTGTATAGTGAGTACACGGCTACCCAGCAAGAATCCTTATTTATGAATGCACGGGTATAACAAGAACATGGTGGTTAATTTGCATAAACACCTATTCTATTCAAGATTAATTAAAGTGTTGTAAAATCATTTGTTGAACAATTGATAAGATGAACAACTCCCCAAGGTAACAAACAGAGCTCGGCTTCGAAAGCCCCTCTGCAAAACTGAACAAGCCTGTAATACTCAAAACCAAGACCAAAACCAACCCATCAGATTATTATTAAACACAAGAGACTACCATGTACGACCTTCCTCCCCTCCCATGACCGTGGGAATGGCTATCATGATAGTTTTAACTCTGCAGAGTGTAGCACACTTTACCCATAAGCCGAGTGGTACTTTTGCATCTTAGCTCTTCCTTAGGAGCCCAGACCAAGTAACAATACAAGGTGATTCATTAGTTCCCTCTGTTAACACCGATACCCCCTCTAAGGTTTAGCACTCGGGCCCCCCTTGAGCCAACGGACCGCAGCCCGATCTTTTCAAAGTAAAGTGTGTTAGCAGTCTTCTCTAACTACTAAGCCAGAACTAGCATATGGTACACTCATTCTTAAGCTAGCATTTATGGTTGCGCTTGTATGGTTTGGCCGGATAAGCACACGCCCAAAGTCCTTAGACCAAGATGACTACCTCCAACAATCCACAATCCACAAAACCACCCGACTATGCCACCTTTAGTCAACACACGCCACGTAGGTTTTAGTTGATTAGGTTATTAAGCAACTCAGCACCTCCAATCATACAAAGTCACAAGATTAATGAATGATGAATAACCTAACAACTAATAACCCACGAGCACTAGCATCTATGCACAAGGATAGGCTAGGAATAACAATTAAGGCAGCAATAAAGGGCTAATTCACAGGGTCAATGACGCAGTGTGAATGATAGGTTTCTACCCTTCCCATCAGTTTATGCATGAGAAAAATAAAAACAATAAAGGGTGAGTTTTGCAAACTAGGGACAGCAAGATGCAACTATCTTGCCTTGGTAGTACTCGGCGTCTTGCGGATCTCCTCCTTGAAACTCCGGGAACAGCGCCAAGCACCGAGAATACGGACGGTCTACACGAATAATGCAAATGCATAAGAACAGCAACATTCACCATAGAATATATACCCTAATTAAATATAAAAATTCTAGGGAATTTTTGGAAAATAATGGCTCTGGAATCATTCAATTTGAAGTTCGGATGCTCCCTAAACAAATCTTAGAAGTTTAACAAAAATCAGAAAAGGCTGAAAAGAATAAACCCAGAAAACCGGCCGAACCGAACCGAACCAGTGGCTCGGCGCAGCGCGGGCGCAGCGAAGGGGACATGCGGCGGCTTGCGGTTGGCTGGCACGGCGGCTGGCGTGGGCGGAGACGGCGCGGGTAGACGCAGGCGCGGGCGCGACGTTAGGCGGCGACCCACGGCGATTCACGCGGCGACGCGTGGGCTGCGGGACGACGCGAAGACGCTGCTGCAAGGCCGAGGCGGCTGCGGTTGGGCCAGTGGCGCGCTGTTGTTGGCGTAACGGATCCGCAGCGGGCGCATTGGCGAAAGGCTGGCGGCGGCGGCGGCGGCGGCGACGGTGGCGGCGCACGGCAACTCCGGCGAGCTCCCTAGGGTGCGTTTCTCCACCGATTTCGATGAAATAGGTACTCAACTGGACCGTTTCGACGAGATCTACGCAATGGTGTGATCTACAAGTTGGTTTGCGGCGAGAACAGGGAGATATACCCTAAAACTCACCTCGGGCTAGGGTTTTGCGATGGCTAGGGTTGCTCTGGGGCGGATCTCGAGTTGTGGTTCTGAGGGGAGGGTCTTGGGGTCCTTATATAGTGCTCTGGTCGACCAAGGCAGGCCTCCAAAAGGTAGAACTTGAATTGGGCTCCAATTCTACTCCAAATAGGTTTAGAACTCCCCTAATTTTGGTATTTTTGCAAATAAATGAATTTGGACTTGGGCTTCTGGATCTAGGAAGGTTTAGGCCTCAAATATGTCTCCACAAAGTTTGGGCTTGGTTCTAGCACAATTGCTCGTCGTTTCATTGGGCCGATGAACTCCCGGTAGACCGGCGTTGCACTGCGGAAACACAGGCTCGCCTTGGGCTTTGGTCTTGAAAATTGGAGGATGGCTAATTCATGGCATTTAGGATTTTTGGGAATTTTTCTATAATTTTTCAAAAAGGTCTTCTAGGGTTTTGGCTTAAACCTTAGTTTAAAGTAATTAAAACAGGGTTTCGTATATAACAATTCCCTTTTAATTTACTTCTGGGTTTTCAAAAAATACAAGTGACATACGACAAAATAGAGGATGTCACAAACCTCCCCCCCTTACGGAGAATCTCGACCCAGAGATTCAGAGAAATCCTGCTCGAACAACTCCGAAAACTCAGCCTGCAAATCTTCCTCTTTTTCCCAAGTCGCCTCTGCCTCAGAATGGTTGGACCACTGGACTTTGCAAAACTTAATAGACCGACTCCGGGTACACCTTTCAGAAACATCCAAAATTTTTATCGGCCTCTCTTTATAGGATAGATCCTCTTGCAAATCCATAGCTTCAACTGGCATCTGCTCCTCTGGCACTCTCAGTCACTTCTGGAGCTGGGACACATGGAACACATTATGCACTCCAGCCAAATGCTCTGGCAACTCTAGCTGATAAGCAACCTCTCCTCTCCTTCCCGTTATTGGAAACAGACCAATAAATCTCGGAGACAACTTCCCAGAAACATGGAATCGGCGAAGACCTTTCATGGGCGAAACCTTTAGATAAACATGATCTCCAACCTCAAACTGCAACTCTCTCCTTCGCTTATCGGCATAACTCTTCTGCCTTGACTGGGCGGTCCTCATCCTTTGCTGGATCATTTTGACTTGATCCTCGGCCCCCTTCAAAGCATCCGGGCCGAATATCTTTCGCTCTCCAGTCTCATTCCAATACAATGGCGTCCGACACTTCCTTCCATATAGAGCTTCGAAAGGCGCCATTTGAATACTGGACTGATAACTATTATTATAGGAGAACTCTGCATATGGCAATGCATTATCCCAACTTTTTGAATTTGACAAAGCCACTGCCCTCAACATATCCTCCAAAATTTGATTCGTCCTTTCAGTCTGCCCGTCAGTCTGAGGATGATAGGCACTACTGAAAGCTAGATGCGTGCCCAATAGAGAATGAAGCTTATCCCAAAACTTTGATGTGAACTGGCTTCCTCGATCCGACACGATCCTTTTAGGAACTCCATGTAGACACACAATCTTTGACATATAGACCTCTGCCAACTTAGCACTGTCATATCTTGTCTTCACGGGAATGAAATGAGCCACTTTGGTCAATCGGTCAACGATCACCCATATCGAATCAAAACCTCTCTGCGTTCTCGGCAGACCCACAATGAAATCCACACCGACTTCTTCCCACTTCCATTCAGGCACTCTCAAAGGCTGAAGCAAACCTGCCGGTCTCTGGCGCTCAGCTTTGACTCTCTGGAAATATCACACAAAGCAACAAACTCTACCACATCCTTCTTCATTCCCGACCACCAGTATCTTTCTTTCAAATCCAGATACATCTTGGTACTCCGGGGTGAATAGAATAAGCTGAATCATGAGCTTCTTTCAAAATCAACTCTCGCAGATCCTTTTGGGTAGGCACGACGATCCTTTTATCAAACCAAACAATTCCTTCCTTATCCATCACAAATCCTGGCGCCTTCTCTAGAATTATCCCAACAATAATGTCGAGAATCCCATCATCAACATCTTGAGCCTTCTTGATTTGTTGTTGGAGATATGGCTGCACTTCCATCATATATAGATGACTACGCACATAACCATGCGGAACGATCATCAAATTCAACTTCTCCGCTTCTTCTTGGATATGATCGCTTCTCGGCTTCCGACTTAGAGCATCGGCAACCACATTAGCTTTGCCCTCGTGGTAATGGATACCCACATCATAATCTGCTAACTGCTCTAACCATCTCCTCTGCCTCATATTCAGATCTGGCTGGGTAAATATATACTTCAGGCTCTTATGATCCGTATATATCTCGGTATGATTACCAATTAGGTAATGCCTCCAAATCTTTAAAGCATGCATCACTGCAGCTAACTCTAAATCATGAGTAGCATAATTCAACTCATGGGGCCGTAGTTGTTGCAAAGCATATGCAACAACTCTCCCTTCTTGCATAAGCACACATCCAATTCCCAACTTCGAAGCATCACAATACACCTCGAAATCTTTATGAATATCCGGCAAGACCAATACCGGTGGTGAGGTTAGCTTCTTCTTCAACAACTCAAAGCTGTCCTGGCACTGAGCTGTCCACTTGAACTTGACATTCTTCTTTAACAACTGGGTGAGCGGTCGAGAAATCTTAGAAAATCCCTCGATGAAACGACGATAATAACCAGCTATTCCAAGGAAACCCCTGACCTTGGTAACCGACTTTGGCACCTTCCAATCCAAAATCTCACTGACCTTAGACGGATCCACAGCACTCCATCCTCCGAGATAACATGACCAAGAAATGCTACCTCCTTGACCCAAAAGTCACACTTTGAATACTTGGCATACAACTGATGCTCTCTCAACTTCTCCAACACCAGTCTTAAGTGCTCAGCATGCTCTTCCTCATTCTTAGAATAAATGAGAATGTCATCGATGAACACCACGACGAACTTGTCCAAATACTCCATCAGAACCTTATTCATAAGCATCATAAAATGAGCCGGAGCATTAGTGAGTCCGAACGACATCACAGTATATTCATATAATCCATATCGAGTAGTGAACGCTGTCTTTGGAATATCCTCTGATCTCAACTTGATCTGATGATAACCGGACCTCAAATCAATCTTGGAAAATACCTTGGCTCCCTTCAGCTGATCGAACAAATCATCCACACGAGGCAACGGATACTTATTCTTGATGGTCACTTCATTAAGCTTCCGATAATCCACACACATTCTTAGAGTCTTCTCACGCTTCTTCTCCACGAACAACATAGGCAATCCCCATGGAGAAACACTTGGTCTGATAAAACCCTTGGCTTTCAAATCTTCAATCTGCGTCTTCATCTCCGCAAGCTCCTTAGGATTCATACGGTACGGGCGCTGAGAAATAGGTTCCGTACACGAATACAAATCAATGCTGAACTCAACTTCTCGATCTGGCGGAATTCCAGGCAAATCCTCAGGAAAAACATCCATGAACTCATTCACTATCGGAGTCTCCTCCAATGGCAGACGCTCTTCTCCAACTCCACGCATCATCTTCAGGTGATGCAACTTGACAACTGAGCTTTCTCTAAACAAAGACACATACTTGATGATCTCTCCACTTAAAGTTGTAAGGGTTACCAATCTATCAGCACAATCAATCTTACCCTTATACGTACTCAACCAATCTATTCCCAAAATCACTTGAATACCTTTGGAATCGATCATGATCAGATTAGTGGGAAACTTATAACCTCCAATGTCCAGATCCACATTCGGACATCCCACGTTCGCATTCATAACCCCACCAGGCGATTGAACAAGCAAAGACTGCCTAAGGGGTACTACCCTCCAACTATTATCAACAACTACCTCTCTTGCAATAAAAGAATGCGAAGCTCCCGAATCAAACAAAACAGAGACTAGGATTGAGTTTGCCAAGAAAGTACCGAGAACGACGTCTTGCGCATTCTGCACTTCTTCAGCCGTGACGTGGTTCACACGTCCACTTCCTTGGGGTGTCTTGAAAGTGCTCCCACGATTCTTCCCTTGAATCGGCTGACGAGCAGGCGTCCCTCCTTGGCTCTGCTGAGGTTGGCCTCCCTTGTTGAGCGGACAGTCATATGATAAGTGACCCTGCTGATGGCACTTGAAATAGATCACACCAGCAATTGGAGTCTTGGCTTGGTTCTGCACTTGGCCTCCACCTTGCTGCAATTGGCGAACTTGCTGAAAATTGCCTCCTTGCTGGGGAGTAAATGGTTGCTTGAAACCCGAGCTTTGGAACTGCCTCGGCTGATTCTGATTCTGCCCGAAACTTGGAGCTTGCTGAGTCCGGGGCCTTGAACTGCTATTAGACTGCTGAGAAGTGAACTTCCTTTTCTTCTCATCAGTATGCTTGCGCTGGGCTCCCTCCAGGATATGAGCCCTTTCAGTCACATCATCGAACGTCTCACAACGAAGCGGCTTCAGCTGAACACCATACCAAGTGTCGAGCCCTTCAGTGAACCTCCAGACCTTAGCCTTTTCAGTAGCCATAATATCTGGTGCATATCGAGACAACTCGATAAACTTGCTGATGTACTGGTCAATGGATCTGTTATTCTGGCGCAGTCCCTCGAACTCGCGCTTCTTCTCTTCTCGGATGCTCATTGGAACATGGTGGTTCTTGAAGACCTCCACAAAGTCATCCCATCCCATGTTCACATTGTTTGGGTTGGTGGCGCAATAATTCTCCCACCAATGGGCAGCATTCCCCTTCAACATATGAGCAGCGTACTGCACGCTCTCATAATCATCACAATTAGCCAAGTAGAGCTTATTCTTCACATTCTTTATCCAGTCTTCAGCTTCAATTGGGTCTCCACGGCCAGAAAACTCTGGTGGTCGAGTCCCCATAAACTCTCTGAACTTAGACTGCGGCAACCCTGGCATTGGCATCTGCTGCGGCGGCGATTGATTCAGACGATCCACAATCAGATGCAAAGCTTGCAGAATCATTGCATCATGCGCTGGCCCTGCTGGCGGCGGATCTTGAGCAGCGACATTAACAGGTCCTGCTTGATTACCAGCTGGTTGGTTGACTTGCCCTTGGTCATTGGCTTGACCACCCTGGGCTGCTACATTCTCTTGGTTGGCTTGCTGATCCAACTCCTCTTGCAGATTGATGGGGATAGGCTGAACTCCACGTCCACGACCCCTACCCCTTCCACGGCCTCTTCCTCTGCCACGGGCTTCACTTCCACGACCTCTACCTCTGGCCATCTGCTGCGACAGAAAGAATAGGAAAGAAGACTAAGCGGTAAGTGACATCTTTAGAATATAATAGTTTTATAAACGCTTTTATCACTCCAATCAAATATCCAAATAACACTACAAGAAAAGTGCTTATCTGTGACGTAAACATTGTGACGCCTTGAAATCTCATCATGGATAGACATTCTTTTGTGACGAAAATTTTTAGGTCGTCATGGCTATTATCGCGGCCCAGCAACCAGAGAAAATTAGTGACGAAATGTGTAATTACATCATAAAACAGCAAAACAAGACGTCATAAAAAGTGTTGCCCATGTTGTACCATGGATGTATTTTGTGTGACAATTTCTTTTCGTCACGGACTCGTCCTATCAACTGGCTAAGCGCGATGTTTTTGACCAACCTGACAGGGGTGTCTTGCTAAGAGTGTCTCTTCTCTGACGTGGCAGTGTGGGTCCCACATATGGGTTTGTTATATGTGTGTACTCCCTCCTTTTTTTTATTTGACGCCTTTGACTTTTTAGCACATCTTTGACCATTCGTCTCATTCAAAATTTTAATTCAAAGATGTAAAATAATAAGACATATTTAAAGCACCTCTATTGATAAAACAAATCACAACAAAATAAATGATATTTTCAAAAATAATTTGAATAAGACGAATGGTCAAAGACGTATCGAAAAGTCAAAAGCGTCAAATAAAAAAAACGGAGGTAGTATTATCTTTGACGACATACTTGTCACATACGTAGTCCATATCGAATGACGAGCAGGCCCCTGTCCAATCTAGTGTCGCGGGCCCACATGTGGGTTACACCTTAGGCATTGCTAGTTATGGGCCATGTGGGACCGACACTTTTGATCTGGAATCCACGTGTTAGGTTTGCAAGTTTGAATTTTTTGGGTTGTAACTCTAATGGGCCGTTTTGGGCTGTAACTCTAGCGAGAACTTCTTGGGCTACAACCTTGCGAGCCCATGCGATGAATTTGATTTGCACAACGTATTTTGATAAAGCTAATAATCTTAAACATAAAATTCTATACGATAAAAAGTCCAAGTTTTTCCATTTATATGCGTATAATATAGGGCATGAGTAGCAAATCCCGTTCATTTATGTGAACTATGCAACGTTTTACTCAAATCCTAGATGGGATTGATATCTTTTAACGCCAGTAGATAGCTTTAATTGTGACATTCCATTGAATTTAGTTAAATTTGCAAATTCCACTAAATGACAGAAGACAAATTTCCAAGCGTTGCGAATAATTTCTAACACATAACATACATAAAACAACTATAATAGTAGATATAGAACAGAGCAGACTTTTTATAATTATTGTACGCAGAAAACAAGAAGGAAATATAAACATGTATGCACAAGATCATATAATTTCAGAAATAAAATTTTTGGAGTGCCTCTCAACTCAAGACTAACGAATGAAATCAACTAACAAACAATTATTTGACACTTGTTGTGGCAACAAACAAATTTCAGATAGGATATCCTTCAATTATTAAAAAGCTTGCATTATTGTTTTGACTGTTTCGAGTCCCTTCATTTCAACACTTGCAACAGACTAAACTAATAATCCTTATCTATTTACTCGTCACAACAGTGGGAGTAGTGCTTAATCTTCTTTTCTTGCATGCTTTACTTGATTCTGCATCAAATCCACCTTATCATCAGCAAAATTCTGATCAGAGACCACTGGAAAAAGAAAAGAGGCGTCAGAAAATTAGGTTTATTGTGGAATACTGGTTTGGATATTGTGAACAGAATTAAACAGCATGCATATGTACTGTTTTGGCTTATGGCTACCATAGATATATCCAGAAAAGAACCATACAAGATCCTCTAACTTAAGTTGTAATAGCACAAACACACTAGCAATAAAATCCAATTGGAGGCAACACTAGCACTAACACAGTTACAATGCAGTTCATCACATAGAAAACAAAGTACTTCATAACTTAAAACAAGGAATGGGGAGAAGAGGCACAACAGGCATGTGAATTTCTTGAGCACCATCCTAGTATGTGAATTATGAAATGCTAGTAACTCATCGAAAACTCCACAGCCACCAAATCCTACATTAGTTTATTTTTTTTAATGTGGTATACTGCAGCCAAGAACTCAATTAAAGGGAAAATATGTACTTATGTGTGGTATGCCATTGCTCTTATTACTATTACCAGCAATGGGAAGAAAGGTAAAAGGTATACTGTGTATATGGATTAAACACTAAAACATAATTTGGTAGTTGGAGCCAATGTGCCATGCAATACTATATGCCATATTTTCAGAACAAGAGAAGTGCACCTCTTTAAGTTTGTAAAGTTAGTGATCCCTTAATCCAGTCAGGATTCTGCCTAAACAAAGTTGTGCAAGCCATGAAGAAAAAAAAGAAGGAAAATACAAAGAGTCTTCGACAACCCTAATTCAATGTATCAAACACCTAGAAAGTAAACTACTGAACTGAAACGAACGTTGCTGTCCTTACTAATGCTAAAAATATTATGTTTTGCATGGAAATGGTTCAATGGTAATTTTGTGCCATCCTTCTTAATCTGGTCTTATCAGCTATCAATAAAGCAGTAGCAAAAATCACATTATGTGAAGAGTGTGCATGATGCTTCATATTCTTCCTTTTTACCATGATGATGTCCCTTACCTATGTCATATAAAGATGCAAATACTCATTTTTGCATATCAGCAACAATGTTAATCTTTGTCCATATCAGCAATCTTATGAGGCCCTAAAGCACAGATAAGGAAGAACACGGTAGCAGGTCAAATTTGTCGATTGGGCCATTGCAAAAAAAAAAATGTGCAAGATGAAGCCCACAGAACGACTAATCTTACTTTGCTAAATGCTACCACGCTATATGGAATCCAAGATTCAAGGCAAATATGGAATCAATCGTAGATAACTAGTCAACCTCGAAATTTCTATCATACACTGAGAACAGATCAAACAAAACCAATTCGAGCTCCAACCCAAATTAAAGCCGGATTACAACTCCTGGCCGACCCTTAGCCGAAGCCTAATCCGTATCCAAATCAACGTCTATATTGAAACGAATTCGATCTCTTCCCCCTTTATAAACCTACAGAGATCCCCAAAACACGAAACCATAAATCCCAAAAAATTCCATCTCATAGCTGTCGCCGGAGTTGTAGGCAAGGTGAGCTGCCATGACTACACTCGCCGCCTCATTGCTCTTAGCCCGCCGCGCCGCCTGCGCCGGAGCCCACGCGCCACCGCCCCTCTGCCGCGCCGCCACAACTGCCTGCTGCGCCACGCCACGCGCCACGCCGCCTTGCCGCTGCCTCCACGCCGCCCTAGCGCCGAGCCCGCCGCCTCCGCGCCTCTGTCTCGCTTGTGCTGCCTCCATGTGATCGCGCTTCCCCCTCTCTACCCCCCTCTCTCTCTCTCTTTTATTACACCGTGCAGCCATGGGCCTTCGTTTTACTTATCCTACCAGCCACACATCTCCTCCTTACACTGTACGGTGGGATCCATGCTACAGTGCATTTTTCAATTTCCCGATTTTCAGTGAACGGTGCTCATTCATCTTTTCTACTCCGGTTCATCCCACCCCCGAATCTGGCGATTCCAGTTTCGAGAAATTCAGAAAATTTATACGTTCCAAGCAGATTCTTGTTTATAATATTTACATTTATATTTTTCACTATATTAACTTTTTTCTCCCATGATTTTAAAAAGATGGACAGAAGTTGGGTATATGGTAAACAATTTACCCCTGCATATATCAAAGGAGTGAAAGAATTCATGCAGTTTGTTGGAGAAAGATTTGCTGAGAATGTTGCGATAATTTGTCCATGTCGTCGATGTCTTAATCTCACAGCAAGACCTCAGTCTGATGTGCATGATCATATTCATATTTATGGGATGTCAAGTGCATACACTAGATGGGTTCATCATGGAGAAGCACCTGATGTTGAAGTGATGGAACATCAAGTGCATGAAGATGAAAATGTTGGCCATATGGAACATCCTGGCCACGATCCATTAGGTGTGGATGAGGATGACAACAACGATGATTGTGAATTGCCAAATATGTTAGAAGAGCTCTACACATCATGGGACAAAGGTGGTGAACATCCAAAATTTGCTAAAAGTGCTTGAAGATGCAAAGCGGGGGATTTGTCCAGAATCTAAATTATCAAGATTCTCTTTTCTTGTGAAGTTGCTTCACGTCAAGTCATACCATCGGATTAGCAATGCAGCATTTAATGCACTGTTGAACTTGTTGTCATTGGCATTCCCTCATTGTGAACTTCCGAAGTCGTTTTATGAGATCAAGCAATATCTCCTTGAATTGGGTCTTGGATATGATTCCATCCATGTTTGCATCAATAATTGTGTTCTATTTCGGAAGGACTATGCAAATAGAGATGAATGCCCAATATGTAATGAATCAAGATGGAGAGATGCGGATGGTAAAAAGCGGGTACCGCACAAGGTGTTGAGGCATTTTCCACTTATACCAAGATTGAAGAGGTATTTTGCTTCAAAAAAACTACAGAGGACATTCAATGGCACAAGTTGAACCGACAACCTGTTGAGAATGAAATAAGTCATCCAGCTGATGGTGAGGCGTGGAAAGACTTTGATATAAAATATCCGTTATTCGCAGAAGATGCAAGGAACATGAGGTTGGCATAGCAACAGATGGATTTAATCCATTTGGCAATATGAGCACCACGTATAGCATGTGGCCTGTACTTATGGTGCCTTATAACATGGCTCCGTGGACATGTATGGATCAATCGAACTGCATCATGGCCTTACTCATCCCAGGTCCAAAGAGTCCAGGAAAGGATTTTAATGTTTTCTTGGAACCTCTCATAGAAGAGTTGCTTGAACCGTGGAATGGTGTCCGTACCTATGATGCATTTTCGGCATCAATGTTCAATCTACATGCTGCAATAATTTGGTGCATCCATGATTACCCAGCTTTAAGCACTTTGTCAGGTCGAACTACAAGAGGCTATTATGCATGCGTGCATTGTGACAAAGAACCATTGTCTCGAGCCATAAGAAATAAGATTTGCTACATTGGCCACCGTCGTTACCTTCCAAAGGACCACCGTTGGCGAAAAAGCTTATCTTTCGATGGACATCGTGAAAACCGTGAGATGCCAGCAAGGTTCACTAAAAAAGAGCTATTGGAGCAGCTAGATAATGTCAAACATGTTAGACCAAGAAAGCATCCTCAGAATAATAAAAGAAAGCGACAAGAGAAGGATGAGCCGAAACTATTTAGCCGAAAGGTTAGCTTGTTTGCTTTGCCATATTGGGCAGACTTGAAGCACCGACATAATCTTGATGTGATGCACATTGAGAATAATATATGCTACAACCTTCTTGGCACATTATTGAATATAGAGGGCAAGACAAAAGACACTATCAATGCAAGGCTTGATTTGCAAGACATGGGCATAAGAAATGACCTACACTTACAGGACAGGGGTATGTCATATAGTATTCCTTCAGCATATTATACATTGAAAAAGGATCATAAGATCGCATTTTGTGAATTTATTAGGCATGTCAAGTTTCCAGACGGATATGCTTCCAACTTATCAAGATGTATTAGTACTGATGGATGTAAGTTACAAGGTCTAAAAACTCATGATTGCCCTATCCTCCTGCAAAGAGTTTTACCTGCTGGCATACGCGGATTCATGCGTAAGGACATATATGAAGCAATTGCTGAGTTGGGAAATTTCTTTAGAAAACTTTGCAGTAGAACTCTAAAGATAGATGATATGCATCGACTTAAAGAAGAAATCCCATTAATTCTATGCAAGCTTGAGAAAATATTTCCTCCAGCATTCTTTGATGTGATGGTGCACTTGGCAGTTCATCTACCCGATGAGGCAATTCTCAGAGGTCCAGTACAATATGGATGGATGTACCCAATAGAACGTCGCCTATGCACTTTGAAAGGCTTTGTGAGGAATAGGGCAAGACCTGAAGGATCTATTGCGGAGGCATATATAGCTGATGAGGCATTGACATTTTGCTCAAGATACATAGACGATCTTGATACTAGATTTAATCGGGATGAAAGAAATGGAGGCATATCAGTAGAAAATCTTATGGGTGGCGACATCTCTATTTTTAGGCATGGTATTAAATTATCAGGATCCTCTAGGATGACATACCTCGATGATTTTGACAAACTTGTTTGGTATGTGCTAAATAATTGTGAAGAGGTGGAGCCATATATTAAGTGAGTACTCATTTAAATACTATATAAATATTAATGAAAGTGCATCTAGGCCCTTAAGTGATTTTGGTGATTAATGAGAAACAATTATAGAGCTAATATTTCTATTAGAGAATTGTGCACAGATGTTATACAGATTAAAATCCATGAGGTACATGTTTACATGTGATTGTGCACCCCTCAAAATGGATGTATTGCAAGAAGGCATCAAGACTAGTATTTATTTGTAAATCTTTATTTATTGAGTCCTAGGGATGCCGTACTATAAAGAGGGATGAAATGAAGAAGCTTATAAAGGTTCCTAAGTGCTCAAATAGGTATCTCGAAGTTTGTGTGAGTTTTCCACTCAAAATACACCTCATACAGAACCTATGCCATCAGAACATCCGACGAGGTTCGGAACATCCGATGGTGGGCCAGCCTGCCAGTTTTCAGAGCTATCCAGTAAAGGGTCCATCGGAACTTCCATCGGAACATCCGACGCGGGTCGGAACATCCGACGGGGGATCAGAACATTCGATGCGGGATTAACTGCACAACGGCTAGTTCTCGGGATTTCCTATTTAAAGCCATCTCTAATACCTTCCAATGGTTTCTTGACCTTTGTTTACTCTCTGATTACACCTTGATTTGAACCTAATTCTTCCTGTTCATCTTCTCACAAAGCTTTAGCCTTTGTCTCTCTCTTGTTCATCTTGTGAGATCTAGATCTAGAGAGATCAAGGCAACCCAAGTGCTCCACAAATTAGAGTCATCCAATTTTGAGCACTTAGCGATTCCTAATTTCTTCATCGCATTTGTTACTCTTGGAGGCTTGAAGGGCTCCTAGACGGCTAGGTGTCGCCGGTGAGTCGCCGATCTTTGTGTGGCGTGCCTCCGGAGTTTGTGAAGGTGCGAATCTACCTCCGCAAGGAAAAGGATTCAACTAGTAAACGCCGGTGAGTGCTTTGTGCTTCGATGGTAAGGGGGATTAGGGTCTTGGTGATCCGGGCTTTGTACCTTCCCTAACGGTGAGTAGGATCTTCCTTCAAAGATCCGAACATCGGTAAACAAAAATTGCCGTGTTTTTGTCTTGATCTTGTTTTGGTGTCTTTATTATTTGTGTTGGCCTGTTCTGAGTATTCTTGAATAGATCTAACCTTGGTTTTGCGAGAAATCAGTTTTTCTACAGGTTTTCGATCAATTCCAGAACACCCCGGATCGGAACATCCGACCTAGGATCAGAACATCCGACGGAGGGTGTACTGTACCACGTCGGAACATTCGACGCTGCATCGAAACATCGGACCGACTAGTTACTGTTCAAGTGTATTAATTCCGCAATTTCATTTTATTCGCCTATTCACCCCCCTCTAGGCGGCATAGCGATCCTTTCAATTGGTATCAGAGCCTAACCTCCTGTTTTGAGCTTAACAGCTTGGAGAATCATGCCTAACAACAAAGACGAGATCGAGACTTCAAGTGAAGGAAACAAAAAGGCTACCATTCCTTATGTTTATCCTGATTCAACATCCTCATCTCATGTCTCTGCTCCTACTGGGCGTGCGCCTCACTTCGATGGCACATACTACCCACAATGGAGACATAAGATGAATATGTATCTAATGTCTATTCATCCTTCTATTTGGAGAATTGTAGAAACAGGTTTCAAGCCCAAAGAACCGGAGAACCTCACTGCCGATGAGGAAAGAGACTCCTTCCGCAACTATCAAGCCGTCAATGCATTATTTGGTGCCTTGAGCCCAAGTGAGTTCAATCGGGTTGACGGACTTGAAGAAGCTAAACCAATTTGGGATACCCTCAAGGTTGTTCACGAAGGCACATCAAGTGTGAGGGAAACCAAGATCGAGCTTATCAATGGCAAGCTTGGAAGGTTCATCCTAGAAGAAGGAGAAGACTACAAGACAATGTTTGATCGACTCATGGTATTGGTAAATGAGGCCAAGGGACTTGGATGCAAGTCTCTCACTGATCATGAGGTAGTCAAGATTCTACTCCGGGCTATCACTCCAACCAATCGTCATTTAGTGCAAATGATTCGAGATAGAGACAACTATCACTCAATCACACCGCATGAAGTGCTTGGAAGAATTCTCAGTGATGAGTTGATGGATCAAGAGGCCTCGAACATTAAAGAGATGGCTCAATCAAGTAAGAAGAAGAGCATTGCTTTGAAGGCGAGCAAAGTGTCAAAGGCAAAAGATGACAGCTCAATCAGTGATGAAGATGGGCAAATAAACATGGAAGAGATGGCGTTCTTTGTGAGAAGATTCAACAAATTTCTCAAGAAAAATGGCTACAATAGCAAAGGCAAGAAGGATTCCGGAAAATCCAACTCTTCAAAAAGTTCAAGAAGAAAGTGCTATGAATGTGGTGAAACCGGACATTTTATTGCCGATTGTCCACATAAGAAGGATAAGGACAAGGAAGACAAGAAGAAAGAAAAGAGTTACAAGAAGGACAAAGAAAAGAGCAAGAGACACAAAAGAAGTTCTAGAGGTGAAGCTCACATTGGTGAAGAGTGGGACTCCGAATCCAACTCCGAATCCGACTCCGAGTCCGATGATGAGAGTGTAGCATGTCTTGGAATGGCTATTCCAAAAAGGACCTCATCTCTATTTTGCGAATTGACGGATGATAATGAACCATCTATGTGCTTCATGGCTAAGGGCCCTAAGGTATTATCAAAATCTTCTAAATCTCTAGTCAATTCTTATACTAACAACTCTAGTGATGATGAGGATGATATGAGTCATGCTAGCTTGGTCAAGATGATGAGAAATTTTGATATGGGTAAGTTGACCGAGTTCATGGAGAGAGTTGAGCAACAAGAGGACCTTCTTGAGAAAGGAGAAGACTTGCTCATCCTTGAAAAAGAGAGAAACCTCCAACTTGAGAAGAAATTAGCATTGGAAAAGAAGAGGGTTGAGGAGATGACCAAAGAATTCTCTAAGGTCACATCTAAAGCAAGCTCTCTTGAGATCAACAATGCTTCACTCAAGGAAGAACTCATCGGTGCAAAGGAAGCACATGAGACTCTTAGGGTGAAGTTTGATGATCTTTTGAAGAGCACCTCTACTCTTTCAAATGCAACTTGTGACTCACCTCCTTCCACGAGCAATGGTTGTGCAAGGTGCTACAATGTGGATGTGAATGCTTGTGTAGCAAATTTCGCAACTTTGCAAGATCTTGCTAGTGAGAATGAGAAATTGAAGGGTCTACTTGAAGATGATATTCAAAGATCTTACAAGTCGAGTAAGGGGCTTGATGAGATACTAGATAAGAGAAGAGGAAACTTCAAGAAGGCCGGACTTGACTATGTTCCACCGAAGGGCAAGAAAGCACATGTTGTGGTGACACCGGTCACTAAGCCAATTCAGTTTGTGAGAGAGCAAATCTCAAAGGCTCACATTTCTCACTCTACTTTTAATGCCTCTTACATTCTTAAAAAGAGTAATTTTGGTAGAGTGCTTGCTTATCATGTTGGACCGAAGCGTACTAATGCACCTTTGGTGAGATCCATTTGGGTCCAGAAGGCTCTTGTGACTAACCTCAAAGGACCCAATCAAATTTGGGTACCTAAAACCAAAGCTTGAACTTTGTAGGAATATCTCTCCGGTGCCCTAGTTGGGTACTTGACAGTGGGTGCACTCATCATATGACCGGAGAGAAGGAAATGTTCTCTCAAATCAATTGCTATAATCAACCAAGTGAGAGCATTACTTTTGGGGATGACAGTAAAGGTGATGTACTAGGTCTTGGTAAGATTGCAATTTCTGAAAATCTTTTTCTTACAAATGTCCTTCTTGTTGATTCATTGAAATACAATCTATTATCGGTACAACAATTTTGTGCTACCGGTTATGATTGTATCTTTTCTTGTGATGGTGTGAATGTCGTTCGAAGGATTGATGGTTTAATAGCCTTTAAAGATCATCGAAAGGGAAAGCTCTATCTCATGGATTTCTCTACGGATAGACCTAGCCCTGGGATATGCCTACTGGCTAAATCTAGCATGGGTTGGCTTTGCCATCGCCGACTAGCCCATGTTGGTATGAGAAACCTTCACAAACTCTCGAAAGGGAATCACATCATTGGACTAACAAATGTGAATTTTGAGAAAGACAGGCCTTGTAGCGCATGTCAAGCGGGAAAACAAGTTGGAGCATCCCATCCTTCGAAGAACGTGATGACCACAATAAGACCTCTACAACTACTACATATGAACCTCTTTGGACCGATTGCATACATAAGTATAGGAGGTAACAAATACGGTCTTGTTATTGTTGATGACTTTTCACGCTTCACGTGGGTATTCTTTTTGTATGATAAGTCAGAGGCAAAAGGAATTTTAAAGAAGTTTATGAGAAGATCTCAAAATGAGTTTGAAGTGAAGATTAAGAAGATTCGAAGTGATAATGGAAAGGAATTCAAAAACACCGATGTTGAAGAATATCTTGATGAGGAAGGCATTAAGCACGAGTTCTCGGCCCCCTACTCCCCTCAACAAAATGGGGTGGTCGAGAGGAAGAATCGTACCCTCATCGAGATGGCGAGAACCATGCTGAATGAATACAAGGTTTCGGACATTTATTGGGCGGAAGCGGTGAACACTGCCTGTCATGCTATCAATCGGCTCTATCTACACAAGTTACTTAAGAAAACTTCATATGAGCTTCTTACCGGTAACAAGCCAAATATTTCATACTTCAGAGTTTTTGGCAGTAAGTGTTATATTTTGAATAAGAAATCTAGAAGTTTTAAGTTTGCTCCTAAGGTCGATGAAGGTTTTATGCTTGGTTATGGATCAAATGCTTATGTGTATCGAGTTTTCAACAATACCTCCGGTGTGGTTGAAATCTCGCATGACGTGACATTTGATGAGACTAACGGCTCTCAAGTAGAGCAAGTTGATCAATGTGTGTTAGATAAAGAAGAGCCACCTTGTGAAGCGATCAAGAAAATGGCTATCGGTGATGTCAAACCTCAAGAAGGCGTAGAAGATGAAGACTCACTACCCTTATCAACTCAAGTTGAACCTCCAACGACTATTCAAGAAGAGGAGGATGATAAGTCAAGTGAAGGTGATGATGAAGATCCCAACCCACGAAATGCACATCCAAGAGTTCGTCAAAGTGTTCAACGAGATCATCCCGTCGAAAGTATCATTGGTGATATAAACAAGGGAGTAACTACTAGATCTCGTCTTTTAAATTTTTGTGCATTTTACTCGTTTGTCTCCTCTCTTGAGCCACTAAATATAGATCAAGCAATCAAGGATCCCGATTGGATTATTGCCATGCAAGAGGAGTTAAACAACTTCACTAGAAATGAAGTGTGGGAGTTGGTGGAAAGACCGAAACAAAATATTATTGGTACAAAATGGGTCTTTCGCAACAAACAAGACGAACATGGTATAGTGACAAGAAATAAAGCACGGTTGGTTGCACAAGGCTTCACGCAAATCGAAGGTTTGGATTGTGGTGAGACGTACGCTCCTGTAGCAAGAGTAGATGCTATTAGAATTTTAATTGCTTTTGCTACTCACCATGGCTTTAAGTTGTGGCAAATGGATGTCAAGAGCGCTTTTCTTAATGGTCCACTTTCCGAGCTTGTCTACGTTGAGCAACCACCGGGATTCGAAGACACAAAGTATCCAAATCATGTTTACAAACTCAACAAGGTGCTCTATGGGCTGAAGCAAGCACCTCGTGCATGGTATGAGTGCCTGAAGGATTTTTTGGTAAGAAAAGGTTTTGAAATGGGTAAATCTGATCCTACACTCTTTACTAAGCTAGTAGATGATGATATCTTTGTATGTCAAGTTTATATTGATGATATCATATTTGGATCTACTATTGAGTGTTTTTGCGAGAAATTTAGTAGCTTAATGACTAAACGGTTTGAGATGTCTATGATGGAAGAGCTGAAGTTCTTCCTTGGACTACAAGTGAAACAAATGAAGGAAGGAACTTTTATTAGCCAATCAAAGTACGTGAAGGATATGCTTAAGAAGTTTGATATGAGCGACGCCAAACCAATCAAGACTCCTATGCTAACAAATGGTCACCTTGATTTAAATGTAAATGGTAAGGACGTCGATCAAAAGGTATATCATTCAATCATTGGCTCTCTGCTTTACCTTTGTGCATCTAGGCCTGATATTATGCTTAATGTGTGCATGTGTGCAAGATTTCAAGCTGCACCCAAGGATTGTCACTTAGTGGCAGCCAAGAGAATCTTGAGATATTTGATACACACTCCCAACTTTGGCCTTTGGTATCCTAGAGGGTCAAACTTTGACCTAATCGGCTATTCGGATGCGGATTATGCCGGTTGTAAAGTAGATAGGAAGAGTACCTCCGGACTTGCCAATTCCTTGAAGGTCGCCGTTTCGTGGGCGCCCAAGAAACAACATTCCGCTGTTCTATCCACACCAAATCGAATACATTGCCGCAGGACATTGTTGTGCCCAACTACTTTGGATGAGGCAAACACTGAGAGATTATGGCCTTAACCTCAACCACATCCCACTTTTGTGTGATAATGAGAGTGCCATAAAAATAGCCAACAATCCTATTCAACACTCTCGAACCAAACATATCGATATTCGCCACCACTTTTTAAGAGATCATTCAACCAAAGGTGATATCTATATTACCCATGTGAGAACCGAAAACCAACTAGCTGACATTTTCACCAAACCATTTGATGAGAGAAAATTCTGTGAGTTGCGGAGTGAATTGAATATCCTTGACTCTCGGAATGTTGCTTGACCTATTGCACATATTGTTTCGTGATTGAAAAGGTTTTCTTTATCTTGTTATCTATTTTACTATAGCTATATAGGATTATTTGTAAAATAAATTGATTGATTTGGTTCTTCGGATATTCATATCCTATTTATTCTCGGATGATCTTAGTTTGATTGATTGATATGCTTACGGGTCATCCTTGGGTAAATTCAAGTCTTAGAACTCCCCTCTATCCTCCCGGAGCTATCTTATCTATTCTCGAGGTGTCTGGAGTCCAAAACTTTCAATCCAGCAAGAGGGGGATCGGATGTTCCGCTCGACATCGGAACTTCCGATGCGGTCCAACAGGGGGTCCGTCGGATGTTCCGTCGGAACTTCCGTCGGATGTTCCGACGAGACTCAGATCTGTGTCCCGTTTTCTCTTTTAACCGCATGGGCCCTATTCCTCCTTTTTACCCCACGGTTTTACCTCAGAGTCTTTACCTCTCTCTCTCCTCTTGGGCGGCGACGGCACCGGAACATCCGGCGGCTTCGGATCTTCCGGCGGCGACGGAACTTCCGGCGGCGGTGGTCCGTACGGCGGCGAAGCCTTTGGCCTGCTGCCTCTCTACCGCCTCCACCTTGTTTTTGCTCGTCTCCCTCCTCCTCCATCGAAGGTAAAAGCCCCAAATCTTGAAATCTCCTAGAACGTGCAATGTGCTTCCTTTTGATCCGATTTCGAGGCTGAATATGCATCTATATTGGTCATAGAAGCATTCCCCACCTATTGCTGCCTCGGATTCGTCGTTTTGATGCGAGATGTGAAAGATTCCGTTTAGGGCACGTGTTGTACACCGTCGGATGTTCCGACCCCCGGTCGGATGTTCCGACGGGGTACTCACTGACCCTGTTGGATTTTGCGCATTCTCGTTCAATTCTCTCAACTCTTGATTCCATCTTGTGTGTCATGCAGATGTCTTCTTCTCAGCGTGACCCCAAAGGCAAGGGTGTTGCTAATCCCTCGAAGCGGCAACGAACTTTCAGTTCAACTGTCGTTCCTCCTTCAGCTGAGCCAAATGAGGATCCTACAATCTTCCATGAGCGATTGGCTCAGTGGAAGCGGGCCAATATTCGTTACCCTATTGGTCTCTTGATGATCAAGAAGACATCAAGGACATTTGGTCCTAATGTCATTCCGAAGATCCTCGGCTATTATGTGGCGGACGTTAAAGAGATTCAACTCCGCAGGCTTGATGATCCTTTGCAGTATGAGAAAGAAGAAGGGACCGATGAAAGATTTTGGAACTTTTTTCATCAAGATTTCTATGATGTTGCTTTTGTGAAGAAGAAGAACCCTGTGATGCGCATGCAATTCATTGATTGGGAAGGCATGGCTCATCAAACAATCCATCATCAATGAGGTCATTCTTGCGCCAGACACCATCGGATTGATCGACATTTTGAGCTTCCAAAGATGATTGGAACGATGAAGTTATTTATCGTTCTATGCTTCATTGTACTTTCTGGGGGGATACATTGGCGACTTCTCTTGGTTCATGTGCGATGGTGTCTGGTACAACTTCTCGAAGAGGGAGTTTGGCCAGCACCTGAAGTTGTCCACTAGAGGCAACATGGAGGAGCTCCATGATGTGGATGCCCTAAAGAACCAAGATTTGAAATTCTTGTATGATGGGCCTATTCCCACTAAGGCAGGAGCTACTGAATCCATGAAGCCATTCTATCAAGTGCTCAACCGCATCCTCCGCAAGACTCTCTGTCCCAAAGAAGGTGACACTTCTCGTGTTCTCTCCTTTTCTCGCAACCTTCTGATGAAGATTGGTCTGCGTGAGCGTTCCTTTGATATCTTAGACTTCATCTGGTGTGAGATCAAGATCAGTGCCAATGATCCAAAGAGGAGCTATCCTTATGCTCCTTATCTGATGAGCATGATCACTCATGTCACTGGTCTCAAGTTTGTGCTGGATGTGAAGCACACCCCTTACCTTGTCACCACCCGTGGACTGGCTTCCCCTGGTGGGACTTCTGTGACTCCACCTAGGAGGGGTTCGGCTACTCGTGATAGCGTGAGGCCTTCTTCAGCTCCTCGTGATAGCACGGGCCCATCGTCAGCTCGGTCCAGTCCGTCATCTTCTGGAGGCTCTATCAAAAAGATGCTGAAATCTATCTTCTGCATGTGCCGCAAGACAAATGATCGGGTTCAGGAATCCATTGTGCGTCTTCGCGACAATCGAAAGCAGATTCAAGACATCAAGAAGCATCTTGGTATGCCTCTCTCCTCTGATGATTCCGCGTCCTCCTACTCCACCATTGACACATATACTCGAGGACTGTTTGGGATTCCTCCTTCCGGTGGCGGCAACAACAACGACGACGATGATGAGGTCACCGGTGGAGGTGGTGGTGGTGCTGGTGGTCAGGGTGGCAGCAGCAGCAGCGATTCAGAGTGGATTGAGTGATCCAGTTTATTTTTCTCTTTTTGGCGTCTTGATGCCAAAGGGGGAGAAATGTTCTGGGTTCTGGGGGAGAAATTGGAGAAAATTTATCTCATTTCATTCTGTTCTTAGATTCCTTGTTTGAAACTTGAATGTTTAAGTGCAAAACTATGTTATGTTCTAAACTCAATGTTTTATGTGGTACGCTGTGGCTGTAAGACTTTATTTAATTATTCTGTGATGATGATGTAATGGTGAATTGCTTGGTTATTTAAGTTTTTCGCAATTTTGTGATATATTCTGTCATATTGCATCTAGATTCAATTTGTGCCAAGGATATAGGGGGAGCTCTTGTTGTTATTATTGTCATAGTTTCAGGGGGAGCTCTCTCATATATTCTTTGTTTAATTTATTTGTGAACTATAATTGTTGTCATCAATACACCAAAAACGGGGAGATTGAAAGTGCATCTAGGCCCTTAAGTGATTTTGGTGATTAATGAGAAACAATTATAGAGCTAATATTTCTATTGGAGAATTGTGCACAGATGTTATACAGATTAAAATCCATGAGGTACATGTTTACATGTGATTGTGCACCCCTCAAAATTGATGTATTGCAAGAAGGCATCAAGACTAGTATTTATTTGTAAATCTTTATTTATTGAGTCCTAGGGATGCCGTACTATAAAGAGGGATGAAATGGAGAAGCTTATAAAGGTTCCTAAGTGCTCAAATAGGTATCTCGAAGTTCGTGTGAGTTTTCCACTCAAAATACACCTCATACAGAACATATGCCATCAGAACATCCGACGAGGGTCGGAACATCCGATGGTGAGCCAGCCTGCTAGTTTTCAGAGCTATCCAATAAAGGGTCCATCGGAGCTTCCATCGGAACATCCGACGGGGGATCAGAACATTCGATGCGGGATTAACTGCACAACGGCTAGTTCTCGGGATTTCCTATTTAAAGCCATCTCTAATACCTTCCAATGGTTGCTGACACTATTTACTCTCTGATTACACCTTGATTTGAACCTAATTCTTCATGTTCATCTTCTCACAAAGCTTTAGCCTTTGTCTCTCTCTTGTTCATCTTGTGAGATCTAGATCTAGAGAGATCAAGGCAACCCAAGTGCTCCACAAATTAGAGTCATCCAATTTTGAGCACTTAGCGATTCCTAATTTCTTCATCGCATTTGTTACTCTTGGAGGCTTGAAGGGCTCCTAGACGGCTAGGTGTCGCCGGTGAGTCGCCGATCTTTGTGTGGCGTGCCTCCGGAGTTTGTGAAGGTGCGAATCTACCTCCGCAAGGAAAAGGATTCAACTAGTAAACGCCGGTGAGTGCTTTGTGCTCATTGGTAAGGGGATTAGGGTCTTGGTGATCCGGCTTTGTGCCTTCCCTAACGGTGAGTAGGATCTTCCTTCAAAGATCCGAACATCGGTAAACAAAAATTGCCGTGTTTTTGTCTTGATCTTGTTTTGGTGTCTTTATTATTTGTGTTGGCCTGTTCTGAGTATTCTTGAATAGATCTAGCCTTGGTTTTGTGAGAAATCGGTTTTTCTACAGGTTTTCGATCAATTCCAGAACACCCCGGATCGGAACATCCGACCCAGGATCAGAACATCCGACGGAGGGTGTACTGTACCACGTCGGAACATCCGACGCTGCATCGGAACATCCGACCGACTGTTTACTGTTCAAGTGTATTAATTCAGCAATTTCATTTTATTCGCCTATTCACCCCCCTCTAGGCGGCATAACGATCCTTTCAATTAATTTGTCAAAAAAATGTGACAGTTTATTTTTTTATTTTGCAGCATATTAAGAGAAGACCTAAAGAGAGACCGGACAGATGATGTTGAAAAGAGGGTTGAGCAAGGATTTGCGATATGGTTTAAGAACCATGTAAGGGAGAGGTCAAATGAGGTTAGTGATGATCTACACGCATTGTCATGTGGTCCTGATCTGCGAGTTAGAATATTTTCATCGTGCACTATCAATGGAATTCGATACAACACCATTCATCATGAAAAAGATATGAAGACACAGAATAGTTCAGTCATGACTGAGGGCACACATAAAGGTCTGTACACTGAATTTTATGGTTCATTGAAGGAGATCATTGAGATTGCATATAACTCAGAACTAGAAGTTCGTCGATCAGTGATTCTATTTCGATGTGATTGGTATGATCAAGCTGGCAGAGGAAGAGACATAAAAAATGATGGATATTTCAAATCTATCAATATTGAGGGGTTGTGGTACAAGACGGATCCTTACATTCTGGCAACTCAAGCTAGAAAGATATTTTATTTACAAGACACTAAATTGGGCACAAACTGGCGCGTTGTGCAGAAGTTTGAGCACAGGCATCTATATAATGTGCTTGAAAATGACACGACAAATAGTGATGATGCTTATCAAGAAGAATATTGTTCTGATACAAAATGTAATGTGCATGATATCAATCCAGATACGGAGAATCAATACCGTCATGAGGATGAAGAAGGCTTAGCTATTGACAGTGTTGTAGTGAACAATACAGTAAACCACCCAGGAGATGAGGGCAATGCAAGTGAATCCGAAGATGACACATACATGCATTACACCAGCGATAATGATCATGAAGGCAATACAACAGGCGACGGTGATATGGAACAGACTTTTACATCTACACCAAAATAATTAAATGTAAGTTAGGAATCCATTTTTCCTTTTTTTCATCCTTGTCACAATTTTTTATAATACGCAGCTACTGGAATTCCCCAAAAAAATGTCCCGCCTGGTTTTCCCGCACAAAAATAATACTCCAGCCCGCCCTCTCCTCCCCAAAAATGCAAAGGCCCACCTGCAGTCACATATTTCTGCCCCCAAAAATCATTGCCACCGCCTCCTCTTCCTTCTCCTCCTCCTTCCCCAGTTAAACCCTAACGCCATCCTTGCCCGTGCCCCCTGCTCCTCCACCTCGACGTGCCCCCGGCTCCTCCGCCTCGACGCTCATCTTCCATGCGAGCAGGAGACTCCCAAGTCTGGATCCAGTGAAGGGGAAGCAGGTCTGTGCTGAATCGTGCGCCATCTCCCTCCCCTCCCCCTCTTTCTCCCCCTCTCCACACTCTCATGCAGCCCTGCATAACCCTCCTGTTCCTCCCCCTCCCTCGAAGGTGGGCGCATTTGGTCGGGAACTCCCTGCCGGAGAGGTGGCTCTAGACTCTGGTTATCGCCCTAACCGTAGACCTGCAGCACTCTGGTGAGTCGCCTTCGGCCTTCCCCGACCTCCCCTACCTCTGTTTGTTGCCGAATCTGCATTTTATCATATGGCTTAGGTTTTGGTCAGCATATTTTTATGGATTTAGGGCGCAAAAATAAATAGGGGAACAAAACCATACACAAGCCACTGGAATTTTATAGTTTCTCAGATTATCAATGGGTAGAGTGAAATCTATGGCCATGTCAGAGTAGATAATCTGTGAATTTATACTTTGATCACACATCTGAATTCCTTGCTTCCTGGGGTAAACATAGGCAGTGGTGTATAATTAATTAAAAACAACAAAATAGAAATGTACCTCCTATATGTATTCCCTTTTTATAATATGTAAATGCAAAACAAGTTGGCGCACATTCATATATAGCTCTTGCATAATGAAGGATTAGCATGTAAAGGTCAATAAGAGAGTCAGGGTATAAGCTTAACATAATGCTTTTAAAGGATGCAAAATAATATTAGCATGTAATGTTATAAGGCATTTTATCATATGGCGTAGGTTTTGCTCTAAGAATTTTGTGCTCACTGTTGAATTCAAATATATGAAGGTGTTTGACTTTTTTTTTATATTTGTGGCTAGCTAACAGAGCTTATCTCCACATAGAAGCAGCCAATGGAAACACGCAGCAGAGCTAAAGGTTATCTTGCTGTAGTTATCCTTTTGCATAAATTATATTTTTGCTGTTTGTGGATATGATGCTACACACTGCATTTTAAAATTCCAACAATAATATTGCTATTTCCATAATAGAACCTGAACTAAATGAGTATGAGCAAGCTCGGCTTCGAAATATGGCGTCAATTCAAGACAGATTTCATTCCCTTGGCCTCTCGAGATTAAAATCATTAATTCAAGGAACTAGTACTCCAAACGCACCTGATGAGGCTGACAAATCAGGCTATAGAAACACAGAAGACCCTGATTACCAACCTGAAGAGAATATTGGAGATGAAAATGACAACATCACTTCACCCACAAAGGTGCTTGTTCATTTAACTTGTTGGGTGGTCTAAGGATGTTAGGTGCATGTAGTGTTTTGCATGTAATCTATTTATTTCCTTGAAGTTTTAATTTACATACTAACATTTTCATGCTTTCTTGTGTACAAGAAATTATATAAGAGGGTTGCACACCGGCCGGGGCGAAGGCCCCCAAGTACCAACAAGATGCCTCCAGGTGGTACAAGACCTTCCAAGAGAGTGAAAGCAACAGAAACATGTACTGGAGTGACAACTAGGTCGGCAAAGAATGTAGGATCAACAGCAGCTAATGCAGATAGCAGCATTGCAGCATCAGACAAAGCAGTTCATGATCAATTTCATAGCCAAGAACAAGAACCAATTGTGGGGCCTACGAGTCCAGTTAAGGACTGGACTTATGAAGGAGAAGGTGTTGATGTGGACGAAGGTGGTGAACCTGTTGCCCCCAATGAGAACGATGCAGGCATGTTTTTTTTCCTAGCTTGTTCCTTTCGTGCTTTCTATAATTGTTATTCGTTAACTATTTGGATGACGACTTATAGATACACCAATGCCTCGTCGTAGAGGGAAAAGGCCCCAAACAATGGGCAAATCACTTGACAAGATTACTAGAGCTATGGGCAATTTGTAGTCCTTATAATTTGTGATGTTCAATTTTTGTTATGACTTGGTGACCCAATGGCGCTATGCATCGGTCAAACACATGCCCTTGTTTTGTTGCTATATTAAATATTATATATGTGTCAATTGGTGCTTAATGTGATTAGTTAATATAGTGTGATTGTGTGTATGGAATGAATGAAAACCTGTCTGTATGCATCAATCTATGAAGCATGTAAGTCTGCCTGTATGGAATCAATTCATGACGCACGTATTTGTCACAGATCATGTCTCCAAAAACTTCGCATAGGTAGGTTTAATGACGAAATTATGTCCACATGGCGCTTGTATATGACGAAACCATCCATCACTATACCCAGATAAATGACGTGGCATTGGCATTTTCATGACGAAATTCTTTGTCACTAAATTTACCACGTCATCTGCCACGCTGGCTGCTGACATGGAACATCAGTCTTTAATGACGAAATATTTAGACCACGTGTCAAACATATGTGACAAAACAATTCGTCACAAATCAACTGGTCAACGACCAGCCGTAGACGGTAGAACGTGTGATTAGTGACGAAATGGTGCTCATGAATGACGAATTTGCCGCGTCACAAAAGGATTCTCATCAATGATGGAAATGTCCAGCGTCATAGATTAACACTCGTTCTGTGACGAAAAATGTATGTTTCGTCACCGAGTAACAAATGTGACGCGATATAGATGACGATTCCTATTTCGTCACCAATTCGTCACAAAAACAACAATGTGACGTTTTTTCGATTATTAGTGATGATTTTTTGTCGTCATAAATTAGCGTTTTTGTTGTAGTGAAGAAGCAACACTCCAGATGCTAAAGAAAGCATGCTCCAAATAAATCCAACTCAAACATTGGTTACAACCACAGACAATAAATTAGTTGAATTATAATATTGCCTTATTATAGCTAGCTTTGCCTTCTTATATACGAAGTACTTAGTTGCACTTATTTAATTAAATGATGGAAAAATTTTGAAACAGAAAGAATTCTTCCATCCGCATTGTCTTCTTCTCGCCGTCTTCTTCTCGTCGATGTCGATGCAAGTATTAAACAAGGCACAACACCAGATATTAAACTAACTTTAAACTTTACTTATACTTTTAATATCTAACATAACGAATAGCCATATCACACAAGTGAAAACCAAAATTTGATATGGTCTACTCCACACAGAACTTGAAAAACATACGGCGCTAAGTCTTTATGACATAACTAGACACACTCTCTAATCTTGGCGACGGAATATTGAAACGATCCTTGAACCCGACGAAGAAGCGTCCTCCACTTCAAACGGCTCCTCCTCTTCATCGTCTTTGTCGTCGTCCTTTGTCTCCTCAGGATCTTCAATCTTGACGAACTCGATCTCTTCTCTTGCCTTCCTTCGATCTCCTCGCAGAGCCGAAGCATGCTCCCATTCCAACTTTGCCTTCTTGGCCTTGTGCCGAGATTGCTCTCTTAGCAACTCATCGCCATCTTCTTCAATCTCTCTCTTCATAGCGTCGAGGCGATCAACTTCCTTGTTGAACCTTTCATTCATCAGCGCCTCCCTCTTGTCCAGATTCTTCTTCTTCCTTTTGTAGAGGAGCTTGACTCGGCGCGCCTCTTGGATTTCAGCAATGCGACCATTGCGATCAGCATCCTTCAGGCTGGCTATCTCCATCTCGAGCTCGTCAATCTTCTCCTTAGCTTTTTCTAGCTGATCTTCAGCTACAGCGGCCTTGTCTTCGAAGAATTGCCCATCGAAGCAGACGGCATCATACAACCTCTCCAATGCCTTCAAATAGGAGACTGTGGTGTAGATGGTCGAGTTGGTCTCGTTCTCCGTCTCTTGTGGACAGTGGGCCATTGAGGTTACAATGGTCCCTGCAGCACCAAGGCAGGTAGCAGAATGGACTCCCTCTTGTTTCATACTGATGCACGTGCGCGAAGTGGCGAAGTGCATCAATCCTTTCTTTGCCACCAACTGAATGGCTCGTCCTCCATACTCAGCGGTCTCTTCGAATATGGACTCCCTTGGTACTCCTTCTTGATCCACGTATTGGACTACTAGCTCACAGCAGTACTGGTTCATCCCATTGAGGAATACCGGAGTAATAGCATCCTCAGGCCTCCTCAGGTAGCCCATGTCCCTGAGCAATCCCCACAAGAGCGTAGGGAAGCCAGGGCGCTCTGCTTCGGGGTGAGATGCCGACATCTAGAATTTAAAAAGACTAAGTAGGTTAGGCCAGCAAATTTATCAAGGAGTTAAGTACAATAAAGAATTTGATATTAAAATATAGCATGGCTAAGATTTTCAAAATCCTCCAAAAGACTAGTTACGCTTCCTAGGTCAGACTGGCTCTGAAACCAACTTTTGTCACAACCCCGGTTTCACCGGGATCTATCCATGATCCATTGCTAGTCCCAGAGATCAATACTAGCAACTTATGAGCGACTTGAGTCGAGCATCACAACACAATCATCATAACTATGAAAATATTATGATAATGCAAAAGTAATTGTAGCACAACCACTTATTACAATAGTTTTCATAACTCCATAAAGTAATAATATTCAGAGTAGCGGAAATCCAAATGATATGCAATAATAAACATGACGATGCTCTCTAGTCCGACCCTTCGGCGATAGCTAACCCTCCACGAAGTCCGGCACAGAACCCTCCTGATTAATAAATGTCGAATAACCTAACAACTAATAACCCACGAGCACTAGCATCTATGCACAAGGATTGGCTAGGAATAACAATTAAGGCAGCAATAAAGGGCTAATTCACAGGGTCAATGACGCAGTGTGAATGATAGGTTTCTACCCATCCCATCAGTTTATGCATGAGAAAAATAAAAACAATAAAGGGTGAGTTTTGCAAACTAGGGACAGCAAGATGCAACTATCTTGCCTTGGTAGTACTCGGCGTCTTGCGGATCTCCTCCTTGAAACTCCTGGAACAGCGCCAAGCACAGGGAACACGGACGGTCTACACGAATAATGAAAATGCATAAGAACAGCAACATTCACCATAGAATATATATCCTAAATAAATATATAAAATTCTAGGGAATTTTTGGAAAATAATGGCTCTGGAATAATCCAATTTGGAGTTCGGATGCTCCCTAAACAAATCTTGGAAGTTTAACAAAAATCAGAAAAGGCTGAAAAGAATAAACCGAGAAAAAGGCCGAACCGAACCGAACCGAACCAGTGGCTTGGCGAAGCTTGGCGGCTTATGCGGTTGGTGGGCTTGGCGGCCGGGCTGGAGGCAGAGACGGCGATGGCGTGACGTGGCGCGGGCGTTGTTGCGGCGACGGCCACGGCGACTCACGCGGCGACGATGTGGGCTGCAGTGGGACGCGGCGCGACGCGCGAGGCGCGGGCCGAGGCGGCTGCGGTTGGGCTGGTGGCGCTGTGGTTGGTGGCGGCGGATCCGGCGGCGGGCGCTGGGTGGCTGTGCAGGTGGCGAGGCGGCGGCGGCGACGGCGGCGCAGGCGCACGCAACTCCGGCGAGCTCCCTAGGGCGCGTTCTCCACCGATTCGATTTAAATAGGTACTCAACTGGATCGTTTCGACGAGATCTACGCAATGGTGTGATCTACAAGTTGGTTTGCGGCGAGAACAGGGAGATATACCCTAAAACTCACCTCGGGCTAGGGTTTTGCGACGGCTAGGGTTGCTCTGGGGTGGATCTCGAGTTGTGGTTCTGAGGGGAGGGTCTTGGGGTCCTTATATAGTGCTCTGGTCGACCAAGGCAGGCCTCCAAAAGGTAGAACTTGAATTGGGCTCCAATTCTACTCATAGGTTTAGAACTCCCCTAATTTTTGGTATTTTTGCAAATAAACGAAATTGGACTTGGGCTTCTGGATCTAGGAAGGTTTAGGCTTCAAATATGTCTCCACTAAGTTTGGGCTTGGTTCTAGCACAATTGCTCGTCGTTTCGTTGGGCTGATGAACTCCCGGCAGACCAGCGTTGCACTGCGGAAACACAGGCTCGCCCTGGGCTTTGGTTTTGAAAATTGGAGGATGGCTAATTCATGGCATTTAAGATTTTCGGGAATTTTTCTAGAATTTTTCAAAAAGTTCTTGTAGGGTTTTGGCTTAAACCTTAGTTTAAAGTAATTAAAACAGGGTTTCGTATATAACAATTCCCTTTTAATTTACTTCTGGGTTTTCGAAAATACAAGTGACATACGACAAAATAGAGGATGTCACAAATGTAGAGGTCAAGGTCCTCGTACCCATGGCATACCTCGTCCACGGAGACCTTGGCGTAGCTCGGGGGTATTTGTTGGCCATGCATGACCTGCCCTGCCTCCACTAGGTAAGCCATGCCTTCAGCCGTCTTGATGGAGAGGTTCCGCGCTTCGAAGTGCAGCTCACAAGGTGTCGGTTGCGTGATGTCGTCCACGGGATAGAGGGCCAAGTCCTCTTCGGGCAGCCCACCGGAAGCGCAGCTGCTCCGCCGCTGGAGGGGTTGATGATGTTGGGATTACTGGACGGTTCCTATTGACCGGCTTCCTACGCCTGGCTCAAGGCTAGCTGCATCTCTCTTCGGACTATTTCTTGTATGCTCGCCTGTGTTGCGCGTAGTTGCTCCTCAAGATCGAGGAGGTGTTGTGCATGTCGGCCCTTGCTCCTCGACTGACTCCTGTAAGTGTCGGCATCCTACGGGAAACCAACCTTCCACGGGACGACGCCAATGCATCGTGTACGTCCAGGGTGCTCCGGGTTCTGTAGGGCCCTGGTTAGCTCATCGTTCTCCCTATTTGGCACGAAGATGCCTTGGGCCGACTCTTCGTGCGCCTCTTGAAGCCTTTTTGCAACATCTCTGATCCTTTCACGAAAAACTGGCCTACCATCATCATCAAGGTCGCCGTCATGACCAAACAACCAATTCCTTGATCTGTCGGACCATCTCATTGATACGGGTTCGACACATTTCACAAGAAAGTCATGTTCCCTCTTCTCCCATTGGGTATCGCCTTGTGGTAACCACCAGGGCCGAGACGATGGTGGTATTGCTTCTTTGTCGCATTTTGCTTATTCTTTTCACTCATACTCTGACCATGTTGAGAAGTTTTCTACCCTACAAATTCATCCCAATGAACTTGTAGCTTTGGGTATTTATTGAAGTTGGGGAGTACATTATTCTTGATGCACTCGTTGTTCAACTTCTTCTTGAACGTCTGGAATGCCATTGCCATCTTCTTCAATGTGTAACTCTTCATCTTCTGTTCGCTCCCTACGGGGAAGGTGAATACTTGTTTCATATCGGTCCATAACGTGTTCTTGAGGTCTGCTGGTACGTCGTCCCATTTCACAATGCTAATGGGCACGTGGTCCCTAACAATCAATCCGAAAGTTCACCTAAACGGCCCAATCGCCTCTGCTAGCTTCAGAGGCTCGCCTTCCTCCCTGACTTTAGTGATTATGTGCCTTGACTTGGGCCTCTTACTATGACCTCGCTAAGGTGACTGGCTACTCGTTTGACCGGACTGGGTGACTTCATCGGCCTCGGTGGCTTCTACGGCCTCACTGGCTGCCACAGATTGAACTCTGTCATCTGGACCATTCCCAAACATCTCCATTAAAAATTCTTCATCACCAATCCTTCCGCTCGCCATTGTAACAAATAAAGGCATTTAAAATAAAGTGCATCCTCACATAAGGGCATCACAATCGTGTTGAAGGATATGAATCATGAAAAAGGTAGCATGTGAAGCTAAATCGCTTACAAGTTTTAACTAATTTGTGAAGCTAAATCTTGGATCATCCTCAAAAACATAATGGCATCACAATCCTCAAAAACTATTATTGGAAACTACTATTGTTGTTGCTACTAGGAAAGATAGTAACATGCCAACATCCCTTTTCGGTACCAATTAAACTAGGGCCATTACTGATTGGTAGCTGAATTGTATGTTTAGCACTTAAGATATACGGCCATATATTTCTAGAAACAAAAGTAAGTTCAATGAACACAGAACCTGTTGTTCAAGAAATACAAGCATAACTATTTTAAATTATAAAATGTAAGGGCCACCCTAATTTTTGCAAATGGGTCAGAGATTAACAGGTGAGAACTGTTTGTGAAATGGGTCAGGGATTAACAGGCAACATAGGAGGCGCCGGCGTCGGAGGGGTTGTAGGGGGCGGCGGCGGCGGCACGGGCGCGTCGTCGGAGGGCTGTAAGCGGCGGCAACAAGGACGACGGCGTCGGAGGGGTTGTAGGGGTGGCGGCGTTGTCGGAGGGGCTGTTGGGGGCCACGACGTCACGGGCGCGTCGTCAGAGGGGTTGTAGGCGGCAGCGACACGGATGGCCAAGTCGGAGGGGTTGTAGGCGACGGCGGCGTAGGAGGGGCTATAGGGTGTGGCGACACAGGCGGCGGCAACGTCACAGGCGCGGTGTTGGAGGGGTTGTAGGCGGCGACGACACGGACGGCGGCGTCTGAGAGGTTGTAGGCGGCGGCGAATCCGATGGCGGCGGTGTCGACCTAGGATTAATTTGGCGCGGTTTAGAGTGTGTGTTTTGATGAATTGGGGAAAACAGCCATATAGAGGACATCAATCCCAGTTAAATCCAACAACCGGGATTACTGTGACCATCAATCCCAGTTAAAACCTCCAACCGGGATTAAAGGTTTACCGACTTGCGGGCCCAACATAACTGCTTTGCATCTGGAGGTCTTCAGTCCCGGCTGGAGGTTAAAACCGAGAGTGAAAGTTGTGTTTTTAAAAAAATTAAACATAATTGTTTTGCGTCTGGAGACCTTCAGTCCCGGTTGGAGGTTAAAACCAGGAGTGAAAGTTGTGTTTTAAATTTTTTTTGGTCCTATAGGGAGCAGACGCGGGCTCAATCTGCGACTGCACAGTGAGCCCGCGCTTTCGGCGCGCTACTAACCAGTTGGACGCAATACGCTTGTCTATGTATAATGGGGCACATTGTTTTTATGGATAGAAAATTTCTATTACGAAAATTTCCAAAAATGAGGTGTCTTCTAATATTGTAAATATTGTTCATAAAAAGTATATATTCACTGCAACGTACGAAAAGTTATGAAATATTTTAACCTTCCAGTAAATTGTATAAATTCTAGTAAATAGTACAAATTCTAGTAAATAGTATAAAATTCCAGTTAATTCCGTTTAATAGTATAAATTCCAGTAAATTCCATTAAAATTACCGTAAAAACTTCATAAATAGTTGGATTCATATTTGGAATTAAAAAAAGAAAATTTGCATGAAATTAAGAAAACTAAAACTACTAAATAATGTCTAATCGGTCCCACCCTCGCAGTCACTGCTATCCTCGTCGTCATCGCCGTCATCCCCTCCCTCACTGTCACCCTCATCCCCGCTGTCAGGGCCTGACGACACGCCATTGCCGTCCGCTTCGTCTTCACCGTCGAGTTAAGGGTCGGAGTCCTCAGCACCCTCCGGATCGTTAGAGAGATCGTCATAGAGGTCGTCGTCGTCGGACCACCATGGCGCCTCATCCTCTTCTAAGCTGGTACCCTCTGAGAGGTACCACCCAGGGGAGTGGCAAAACTCAGAGAGCCTCCACCGTTTCGGTGGTGGCGACACAGGCGGCGATGAATCAGAGCTAGAAGACATGGCGGCCGGAGGTATAAGTGGGGGAAATTAGGATGCCTCTATGTGCATGATGTGGATTCCGTCCAAATTTATAGTGGGCCTGACTGATCTTTGGCATTCCATTTTCTCTCGTGGGGATAAAAAATGTAGCTGCAGGCGCGTCGGCTCGCCTCCCCGATTCAAGCGCATCGGGGAGGCGAACAGTACGCGAAAGAAGCGAGGCTCAGCTAATCCGGAGGAAGGGAAAAGAACTGACGTGTGGGGCAACGAAGCCTTTTAATCCTGGATTAAAACTCACACCGAGATTGATGGCGGGAACTGGCCTGTGGGGCCAGACAGCTGCTGGTCACAAAAACGTAGGGAAGCCCATCAATCCCAGTTTAGTACTTGAATGTTAATTTAGGACAAAAGTTGCATAATTAAGTTAGATAGCTCGATAATTGGAGAGGAAAAGTGCATATGGCTCAAATTTGTGTGAATAATCATATTTTTCGGTATTAAATTCTTCTCTTGCATTAGATACCAATTTAGAAATAGAATGACATTATTTTTCTCGCAAACTCGATAATTGGATAATGTAAGTACATAAAGTTAAAATTTGAAAGAATTAGCTGAAAATTAATACTCCTTGCATGTTCTCTTTACTATAGGTAGTTCTACTCTCAGTTTGGGCCAAATATTCAATTGCCTACATTTCGACCTCCACCTCCTCCTCCTGGTTTTTTATTTCAAGAGACACAACAGATAATAAATTTACATCTTTATAATAAAATTTACTTCCATCTATTTGCACTCTCACAAATGCTACCCTCAATTGATTAGGGCTTTGCGACAACACCTCCACTTGCTCAAGGTGCGACTACAGGCAACAACGATGCTTCTTCTTCGGATACGCCTTCGGTCAACCGGTACGTCAACTTGGGAGGCGCTGATGTGGTAGCCAGCGGACATGGGTCCCACTCACCTGCGAGTTAGAAGATCCATTGCGTACCTTCTTGGATAACTTGATGATGCACTATATTATGTCAATGTAGAAGTTGAGTTGGATGACGATATTAACTTGTGCATAGCGCTATGTGATATTGTATGGACTTAATTATGTATTATTTGTATCTATGTGCTGTTATGGACCTTATGTTGGATGATATTTGATGTTGGATAGAAGTTTGTGATGATATGAATATCTGTGAATTTTCTGTGAATCGTACATCACCCTTTTTTTTAATATTATATATATACACACACACGGAGGCCCTAATCTACCCCTGGGTGTAGATTATGTTTAATCTACACGCAGCCATACTCTCCAGCGAGCGCACTAACCAACAACCAAGCGAGCACGCGTCCAGATTGGACAGTACTCGTAGTAATTCAAACGAACTGAATTTGGCACTGGACAATAAATAGGTCTGCATGTGGTGCCTAAAATTGTGGGAGCATTACTACTCGTTTTCAAACATATTCTACCTCGTTTTTTTGATTTATTTTTTGATTCGTAGATCCGATGACCAAATCCTTTCCAACATCGTATTTGTGGTATTTTTTCAAACAAAACAAGATCTTGATTGCCATATGAATCTGAAATATTTTATAAATACAAATTTGAACATGATTCTGATTTGAACGTAATTACTAGTAATCGAGATGAATGTGCTGTCCGTATGATAGTAATCCATGTTTTGTAGGTTCCAGCCCGATTACTTTTCCTTACTTTCGCTTTCAATTACTACCATTTTTTTGGGCAAAAAATTGATATGGATTGAGATTCCATACTGATTACTTTCCATTCCCTCCAAAATTACATTATTAAAAACGGAGAAAAATACATTCACAAGTCGATTACTTCGCACTACAGTCTAAATCATTTTCTAGTAATCAATACAGATCGATTACTTCGCATTACTTCTCCAGTAATCAAAAGTAATGGAACCGCCACGCCATTGCCTCATGCAGCAGTGCTGGAACATCGCGGAGCCTCCTCGCCAGAGCAGCCGCACCGTCGACAGCAATCTCTCCTGAGCCGTCACGCTGCTGCCTCGTGGGGGCCGCCATGGTGTGCGCGGGCGCCGGGCGATGGGGAGGCGGAGGCGCCGGCAAAGCAAGGTCGGGGGAGGAGCGCGTCGGCGGGAGGCGGTGCCGGCGTGGTGCGGTGGATGCCGAGGCGGTGCGGCCGTGGCGGCGTGGACGGGACAGATCGGGCGGCGTCTGCGGACGAGGCTGGCGCTGGGTCGGTGTGGACAGCGGCGGCACATGCTCGGCGAGGCGGCGCTGGATGCGAGGGCGAGACGGCTGGGCGCTGGGTCGGCAAGGCAAAACGCGTCGGGCGCAGGGTCGGCGCGGACCGCAGATGGTGCGTTACTTTCGAGGCGGCGCCAGCGCAGGAAAGCGAGGCCACGCCAGCGCGGGTCCGGGAGGCGTGACGAGGCGGGTTCGGGAGGCGGCGCCATGCGCAGGGCGGCGAGGCGGGCCGAAGGGGCGGTGCAGCGGCGCCGGACGTGGTTATCGAGCCGAGGCAATGAGGAGGCGGCGCGGGAGGAGGGCTCGCCAGCCCTCCCGGCGGGGCTCAGCGAGGACGGAGACAGGGCGTCGGTGGCGGGCGACGAGGCGGGGCATGAGGTGTGGCGGCACTGTCATGGCGAAGGGCATGTGGCGTTGGGGACGGTGGCCGGGATCGGGGGATAACCAGGATGGAGAGAAACCAAGAGTGGTTTTGAATATGGCTTGTGGCCACGATCCTAAAAAAGTGGATCTCACATTAAATACTAGATTTTCCTAATTATCAATTTTCTAATTAATCATGCTGCTAATTATTACACGGTTTGGCTGGATCCTGGCTCACAAACCGACCCATGTGTACAATACCTCTAATCTACACCTAGGGGTATATATATATATGTATATATATATATAGACACACACACGGAAGCCCTAATCTACCCCTGGGTGTAGATTAAGCTAATCTACACCCGAGCCTTCCCAGCGAACTGCGCGAGCCAGCCAACCCCGGAAATAAATGGTCGCATTTTAAAAGTAATCGAAAGTAACCGAAGTGAACATGTTTCAGCACGGAAAGTAATTCGCTAGGAGGCAAGAACCGAGAATCGTGGGGGGTATTAACTGCCCTAAAATCGTGGGCTGCATATTGGTTTATTTTGAAATTTTGAATTGCTTCTTTTCAAACCGATTACTTTTGATTACTGATGTTTATCGAGCCAAAATAAGAAATTAATCAGAATTTTAGACCAGTTACTTCTTATTACTTTCAATTATACAAACATACAAAAGTGAAAAGCAGTCAAAAACTTATTACTATACATTACTTTGTCGTAATCTCTACTCTTTTAAAAAGAGAGTAGTTCGTGCGTCGGCTCGCCCGAGCCGTTGAGCCGCTCGCTCCCCGAGCCGCCCGCACCAATCACGATTCCCTCTCACCTCCCCCCACGATCCCTCCCACCTCCCCGCAACCACCTGCACCTGCCTCCTACCTCTCCCTCTCCGCTGCCCCCTCCTCCTCCCTCTCCCTCTCCGGCGCCCCAAGACGCCGCCTCCTCCCCGCCTCCTCCCCTACCTCCGTGGTCGTCGCTCGCCGTGCCCGTGAGGAAACGAGACCGCGCGAGGCGTTCTACTTCCACCCGCGGAGGAGAGGAGAGGATCGGATCGAGGGGGCGCGGGAAGATGGACTTCGAGCTGCGCCAGGCGCGGGAGAAGCTCGAGCGGGAGCACCGGGAGCGGCTGCAGCGCGCCAAGGCCAAGGCCGACCGTGAGCGCCGCGCCAAGGCCAAGGCCGCCCGCCGGCAGGAGGCCGTCGAGGCCTCGCACCGCGAGCGCCGCCTCGACGCCGCGCGCGCGCAGGAGGAGGTACCGGCCGCCGACCCGCCCTGAAAACCTAACCCATCGTTTCGTGATTGATGCATTTCCCTTGTTCGGCTGTCTGTGGCGTGTCCGATTAGTACTTGTTGCTATTTGTGTCAGTAGACGAAATCCTCGGTCGCTAAAGAGCATCCTTTGGTTCTATGACGATCCATCACCCAAGAGGCATGAGGATTTTGGGGAGAAGATTGGGAAATTAGCTTCCACCTCAATAGCTTAGTTGGGGGACATGGGAATAGATTGCACACTCACACACTTGCTTCTATGATTCTGTCCCCCTTTGCTTTTGCAAATAGTTTTGATTCCTAGCCACTTCATTGTTTTTTACTTTTTTTTTTGTCCCATATGGATACTTGCTACTCCTGATAAGTTTATGTATCATCTGTAATTAGCTTCTTGCTAAATCTTTTTGATATGCCATTGAGTGCTGATCACAAACTGTTTCGTTGTTCTCAATAGGCTGATCAAATAATGGAAGAAGCGATGCAAATGGGAAAAACTTTATGCTGTTTTTCTCAATGATCATCTAAAAGTACCAAGTTTCTTGATAGTGTTATGCTGTAGTGGTTTAATCAAATTTACTTGTGTTTCAAATGCATATGAAATTATTAGTCTCATGTTTCATGTGATTTCTGATGTGTATTGTGTACATGTTATTGACCACAGTGACCAGTGAATAGACATTCATTCAAAATTTATGGTTTTATGCTAAACATATTATATGCAGCTGTTTTTCTCAATGAAAATCTGAAGTGTGCGTTTTGCCTCTTCTCTTCTAGCTGTGATGCCTCATTCAACATATGTCATTCTGCCTGGTATTACTATCATCATCATTTCATTAAGTCAGCAGTGATTAATCATTGAATAGTTATTAGATTACTGGGCTAGGAATACAGTGCATCTGATGGACAGGTCTTGAGAATTGTTTAGTGCATCTTGTTTTCCTTTTTATGATTAAGTAATCGGTCTGTGCTGCATAGGCTGGTTAAGGAAATTTAAATTAGTTGCTATTGACAGTTTAAATGTTATTTTTATACAAGATGTAGATCTGTTATCGATATAGTACATTCTTTTTGTCTTTATGCAGCTATGCTCCCATTTTCTTTACAGTGGTGGTGGTGTTCTTTTGTTGACAACAGAGCAAAATTTTATTGGTTAGACTTTTGCAGTAGAGCCAAATAGTAAATGAATGGAGTAGAATTACACAGCTTAGCCTTATACAGTGCTGCCATACAAAAAGATGATGACTAAACTGTGTACCAATAGATAGAAAAAGTGCAAGATGCCACTTTGAATACATTGAAGGCAACACCACTGTCCTTTTTTTTTTGTCTATCTTTAAGAAAAAATATTCTTCCATAGGGAGATTCCTTCCACTTACAAGGAGCATGCAAAATCTCTTGTTTTTTATATGGTAGGACCGATGCTTGTTCATCTGTTCATGTAGCATGTAAAGAAAAAAATGCATGCCATCCTTTTCCCTAGAGATTATCATGGTTGGGCTGAGCATTCGTCAGATGTTATTGTAGTCATTGGTCTTCTTTCAGATGGCCCTTCTCTGGATCTAATACAATCTTACTTTGTTTTGTATCACACAGCCTCGGATAAAGAAAATTATGCAAGCAGATGAGGATGTAGGCAAGATTGCTTTAGCTGTACCTTTTTAGTGTGTGAGTTCTCCTACTTCTATCTTACAAAAAGAATTGTAGTGGTTTAATTTGATTTCTACCTGTTTCTATTATCCCATCAAACTCTACTGTGTGAAAAATAGCTCTGGGCCATCAAGAATACTGTTTACGACCCAAATTTGTTTGCTCACTCTGGAGTATGTTTGCCACATGGTTTATGTTCTAAAGAGTTATCAAAGTATTCCTATAGTAAGCCTCAAAAAATGGAAGTACAAATTTGCATACTTGGATTAAGCTCAAAATTATGTTTTGTCCTTTTTCTTGATACCACTATAGATAGAAATGAGGTTGATGTGTTATGCACAAAGGGGACCTGACAGAAGAAGAGCACTAGCTTGCTCTTTAAAGTCCTTTTTGCTTTGGTGGTATCTTGTTGGAGAGCAATCCCACAAAGCAGTATGTCAGGGTGACACGCTAATGAAAAAGTAATGGAAAAAGGTTTTAAGAGGTGCCTAAACTGTAGGATTCACACATATATAGGGAGCATGGAGAGTAGAGCAGCCAATTGATTAAAAAATGAAACGCCCAGATTTAGCAAGGGCAAAAACTTCACGATGAATTTTCAAAATGAGACAGCTTGGCCAAGCTGAAGCACGCAGTTATGCTAGCAGTACAAATAACCAAATTCCAACATTCACATCCATGGTTTATATGCTTTCATACGCCATACTTCAAAAGGTGAAATGTAAAGAGCGCCTCATAATCAAACAGGACCGCAAGCTGAAAGAGGATCCTAAGGCCTAGAGGGGGGATGAATAGGCAATTTTAATTTTTCTTCGATTAATTGTTGATTAAGCATCAAGTTAATAATGACCCAATCCTAGTGTCAATTGATACGCAAGCGGAAGCAATAAGCAAGTTAATAAGCAACTAAGACATGGTATCACAATCAACACAAGCAATGCAATAAGAGTAAGTGCGGGAATATAAAAGAGAGGGAGACACGGTGTTTGTTTGACCGAAGTTCGGAGCCGCAACTCCTACTCTCCGTTGAGGCTACCCCTTGCGCACAAGGACCGGCTCGCTCTCGAGCCTCACGCCTCACTTACTCCTGGTAGTCGTTCCGCCACTCCGGCGAGGTGGACTCCGTCACCCGTACACCGACTCGAGAGTAGCCACACGCCAAGGCCTACTCCCAAGCCCAACGCCTCCACGAAGGATGTCGTCTTCAAAAGTAACAAGCCCGAAACACCCCGATCATGCCGGATCGAAGGACTTCCATGAAGCTCGGTATTGGGGTTTTATGAATTTGTGGCTTTGGATGATTTGTGGGTGGAGGAATGGCTCTAGAACACCTAATTGATGAGCTATGAATGTGGTAGGTGAAGTAGAGCAGCAAACCTCAAAATAGCCAGCCACTATGTAGGTATTTATAGCCCCTAGAGCAAAACTAGCCGTTGCCCCTCGGAAGAGGACAAAAAGACTAGCCGTTAGCCTCTACGGACGCCGTCCGAGCAGGCACCGGACGCCATCCGGCAATGCAATCGCCATCGAAAAAAGCTGATCGGACGCCGTCCGGTAAGGACCGGACGCCGTTCGACAGTGGGAGTGGGCTGAAGGTTGGCTAACCGGACGGCCCCCCAGACGCCGTCCGACTAGAAAGGGCCTCGGTTTTTAACCTGACCGGACGCCGTCCGGTAACTACTGGAAGCCGTCCAACAGTGATGACTATTTCGGATTTTTGGCTGGTCGGACGCCGTCTGGATTTACCAGACGCCGTCCGACAGAATGGATTTTCGGCTAAAAATTGAAAGGGAAATTTAGGTGGGTTTCTCTCTCTCTCTAGAAATCTCACATAGGGATATTTGGGTATTTTTAGAGATGATGGACTACGGAAACCGAGTTTTCAAGAATTCACAAAGATCCGGAAAGATCCGAGATATTCAAACCCTTTTGAAATCCAACGAAAACAGGAAATAAACCTAACTACTCCTAATCTATACGTGACCTCTTCTCTCGCCCGGCCACGGACTTGAAATCTTAGAGCAGCTAAGAAAATTGTCGACGCTTCAAATTAGGGAATATAAAAATCACCGAGTCTTCGCTAGGGTTCCGAGAAGTCCAAAAAACCCCCTAGCACTTTATACTAATTAATTTGACATCAATGCCACTAATAAAAATTAGGGCTCAAAGATGCTCACACAAGCTAATTCTATTCAGAATTAGAAGAGCACATAATGTGCAGATGGTTTACGCTTACAGAGAAAAAAACTATGGTCCTTCTGTTGCTATTATTTTCTGCAGTTTCTGTGTCATCGCTGAAGTGTGTGCACAGCATTTTGTTTCAAAATCAATTGTCAAACATGACCTGCAGAGCATGTATACTTTTCCATGATTTGGTGAAGCCAGCCAGAGCTGAGCCAAGCTCACACAAAATAACATACAAATCTTTTTGGAACTTTTTTCTTAGCATTATTCAGTCACCCAAACTCTCATTTTTATACCTTTGCCATTTTATTGTAAATAGTTTTTCATGTAAAAAGTGCTGCCCTTTGGATTTCTGAGCTTAGTTGAGACACATGCTTCTAGTCGTTTGATGATCATTGTTCCATGAATGTCACAATCAACCTAGCCATTTAATTGTTGACTACTTCATTCAGATATCTTGGCTTCTTTATCAGTCGAGCTTGCACTAATCTGCCAACTTATGGGATGGATGGGCAAATGTTCACTCTTGTTTCTCATCGGCATTTCTTACAAATGTGCATTACTGATTGTGTCAAAAGCTCTAGGTTATCCAAAGATTTATAATTTCCGTGTTCTACTGCAGGTCTGAGACTGATATAATTAATGTTGTGGAGCAAAGAATATGGCATTCAATGGAGGAAGGGCATTTCAAAAACCTACCTGGGAAAGGCAAACCCCTGAACCTCATTTCAAACCCTCACTCAGATCCTGCGGAAGACACCCTTTACAGGATTCTTTTAAAGAATGGTTGTGCTCTAGAATGGGTTGAGCTGAACAAGCAAATCCGTGGCATGATTGTGAGCTGGAGATCAGCATTAAGGAAGGCTTGGGCAAACCATTCTGAAGACCGCGGCTCGACCTGGCAAGATGATTGCAGGAATCTCCAAGAACAAATTCGCCAAATAAACAAGAAGGTGATACTCGGCATCAGCTCCTATAAATGTTATTGAGTATATCAAAATGGATTTATCTGGAACATTGTTTTCCTCGGAAATTATAGGTTTTCCGGTACAATCTGATAGTACCTTTTGGACACCAAATGTTTGGTCTTAGCTGGGAGAAGGAGTTGGATAAAGTGAAATTGGAGTAAGAAAGAAAGCGCTGAGATGCCAGGACTCAGTTTCACAAACTGTCTTGGAGTTTGTTGTATTCACATGTAACTTAAAAGAACATTGGGTAGGAGATTCTTGCACGATCGTTTGGTCAATATATAGCATGGTTATACACATGTAGATGTATGTACAGTGCATGTCGGATTTACAGACAAAAAAATAAGAGATACAAAATAAAATCCTGTTGTGTTGTGTATTGCTTTGTTCTCTTTCACCACTTCAATTTCATTTTTATGCAAAGGTTCATGCTTTTATCTGACCCAAGATGATCTGTTTTTGACCTTGCGTGTATTGATCAAGAAGGATAATGGAAGATGTCGATGCTGAGATGGTAGCCACAGACGTAGGGACGGTGGTTTTCTTTGTGTGTTTAGACCGGTGTGACATTCATTGTGGGATTAAGCTAATGATGAAATCGTGTTGCTCGGCCAGATAGGTATATAATGTCACACCCTCAGAATGTTTCTTTTCTCTGATTTTATTGTAATGTTTGAACATAGGTTTTATATTGGTCGATTTCTCCCGTTGCAACGCACGGGCATTTTTGCTAGTGCAAAGTAAATGTACAGAACTATTACATTTTCACAACGGGTTTTCTAAGTAATCCGGTGAATTTGCTAAGTAATCCCCTAAGTAATCTAGTGAATTTGCAAAGTAATCCGGTGAGGTCGGCGGCAGACGACGACGAGATGAGAGGGCAGCGACCAGCGGTGGACGGCGTCGGTGCGGTGTCGAGGAGGCGGCGTCGGCCATGGGCGGCGCGGACGTGACGAGCGAGCCGTGGTGGAGAGGGGTGTCGCGGCATGTGGCGCGCCGTGGGAGAGGCGGTGCGGCGCGAAGCTCGATGCTAAACACATGGCGGCGCCGTCCTCGCCTCCAAATGGGAGGCGGAGGAAGCCGGCGGCGCCGGCGCCAGCGCGAAGGAGGACGGTCGGAGGGTGGAGGGCGGTGGCGCTGGTGCCATCGTGGTAGCGGCCTCACCGCCGCCAGCTGCGATTCGCCGACTTCGCCGGGGAAGTCTTTGCGTCGGCGTCGACGGGCGGTCGTCGAGCCGCCTCTCCGCGTCTCCGCGCCGTTGCCGCGTCTTGCACCGCCACGGCAACCCGTGCCGCCCGCGGGACTGCGCCATTGCCACGCCCAAATGCCGCCGCCATCACTGGGGCGCGGCCTCCTCAACTGCCTCGGTGCCGCCGTCGACGCCGTGATGCCGGCGCGGCCGCCTGGACGCCGCCATCTCCCCGTCGCAGAGGAAATGGGGGTTGGGTTTCAAATGCGTGGATCCGAAATTTCTGGAAAAATTAATTGTGAAAAAAAATGGTTCGCTAGCTGGTTCGGCTGGCTGGTCTAACTTTTGACGCAAAAACCTTGTTTTAATATGAGTCCTCCGTTATTAAATAATTTCTTTATGAAAGAAGTGATTTTGAAACATTTTTTAATCTAAGCTCCATAATGGAGATCAATCATTAACATTTAATATAAGCAGCATGCCATGCTCTTGTAAAAGTTTTAGTACAGTAATACGACAGAACATCTGTACATTTAGCTGGAGCCATATATAAAAAAAGAAGAAACAAGCTGACGACAGCCAGTCAGCCAGGTCAATATTCCAATATGTTAGTACGTACGTACCTGCTGAGTCGTAATCAATTGCTATTTGCTGTTATATCCGATGTGATCTGCTATTGTGAGCAGATCAGTTACTATTGCACTCATCTCATACATGTTTGTGTGTTCGGTGTTAGGCAAACTATTTGTACGTATAAACGACTTCTTTAGATAATAACGGAATAAATTTGAAAGAGACTCTGCCACAGTCCTAAAACCATTGTTTTTTGAGCTAGCACTAGAAAAGATGACAACAACCAACACAATTAGTGAAGTATGTCATATAATTTCTGTTACGAAAGTCACTATCCATCCATAATTACTGGAGAATGTCATATATAGCGTTATGTTAAAAAATCATATACCTTGAGGGAATTCTCTCTTTCATCATACTTCATATAGTAATATAAAACGTCATAGCCGATACGCTCCCCTGGAAATAATCTGCCAAAAATTCGCGAGTTGATATTTGTAAAAAAATATCATATATTTCAACAAAGAAATCAAGATTACAAATATAAAACAACTGTGTCAACAATTAAGTTTTTCTTTTTACTTAAGCCCATTCCCATAAGTCAACCCTCTCTCAAATGTAAAACTGTTAGGAGAATTTAAATATATGGCAATTCTGACAACCCGTTAAATTGATCTTGCAAACGGATAATAAAAAGATGTTGGATGCTTTCTTTAAAAGTGTTAGAACTTATGGTTCGTAAAAAATTAATAAATTTGAACGTGCAAATTGAACATGATTATGTCTAAAAGAATGGTGTAATCTCGTCTGCTAATGGTAAAGTAGTCTAGGCGTCGAGAAGTGATATTGGTTAAAAATCATAAAAAATATGTATTCAAATTTAAATAACCCAATAGAATTATAATTGAGTGAACATGTAATAGGAAACAAGAATAATAAAGAAACTAGGGGATAATGTAATAGATTTAAAAGGTAAAAAATCAATTACAAACTGGCAAATGCAATTAGATCCACAAGTTACCCTGTTTAACAAAACTGTAACATCCCAATTTGCGGAGTTTTTCCAAATTTTTGTCAAATCCAAAATTCGTTTGAATTTGTGTTTGGTCTGGCACATGGGTCCCACTATCTGACACTGTAGCCGCTCTCTCTCTGTTCTTCTCTCTCTTCTCCCCCGTACTTGCACTGTTCTCTGAGCCGTCGTTGGTCAGCCGTCCCCTAGCCACGTTCTACTCCATCTCTCTGCAGCACCGTGCTGGCCGCGGCGTGCGTCGACCCCATCATGGCCGCGCCGCGCATGCGTCCTTCCACCGCGCCGCACCATGTGCTGTCCTATGCCATGCCCTGTCCCGCCGCTAGCAGCGCGCTGAGTCCGCGTCGCCCTAATGCCGCTCATTTGCCTCCTCTGCTCCCATAAGCACGCTCCCGTGACCCCCGTTTCAACTAGCCGCCTATAAAACCCCGAAGCTCCCTGTCGGAGTCTTTTCCATTGTCCCCCAAATCCACCGCCGACGGCGCCGAAGTGATTCCAGCAATTCTGTGAGTTCCTCTCCAACCCCTCTCGCCCAGAGCTTCACGGAAACCCCATTGATCTTTCCCCTCTGCCAATTTTAGGCGAGGACCTCGGAACCGGCGTGCCGTCGTTGGCCCTGTTTCGGCTGCCACCGCGTGTTTCGCCGACCGCCATTGCCATCCTTCCTCGCGCCCGTCTCAAAGCTCTGTAAGCACCTACAGACTCCCCGCATGCTCCCCGCCAAGCCGTGTAGCTTGTAGGTCTGTAACGTCCGCGCGCGTCGCTGGCGAGCTCTTGTTTCTGCCTCTATCGCCTCGTCACCGTGTCCGGCCATCATCGGCCTCGACGTGGACATCGTTAGGGTCGTAGACCGCCGTAGAAGCTATTGCGCACGCAATTGGCTGGAGATGCCCCATAGTGCCGCCGTGCCGTGCACCTTCGCCACCGAGCCAAGTCTTTGGCGTGAGCTAGACGATGAAGGCAAGCCGTTGGATCTAGCGCTGCGGTTCGTGCTGAACCTTGTGCGCTACATCACTGGTGGGTGGCCCCCGCCTGTCAGCTCGCCACTGCTCGCAACGGATAAAATCCCCGGCGTGCGTCATTGGCCAGTGGGCCCCCGGTCCCATCGGTCAGATTAAGTGGATGTGCCGGGAGCGTAGACGTTTCCACCCAACGGCAGCGCCTTTTCGAAAGCCACTTTTGGCGTCAACCCATCGGCCAGCGCTGGTGCAGCACGCGATTGGGCCGTGGGCCGATTCAGCCTCGTGGGCCGCTCGTAAGTTGGCTCGGCCAGCGAGGTTTTAATCATTTTCTCTGGCGATCTTCTTTTTAGTTAAATCCCGAATGAGTTTTTGGATTATTAAAAATAGCTAAATACTCCAAAAAATCCTAGAAAAATTCAAATAAATACTAAATGCCGTTTATGAATTTATAAAAAATATAAAAAGCAGCCGTTGTATAATGGAAATTACGACTATTAGTTAAAAATGAGAACTTTCATATATAGAAATGATTAAGTTGATCCTAGGGTAATTGTTTGTTTTTAATTAATGACTTAGATCTCAAGTATTCCTTAGACAATATATTAGCTGAAAGGTGTCTCGATAAATCTAGAAATATTTCAAAATAACATTTCAACTTATATAGATGTATATATGGATGTGTGTAAATATTTATAGGAATATTATTTCCAGACACCAACAATTTACTTGCATTTTTCCTTAAGATAACTGGTTAAGATGCTGACCTAGAAATATATTTAAATAAGTTTAAAAACCTAGTAATAACCCTTTACGTAGTTTGCTTAGGCATGTTGTCAACTCTGGTAAACTATAAACCGCTCGCATGTGGAATCTCTGCTAGTCGTTAGTTTATGCTATCGAGAAACACTAATCCCCTGTCGCGAACTTAAAATATGAGGACGTATTTTGGGGTTTGGTAGACTATTATATATTACTAGTATTATTTATTAATGCACTATGGCATACATAACATTTCATACGCAAATTAGGTTCGCAAATCGACCTTAGGTATTTATGCCGATAGTTCGACCTATATCGTGCATGCATCATGTTTTCCATTGCATTACTAGTAGTAATTATTGGTTATTGGTATGTTTAGACGTGGGCGATCCCGAGGGGAGATTTGGGGACGCCGAAGAGGACCACCTACCGGAAGAAGGCGAGTTAACACTTACTCTTTAGATGTGATTTGTATTAGGGAGAGACAGCGACTTTCCCTAGTGCGGATTAACATCGCTAATATCATGTTCATAACCCAGTTTTTCTTAAACTATGTTGTTTACTTATTAAAAGGATGCATGCTTATTAGATTGCCTAATTGTTAATCATGTTATACTTATACATGCCTGCCTTGAAATGTTTAGCCTTAATGACTGCCTTGATTGCCATTGCTCTTGTTAGCCTATGATTAGTCTGTTAACCACTTTAACCCTACCTAATGAGTAAAACTTGCTTAGACCGGCTTAGTCTTAACAACTCTTCTGGCTAATCGCCACGGAACGGTGAACCGATATTCACCGGACATTCATTATTCTCATTTAATATGACATGACATATGACAGTTAGGGCTAGTAGATGCATGTTGGGCTGCTTGTGCTTGTGGGTTTGGATATGGGAATACTTGGTCGGTTCGAGTCGGTCGGTTGGGAAAGTCCAAGTGTGTGGTGTGGTGTGGTCGATGACCGTGGGAGTAGAGAAAGAATGGTGGGTTGCTCCTAGTTGGATTTGGACATCCTGATGGATGATTAAGGCACGAGGTGCCAAGTACTAGGTTTAGCCCGGGGCTTACCCAGGAGGAGCGCGGATAGACACGCGTAGCGGGGAATCGCTGCCATCCGGGATGGTTCCAACACAACACGTGGCCATCGCGCGGAGCACCGGACTTAGTTCGCTAGGAGTGAGCGCTCCAGGAGGCCCTCTGGGACCAGTCTCGATAGGGGCCGGAATGGACCATCACCCGGGGTGAAAAAGGCCACACAACCCAGGATGACGGTCGGCTAGTGTGGGCCGGCAACCCTACTAGGCCGGGGTGATCATACCATGGTATGTGTGGTCTGCAACAGGATTTGCCAAAGCCTAGAATGATGGCAGAACTAGGATTGGTTGGGGCAACCAGGAGAAAGTATGGTTGGGAGCAACCAGGGGAAAGTTCCCGGGGAACTGATAAGCTGGTATGGTGATGGTATAAGCTGGTTGGATCTACGATCAACGGTTGGTCAATTTGTGTGTTGATTTTGTATAAGCTGGTATGGATTGAGGTGATTATATAAGCTGGTTGGGTTTAAGTTGAGGGTTTGTTGGTTTGTGTGTTGATTGTCGTATATGGCTGATAGTTGGCTTCGGGATGCATGATTAAGATGGAAACCTCTTATTTATACATACAAGACAAGTATTAGGTAATGCTAGTTAGGTTATTTCCAAAAGTCTTACAAACATGGCTTTACGCAAATAAAATAACCCTCTCCTCCTAATAAAGCCTTGTACACTAAATGCATTAAGGGAAGTGTTAACTAGCTAGCATTTGGATGACGCTGACCTCGCCTACTTATCTTCTTTAGTCGATGGAGTCGAAGATGACCCTTACGCGTGTCTCAAAGATGACGGACAGGGCCATGGTGGACCCGAGGAGTCGTAGGGTTGCTCCAGTTTGCTGAGGGACCGTAGTCGATGGGATTTCTTTTGGGTAGATATTTGTTGTCCGCTATACTCTGAACAATGTTTTGTAATATTAAGGTGTGTATGGGCCGCCTTACTAAAGTCGCCTATGAGCGCAACACCATGATGTAATATTCAGGAATTTAATCTATCGATGTATGCTTGTATCGGCTACGTGGTCTTCCGCGCTAGCATCTTGATCGAGGGCTACATGCGGGATCGTCAACCCTCAAGGTAAGTTAAAATTGAGGGGTGACAAAGCTGGTATCAGAGCCTGCGACTGTAGGACCCATATGACTTAGAGGTCGATATTAGAAAAAATTGTATGTATATTCCTTTTAGAAGTATTTTTAAGCCTAAAACACCTCCAATACTCTGCCTATTGGTTTTAACAAAATTATTACAATTTTTTTTTTAGTAGATGAATCGTTACCGCCAGCTCTCCCACATCGACAGTTGGTCGATGGAGTGCTGGAGGAGATCTGGCTCCTACGTTCGTCACTCCGGGCGGCGGACAATGTTCTGAGGATGGCTCCTCCACCACTACGATAGGAACCTTGCCCACACGAGACGTCAGCAAAACGTGGCGAGGGCTATATATCACTTACTCCGGGAGGAGGAGGCACAACAGATGATGGCCCAACAGGACCAGCGGGATTATTCGCTCTCATCTCCCGGGCCGCCTTGTCCGCCGCCGGAGCCTGAGAACACCCTCACTACAATGCAGAAGAAGACATTGTCGTCCCAAGCCTTGGTGGGGATACTAGGCCAAGGGAAACCACAGATGGACGTCGACACCGACACTGGAGGGGACGCTATTACCAGCTTCGAGACCGTCGACGAGGTCGCCCTTCGCTTTCGGCTTTGATTTCATCTTGAAGTGTGCACCCGCACGTTTCGTCTACTCGCGTCGTCGCCTTGGCTAGAGCATTTAGTCTCTTTCCGTGAGTCTTAGAGCTGTCCGTCCGATTAGATGATGAACCCCTTGATGTATGATGATTGTGGGCCCTAATTGTCAAAAAAAATAGTCTATACAATATTTTACTTGCCTCTATGTCAAGGGTTTTCAAAAACTGCCTTTATTTTGCCGCAAAATATGTTCAGCATTGTTCCCTTGACTTGGTTGAATTTGCTGCTTGTTGCATTTCAATCTAATTTGTGATAAAAATTCATGCATATTTATATATAAGTATGCACTATAGATGGCAAGAGGTAGAGGATCCGGCTGGGCTCGTATGGCTGGAGCCGCTTGGGATGCGGGTAGAGGCCGAGATTATGGCCAAGGACATGGCCGTGGTCTTGAGGACATTCGGCACCACCACCCGTAGATCTGACCCTAGGTCAAGTCAGAGCTTACCAAGCTCAAATGCTCGACAAGGTGCACCGCAAGCAAAAACAAGCTAAGAATCGACACGGAATGAAGCTAGCGGATTTCTTGCGAGCGAAGCCCCCGATGTTCACTCAAGCCAACGAACCAATGGATGCCAAAGATTGGCTCCGCATCATCAAGAGGAAGCTAACTCTCATCCGATGCCCCGAAGAGGATAAGTATGGGCTACGTTGAACAAGACTCTGGTAATAAAAGTCTCCGGGAGGCATGCTGACCACCGCAAGGGCGTGTCTGTATGTAGAAATTAGGTAGGAGAACCATGGTTTTCACTTTGACCTTATGGTCGTTCCCTGCCGAGGGGTTGACGTGATCATTGGGATGGACTGGCTTCTACGTTATCAAGAAGTGATAGACTGCGTCAGAAGGGAAATCCAGCTGCTTCGGGGTGGGTGTTACGAGACTATTTGGAAGGTAGACACCCTTCTTAGATGGGGCAAGGCTATCTGGTTCCTTGAGAAGGATGACCCCGCTTTAGTGACCATGGCAAAGGAGTACCTGGACGCCTTCCCCCGAGAGCTACCTGGACTGCCACAGGATCGTGGAATGGAGTGTCCCGTCGATCTTATCCGTGGAACCGCCCCAATATGTAATCCATACTATAAGATGAACCTGGCGGAGCTGACCAAATTGAAGAAACAGCTGGACGAGTGTTGACACCCAAATTTGGCAGGAAAATCAGATATGGTGAAAAGGGTAAAATCAGAATTATTGGGCTAAATCTAGAACTGGGCTTTATCGGCAAAAGGAAGTATTCCGATAAATATAAAACTTCGAGACAAATACGATAGGATCAGGCGCGAGGCGATAAAATAGGTCGTATCGGTGTCGACTTTGTAATACTATAAATAGGACCTTAGGCCTAGAGGAAAAGGATCATCAAACACTCAATACACAAAACCCCTTTTTCGAATCCGATCGACATCGTCGAAAGGCTTCATCGCAGGTAGAGCTATCTCGATGGGATAATCAATTCTCTCCTTGTACCCGTATACATGGCTGTATCATCTTGATCTCACGTATACAAAGCATGTTAAACTATCTCGGTTTACCGATCTTTAATATGTTCTCGCATATTGCACTGTCTCGATCTGATCGATCTGTAATATGTGTTTATCTCGCAATGCCGATTGTTAAATTTCTTATGTGTTTCCTCCTGAATCCGATGTATGCGACTGTCTCGTTTAATCGATCTTGCGTATGTTTTGTTTAGGATCTTACACATATAGATGTTTACCGATATATATTGCATTTACCCATATTAGTCGCGAATCTTTAAATCGGTTTATTGGCTTATATCTAGGTTTAGATTTGAATACTGTCTTGGCTTGACCAATCATTCAATCTGTCCCTTGGTTTAATCTATTAAATTGATATAAAGACTTACTACTAATAATAAACATAAAATACGAAAAATTAGGATTAAATGTTTATTTATACTTATTTGCTCTATCAGGCAATAAGCCGATAGATCTAGTAATCGGATTCTTAAAGCCGATTACAAATTGACCTGATCTGGCCATGCAAAAGCCGATTAGGGCTAAGTCGCTGACAATTTACTCCTTGTCAATTTACAGGTCAAATTGACTGGCACGCTTGGTTTCTAGTTGCGACGCCATCCCAGAGTTGACGCTTCTGCACGTGTGTTCGCGAGAAGCTCACTTTTCGTGTCAACAACGAGATGCAAGGTGTCGACGGTTGAGATATCGATCTCAAGTCGCTAAGGTTCTTTAAGATTGAGATAGGAGACACGCCGAACAACCACGAACAACAACGAACAGGAGACAGGGGTTTTTATCCTGGTTCAGGCCTCTCGGGAGAGATAATAGCCCTACGTCCAGCCTTTCTTATATATCAGAGAGGAATACAAGAGGTGGCTCGACGAGACGAACAGGTCTCGGCGAGATTATGGTGTACAAGCGAAGAGTATGCGACAAAGTAATCTTAGATGCCAGATGCGTCTAAGTCCTCTCAGATGATGCCCCCTAAACACCGTAGGGGCTTGGTTTATATAGTGCAGAGCAAACCGTCCTACCGAGGGAATATCGGGCCGGGCTAACTACGAGTACGTAACGAACTCAGTACATGCCAAATACATCCCGAGGTAGATAAGGTATACTCCAAGTCTTGGGGATCACGACTCCTAATCCAATCCGGGAAACCAACGTCCGGGTCTTCACGTGGCCGTCACGCAGACTCTTGTTCGAGACGGACTCAAACACGATTCCTTGGCCACTACGCACCACGCCACCAGAAGCTGTTCGGCAGATGCATATGGGCGGATAGAACCTTCCAGGAGCCGGGCCCCGTAGGTTGTTTGATCGGGCCGTCGAGGAGTGGGCCATGGCAATGGGCGTGATCTAATCCTCGACAGCTAGCCCCGAGACTCAAGTGGAAGGACTCACTAAAGGGTCGTCCTCTTGAGACTCAAAGTCCTGAAGAGGTATTTTTCCTGCTACAAAGGCGCAACAAAGCGATCGAACATGTTATGGTTCAACCGAACAATACTTGTTCGGGACCGAACAAACCTGGCCAGCCGAGCAACTCTGTTGCGTCGAGCAGGAACGACATCTGTCCGAAAGCGAGTACCCGACCCTCGTCGTAAATCGGAAGAAGTGAGGTGAATCATCTCCTTGAGGCTGAACGTCATCAAGGAGGATTGGATTCTTAGTAGTGAAGAGCGACCACCGATCCGTAAGATCGATCTTCCGGAGAACAAACATAGCAAGTCGCGAGACGGACTCGTGCCGCTGCATCCAGGCATTCAGATGCCTAGGAAAACATAAACGAAAATAGAGGAATCATCTCACGGGCTAGAGCTTGCCAGATATAGATTGTGCTCTCGAACGAATGTCACGCTCAGGAGCAAAGGTGATGTGCCTCCAGACGTAGATCGTGTGCTAGGAGCAGACAATGCATACGAATGAGAAAGGTGACCCAGTCCCAGAGCGTAGAGCTCGCCAAAGGAACCAAGTAAAGAGATCTAGTCCCCGAGCACGGAGCTCGTTAAAGGAACCAGAAAGTACGACCAGCGAAGACGTGCGGTAGGAGCTGCGCTCCAGCGAAGAGCTGCCGGTCGCGAGGTGATCTAGCCCCGAGCACGGAGCTCGTCGCATGGGACGAATCGCGCTCGGGCGAAGAACCGCCGGCGCGAGGTGAATCACAACCCGATGCGATCGAGCCGCAAGAGAAGGCGTGTGAAATCAACGCTTTACCCATGACGTATTCCTTGCGGCGGTGATAGCGTTGTCTTGGCAAGTGCGAACCGACGCTGAGTGCATTGCGATGAGAATCGACTACGATGGGCTTGCCGTTGGCGATGAGAATCGGCTTACGGTGGGCGAGGACTCGTTGGTGGCGCACTACCTTGACTTAGCCGAACCGTGAAGGTCAAGACGGGCAAAGGCAAGAAATCATACTGTGGCGAAGTGAATCGATCCACAGGCATGCGCGAGCAAACCCGGAAGAGAGGATCTGGACATCGGTTTTGGTGGGAAGCCTGGAACCTCACCACGACCGTCACCGGAGTCTGATGTTCCCCGCTCCTGTATTTCCTGCAGAAGACAAACAAGAAACGAGCCAGCAATGGGAAAAAGAGAGCAACAAAAGGCTCTAAGAAGATCAAAGCGAGTTTTAGAAAACACGCAAAAGACGACCTACCCGCACAAGACATAATTTTTTCCGGGTACGTCCCTCGATAGCATTAGTGTCACCTCGGCGAATGCGGAACCGACGCTAGGAGTGCCCGTTGCGATAAGAATCGGTTTACGGTGGGCAGGACTCCGTTGGTGGTGCATTGCTCCGGATTACCGTGTCAGGAAGGACGTAGCATGGATAAAAAAGACGTGTGCGGACAAGTACAGCCCCGCTGTGGCTAAGACCGCTAACCGGGGAAGGCGATCGGACCTTAGCCGCAGGCAAAACGTGCGAGGCGAAATCTTATCCGGGCATGGACCCGTGCAGCGTTGGTGTCGCCTCGGCGGGTGCGGAGCCAGCGCCAGGAGTGCCCGTTGCGATGAGAATCGGCTTACGGTGGGCATGCCCGTATGCGATGAGAATCGACTACGGTGGGCGAAACTCCTCGGTGGTGCACCGCCGTTAACCGGAGCCGTCTGAGTTGTCGCCGGATAAAAGACATGCTCAGACGTGGGAGCGCCACGGAGCGAAGACCAACGAGGTTTTGGAAAACCAACGCTAGGAGAGGAACGAAAAACTGAAAACGTCACGGGGTTGCGAAATTCAGCTCAAGTCCCAACCGACCGAGGAGAGGCGATCCTCGAGGAGCTGGCCGAGCGACTCAAGGCCGCCGAAAGCGCTTGAATCAGAGCGAGAGTTCGACCGAGCAGCTTTTTCTGCAAAAAGAGCAAAGAAAAGACCGGGGCGAACAAGAAACCAAGAGCAAGGCGAACAGCGCTAGAAAGTTTAAGAAAAACCGGTAGAACGCTTAGCCTAACTCGGCCCGTTATGCGGTTGCCGAGAACTGAGCTGCGAACTCGAACAGTGCACAAGAGAAAGAGCGACGCCTAGCCCGATGCAGACGATGCATGAAGACCTGAACTTGCGACTTCAAGCACGTGCGTAGAGAGTTAGAGCGACACCCGTATCTGATCGACTCGCCTGTGAACCGCCGTTAACGTAAGTTAGGCGGTTCCGAAGGTAACCGAACAAGGAAAGTGCCTCTGCCGCGGAGGGCTTACGAGAGCAGGCTTTGCCAAGTGGTTGTGCCGTGAGCGGTAAGTGCCTCTGCCGCGGAGGGCTTACGAGAGCAGGCTTAGCCGCGAGGCTGGATGCCGTGTTACGCAACTCTGAGTTTTGGAACTTGTTAAAACCAGATACGGGTAGGGAAAACCCTTAAGATTGCGGAGCCAAGAGTTCGCAAGACCGGGCAGCCATCAAGTGTTACCAGAGACAAAGATAGTCTGAGAAGACGAGTGGTGAGAAGGGCCGCAGGGGGCCGCGAACATTCACCGTTCAATGGATTGAACTTCACATGGCAGCCCGAGAGACTTGGACGAACTAAGGCGCGAAATTTGAGAAAAAGCGCGAAGTTAGGAAACGAAAGACCTACACGAGGAACTTACGAAGCTGGTCGATGTTCCAAGTGCTGGTCAGCTTTCTCCCGACATCCACTGCCAGGCGAACAGCCCTCGGGATCCGGAAGGAGTTTTGATCCAGTCCCCGAGCACGGAGCTCGTCGCGGGGACCAGACGCGCGCCCCAGGCGAAGAGCTGCCCGGCGCGAAGTGATCCAGCCCCCGAGCACGGAGCTCGTCGCGGGGACCAGACGCGCGCCCCGGGCGAAGAGCTGCCCGGCGCGAACCAGATCTGGAAGGCGATCAAGATCGAAGGGATCGATCCGATCTGGCAGGGGAAGAGACATCCTGCCCTTCTGAGTCGTAGCCCTCAGGGAGAATCTCCTGATCGCTGATAGAGTTCGACATGCTCGATCTGCGTATCCCCACGGACGGCGCCAGCTGTCGACGGTTGAGATATCGATCTCAAGTCGCTAAGGTTCTTTAAGATTGAGATAGGAGACACGCCGAACAACCACGAACAACAACGAACAGGAGACAGGGGTTTTTATCCTGGTTCAGGCCTCTCGGGAGAGATAATAGCCCTACGTCCAGCCTTTCTTATATATCAGAGAGGAATACAAGAGGTGGCTCGACGAGACGAACAGGTCTCGGCGAGATTATGGTGTACAAGCGAAGAGTATGCGACAAAGTAATCTTAGATGCCAGATGCGTCTAAGTCCTCTCAGATGATGCCCCCTAAACACCGTAGGGGCTTGGTTTATATAGTGCAGAGCAAACCGTCCTACCGAGGGAATATCGGGCCGGGCTAACTACGATGCATGAACTTAACTCAAGACATGCCAAATACATCCCGAGGTAGATAAGGTATACTCCAAGTCTTGGGGATCACGACTCCTAATCCAATCCGGGAAACCAACGTCCGGGTCTTCACGTAGCCGTGCAGGACTCTTGTTCGAGACGGACTCAAACACGATTCCTTGGCCACTACGCACCACGCCAGCCAGGAAGCTGTTCGGCAGGATGCATATGGGCCAGATAGAACCTTCCAGGGAGCTGGGCCCTGGTAGGCTGTTTGATCGGGCCGTCAGGGAGTGGGCCATGGCAATGGGCCGTGATCTAATCCCCGACACAAGGTCAAGGACCAATTCGTCCTAGTTCCTCATTGTGGGGTTCCCCCGTCTTGTTTGTGGACAAGGAGGACAAGACCCGAAGAATGGTGGTAGATTACCATACCCTTAATGTCGTTACCATCAAGAACAAATACCCCTTCCTCTGATTGACGACCTCTTTGACCAATTAAGAGGTGCCAAGCGATTCTCGAAGATTGATCTCCGGTTGGGATATCACCAGGTCCGAGTTAGGGAGATCGACATAACCAAGACTGCCTTCACTACTAGATATGGGTTGTATGAATATCTGGAGATGTCATTCGGTCTGACCAACGCCCCAGCTCACTTCATGAACATGATGAACAAGATCCTAATGGGGTTTTTGGACCAATTCGTAGTGGTTTTCATTGATGATATCCTAATATATTCCAAGGATGACAAAGAACACAAGAAACACCTACGTTTGGTCCTGGAGAAGCTCCGAGAATACCAACGCTACGCAGAGTTTAGCAAGTGTGAGTTTTGGATCTGCAACGTTAGTTTCTTAGGACATATTGTGTCTGCCGGTGGAATCAAGGTGGAACCGGCTTAAGTGGCTACGGTAATGGAATGGACATCGCCAACGTCCGTTACCGAGATAAGGAATTTCCTTGGAATGGCGGGATACTATCGGCATTTTTATCGAGAACTCCTCGAAAACGGTGAAAACCCGAGCTAGGCGGCTAGAGGGGGGTGAATAGACGCCACAACATTTTTCGACGTTTCCACCAAAAACCGAACAACTTGACAACTATGTGTACCCTTCACTTGGGTGCATGAGAGCCATGAAATATTTGGGATTTTGAAAACACAATCCTGGTTGTCAAGTGTTCAAAAGAGAGGAACCAATTCAAATCTTGCTTTAGGAAAAGAGATCAAGCCAAATGACCAAAGTGGCTTTCAGAAAAGCAAATGCAGATTCTTTCAGAACTTGTCCTCTAATGGAGCAGGAGGTTGGTACCTTTCTGGTGCTCTAAAAATCATGGGCATTTTTCTCCCTGTGTGACAATGTGTTGTGAAGCCCTCCACCAAAAATCTCCTTAAAACTCCTTACAGATAAAATATGAAAATTCAAACAACACAAGCTGCTTTCTGGAAAGCAAAAGCAGTTTCTTCAGAGTTTGATTCTAATTGGACCAGAGAGATGGTGGCTTTATGTTGCTCCAAAAATTATGGGAATTTTTCTCCCTATGCAAACATGAGTCGTGAAGCACTCCACCAAAAATAATCTCAAGAATCCATCCACAGAAAAGATGAAAAATCAAACACCAAGAGCAGTTAAGAACTTCGAGCAGAAAGTTTGGGGCTCGGTTTTCACTTCATAGCTCCCAAATGGAGAAACCAGTGGACTTAAAATTTTTACTACAGATGGGTATATGAGTCACGCATCTTTTCAAACTAAAATCATCCTAAAATGAGTTTTCTAGATTTTTCTAAAAATCTTTTACTGACTGTCGCACGGATGAAAGTTTCTGGACAGATTTGCAACAAGTCAAGAACTTGATCTCTTGCCTCTCATATGTTGGAAATACAGGCATTATACCAATTCCGAAAGTAATTAAACGACAAAACAGATGCACAACCAAGCAGGCAACCAACAGGCAAACCATTCTGGGTAACAAGAAAACCCTAGCCGCGCACTCGCGGCTACTGGAGTCAGAGAAGAATACTTACGTACGGATCGGCGAAGAAGAGTCCGCGAAGAAGAGACGTCCGGCCGTAGAGGAAGTAGTCGACGTCGAGGTTCGTCGGCACGAGCGGTCGCGCAGATGCGCTGCCCAGAAACCTGATTGCCACCCTCCCGTGCAGGTCTCACGGCAAAGAATCGAACGGAGATCCCGCCACCTCCTCCTGGTGCACGCCGAGAGGAAGGCTGACGAGGGACTAGATCGCGCGAGGACTCAACCCAGCAGAGAGTAAAAACGCGAGAGAACAAGTGATTGGTCTCCTGGACGTCTCCAGGAGTTTTATCCTCGAGTCTCCCCACGCGGAGCGGACGACGCTGTACGCCGCTGCACGCTATGCGAGCCGTTCCTTCGATCCACAAAAATCGGACGCGGGAAGTTACCATGCTGCGGATAAAACCAAAATAAAAAGGAGATTAGCGTGCCAGGATAAATCCTTGGCACGACGACTCGCGACGTCGCAAGTCACAAGTCACGCGGGAAAAGCACGCGGAAAACGCGTAATCGCGAATCAGCAGCAGCGGCGCGTGTGACTCTAGCAAATAGTTCCCAATCCTCCATGTGCCTCATGACAAAGGGGTTGGGTAGCTCTCCCTTATAAGTTTGTATTTTTCCCTTCCAACTAGCAATATGGTACTATTCACTTATATGCTTGGCATTTTCAGGATGGGCCTAATGGGCCAAATTCCAACAATCCCCCACCAAATGCCACAGCATAGAACGACTCAAAATGCTGTGCTGAATCAACGTTTAATATACCAGTGTTTTAGTGTAAGTCCCGTACGGGTTGAACTTGCACCTAGAATAACGAGATCACTCCTTCCACAACTGATGAATGGACTAAGCCTTGAATTCACAGTCTTGTGTGGTTAGATTTCACTCGAAACCTTAACTGGTACTAGGCTACCACAGAACCTCGTCTAAATGGAGCGTTGAATGGTCATGCTCCCTGATCTGCTCATGAGCTTTCTAGAGAATGCCCTTTTCTCGAGAACTGCGACCGCACAGTTAGGCTCAAGTAGGTGTATTCATTATAGGTATCCTGTAGGCTAATACCTTTTCCTCTCATTAGGACACTAGAATACATTAAGGTATAGAACCGACCTTCCATACAGTTGAGAGTACTTTGAACATGGGTACTTTATTTGTACTCTCTTGTTACACCGTCAACTTGTTCTTCCCATTATCTAAATCACGGGATCTCCGATCATTAGAATGGGTTACAGCTACGATATAACTTAGATAGGCGTCATTCCCATGTCCTTAGACGCAATAGAAATCACATTTCTTGATAGCCCCTTTGTAAAAGGGTCTGCCAGATTTTTCTCAGTGCGTATGTAATTTACAGCAATTACTCCGGAGCTTCTTAATTTTCTGACAGATTTAAGCCTACGCTTCACATGCCTGGAGGACTTCATATTGTCCTTAGTACTCATAACCTTGGTTATCACAGTTTGGTTATCACAGTACATTAGGATCGGTGGAATTGGTTTCTCGACCATCGGCAAGTCCAACAGGAGCTCTCTAAGCCATTCAGCCTCAACAGTGGCCGTGTCTAAAGCTACTAGCTCAGCTTCCATGGTTGATCGTGTCAACACGGTCTGTTTACAAGACCTCCATGAAACTGCTCCACCCGCTAGAGTAAACACATAGCCACTTGTGGCTTTGATCTCATCAGCATCAGAGATCCAATTTGAATCACTATACCCTTCTAGTACCGGTGGGTATCCAGTATAGTGAATTCCATAATTGGTTGTACCTCTTAAATAGCGCAATACTCTCTCAAGAGCATCCCAGTGATCATTCCCCGGATTAGACGTAAACCTGCTTAATTTGCTCACAGCAAATGAGATGTCAGGTCTAGTTGCTCCGGCTAAATACATGAGGGACCCAATTATTTGTGAATATCTCAATTGATCTTTCCCTAACCCGTTATTTTTGCGAAGCTTTACACTTGCATCATAAGGGGTTGGGGACACTTTGCAGTTCTCAAAACCAAAGCGATTTAAAATCTTTTCTGCATAATGGGACTGACTCAGAGTGATCCCATCCTCATTTCTGATCAATTTAATGTTTAGAATGACATCTGCTTCACCCATATCTTTCATATCAAAGCACGTAGATAAGAAAGACTTGACCTCGTCAATGATGTCAGTGTTGGTCCCAAATATAAGTATGTCATCAACATACAAGCACAGGATTACTCCTTGACCCCCACCATAGCGGTAATAAACACATTTATCCGCTTCATTCACAACAAAACCAGCTGTTGTCAAAGTTTTATCAAATTTTTCGTGCCATTGTTTAGGTGCTTGCTTCAGGCCATATAGAGATTTCAATAATTTACACACCTTATTCTCCTGTCCAGAAATCACAAATCCATCGGGTTGCTCCATATAAATCTCTTCCTCCAACTCTCCATTAAGGAAAGCTGTCCTTACGTCCATCTGATGAACATAGAGATGAAGAGAAGATGCTAGAGCTAGAGTACCACGATGGTAGGAAGTCTCGCAACAGGAGAGTAAGTATCAAAGAAATCCTCTCCTTCCTTTTGGGTATAACCCTTGGCCACAAGTCTAGCCTTGAACTTATCAACAGTTCCATCAGGCTTCATTTTCTTTTTAAATATCCACTTACATCCAACTGGTTTACACCCACTAGGACGCTCAAGGATCTCCCGTGTCCGTTAGACATGATGGAATCCATCTCGCTACGGACCGCCTCTTTCCAATACTCTGCATCGGGTGATGCATAAGCCTCTGAAAGAGTTTTTGGCACATCATCCACTAGATATACAATAAAGTCATCACCAAAAGATTTTTCAACCCTTTGTCTCTTACTCGTACGAGGAGCTTCTATGACAATATTGTTATCATCCTCAGGAATTTCACAGACTGGTTCACAATTTGAAGGAATTTCAGAAGTTGATGGAAGATAGGAAGATTTAACAATTTTATTAATGCCTGCCGCTCTCATAGGATAAATATTCTCAAAGAAAGAAGCATCCCCAGACTCCATTATTGTGTTAACGCTAACATCAACAGAGTCTGATTTGACAACCAAAAATCTATAAGCCGTGCTATTGAAAGCATATCCTAGAAATACACAGTCTACGGTTTTAGGTCCGAGCTTTCTCTTTTTCGGCACTGGTATGTTGACCTTAGCCAAACAACCCCACGTGCGCAGATAATTAACATTTGGTTTTCTCCTTCCATCCCTCATACGGAGTAATCTCACTTCTTTTAGTAATTACTCGGTTGAGGACAAAGGTTGCTGTTAAAACAGCTTCCCCCCACCATAACTTAGGCATACCGGCACTCTCCAACATGGCATTCACCAAGTCTGTTAGTGTTCGGTTTTTCCTCTCAGCCACCCCATTAGATTGAGGCGAATATGGTGGTGTAACCTCATGGATTATACCATGTTCAAGATGAATTGGGAGAATACATCGAGATATACTCTCCTCCATGATCGACCTTAACCTTTTGATTTTCTTTTCTAGTTGGTTCTCAACCTCGCCTTATAAATTTTAAAGAAATTCAATGCTTCATCTTTTGTTTTAAGCAAATAAACATAGCAATAACGAGTTGCATCATCTATGAGAGTAAGAAAGTATCTTTTGCCTCCTTTTGTCAACACTCCATTCATTTCACACAAATCAGAATGGATGAGATCTAATGGTGCCAAATTCTTTTCTACCTCTAGCCCCTTAAATGGTTTCCGAGGTTGTTTAGCTTGCACACAAGACTGGCACTTTGATCCTTTGACAATGTCACATTTCGGAATTAATTCATGTCTAGACATTCGAGCAATGGTATCAAAACCAATATGACACAAACGTGAGTGCCAAACATTGGTCTCACAATTATTAACTGCAGTTGCAACATTCAAACAAGACTCTAAAACACTTAAGCGGAACAGGCCTCCGCTTTCATAACCTTTACCAACAAAGTTCCCAAACTTTGACAAAACAACTTTATTTGACTCGAACACTAACTTGTAGCCATCTCTACACAACAGAGATCCGCTAACAAGATTCTTATTTATTGTCGGCGCGTGCTGCACGTTCCTCAAGCGCACAGTCTTCCCTGAAGTCAGCTTCAGTTCCACCGTGCCAACACCAAGAACAGAAGCACGCGAGCCGTTTCCCATCAGGACGGAGGAAGGCCCTGCTGCCTGATAAGAAGAGAACAAAGATATGTCAGAACACACATGAATATTTGCACCAGATCAATCCACGGTCAATGGATCGACACGCTGAAAATACTACGGAGAATTACCATACCCTCCGAGCCTCGGCTTCACCAATCACCACATTGGCATTGTTCCTGCCTTGACCGTTCGACTTGTTCTTGCGGTGACGGCAGTCTTTCGCCATGTGGCCATTTTTCCCGCACACAAAGCAGGTAATGTTTGTCATATCCTTTGTCTCACCCTTCTTCTTCTTGAAGTTCGTTGTCTTGTTCGGTTTTGAGCCTTTATTCTTGTTGCCACCCTTCTTCTCAACAACATTTGCATTGTTATCCTGAGAAGGGGCAGCAGGTGCATCTTTGGCTCTTGCCTTTTCCTCCACATCGAGGGCCGCAATCAGATCCTCCAGAGAGATCTCTTCTCTCCTATGCTTCAGACCCGTGGCAAAGTTCCTCCAAGATTGAGGCAGTTTGGCAATAATGCCCGCTGCCACAAACTTAGGGGGTAATGCACACCCCAAGTGCGCAATCTCGGCCACCAGCAGCTGGAAGTCGTGTGCTTGTGAAACAATTGTTCTAGGACCAGAACCATCCATGGTATAGTCAAACAGTTGTTCACACACATACGACCAATGACCGCTTCGCCTCTGCGCAGACTTGGCATCGAGGGCCATCCACAGATCATGTGCGATGTGTAACTCATATACACATCGCAGCTTGATCGGCCAAGATGGTAAGGATGCAGCCTAATGCGGTGTTGTTTGCATTCTCAAACCGCACGGTTTCCTCAACGAATATAGGAAATCGGGTGTATCACCCACCACATCCCCAGCGACATAAGCCAAAACTTGGCCCTAGTCTGCCACCGGCGGAAGTTCTGACCATTGAACCTCTCAGGTTTCATGGCATCAGATGCACCAGCCATTGCTGAATAACAGATATAATAACATTCAGGTTTCTGGACTGTTGGAAATACAGGCATTATACCAATTCCGAAAGTAATTAAACGACAAAACAGATGCACAACCAAGCAGGCAACCAACAGGCAAACCATTCTGGGTAACAAGAAAACCCTAGCCGCGCACTCGCGGCTACTGGAGTCAGAGAAGAATACTTACGTACGGATCGGCGAAGAAGAGTCCGCGAAGAAGAGACGTCCGCCGTAGAGGAAGTAGTCGACGCCGAGGTTCGTCGGACGAGCGGTCGCGCAATCTGCGCCGCCGTAAACCTGATTGCCACCCTCCCGCAGTCTCACGGCAAAGAATCGAACGGAGATCCCGCCACCTCCTCCCTGGTGCACGCCGAGAGGAAGGCCGACGAGGGACTAGATCGCGAGGACTCAACCCAGCAGAGAGTAAAACGCGAGAGAACAAGTGATTGGTCTCTGGACGTCTCGTGAGTTTTATCCTCGAAGTCTCCCACGCGGAGCGGACGCACGCGCACGCCGCTGCACGCTATGCAGCCGCCTTCGATCCACAAAAATCGGACGCGGAAGTTACCATGCTGCGGATAAAACCAAAATAAAGGAGATTAGCGTGCAGATAAATCCTTGGCACGACGACTCATGACGCCGCAAGTCACAAGTCACGCGGGAAAAGACGCGGAAAAACGCGTAATCGCGAATCAGCAGGCTGCGTGCGTGTGACTCTAGCAAATAGTTCCCAATCCTCCATGTGCCTCATGACAAAGGGGTTGGGTAGCTCTCCCTTATAAGTTTGTATTTTTCCCTTCCAACTAGCAATATGGTACTATTCACTTATATGCTTGGCATTTTCAGGATGGGCCTAATGGGCCAAATTCCAACATCATATGGTTGCAAAGAGTGTGGTAAATCATATTAGCAACCTCAAGGCTTCATAGACCATCAAGAACCAGCAAGAAATCACCAAGAATCATCTACAAATAAGAGCTCCAAAAGAGAAAAACAAAAGGAAGAAGAACTTGGAGCAAATCAACACAAGATGATCATGAAGATGAGAGATTTCATTGCATAGGAGTTGGGGATTACAAACCACACTCCATGTGGTCACAAGCACTCTAAGTGCCACCCTTACACACCCAACTCACCCTCTATATTTCTGAAATTTCAGCTCCAAGGGAATGAGGAGGAGGTGCTCCCCTCCACCTCTATTTATAGCCCATGGGTGAGATGCCCTAACACCTAAAGCCCATCTCCACCCTTCATTTGAGGATGAGTGGTGTACAACACACACACTACAAGACACATTTCCGAGAGAGAATATTCTCCACATATTCCTCCAAGAAATATCTTCGCAGCATCTTCGGTCGCTAGCCCACGCCTGGGCCCACCGGTCAGAACCAGCTTCGCCACAAGGTTACCGACGCCGCAGCCTCCAGCTGCCTCGGATTCCTCGCCATGGCTCAGCTTCTCGAGTGCACCACCTCATGTGACCGCCAGGTCATCGAACCCAGTCGTCAGACGCTCAATGCACCAGCCTCCACTGTCCCTCAAGCGTCACCACGATTCGCCGACACCGCATCATCGAGATGAACGCACACGAAACCAACACATCTTACCTTACCTGCAAGGTTAGTCCTTCACAAAATTACCAACACAATAATCCCTTCATGACAACACAATTAGAAAGCCCTAACACACCACGTGTCAGCCTAAATTCCACTGGACCACTTCCGATCAAAACTATTACCTAGCCCAAGCTCAGCACAATGGTCCGGTACCAATTCCACGGCAATTTCCACAAATGCATCATTTAACATTCTTCAAAACACTTCAAATTTCACCTTGTCACATATATTCATCATCAAACCGGGGTACCCTCCACATGGGTCTCAACAAACGGCCTGGCCGATAATGCAACTCCTAAAGGAAGACAAGGCGTTTGAATGGACGGATGCCTGCGAGAAAGGTTTTCATGAGCCCAAGCAACGACTCACCTCCGCCCCAATACTAGTGACCACGGACACGAACAAGAAGTTCGAGGTATACTGTGATGCCTCCAAGTATGGTCTAGGATGAGTCTTAATGCAAGAAGGAAAGGGGTGGCTTATGCATCACGACAGTTAAGGAAACATGAGTTTAACTAACCCACCTATGATCTAGAGCTATTAGCAGTTGTGCATGCCCTGAAGATCTGGAGGCAATACTTGGTTGATCGACCCTTTTACATATCCACCGACCACATAAGTCTGAAGTACGTGTCCACCCAGTGCACACTCAATATGAAGCAAAGAGGTGGCTAAAGCTGATCAACGACTATGACCTAAATATTCAGTGCCACCCCGGAAAGGCCAACGTTGTAGCCGATGTTTGGAGTCGCAAATCCCAGTGCAATCATAGGGAGATCGGTTTGGTACCTGAGCAGATCGTCGAGGATTCGAGTCAGCTAAAGATCGAGGTGGTTAACCAAGGGTATCTGGCCACCTTAGAAGTCATGCCAGCTTTGCTTGATATTTCAAGGAGAAACAAAAGGATCACCCTAGCACCCAAAGAATCGAAAAGCTCATCGCCAAGGACAAGAGTTACAAGGTTTCCAAGGATGAGCATGGGGTGCTTTGGTTAGGGAAACGGATCTTCATCCCTTAGGACCCGACTCTGAGAGACTTGATTCTGTCGGAATCACACAATTCACCATATACCCTGCATCCTGGAAGCACCAAGGTGTATCAAGATATGAAGCTAAGGTTCTGGGGGCCTAGAATGAAGAGGGACATAGCAGAATATGTGGCACAATGCCACGTATGTCAGCAAGTTAAGGCGAAACATCAACGACCAGCTGGACTGCTTCAACCGCTCAAGGTTCCTGAATGGAAATGGGAAGAAATTGCCATGGATTTTATACTTGGACTCCCTAAGACCAGGGCGGGATTCGATTCAGTCTGGGTTATTGTGGATCGCCTAACCAAGGTCGCGCACTTCATACCTGTAAAGACGACCTGCAAAGGGGATAAGTTGGCCGAACTGTACATGGCCCGAATCGTGAGTCTGCACGGAGTTCCCAAGCGAATTGTGTCGGATCGACGGACACAGTTCACTTCCCAGTTTTGGGAGAAATTACACTGTGCTCTAGGCACCAACCTGTCTTTTAGCACTGCCTTTCACCCCCAAACCAATGGGCAAACCAAACGGGTGAACCAAATTCTAGAAGATATGCTTAGAGCCTGTGCCCTAGAGTTCTCCGCGGACTGGGAAAAATGGCTGCCCTATGCAGAATTCGCCTATAACAACAGTTTTCAGGCTAGCCTCAACATGTCACCTTTCGAGGCCCTATAGGGACGCAAGTGCAGTTTCCCTCTCCATTGGTCTGAAACTGGAGAAAGCCAAGTGTTCGGCGTGGAAACTCTAAAGGAAGCTGAGGATAAGGTCCGGATTATAAGAGAAAGGTTACTAGCCGCACAATCAAGACAGAAAAGCTACGCGGATAATCGACGTAGAGACCTGTCCTTTCAAGTTGGAGACTTTGTATACCTAAAGGTAGCACCATGGAAGGGAAATTAGAGGTTCCATCAGAAGGGTAAATTAGCACCACGATATGTGGGACCGTATCCTATCACTGCCAAAAGAGGACAAGTGGCCTACCAGTTGGATTTACCAGCAGAATTAGGGGATGTTCACAATGTCTTCCATGTTTCACAACTCAAGAAGTGTCTTCGAGTTCCGGAAAGCAAGCTGATCGAGCTACTAGAACAACCCCTGGACAAGAATCTCACGTATGAGGTATGACCGGTTCGGATCATGGACATTATGGAAAAGTAGATGAGGAACAAGGTTATCAAAATGTGCCAAGTTCAGTGGAGCAACCAAACTGGCAACCAGTCAACCTGGGAACCCGAGGATCTGCTCCGACAAAAATACCCAGAGCTATTCACCAACTAGGTACGCAATCTCGAGGTTGAGATTTTCTTTTAGGGGGAAGGGATTTGTAACATCCCAATTTAGGGAGTTTTTCCAAATTTTTGTCAAATCAGAAATTCGTTTGAATTTGTGTTTGGTCTGGCACGTGGGTCCCACTATCTGACACTGTAGCCGCTCTCTCTATTCTTCTCTCTCTATTCTTTAGACGTAGGCGATCCCGAGGGTAGATTTGGGGACGCCGAAGAGGACCACCTACCGGAACAAGGCGAGTTAACACTTACTCTTTAGATGTGATTCGTATTAGGGAGAGACAGCGACTTTCCCTAGTGCGGATTAACATCGCTAATATCATGTTCATAACCTAGTTTTTCTTAAACTATGTTGTTTACTTATTAAAGATGCATGCTTATTAGATTGCCTAATTGTTAATGATGTTATACTTATACATGCCTGCTTTGAAATGTTTAGCCTTAATGACTGCCTTGATTGTCATTGCTATTGTTAGCCTATGATTAGTCTGTTAACCACTTTAACCCTACCTAATGAGTAAAACTTGCTTAGACCGGCTTAGTCTTAACAACTCTTCAGGCTAATCGCCACGGAACGGTGAACCGATATTCACCGGACATTCATTATTCTCATTTAATATGACATGACATATGATGCTTAGAAATTTGGTAGATGCATGTTAATTGCTTGTGCTTGTGGGTTTGGATATGGGAATACTTGGTCGGTTCGAGTCAGTCGGTTGGGAAAGTCCAAATGTGTGGTGTGGTCGATGACCGTGGAAGTAGATAAAGAATGGTGGGTTGCCCCTACTTGGATTTGGACATCCTGATGCATGATTAAGGCATGCTGGGTTTAGCCCGGGGCTTACCCAGGAGGAGCGCGGATAGACACGCGTAGCGGGGAATCGCTGCCATCTGGGATGGTTCCAACACAACGCGTGGCCATCGCGCGGAGCATCGGACTTGGTTCGCCAGGAGTGAGCGCTCCAGGAGGCCCTCTAGGACCAGTCTCGATAGGGGCCGGAATGGGCCTTCACCCGGGGTGGAAAAGGCCACACATCCCCAGGATGACGGTTGGCTAGTGTGGGCCGGCAACCCTACTATGCCGGGTGATCATGCCATGGCATTTGTGGTCCGCAACAGGATTTGCCAAATCCTGGAATGATGGCAGAACTAGGATTGGTTGGGGCAACCAGGAGAAAGATTGGTTGGGGGCAACCAGGAGAAAGTTTGGTTGGGAGCAACCAGGGGAAAGTTCCCGGGGAACTGATAAGCTGGTATGGTGATGGTGTAAGCTGGTTGGGTCTACGATCAATGGTCGGTCAATTTGTGTGTTGATTGTGTATAAGCTAGTATGGATTGAGGTGATTATTTAAGCTGGTTGGGCTTAAGTTGAGGGTTGGTTGGTTTGTGTGTTGATTGTCGTATATGGCTGATAGTTAGCTTCAGGATGCATGATTAAGATGGAAACCTCTGATTTATACATACAGGACAAGTATTAGGTAATGCTAGTTAGGTTATTTCCAAAGTCTTACAAACATGGCTTTACGCAAATAAAATAACCATCTCCTCCAAATAAAGCCTTGTACAGTAAATGCATTAAGGGAAGTGTTAACTAGCCAGCGTTTAGATGACGCTGACCTCGCCTACTTATCTTCTTTAGTCGATGGAGTCGAAGATGACCCTTATGCGTGTCTCGAAGACGACGGACAGGAATGTGGTGGACCCGAGGAGTCGTATGGTTGCTCCAGTCGCTGAGGGACCGTAGTCGATGGGATTTCTTTTGGAAAGATATTTGGTCTGAACAATGTTTTGTAATATTAAGTCATGTATGGGCCGCCTTACTAAAGTCGCCTATGAGCGCAACACCGTGATGTAATATTCAGGAATTTAATCTATCGATGTATGCTTGTATCAGCTACGTGACCTTCCGCGCTAGCGTACTGATCCAGGGGCTAGTGCACAGGATCGTCAACCCTCAAGGTAAGTTAAAATTGAGGGGTGACAAAAAAGAAGGATACTACGAACCGATCCATGAAGATACATATGTTGGGAAACCGCTATGGGGAGCCCGGGCCGGCTCGGGCCGGCGCGCGGCAAGGCATGGCTAGGGCCGGCCAGTGGCTCCCCCATGGTGGGTTCCACATTGGACCTAGCCTAAACCCTAAGCAGTACTGTAAAAGAAGAGGTGGAGCACCTATTGTAGAACAAATATGAGAAATAATAAAGAGAAGCTCCACCCTATATCTCTGTGTCCCCTGTGATTTTGACCTTTCCCTGTGATGGATTGTCCAGTTTTATACCTCGGACTACACCCGGTAGAGAGGTTACTCAACACGTTATTAGCACGCTCGCTCCTTGACGTGCCGATCAATCTGCGAGGAAGAACTATATGCATCCACTTCTACCACGAAGGTATAATTTTGCGCACCGGTTACCTAGTAGATCGTAATCTGTGTTTGAATCAGATTGTAGATAGTGAAAAGTTGTGAGATTTTGCTAGTAGATTGAAAACTTTGTAAGAATCTTTTAAGTATATTCATTTTTGGGGATTTGTAAAAATCAATCTAGTAGATTATGTAATTATTTATGTGCAATCCTTGTGTGTATTTGCCATTATAATTATCAGTAATTATTTATACCTTTGAATTGGTAATGGCATACTAGAATATATGAGAATTAATTATATCACGCACCACTTTCAATTAGATTACATGAAGTAGTCTTATGAATTAATCATAAAGTATATATGTCGAGTATCATAAAATATGAATTGGAGGTATTGGCATTGCACAGCCAGAGCAGCCTCACTTGGGCATTGGACTATAGAATTGTACCCTGTAGCATGAAGCTCTGGGCCGCCATCGGGCTAAAATCCCAAAAAGATAAGAAACCAATGTGCGGAACAACCCTGCATTGCACTTTCTTAGGCACCCCTCTATGAACATATAGTATTGGTGTATGCATGGGCAACATACCGCACTTCAGAAGCGGTTTTGGACGCTCTAGTATACTATCCTTTCTATTATATGAGAATGGGGCATGCATGAGACTGCAAATTATGAAAAAATGGTCAATCCCTCTTTTGTGACAAAGAAGATCACATTCGAGGAGTAATCTCCACTCTCACCTAAGTATAACTCCAAGTGCTTGCAACTTTTGTTGTTTAGTCATAGAGAAGCTACTAGGGGGAAAAAGCCCTAAATTTTAAAGAATGGCATGAATGGAAGAATAAAAATAATTGACCTATGAATAGAAAGTCCATTGCTTAAAAAAGATAAAACAAAGAGATGTCGCATTTTATTTCCACCATTAAAAGGGCAGAACCTTCAAAGCATAATGTCAGGAAATTATGTGGCATTTAGGAGATTGGTCTATGATTTGCTATGATTATGCATTCAATTATGGCTTTATCGATCAAAGAACAAAGAAAAGCAATGGAAGAGGCTTAACTTGTCATTGTTGATGGGAACTCTTGCAGAGACCTCCCAAAATCTCCCCCGTGTTCTAATTGTAATCGCACATGAAGTGCATGGAGAAACGAAGATCTCGACATATGTCATTGAAACTAGAGTAACCGTCTCGGCCCTGTTGCACCGCTGCTCCGTTACATCTGTGTGGTTGACTATAGGGCCTGCCCTTTTAGCGATAGAAGCCTCTGGACACAACTCTTGTTGTCAACTGTGCTCCCGTACCATTGCATCGCCCGTGGCCTGAGTCAATCATTGCCATGTAGGCATGGCCCTAACACGGCTTGTGCCATACACCGATTGCGTCATTCTGGCCTCAGCCTGTTGCTGGCGCATTTGGTGCAGACTTGACAGGCTACACACCACACATAGTGTCACCACCATGTTGTGACCGTACTATGTTGTGCCGGTCATAGACTCGCCATGCCGGATTGGCCTACAGGTTTTGGGAGCACACCCACACGTAGTGGGTGCACATTTTGAATCGTATTTTATAAATTTACATTCTAAATTGTGGTTGCTAGCAGACATTTGAATTTTTGACATGAATTGAAAGTTCCTGAGGAGCATATTTGAATTGAAGCTTTAGAAGAGAGCAAATTAATTCTCATGACGGGTTTTGCATTTGCCCTTATTCCTATATAAATGAAGTTGCAATCAATTTATGAATTCTTTTAATCATGAATCTTGCCATTACCTGATTGCAACCTATAATCTATATAGTGCCTTGGAGATTATTAACACTGTTGTAGAGCAACAAAAAGCATTTTAAGAGAGTTCATATACCCGTATCTGTCCTGAAGAATACTGTTAGTATTAATTTGAATAAATCGCTAGTAGCGATCTATGCATAACTTGCTCATGAAGAGGCATAGGTATATTATTGGGTATTACATCAACACTTACAAAGCGTTGTTTACCCCGAATATTTTTAGAGTCTCTTAAATTTAAAGGCATCCATGCATGTTTCATGAAGAAACAAATGAACAGAATTGCACTGAATACTCTTGCATTATAAAGAATACCGGATGTAAGAAAAGCATAATAGAACTAATCCCTCCTCTATGAATTCGGGCTACACTATAATAGATTTGATACACTTGTAGTGCATGCCAGCTTAGAAGACCGGATTTAGAAGCTCTTAACTCTTATCTTTTCAGTACTTTATTCTGGGTTCCCTAGTTTTGGAATGATAAGGGATTGCATAAACAACTCGCCGAGCTATAATATCATTGTGAAGATTTTCCGAATCTCGAAGATTTTGTGTGCCTGCATATGCCACCAGAAATTAATGAATACATTTTGAATTATGAAAAGAAAGCCAAAGTCCCTGAATCTTTGGACTGCATCTTGTAGGACATTTGCGTTCCAATTCAGCCCTTAACCGGGTAGTGTTGGTACTTCAAAGTGCTCAACACTGTTTTCTATATGTGATCGAGTTTACTTTCACACAAGGAACGAATCATTTCAAGAGAAGATCTTATAGATCACTGGAATTAAAGAATTTTCTCCCATATTATATGAAGTCCGCTGCAATGGACACTAGCGATTTTATTTCCATGGTATTTGATGATGGGATTTGAAGCAGAGCACTTTGCATAGGCATCATGCTACCTCTTGCAGAGAAACTAGCAGTCATATGAATTGAAAAAGAATTGAGTAATTAGCTCGGTTAATTAGCAGAGTTGTAATTCTTGAAAAATGTGTGCAGACATGAAGTTCTACACAAAGCATCCCTAATCCCTATTCAAAAGAGCATATAGTTCTACAACATCCAACTAGTGCATGCAAAGGATCATCATGAAATTTTTCACTTTGAATTATATGTACCATACCACTATTGACGAGGAATATTTTCCGTCATTAGGGGAAGAATTAGAACTCCTGAATAAGAATGCCGAGAAAATAAGCATATAGAATTCTCGTGCATGACCCTTGCGCTAGTAGAGAAATGACAGTCTTGGAGACAATTGTAGTATATGTGAAACTGTCATTGTATGACCATTTTTGTGATATTAAGAAAATGATTAAGTTGCATTATTAGAAGTGATGCGCCAGAGAGGGTTGCAGTACCAAAGAATTGAAGGTACCTCTCAACCTGTTCAAAGGCCTCGGAAAGAACAGGGAGTCTGGTTCCTCCGACCCAAAGTACCTGGGGACGCCTGGGGAAAAAGGGAAAGAGGGCTTATTATGACCAAATCACTAAAATGCCCCAAGTAGTGAAGGGGAGCCAGTTGAGACCTGGCAGTTGGAGATAAGCCTGCTAGCGAGGCACTCCCAGTCTTGAATATTTCATGGCAGGAATAAATGCATGAATGTATCGACCAAGGTTTGTGCACACACCGGCGATAAGAACTAAAGGAACTTGCTCCCGTGATAGGAAATAGCGGTGCAGAGCAAGTAGAAGTGCACGAAGCACCCCATGACTAAATGGCCATATGAATTATATTATTAAGGGAACTTATGAATATAACAACAATCAAAGTCGACATATATGCCATATAAAAGAAGGCAAGTACCGCGGTATACTAGCATTTTCTCTAGAAGAGAAATGAGAATAATGAATTGATATGGTACATAACAAGGCTGACAGCTCGACGCTTCATGAAAAAGCTTATTCCCTGGTCATGGTATTCCTCTAGATATATCTCACTATTGACAGTACTCAACTTGAAGTTAAGAGTGAAATTTGAATTGAAGGATGTTGTGTTATTGAATATATGTATAAGAGACTTGGATTCGGATTTATGAATGAAGATACTTGAAGTATCACCTTCCGTAACCAAGGTAGAGCAAATAGAAATATATAGTGTGAAACTCTGAAAGTCACTATATGAAATTGAAGAAGAGAATTAGAATAAGCATGTTCATACTTGAAGTATGGTTTTGAAATGAAAGACTTAAGTAAAACTAAGTATTGCTTAGGCTCATAGCTCGAGCATTTTCCTTATGGGATCTTAGTACACCAGGCTACCTATACTTAGAAAGTATTGTGGAAGTTTGGTTTTGACAAACCATATTCCTCCAGAACCTCTATGATAAGGAGATCTTTGCAGAAAGATTAAAATCTCTTCTGACCTAGGGAAGAGGGGGAGGAAATTCTTGGGCAGGAAGTCCTGTACTTGAATGCAATAGGACCACTCATGTATCTTGCTAACAGTACACGGTCTGATATAGCTTTTGCCGTGAACATGTTGGCTCCATACAGTGCAGCGCCCACAAAGAGGCATTGGAACGGAATAAAGGTTATCTTTCGATACCTTTGTGGAAGCATTGATCTTACCCTCTTTTACAGGAAGAACCAAGATATGAATTTTGTCGGTTATACCGATGCTAGGTATCTTTCGGACCCGCATTCTGGTAAATCACAAACTGGGTATGTTTTCCTATGTGCTGGCACTGCAATGTCATTAAAATCATCCAAGCAGACGCTAGTGGCTTCGTCCACAAACCACTCGGAAATCATTGCATTATATGAAGCATCTCGTGAATGTGTATGGTTAAAAAGAATGGTGAAATACATCCCGCAGTCTTGTGGATTACCTATTGAGCAAACCCCTACAATTATCTATGAAGATAATGCCGCTTGTATTGCACAAATGCAAATGGGTTATGTGAAAAGTAATCTTACCAAGCATATCGACCCTAAATTCTTTTATGCGCGCGAACTGCATAAGTTGAATGAAATAAGTATGCAGTACACCAAATTCTTTGAGAATTTGGTTGACCTGTTCACTAAATCATTACCTACTGTCTCATTTGAAAGGTGTGTTAGAGGCATTGGAATGATCAGACTCAAAGAAGTGCTGAATTCAGGGGGAGATACTTCGCATGCCCTGAATTAAAACTTTGGCATGAAGTCGAAGTACCTAACTCGATCTAGAAGATTGAATGCAATGTTCGGTGGTCTGTACTCTTTTCCCTTGATGAGTTTTTCCCTGAAGTTTTCTCACATAAGGTTTTTAATGAGGCAAATCGTTCGCACGGCAAGCATATGTTATGTACTCTTTCTCTAATCCTTTTTTCCCACTGGGGTTTTGGATAAAATTTTGATGAGGCATATGCATCTCGCTGGCAAGGTCCAAGGGGGAGTGTTGGGAAACCGCTGTGGGGAGCCCGGCCCGGCTCGGGCCGGCGTGTGGCAAGGCGCGGCTAGGGCTGGCCGGCGGCTCCCTGTACGGTGGGTCCCACATTGGACCTGGCCTAAACCCTAAGCAATACTATAAAAGAAGAGGTGGAGCACCTATTGTAGAACAGATCTGAGAAATAATAAAGAGAAGCTCCACCCTATATCTCTGTGTCACCTATGATTTTGATCTTTCTCTGTGATTGATTGTCCACGTTTATACCTCGGACTACACCCGGTAGCGAGGTTACTCCACAACATAAGCCGATAGATTGAGAAGCCAAACAAGAGGGATAGACTTAACCAAGACACCACTCACTTCAAATGTACTGGAAGCTGATTACAGATAATGTGCAACAAGTCAATTGAAATCAGAATACAATGAAACTACTTAAAACTAGAGAAACATAAAGACAAAAAGTATATATTATTAATCTGTAATAGGATGTTTTACACGCAACAGGGGCAAGTTATTTATATAGGAACTTTACGAACAACCTTAGAACCTTTTTTTTAATTGTTTAACATGAACTCAGTAAAAATTTTCAGTTACAACACTACCAGGGAAAAAGGCTTCTCAAGCGGTTGGTAAGCCCCCTACAAGTTAAAACCGCTTGTAAGCAACCGCGACTGATGCCTATGCCTCGCAGAGCATCACAAGCGGTTCTTTGAACCGCTTGTAATAGAGTGTAAAAAGGCAAATAAATATTGGGGGAGGTCTGTAATAGGATGTTTTACACGCAACAGGGGCAAGGTATTTATATAGGAACTTTATGGACAACCTTAGAACCTTTTTTTTAATTGTTTAACATGAACTCAGTAAAAATTTTCAGTTACAACACTACCAGGGAAAAGGCTTCTCCAGCGGTTGGTAAGCCCCCTACAAGTTAAAACCGCTTGTAAGCAACCGCGACTGATGCCTATGCCTCGCAGAGCATCACAAGCGGTTCTAATAGAGTGTAAAAAGGCAAATAAATATTGGGGGAGGTGGGATTTGAACCCTGGACTTCTTGACTTACACCTCACCCAGTTAGCCAACCCACCCATGCGCATTATCTGATAGATTGGGGGAGCTTTCCTTTTATCTATTCGAAAAATGGGCCTCTAGAAGCAGTTGGGACTATTAAACAGCTTGTAAAGCCAAGCATCCTAAGCGGTTTGTGTTCCCAACCGCTTGTAGAGGTATAGCAGCGGTTGGGGACACAAACCGCTTAGGATTTTAGGTCTTTAGAAGCGGATCGTGCCCCCAACCGCTTCTAGAGGTCATTTCTGGCTTGAGACTGTTTTGAGGCATTAAACCGCTTGTAGAAGTTTGATCCTTTTTTTTTAACCGCTTGAGAAAGCTTGTTCCCTAGTAGTGCAACCATCCAACTATTAAGTCTAACAAAAATTCCATCCGAGACCACCCTGCATTTCACCTTCGGTTATCCATGAAGAACAACTGAGACTCTCCCGTATTTTGCTTGCCTTGACCCATGATGTCCCACATTTCTCTTTTGTCCAAACGGATTCTAGAATCTCCTAAAATAGCCGGTTCATTTTTAAATTTAAAACGTAACAACAAGCATTGAAATGACCAAAGCGCATTTTCCATCCAGTAAGCACCCCTGGCAAATAAACAAATCTATTTACTTAAGTAATCATTTGCAGGCTATGCAACAATTCAATTCCTACGGATTTAATTGTAAGAGCTAGAATTACCTGCATTATCTTCAAATTTTACTCTCTATATATTTCCCATCTCGAACCACTATTCATTCTCTGTATTTCTATCCTCTTCAACATAGTATATGATAAAAAATATAAATATTAGAAAAGAAATATCTAAATATAAAAACTGAGAGAAAGAAGCTGAAAATTTAGACACTGATGTAGAGATTTATGTTGGAGTGATATAGAAGCCAAAAGTCTCTAATTATAAGGAAGATTCTTTTTTGGAAGCTATACTAGCAATGCTTTAAACACTATGTGGCTAGGGGGTTGTTTTTGAGACGTAACGTATCTGATTATCTATGTATGTTGACGAGATAGAATGTTTTAAAAAATAGATTCTTCGACTTATTGATTCTAGTGTCAAAGAATGTTGAATCAACAAATAAAAGTTCTAAAAAATATTACAAACCAAGCATAACTTCTTTAATTAAGTACTAAAAAGCTCTAAAAGTGTAGATTAAAACATTGTTGCACTAAGGCACTTGTTTCTCTTTTTGGTAAGTTTTACTAAAGGATTTCTCCCTCTCCAAGTGTTGGGTTTAATCCCACATTGAATATGGTTATAGGAGAGCACAACATGGTAGCTAGCATCCGTCTCCTACTAGGCTAGTTTATCGGGTTGATTTGGTACAAGGCTTTGGTTGTGTCATCAGTTAGATGACGTGATGTAGAAGACTTAGGCTGGGTAAGCTGGATCGTTACTGCGCCGTAAGATGGTAGGCCCCTACGAGTTGAAAAACTTCTAGAAAAATACGACACATACGGTTTGAACTCTGATTCATAGCGCTGCCATTACAACCTCTACCACTAGACCAAAGCATCATCCGTGATCAAATATTGGTTTTTGGGAGGAAGATCACTGTAGGGGCATGAGAAGACAAAATCGCAGCGAACTTTAACACCGAGATTACCAATGAATGCTAATCTATATAGCAGTAAATCCTAAATTAATATTCCGTTTTTAAAAGTAGACGACTCCATGTTCGCATATTCGGACGGAAGAGAAATATGTACGTACAGAGAACAGAAAGCATGACCACAGGACAGTACGTAAGATTTGACTGAAAATTTGACTTCGGTAGACTAGCTGATCTGGCGCAATGAGCGCAGCCCTCATGATGCAAATTTTTTGCATCACTTTCTTCAGATTTCAATTTGCATCACTTTCTTCAGATTTCACACTGACACTGTACAAACCGAAAAGCACAAGCAACAAGTCAAGTGATCCACACGTACGTACGGGACATTCTGTACATGTTCACAAGGGAATTGCATTAACGAGCGCGAGGGCATTGCTGGTGTACCGCCTCACGCTGGCCACACCGGCGGCGACCACCTTTCCGGCCGGTGACGCCGTGGCGGCTTCGTCGGCGTCCGCAAACCCTTGGGCGCACGTCCCCTCGTCCGTCATCGCGGCGCTGAGCCATGTCTTGGCGTTGGAGACCTCCCACCGCGCCTGCCTGCTCCCGCCGCCGGCGGAGGTCGCGGCGGCCGACGTCGATCCGTCGGCGACCAGGCGAGTGAGCTCGGCCGACGACTGCCTTGCCAGGCTCGCCGCGGCGGAGACGGTGCTCGCGCAGTCGCGCAGCGCGGCGTCAGCCGCGCCCCCGGAGCCGCGGTGGAGAAGGTCCTTGACGCGGGCGCTGAAGGCGCGGAGGTCCGCCGCGGCGACGTCGGCCGCCGCGCGGGCGAGCCGGACGTGGCTGGTCTGGAAGCTGGAGGCGTAGGGGAGGAGGGAGTCGTAGCAGACGTCAGGGTACAGCGTGGATGCGCAGCAGGAGCGGAGGAATACGGACGCCGCCCTGTCCGGCGCCGGCGCGGCTGCAATGGTCACCCGTGTTCTTGCGGCGGCCATGGCCAAAAGAAAGATGAGGTGGAGGCGGAGAGATGCAATGGCGCGCGGTGGCAGCGGGAATGCCATGGTTATGGTTTCCTGACCATGTAGTTGCCAATTTCGCGGTTATGGCTGAGCTTCGCGACCTTGGTCGCAAATGAGGCGTCTTTTATAAGAGCTTGCGCAATGATTGACATGGCTTAAATTTCTGGCATCCACCGATCGCTTCAGCGAAAATAATTTTGTTTTTCAAATTTTAGCGGAGGTTACTGATACAACCAAAACTGTCAATATCTTGATTTTTTTCTGACGAATTTTTTTTATCTAAATTTCGAATTACAAATTTGTGTCTTCCCGCCGAATTTTTTAATAATAAATTCCAAATTTGAATGGTCCACAACTTTTTTTTGCACAACAATTTATTAGCAATCACCAGCATTAACAACCAAAATTTTTGGTTACCAGCGGCATTTAGCAATCCAATTTTCGGCAGGTCTGGTTCGGGCCTTTTAACCACGACCATAGAAGCCAATAATGTTATCATATAATTATTCATGAATTTAATTTCTTATCAGAAAACATGTCCTAGTTGAAGTGTTCATCCGGAGATATAAATATATATGCTGGAATTAAAAAAGGGGAATTTTATCATACATTGGAAGATCATATGTTGGTGCGCTGTATACGTTCGCTCCAGTTGTTCACATGCGAATTAATAAGGAAGAAAACACGTGACTCCAAATCTCCAGGAGATTATGATGCCATATTACAAAAACATATATTATTAATTAATTTAGTTTGCACTGATTCCTGACTATAGATCGTATATTATTCTCTCTCGTCTGTCGTCACTACCAGGTTGGCACTCAATCCAATCTGTCAGGTTGATTCAACCGTAAACGGAACCGGCTAGTACTTTTTATGTCTTGTTTGTGAGGAGAGCTGCTCATAGCGCAGGTGAAGGATAGATGCAACTCATGATCAAAATAATAATAATTTGAGTAAATCACAGGGATATATACCATTAAAATGTGTGACCACTTGGAGGTCATTCCATTATTTTATGATAAGTATATATGGCTCGAATAAATTTTGTTGGAAAGTTTGTTTTTTAGATATGATTTGAGCCGGTTTTGCAATATGTGACAGCTTACTGTATTTTTGCCATTTTGAGTTTTTTCAAACTCAAATGAAAAGGTGGTGAACAAGAATGTTAAGTTGTTAGAGTTGATGTCAAATATGTGCATGATTAGGTTACATCGTTGGCAGGGTATGTTAGAGTAGGAGTTGAACTTTTGCCTGGCCTCTACTATTTAAATGGAGGTGAACCTGGTCATGTAACCAATGAACAACCATGTAGCGGCTTAGATCACAGAAGGTCATGGCCTGCTTGTGACCCTGACCCATGGCGACCGGCTGCGTTGTTAGGGGAGGAGCTCCTATAATCAGGGCCCCGCAATGTAGCCTAAGAAATGAACTGCGTTATCAAATATCGTGCCTCCGATGTCGTTTCAGATCTGGTATCGACGTCCTGTTTTTTATAAAAGTGGTAAAAAAAAGTTGAGATTCGGCGATGTGGATGATCTTAGAGAAGACACGCACTACAAGGAATTCAACCTACTGCAACGATAATTTTTATTGCATTAAGCCTAAAATTGTGGCAATATGTGCATATTGCAACAAAACTAAAATCGTTACAATAATCTCCGTGGTAATAAGAAGTTGCAACGATATCAAAATCATGGCAATAAGTTTCTTTATTACAACAATATGGTTGTTGCAATAGCATATCGCCACGTTTATGAAATCGTTACTATAACTTATTGCAAAAGATATTATTTCATAGCAATATCATAATGCAACAAAATAAAATTTATGGTAAAAACTTATTGCAACAACCAATAAGTCACATAGAAAAACAAATACGTAGATTGTAGGATTCGAACCGACAACCTCTTGACTTAAAGTAATATCACCTAACCAGCTCACCTCACATGACTACTTGTATAAAATATATCATGTTTTCATTTTGACCTTTTTCGTGAACATATTGCAACGAAATAAATATTGCAATATGCCCAATATTGTTGCAATATGTATATATTGCAATGAAATCAAAATCGTTGCTACCCATAGCAATAATCAACCACCCGTAATCGTTGCAATAGGTGAAAACCTTTTGCAACAATATTATTTTGTTGTGATAGAAGTTAGTTATTGCAAAATTTTATTTTTTATTACAATAGTAGCTAGTTAATGCAACGATTTCATTTTCGTTGCAACACATTCAATTTATTGCAAAAAAAATAAATAATGCAACAATTCACGATTGTTGCGATATAAGAAACTTATTACTATAAAAAAATATTATGTGGCAATAGCATTGGCTATAGCAACAAAATTTATTTTGTTGCAATCGCTGTGTGGCAATAGGTAGAATCCCTTGTAGTGACGAGAATTATGCATACACATGTGTGCCGAAGGAAAACACTAGATTCAGCACAAGGTGGAGCGGATGACGATTCAATCGGTGGAGACGAACACTTCGGGCAAGTAGCCTGGACAATTCAATGGGATGCTACTGGCAAGGATCGACCAGACGTGGTGATTGGTCCGACAACGTGGCTATCAAAGATAGTGGATCGGCGCTTGTGATCAAACCGACCACCAGACGTGGCAAGACGGGCAGATAGATCGAGGCAAAGGACGCATCGCAGAGAGCAATGCGATCGATGTTGCAGAAGAGGTGGCATCACTATACGAGTCGGTGCACTGTGTTCACGAGGAAGGGGTGGCAGCGCGGTGACTTCTGTGGGTGCGCAACGTACGGCCCAGCTGCAACACGGAGCAGGCTAGAGGGGTACGGCGACGGATCCAGGGGTGCCGATGTTGGGCTAAATCAGGTCGAAGCGGGGCACGACAAGCAGCCCAGATAGCATGTGGCGGCAAGCAGCTGGCCTGAGGCACATGGGCCATGCTCACGAGGGCGAGCTAGTGCGTGGGCTGGAACGCAGGAGGCCCTTGTGGAAGGGAGCTGCATGGCGCACGTGGCGACTACCGTGGCGTGGCAGTTCGAGCGGGGCATGCAGCCAGGTGAAGGAGGACAAGGAGGCCGAAATTGAGAAGGAGAGGAAAAAAGAGAAGAGGAGTCCGAATTGAAGGAGAATTACAAGTCTATTAGGACTAGAATTTCTAGGCGAAAATTGGGCATCCGCACCACTATAAAAGATGATCCAAGAGGGGGTAAAATCAAAATATCCAAGAGGCAAAATAGGGCTTCTCAGAGAGAGAAACTCATATTTGCACCAAGAAATAACGAGTTTTTTTAGCATGGTTTTTCCAAGGAGGCAACCGTGACAGATAGGCGTGTTGTTTTGTGAAGGGAGGTGTTATAGGATGCTGTTGGTATCTGTCCGAGATGTCGAGCGGGTCTGGCGGTAAACCTGGCGACAGTGATAAGAAGAAGCAGTTGGTACAGGTGGAATCACAGGTTGGCAAGATGAAGCCGACAAGGACAAATTTCGTCTTGGTGAAGTTTAACGGTTCTGGCAACCTTGGCTTGTGGCGGATGAGGGTTAAAGATCTGCTGGTACAGCAACGAATCAAGACGACTCTCATGGAGACCAAGCCAAAGAAGGTAGGAGACAATGATTGGGAGGTGATGTAGTTGCATGCAGCCGCTACCATACGACTATGTCTCTTAGATCAATTCAAGTACCACGACATGGAGTTGACAACAGCAAGGGAGATTTGGACCAAGCTTTCTAGTCAATTCATGTCCAACACTCTGACCAATAAATTCTATTTGAAGCAAAAAAATATGTGGGCTTAAGATGAAAGAAGGGACGAACATAAAGGAGCACGTTGATGTTTTCAATCAATTGGCCATTGATCTATGCTAGCTAGATGTGAAGATTGATGATGAAGACAAGGCCATAATCCTGTTGTGTTCGTTGCCTTCGGCCTATGAGCTCTTGGTTACGACGATGACATATGGAAAGGATGCATCAAGATTAATGATATCACAACATCTTTACTTTCTCATGAAGTAACGAAGAAGAAAAGTGAGGAATAACCTCAGCCTCATGCTTTGCTAGTTAGGAGTGATCAAAGCGACGGGTAAAAGGACTGGGAAGAAGAACTACAGGAAGGATAGAGCAGTGCGGTGTTTCAGGTGTAGTGAGTGGGACATGTGAAGAGGGACTGTACAGAAAAGGAAAAAGGAAGTGCAAACATGGCAAAGGCTAGTGACTCAGAAAACAATACGAAGATGCTCTAGGTATCAAATACTCAGTCCATTGAACCATAAATGTTACATTCTGCAAGTTCTTATCATGTGACACACAAGGTAGAATGGTTCTCTTCGTATGAGGCTTGTGATTTTGGCTTCGCCTATATGGGTGATGGCATGGATTACCCTGTTCTCGGTATAGGTGATATCAAGATCAAGATGCACGACGGAGTGGAGCGTGTACTTCAAGGTGTGAATCATGTATCGGCGCATACAAGGAATCTAATTTCGCTTGGTACCTTGCATGAAGAAGGGATTGTGCAGCTAAAGGAAGCACCCGAGAGGTTGACGAGCCATTTGGAGACGGCGACTACGAGCGCTAGCCAAGCTCTGGCAATTGTGAAATCGCATTATCCTTGGGTGGACCTCAACGCCGTCAAGCAGGATTTTGCTTGCACAGTCAACGATCAATGATCAAGTCGCCGCCCTTCTCGAGGAAGCTTAGGATGCCTCCGCGGCGTTGGTGTAGAATTTGAACATGAACTCCCTGTATAATGTACACATAGGGCTTAGGTAGTACCATGAATATTTTTGTATTATGTTCGACTATTCTCACATTTAAAGCTTTGCTTGGTTATGAATTTAATTTTTCAGAGTAAGTTTGTGTACTACATGGGGCTCGGGTATCCTCATAGAGAGCCCATGAGGTAACAATTGAGGGCGACCCGACCCAGCTGGATAGAGAAGGTAACCACTGGGGCTACATGTAACTTGTACGCCAAGGATGGTCCCAAGGATAGAGTTTAGCTCAATATGATTAGGAGATTTGTATCTGTAAATACCGGTGCATGTCATACGCTGGTATAACAGAATTCGGTATCATGTACCAGATAAGACCTTGTAACCCTATCCCCCTGCACTATATAAAGAGAGGGGTAGGGGGCCGTAGAGACACAAAGAGATTCTAACTTCCTCATAATTCCATAACACAGGATTAGGGTACTACCTCCGCCGTGAGGGCCTGAACCTAGATAAACCTTGTCTTGTGTTAACATCGAGCTCGAGATCTAGCGTGTAACCCCAAACAAAATCTATTGCCGATGATAACCCTCGGTTAGCTACCCGTCAATAGTTGGCGCACTATGTAGGGGCCTGCGTCGAGATCATCGTCAAAGCTAGATGGCATCGTCAAGATTGCTGGTCGTCGCCTTCACGCCGGGACAAGCATTACGCTTTGGGTCCTTGAACTTTGTGGTCGATGGCATCAGCATACTTCATCTCTCCCCGCACGGAGAGATCACTTCCCAAAAAGGTACCCGAGTTTCAAAATCTCCGTTACTGTTAGGACTGGAGAATTCCGCAGATGCCTTCGGCAGATTCATGCACCGACAAATTCACCCCGCGTCTTCCTTCGGGGCGGTATAGAATCACTCGGCATCGACACTTCCTTGGATCCGGACATGATCCAATCCAAGGGAATCTTGGCATCTCAGATTGGATCTCCCTTCGGGCTCAGGAACTTTGCTACGACCTTCGCACAGATCATTCCCGACTCGGGACAGGAGGTGACCACACTAAGAATCAACCCCTTAATCCCGTCGGAGCAATCCGATCAGATCCAACCACGTTTGTAGGTGTCATCAATGCTGGCAAACCTATCTGACAAAGTGAGCAAGTCAGCCTCTCCCACTCGAACTCCGAGTCAGATGTGAGTACGGAGATCTGTAACTACCACGAACTTTTCATCCTCGGTGCGGGCGACCATCACTCCACTTCCCAGCGTGCCGAGGACGAAGCGGCCACCACGGAGGCGGCCGGCGTGGATCAGCGCTGTGCGGAAGATGAAGATGCATGGTTTTAAATAGCCCGCTATAGCTCCGCTATAGCTTCGCTATAGCCTTTTAGAAGGCCTGCCGCTACGCTATTGCTAATTTTTCCGCTATTGCAGCTAATGACGCTTTAGCTCCGCTAAATACCGCTATTTGGTTTAGCCGCGAAATTTATTTAGCACCGCTAATCCTAATCGAGGCATATATTCATTACTCACTCTAGATAACTAGAATCTATGCCTCTTTATTGTTTTCTTTACTTCAGTGAATGTTGTAATAAACAATTGAATAATTGTTGAGTTGTTAATTGTTGGATGTTGAATGAATATGAATGTTGATTATAGCCATGGATATGTTAATTGATCGAATGACTATGAAGTAATGGACCGAGATACATGTTCTCATGTATCCCTAGACATATATTTGAGTATTTGTGGTCATAATTTTTTCGTACTTCAATGTTTCTATGCATATAATTGAAATTTTTCATGTTTTTTCCAAAACCGCTAAATGAAATAGCTTTCGCTATAGCTTTCTATAGCTTTTAGATGAAGTCACCGCTAAATGTCATAGCCCGCTATTTAAAACCTTGTGAAGATGGCATGCACCCACTCCAGATCCACGGCTGCAACTCCTTGAGAACACCATTGAGTCTTGGGACGACCTCTAGGAACAATTCATCGCCAACTTCTAGGGGACCAACGAAAGGCCCGCCAGGAGATGGGAGATTGGACAGCTACATCGCAGGAAGAGAAAGACTCTCCGCAAGTTCATTAAGCGCTTCACCAAAAGAAGAACGAGATTCATGATGTTTCTAAACAAACTGTCATCGAAGCTTTCTTCGCCGGATGCAAATCCGAAGAATTGATCAGGCAGATGACTCGGGACCCCCCACAAACTCTCAAAGCCATGTTCACAATGGCAGACCAGGAAGCCAATGCCGAGGAGGCCATCTTGAACCACCGAGGTGGCCACGATGGAGGCTCCAGGAAGAAGCTTAACGATGAGCAAGGCAAGCCAAAAGATAAGAAGCGCAAGGAGGACGAGATGGTCTCAAAGTGGAGAGTAACTGGCCTAAGCCTCCCAACGACAATGACTACAACAAAGTCATGGACTCAGTGTGTCCCTTCCACCCTCGCGGTAAGCATGCTGCCAAAGATTGCCTCATCTTACAGAAATTCACAGATAATTCCAAGCAGTCGGCGGCTAATGGTGGCCACGGCAAGAAGCTAAATGGGGACTATCAAGATGTTGAACGTGTGATCAGCTACATATTTGGGGGTTCAGATGCGTATGAGTCCAAGCGGAAGCAGAAGCTGACCACTCGGGAGATCAACACAATCTTGCCTGCGGCCCCCAATATTTACGCAGGTCAGAGGTCCCGATTACCTTCGATCGAACGGACCACCCCGATCGGATCGCCTTCCCAAAGAGGTACCCTTTGGTGCTCGATGCGGTAGTCCGAGGGAACAAGCTCAAAATAGTCCTGGTTGATGGCGGGAGCGGATTAAATGTCCTTTCTGTCAAGACCCTAGATCAGATGAACATTCCCCGTTCCGAGTTGCGGCAGGGATCATTCCCTTTCCACGAGGTAATCCCCGAGACGTCTGTAGTACCACTCGGACAGATCATGTTGCCCGTTACATTCAGGACTAAGTAAAATTATCGGACGGAGAGTCTGAGCTTTGAAGTGGCCGATTTTGAGACGGCATACCATGTTATCTTGGGAAGACCGGGCATCGCCAAGTTTATGGCGATGCCTAACTACACATACCTCGTCATGAAGATGCCGGGCCCTAATGGTGTAATCGCCATTCCCGACGGCGCGAAGCAGTCCCAGGTCTGACAACGAAAGCTATGAGATGGCACAAGCCCTGGATACCTCGGCATCTTGAACCACCGAGGTGGCCATAACGGAAGCTCCAAGAAGAAGCTTAACGATGAGCAAGGCAAGCCAAAAGATAAGAAGCGCAAGGGGGACAAGATGGTCGTAAACGTGGAGAGTAACTGGCCTAAGCCTCCCAACGACAATGACTACAACAAAGTCATGGACGCAGTGTGTCCCTTCCACCCTCGCGGTAAGCATGCTGCCAAAGATTGCCTCATCTTACAGAAATTCACAGATAATTCCAAGAAGTCGGTGTCTAAAGGTGGCCACGCCAAGAAGCCAAATGGGGACTATCAAGATACTGAACGTGAGATCAGCTACATATTTGGCGGATCAGATACGTATGAGTCCAAGCGGAAGCAGAAGTTGACCACTCGGGAGATCAACACAATCTTGCCTACGGCCCCCAATATTTACGCTGGTCAGAGGTCCCGATTACCTTCTATTGAATGGACCACCCTGATCGGATCGCCTTCCGTGAGAGGACATGGATATTTTAATTGGCCTACTCCGAGACAATGCTGAGATTGTTATCTTTAAGTGCCATCAGATTGATGTCTCGAGTGATACGCCTATATATGATTCTTAGAATAGAGATCATCATAGAGTCCGAGCATGCATAGTCGTATACTTTGGGGTTATCAAACGTTACAATGTAATTGGGTAGATATAAAGGTAACTTACAGGTATGCCATTAAACATGGCTTAGGGGTGTGATGGATCAAGATGGAATTTGCTCCTTGTTAATAACAGAAGAGATACCTCTGGCCCCTCGGTGTGGATGGATAGGTGAAGTGAGCTGCGGTGCCAATGTGATTAATTGTTAATCACAACTTATATACATTACATTGACGAGTGAATGGTCCAGCTATCACAAGGATCGTGCACATCTTGCCTTGAGCTTGACTGGTGCCACGTGTCAAAAGGATCAATATGTGAGTGTATCAAGGTTCAGTTAATGAGAATCACTCTATGCACTTGGTCAATATGTGCTGCTAGGTACTGCTATTAATCTGTGGATTGGAAACCGGATTTCTAGGTACACGGTCAACTTGCGCATGAACCTAATGGGTCACACCCTTAATGGGTTGAAACATGCCTGATGGATATATCCGTTAATTGGTTATGCACATCGATAAGGATCCGTGTAGGTTTAGAGTTTCAATGGGCTACTATCGTAGAATACCATTAGCACATCTATATAAGGAGGAGACCTGCGGAGGCGTAGCTTATGCAGATTAGTCCACCCTGAACCCTAGCCGCCGCGGCCCTCCTGTTCCCAAGAAAACCCTAATCGCGCGACAAGATGCGAGTAAGGGTGGAAACGAGCCAAGCCTGAGCGAGGCAGGGTTGTTCAGGCTCGGCTGATTTTTGCGAGCGACCCAGCTCGGCTCGGCTCGCTCAAATGACCGAGCTGAAAGGCCGGCTCGTCTAGGGCTGGGTAAAGCTCGCGAGCAGCTTGTGAGTGCTCGCGAGCTCGTTGCAAAATTTGAAAATATTGTTTGCAATTAAGCAGGGAGCCAGGTACTAGGGAGTAGCTAGCTAGGTATTGTCTAACGCTTATAAATTTCATACATAAATTAATAATAGCATCAAGTTCATCACAATATTAGCTTACAAGTTACAATAAATTAACAATCATCAAATATGTATGTAATGACATAATCTGTACGAGCTACGAGCGAGCAATGAGCGAGCCAGGCCTGGCTCGGCTCGTGCTCGTTTTTGGACCGAGCTGAAAAACATGTTCAGAACGGGCACGAGCCCGAGCCCAAGCTTTTTTCAAGCCGAGCCCGAGCTGCTCGCGAGCCATGAACTAAAGTTCTAGTCCCTGGACGGCATTCCATCCCTGGACGTCTCGATACCTTTAGAGGCACTGCCGCTACCGCAGAGTGCTGATTGGTGAATCTCAAATTATAGAAGATCCTTCCCGAGCTTTGCCGACCTTTGACCCGAGCCTCTCGAACTCTGCGATCTCAAGCCCGAAATTCCCGATCTTAAGCCCGAGCTATGTCGAGCTTTTTCTCAACCTGAGTTGAGCACACGAACGGGACGTGATGGACTACTTCCTGCTCCACAAAATGCGTGACGTATGAACCGGCTTGTCCAATCTTCTTCTGTTGCCCCTACACATCAAAGGTAACAATCTGTGATCCCTTACTTGCATGATTATTCTGGGTGTTCACGTAGAAATTTTAAATTTGTGCTAGCATAGCATGCGCGTTCCCCATCAAAAACTACACGTGTATCATATACACAAGTGCTATGTTGTTCACATACACTGTGCAGAAAAAATTAAGCACAGAATCAAATTTATGTGGAAATTTGAACACATAATAATTATAAAAGACCTACAAAAAGTAGGGATTTTATTGGAACCAATTTCCACAATATGAACCATATTCACAATTTATGTTATGAAAAATTCCAATGGGTGGACCACATTAATATCTATTCTATACCAATTATATTCACACAATGAAAATTCAGTTAAACCAATTTCGAATAAGTCTCATTAGCCATGAATCTTATTCAGAGTTTTAGAAAAAAAATTTATTGAACTAATCATATTCGTCCAATATCAGACTAATCTTATTAGCCCTTATTAGCACAACCGCTGGGACATGCACCATGGCAGTAACTAAAACTTGCCAGATAACCGGTACACAACAACATGAGGCAGCAAGCACCGATCTTGTCTTCCAACCCCAAGGGCAACTAACTGTGTCACTAAACCGCTGCTTAGGATCTGAATCCCTGCCTGCGACGGTGCTATCTAATGAGCAGCCATAAGATACACCACACATAATTATAGATCTTGTTCATAACTTTGCCCCATAGAAGTTTCGTAGAATTGATCTTATCATCTCTATGAAAATTCCGTTACTTGACTAATGGACTATCACAGCAAAGAGGAGGACGTTCCTTGGCTGCCCGATAACATCGTTTTTCTAGTGACATGCACCAAGGCAATGGCATAAGCATGGAAGAAAGTAAAGTCACATGACTGATCTCATCAGCCATGTTAATTGTTGATATCATCAACTAGCTAGCCCAACAATCAATCCAATAATCGTTTCTTGATCCCATTAAATTAATCACAAGTCATGTGGCTACTATGTAATTAACATGTACATGCGTACACATATACTACATTCAAATGCTACAAAAGAAATCAAACTCGACTAATCTTGTTAGCTGAGAATAATCAAATTAATCAAAAGAGTGGTTGATACAATTAGCTAGCTTTGAATTTTTAGGACTTGCACATGCACAACCAACATAGCTACATTAACCATGCAAAAAAGTTCATGCACAAGCACACAATGCGGCGGCGGCTCCAATATCAACTGGAGCCGAACGGACATGCAACACCTCAGCACCTCATCAGTACATCACATACATGTACACATACAACAACAAACTCGCTTCCTTGTTACTACATGCATCACAACGCACAACCAAAGGCGTCGTGCACGTGCATGCATGCGGTAGTAAGTAGGAACGCAGATGCACAACGGCACTGCGGATCGGGACTTCCCAAGCGGCTCGTAAGGCCTGTGCAAGCGGTTTTAGAACCGCTTGCGTGCAATCATGATCGATGTTCGAGGGCATCACAAGCGGCTCGCCGCTTGTGATGCCCTCTGCAAGCGGTTCGCAGTGCGATGGCGCGGGCGGGCTGGGAGACCACGTGGGAGCTCTGTGCAAGCGGTTGGAGGCACGAACCGCTTAGAGAGTGAGCATCTCGCAAGCGGTTCAAAAACGCTTATGCAGACGTAGTAATACGTTTACCGCTGGTTCATTTCAAGTAGCCATGCCCAAATAGATATTTAAATATATATTTCAGCAGGAGTTTTTTATTTGTCGTTTAAATTTAAATACATATAGGATAAGCATACAATTAGCGATCAAACAAGCTTAAATATATTAGATATTTAAATATATATTTCAGCAGGAGTTTTTTATTTGTCGCTTAAATTTAAATACATATAGGATGAACATATAATTAGCGATCAAACAAGCTTAAATATATTAGATAATACATGTAATAATGTACACTTTATATGCACCGACCAAATTTACAAAGTTTATGATTAATATACATTGTGCAAAATGGACAAAACAGTTCAATGTTTTCTTGCAAGATTCTTCTTGGCGCTCTTTGACGACGAGAAGTCGTCCCTAGTTCGATTCGTGTTGGAATATGGATCTCGATAATGGAACTCGCCTGGGGTTAATGACCTCATCGAGAATGAAGCGAATAGTTGTTCTCAGACGCGAGCACCGATGATGCGGTAACACTTCAGTGTGTTTGTCCATATCGGTGGCAATTAAATTAAAGTGAAAAATAATAAATACGTGCACCCATAATGTAAATTAATGGAGCACATAAGAACGTTATTAAGTTGTTGCTAGATGCATGGTTGCGTGCATATATATACGAACCTCTTCAGGAGTTTGAGGCTCAAGCTCGTCGTGGCACATCATTTGGATATAGTGGAACACATAGTAGCCACATAGGTTGTTTCCCGCAGATTGTTGTTTTACCTATGATCGATGCGGGGCAATTACATATCAGTAATAACAAGAAATATTAATTGACAAAGGGCAATTACGTCGTTTTAGCGCATCGATTACCGCTTAGCTTGACATCAATTCCTTCTTAAAACGCCCTTTTCGAATATCTTGAAAGCTCAGAACGCCTTGTTAAGGAGGTTAATTATCCTTGGTATTCCTTTTGCGGTTTTCTCCGTGAATCTTGGACGATGATCATGCTTTGGTCAAGCTTTATGATTATAAGGATCCAAATGGAACCTATTTATATATTGCAACTTGATTATGACATGTAATTAAACAATATATAGTGTGCCATCAGGTGCCTTAAGCAATGTAAGAACGAGATGTTAGTGAGGACATCAGCACGTACTTAAAGTTGAATGGCAGAAGTATGTATGGCTTATAGTGTTGTTGTACTAGTGCATGTACAACGTAGTCGTGGATTTTCTTTGGTTTTCCAGGGTATTGGCTGACTTCCTCGTTGACCAACCAAGGGTCAAGGAAGCCAATCAAGTTCGGCTTCTGCTTTCTAAGTCTTTGTATCTCCATTCTACAGAAAATGGGTTAATTGAGTTAATTAATTATTATTCTCGACAAGCAGCATGTATAGATATATATATACATCTTGTGGAGTCGACACTCACAGACACCAGCAGGTCATGAAGGACACGTTGACGGCGTCTGCATGGTACACATTGTACCAGTCTTCAAATTTAAGATTTATCAATTGATTATTCCCTCGATGTAAATGTTCTTCTTAAAACGAGACGCAACAATGAGCATATCTCCTGGCGGACCTATGTTCGTACCATTCATGCGCGCGTCGCATCTTGACCGGTAGTTTCCTTATGTCCTTAGGGTCTAGCAATGGCTGACCCAGCTTAAATGGCCACATGACTTGTGCCGTTGGAAGATCATCAGTTAATCCACGGGCGGCTTCTATGTTATGAAGGCCAGCTTCCCTCATGAAGTCATACTCCATCTGTATACGTTTTGCCTCCTCCTGTTCTTTCTTGCTCATGTATGTGCCCTGAGATTGTTTACTCTTGAAGATGTGCTTTCTGATAGTTCTTTGGTAGTCGGTACAAAGAGGCGGTCGGTGCTGAACGGTTGTCGCGAAGAAGTCCGCGATCTTTGGATCAATTCGTTCCTTTGGCGGTGGATTTGTTTTAGCTTTATACCCTGTATCCATCGTCCCTGACTTTCGCGACTCGCTCTTCACTCCTCAGCGCCATCTCATAAGGTGTTTTTCAGTTCCTTCATTCTCTGTCTGAATGGAAAACCGGCCGCCCAGCTGCTTGATGTCGTTCTAGCTGCAGAAATGCTCTTTTTGCTAGCAAGCTTCTTACTGGGGGGAGATGCCGGCTCCGTTGTTTTCCTCGGAGGCTGCTGCTTCCTTTTGCTTTGAGAGTTTGGCGGCGGTGTTGGGCTTCTGCGCATAGCGCTAGCGAGTGGTGGAGTGCTTTCTCTCACCGGCGAGGCGTTGCGTGGTGGCGTGGCCTGTCTTGGTGGAGGAGGTGAGCTCCGTCTTGGTGGAGTGTTCTCCCTCGGTATAGAAGTCACCTCCGCACCATCAGGAAACACGATGTACTTCTTCCGCCAGAGGATGATGTTATGGACGGCCTCTCCAAGCTTGGTCACATCGTCTCCTCCAGCAATATCGAGCTCCATATCCTCAAATCCAGCCACCACCTCGTCAACCGTGACCTTGGAGTATCCCGCGGGTATAGGGTTACAGTGGAATGACTGGCCCGACTCCACTGGGAAGGCCAAAGCATAAGCCACCTTGAGGGTGAGGTTGTGTAGTTGGACGCGTAGCTCACATTGGCGGGGCACGGTGATGTCGTCCACGGGATACCGGGCCTGCAATTCATCGGTCGGCACATTGTTTGACGCGTAGCTGCTTCGCCGACCGGAGCCCGGGGGACTAACCACGTTGTCCGGAGGCATAACGATAACCCCACCTGGTCTTTGAAGACTGGCGATTGCAGCATGCACTTCCCGCTTTAGCATTTCTGCCATGTTTTCCTTATGCTCCTTGAGCTCCTGTTCGATTTTGCTGACTCTGTTGTGTTCTCTTACTTTCCTTCTTTCCCGGCTTCGGTATGTGGCTTGATCATTTGAGAAGCCAGACCATCCACACACGCTTGCCAAGTCCTCGTGTCCTTCCGGATGTTCTGCGTTCCCGAGTGCGTACGTATGCTCGTCATTCTCCTGTTTGCCACCAAGGATCCTGCACGTTGCTTCTCGATGGCTTCCACAATCCTTTCTTTCACGGGTTGCACTTGTGGTGCCATCTCCAGCTTGCCATCATCCTTCAGCCTCCCTCCGTGGCCCAAGGTCCAGTTACGTGGGCGGAGCTCCCAGTCTTCTGTTTCAGATACTATACCCTTTTTTCTAAGCTCTTCTTCCTGCTTCTCCCATTTTGGCATAGCCTTGATGTAACCACCGGACCCGAGATGGTGGTGGTATTTTTCTTCGTGCATTGGCCTTGTTCTCGCTTCACTCGCGGCCTTGCCTTCACCGACAAACTTGTACTCCTCAAATGCTTGCCGCTGATCTCGCTAGCCGGATACTTATTGAAGTCTGGGTTGTTCCGGTCTCCACGCATTTTTATCGAGCTCGCTCTTCCACGATCGAAAGCATAACGCCATCTTGCTCGAGTAAATTTCTTACACTTGTTTTCGTAAGCCGTCGAATCGTGAAGTTTTCCTTTATATCCTTTCGAGCAGCTCTTTCAGAGTCAGGAACCTTGGGCCATGTCTTGATGCTAATAGGACGTGATCCTCACAATGACTCAAGCAGCGTTGTTGAAGGGCAAGTGCCGACATAGGGCTTCGCTTCCCGATGGGTGAAACTTGAGTAATGACGCTTTGTCGACGGCTTTTTGTTAGGCCCTCGTATTTGCTTGGATTGGCTGTTGGACGTTTCCGGCTTAAAAAAACAGGAACACGTGTCAGAGGCTTATTTCTATGAGACGTATAAGAAACGGTTATTTTAGTGTCCAGGCTATATATACCTCACAGCCGTCGACATTAGTTTCATCGGCGAGAGCCTGGATGGACTGATCACCGGTTTCAGCCTGGCCGGTTGGATCACCGGCTTGAGCATGGATTGCGTGATCACCGGCTTGAGCCGGGCGGCCTGATCACCCATTGGATCTACCGGGTTGGCCTCATCGTAGCTTATGAGAGTGCCCATCGCGATTTCGTTAAGTAGAAAATCATTTCCCGCATCGAAATCAAGATCATCGTTTCCGGAGTGCGCCATCTATCACTGTGCATGCACGCGAAATAATAGAACATTTAATACAACATATATATCTCTTTTTATTTGAATACAACATTTGAATACTATATTTTAATACAACATATATATCTCTTTTTATTTGAATACAACATTTGAATACAATATTTTAATACAACATATACATCTCTTAGATGTCATCCATCTCGACACCCATCAAAATATACAGTATTTGAATGTACAGTTTTTAAATGTACCCATTTCGACACCCATCAAAACGTACAATATTTGAATGTACAGTTTTTCAATGTACCCATCTCGACACCCTCTAAACTACTTGGTTTTAGCCTTTAGATGCCATCCACAAATGAAAGATGCTCGATGGCGAGGTCGATGATTTCCTTGTACCCTCCACAGAAATTGGCAAATAAATCTGAACTTGAATATCGAAGCTGAACATACTTAAGCCATCTATCTACTCCATTTTAATTTTTTCAAGTTTCAAATGTAGCATGTGCATGTCATCTTTAACAACACCTTTTTAGCCACCAAGTTCACATACACATGCAAATTTCTTTAGCTCCATAAACCCAACTAGGAACCCTAGCTAAGCTTAGATAGGGTGGTTGGCGGTTGCCGTCGGGAGCTCCTAGAAAACCTACTCCAGCTCCCTGGCGCCATTTCGATTTCTAGAGCTGCAACCGAGGCCATCCAGCCCTTACACCCTAGCTAAAACCCCCATATCCCAAGCACATTGCAAATCAAGCCAAGCAACCAAGGACAACTGAACATAGATAAAAACAGTGGCCATAATTAAATAAATTTTGCTCTCAGATTTATATATTGATGGGTTGCAGATAAAACTACCATCCAACATCAATATCTACAATTTATCATAGGCTTTTAAAGATCAGTGACTAGAGAGACCTAAGAGAATCAGTGCTGCCCAAAGTTATTATACAATTTCCTACAAAACAAGCATACAAAGGTCTTTGTCCGTAAACATAGAGATCAATTTTAGCCCTAATGTCAATCATATATCGTGGATTTCACTTAAAATAATTGATCGACTAGATGCCAATTACAAGATTAACTGAATGAGCATTCCCATTGAAACAGATGCTAATCGATCAATGAAAAGATCCCAAAGGGAAGAACACAAAGAAGACAAGACGCAAGTGTATCTCGGGATAATAATTTAGGCAACAACACAAATACTCCTAAGGCATCACTAGTTAACAGATCATCATAGCCTCAAAATTAATAAACATCACCGAGCAAAATATTAAAGGGACAAGTGCAAAGTGGTCCCGGATCAAGATAATAGCCCCTAGCACGAAGGCTAGGTCCCCAAAATATTCTCAATCAGCCCAAAGAAAAGCCCAACGGTGTTCATATGCACATTCCCAAACCCTAAATCCTAAATCACATCACAGAGCAAAGATCCAACAAAGATCCCCAAACCCTAAATCACATCACGAGTCCATTAGTGATCCACCAGCAAAGATCACAGAGCAACAACCAGAAGGGAGGGAGCGAATTTGGGCAATCCGTCGAACAACATGTGTGCATCACAGAGCAGGGGGTGAGGAGAAAGAGGGGCTCGATACCTCGCCCTTCGTCTTCAAATCGGCGGGAGAATGTCAACGGAGAACGGGACCGAGGGGCTCGCCGCCAAGGGGCTCGACCGAGGGTGGGCAGAGCGGCTCTTCTGCGGTGCTCGACGGCGAGGTGCGCCGAGCGCCGTCGAGGCGGCGCGGAGGTAGGGGTAAACGGCGTCGAGGACGACGGCGCGGTGGCGAGGACGGCACGGTGGGACGGCGAGGTGGCGAGGACGGCGGCGATGGCTTGGGACTTAGAAAAATTTGGGTGGAAAGGAGAGGGCGACGAAGATGAGTTATATAGTAAAGCTCTCTACAGGCGGTTCGTAGTAATAACCGCTTTTAGAGATATCTTTTACAAGCGGTTTGTAGAAAGAACCGCTTGTAGAACACGGAAGCGCGAAATTAAATTTTTGGAATTTCGCCCGCGCAGCAATAAATTACTCTGCAAGCGGTTGGTGATATAAACCGCTTGTAGAAGTCGGTTCTACAAGCGGTTGGTAGAACGAACCGCTTGTAGAAGTGGGACACACGTGGCGAGGCGCGGGTCTCTGTCTAGAACGTTTAAGATGGTTTGCGCCCTTCCTTTGTTGAATTCGAATTTACTCTCACTTGGCTAGCTCGTGGCGTTTAAGTGCGGGCTCCCCGTGCTGGTCGCGGGTTCGAGCCCCGCTTGCGCCCCGTTGCTTTTTTTTTTATAAATATGTACTGAGCCCATTATTCTTTACAAAAATACTAAAAAATTTGTTTTTGCATTACTTTCATTTCTAAATATGTACTGAGCCCATTATTCTTTACAAAAATACTAAAAAATTTGTTTTTGCATTACTTTCATTTCTAAATATGTACTTAATTAGCCCATTATTTTTTTCCAAAAAACTAAAAAATCTTTTTTTACATTACTTTCATTTCTAATATGTACTTAGGCCATTATTCTTTTCAAAATACTAAAAAATTTGTTTTGGCATTACTTTCATTTCTAAGTATGTACTTAACCCATTATTTTTTCCAAAAACAAAAAAATATATTTTTACATTACTTTCATTTCTAATATGTAATTAGCCCATTATTCTTTTCAAAAATACTAAAAATATTTTTTGGCATTACTTTCATTTCTAAATATGTTGCCATTATTCTTTCCAAAATATTGCTTCCATCTTATAAATTCTTAAAATGCTATTACATGATAACATAGTTCATACAACCACATAGGTCATCCTAATCATTTACATTTTTGTCTTTACAATTCTTCCTTCATCGTGATCGCACAGATATGTGTGAGCATCCATGCCTATGTCATCCAGATGCTTAAGTCAACATCTATCGCAAATGGAGGGATCTCATCGAACTCGATCGCACTCTCCCACGTCAATAACGCCCTCTACTCCGACAATCCTTCGCTTGCCATGAAGAACCACGTGTCGCTTATCGCTCCTTCTTCTTGTCTTTGATTTGATTCTTCTTTGTCCGCTTGACATGTCCAATACGTGAAGACCTGTCTCACCTCCTTCGCGAGAACAAATGGTTCTCTCAAGTAGCCGACTTCTTGGAGGTCGACGGTAGTCATGCCGTATTTGTCGACATTCACGCCCCCTGCTTAGTTTTACCCATTGGCACTTAAACAATGGGACCTTCAAAGGCCCATAGTCGAGCTCCCATATCTCTTCTATGAATCCATAATATGTGTCCACCCCGCTGTATTGTCGGTGGCTTCTATACGGACACCGCTGTTTCGGTTTGTGCTATTGTTATCTTGTGATCTCGTAGAATGTGTAACCATTTATCTCGCACCCTCGCCATCTCACTATTTCAACGGATGGTCCCGAGCCAGCGCTGTAACTGCTCATTGTTGGACTTGCTCTTGAGGATATGGTTTTGTAACCATGCTACCGAAAGAATCCATGTGTCTCAAGTGTTATCCACGATCGTCTTCTCTGGGAACCGAGACGAGAGCATTCTTGTGTTGGAGGACATACGGGCGGCCATCGCCGATTGCTTCAACACGTTGAAATGTGCTTGCTTAAATGTCGAAGATCGTTGCATGCAACTACTTTTCTTCCAAGTGTCCATTTACCTCGTAGCCCGCCTCATGGCGTGATATAGGGACGCCGATGGGGTCTCGATCATCAATGTAGTCCACACGTAACTCGACCACCTCCTCGTCACATAACCCTCGGCAATGCATGCTTTCGCCGAGAACGGTTACGTACATACTTCTTTAGTACGCCATGTACCTCTCGAAAGGGAACATCTTTGGAAATAAACGGCCCAAGAATACCTATCTCTTTGCTTAGATGAGCAGTGAGATGAACCATGATGTCAAAAAGGCAGGAGGAAAGATCATCTCGAGGCTAACCACACTTTGTACCACGTCACCGCAACTCACCTAGTTTTTTGGATCGATGACCTTCGGGAAACAAGCGTTGGAAAACGAACACAGCTTTGTGATTGTCCCCTTACCCACTCGGGCAAGACACCTCTTAAAACCACCGGAGCAAGCTGTGTCATCAAGACAAGACACGGTCATGGATTTTAGATGTACAATTTTGTTCTCTTTCATATTAACGAATCTCTTTACGCTCGACGAGTATCCGGAAGGACCTTCACATCGCTAAGACACTCTATCACGCTTTTTTTCTCTTCTTTGCTTGGAGTATAACTTCGGCCGTCAGAGGTACAGCTTGTTCCGCACCTCTTTTTTCAGGGTGTAGGTCCTTCACGATACCCAGACTTCAAGGTCGCTCCGAGCACTCACCGTATCTTCGATTTCCGATGATCTATATATCCTAGGAAGCTCACACAGACGTTCTTGGTGATGTGCATGAAGTCCGATGAGTGGCGAACATCCAAATCTTCCCGAAGAAGGCAAGTCCCAAAATATTGATTTCTTCTTCCATATGGGTGCATGGCCATCCTCATCATTAAACATGATTTGCTTCCTGCACCCTTTCCAAAACTACCTTCAGATCCTTCACCATAGCAAACACCGCTGCCACTTCGATGCCTCGGTGGGAACGATGTTCTTCCTCCCGTTAAATTTCTGCGTTTCTTCCGCAACGCGTGGCTTCAACAAGAAACCTGCGATGCCCCATGTACACCATCTTTCGAGAGCCTTTCATGTACGTGCCATCGGTTTGATCCAAACACCGCACACACGCATTGAAGCCTTTGCCGTTAGGCGAGACATAAAGTTACCAAGTTACCGCGACCGTTGATTGTTACAAATAACATTGCACACAGGTTGAAATACTCTCTTTTGTATTCGTCCCAGACCTTTACACCGTTCCATAACGTTTCAAAATCTTCTATCAAAGGTTTCAGGTAGACATCGATATCATTTCCGGGTTGCTTGGGCCCTTGGATTAACAACGCATCATTATGTACTTCTCTTCATGCATAACCATGGAGGAATATTATACACACATAGTGTGGTGGCAGTGCTATGGTCGCTGCTCATTTCTCGAAAGGATTCATCCCATCGGTACTCAAACCGAACCTTATGTTTCTCACCTCGTCTGCGAAGTCTTTGTACTTCCGATCGACCATCCTCCACTGCGAGCCATCTGCCGGATGCCTAAGCATTCCGTCGAGCTTACGCTCTTCTTTGTGCCAACGCATCATCTTCGCATGCGCTTTGTTTGCAAATATACGCTCAGCCTTGGAATCGAGAGGAAAATACCACAACGCTTTTGCGGTGCTCTCTTCTTCACACGCACCCCATCTACTTCACGGATCGCCACGCTTCGTCTTATACGGGGTTCCTTGCACATCGGACAGGCATCCAAGTCGGCATATTCACGCGATATAGGACACGATCGCTTGCGACATGCATGTATCTTCCGTACTTTCAATCCTAAGGGACACAGGACCGTTTGGCTTGATACGTGGATTACGGCAGGTTTTATCTTTCGGGAGCAACTTCTTTATGAGCGACAAAGAACTCATCGAAACCCTTATCGACACACCATTCACAGCCTTCCATTGCATGAGCTCCAGCAGTAGTCGCGAGCTTCTTGTGCCCCCGACCATAATTTGGGTACAAAAGAGTTCTCTCGTCCTCCAACAATCCTCGGTACTTCCTATATTGTTTCTCCTCTGTGATATCTCCCTCTGCGTCCACGCAAAGATCTCGTCCAGTCATCATCCACACCAAACTGATCACCTTGTGTATCTTCTACGTCCTCGTATGTCGTCGCGTCCAAGCATACCATCATATGTCACTTCCTCTTCATCGGCTTCTTCTTCGTCTTCTATCTTTGGTATGCTCTACTTGCCGTGGTGAGTCCAACATGTATAGTTCGGCATGAAACCTCTCATCAACAAGTGGCCTCAGATCCGTCCTCGCATTGAGTGCTCTTTCTCGTTCCTGCAATCTACGCACGGACACCGTACGAAGCTTCCTAGAGGCAAGTCTCGAAATACGACTTCAAGAAAAGCATTCACGCCATCGATGAACTCCCTTGTCCGACGATCCGCATACATCCATTGCCGGTTCATCTGCACCAATTAAATTAATAAGAACACTTATTATATTTTTCAAATTGAAATATTTAACTCAAGTAACTAATTGCTATATTTTTAATTACCTCTAAATTTTCTTGATTTTTATAGCTAAACCAACTAAATCTCACAAATTAAAAAACTTTTTCAAAAATATTTTTAATTACATTTCATACCTCCCATAAGGTATTACCTACCTAGCAAAAACCTACATCTATTTAGCTCTATAGCAATTGAAATAATCACCCTACCTACTATTTTAAACTAATGTGAAACTAAAACCATCCAATAGATCACCACATTGCCTCAAAAGATCTAGAAGGAGAGCTAGCTAAGGCACCAAGCTAGATCTTGCTCTCTAAAACAAATAATCACCCCTACCAACTAATTTCAACATCTTATACATCATCAAAAAGGATACAAAACTAATATGAGACTTAAAACCCCAATAGATCTACATCTTGCCTCAAATTATGAAGAGAGAGAGAGAGAGCTATAGCAAAACAAACACCCTTCAATTAAAACAAGATTATTTAATATTTCTCAACATCAATGCAAAAAGATAAGCAATGTCTACATGAAAATGATGCTGAGACCATGTTTACTTACCTTGGAAACCTTAATTTGGAGCTATTAGCCAATTAAAATTTTGGCAACACCTCCCTGCATGAACATTTCGGCCGTCGATTAAGATATCAAGCGAGCTCGCTCGGGGAGGAAGAAAGGGTTAAATGCGCTGGGCGGGAAGGAAAAAGCATATGCAAGCGGTTCGTGATACAAACCGCTGCACAGATCTTTATTATAAGCGGTTCAGACATTAACCGCTTCTGAGATTGCAAGCGGTTGGTGATCTGAACCGCTTGTAGTGTGATATATCGCAAGCGGTTTCTATCACGAACCGCTTGCATATGCCCTTTCCGCCACCTCCCACCCGCTATTACGAACCGCTTGTGGCGATCGGGTTATAAGCGGTTAAAGCGAGCCGCTTGTGATGGGCCGCTTTGGAAGCCCCGATCCGCAGTAGTGCAGAAGTCAGCCGAACGTACATTGCGAGATGTTCACATCTTATCAAATGAGAACGAAGCAGCTTAATCTCACGTTCATCATATGAACAAAAATCAAGACCACGATGGTCAACATAATAATTAACTAAACCTATTAATCTTATCAATGACAACCTAATCTGATTAATCTCCAGGAATTGATCTCATCAATCCCATGGCATTGCTGAACTCAATAACCAAGATCACAAACCGATATAATCTTCTAGCAGCAGATCCAATCTATTACAAGGAATCGGTAATAGAGCTAATCTAGTACCTTGCATATCACATATGCTACCTATCTAGACGAAGAAGTAAACAAGATGACTTTGATACCACCTAAGGGAAAGGCGGGGATGCTACTTCAGCACATGATCAAATTCTAACATGGAAATTGAGGACACCCTACTAGTAAGATATCATAAATCTCGTTACCTTTTGATGAGCAGTGCAGTGGAAGACAATTCAATCAAGCCAGTTCAATCAACCTACGCATAGTCATAAAGAAGTAGTTGTTTATGCTGAGCCAAACGTTTCCTCCTCATTGGTTAGTGTTGTCCCACGACGCCTTCCCTCCTCGTGGCCTTCAACGTCCTTGCCAGGTTTCATGGTGACCTCTGTGACAAGCACCGCCTCGCTAGGATTCGAGACCTTCCCCACATCTGAACTTCGTTTTCAAGATTCTACCACTCATTGGAAAGTACATGAGATAAGTGTTCCAACGGATCAAGTATAACCCTAATTAAAATTCTTTATAGATCAATGGGAATCGATGAAACAAGGTCGCATCTAGAATCTATTTGCGAGCAAATTATGTTTCCTTCTACAGGACACTTCAACTATTGCTGGCATGACGACAAAGGCAGATAACTGCTAGGTTGTGGTAGAGAGAAAAGTGTCTCATGCTATGGATGTCTCCACCACCTCCCTTTATATAGTGCTCTACAATGGGCCTCCAGATTAAAGGCCCAATAAGATCTAAGGCCCATATCATACGTGCTCCAGAACACCCACATCATATGTGGTCCGCACCATCCATGAGCCCACATCATATGTTGCCAATAATTGTCATTGGACACAATCTCTACACCATGTGCTGGAATAGAACTAACCAATCAAAGACACAAAGCCTATGTGTCGACTGGTGGCTAATCGGGGGTCACTGTCGGCAATGAATTTGTTGTGGGGTAATGCGCTAGAACCAAACTAGATGGTAATACAAGACAAGGATTTATACAGGTTTAGGCCCTCAACTCAGAGGTAATATTTTAGTCTTGTGCTCTGGGATTATGAGTCTGCGTGAATTCGCATATGAAGATGTAGATGATGAAGATGATTCTATGACCTCTACCCCTCCCTTTATATAGTGTAGGGGGGATAAGGTTACTTGGCTTTATCCAGTACATGATAGGTATGGATCTCCTAATTACGTGGAGCTAAACTCTATCCTAGGGAACATCCTTGGCGATCAAGTTATGTGTAGCCTGAGTGGTCATCATCCCTATCCAGCAAGCTTGGATCGCCCCCATTTGTTACCTCATGGGCCTTCTAAAGGATACCCGAGACCCATGTAGTCCAAAGTAGCCCCTGAGTGCTTTACGATCGAGTAAGATGTCTAACAACTAGTTTTTATGGATGGCTCCTGTAATCTAAAAAGAGATTAGAAAGAACTCAAGAAATCTTAAGTTTTTGTGCTAGCAGCAACGCTCGACTCGGCAATACCGAAATCTCGGCTTTTGGCCTGTTTGGCACATCACTTCAGCTGATAAATTCAGCTACTTGGCACCCATTCTCACATTGTGAAAATAGCAATCGGCTCATCATGGAGCGCGTCTTAATCCACGCAATCACAGCTTCCATCTTATGGCATGCTGTGTGTTATGCGTTTAACGTATGTAAGCATCAGACGCCAGGCCCTGTCTTGCAGGAACCAGCATTCGGCCCAACATGGGGCGCGTCTTTCATCGGGTGGTACCTGTCCCAACCAGAGAAGGGATCATCTAGTGGCCCACTTAAGGGCGTACCGGTTGGATAAAGTTCGGCCGAGAGGTATTTGTACCCGGGTAGCGGTATACAACTGGCGACCTATGCTTCATCAACACCCAACCTTGAACATGCAAAGCTGGCTAGTGACCCAACATGGGGTATGCCATGAAACATTTTTCAATGTGTGGTGCTTCCGGTCATATGCCCTCAAGGGTGTACCGAGGTCGAATTAGGCTTGATGTTAACATATCACTTCCGTCAATGGTGTGTTGTTAAGAAAGCCTGTTAAGGGGGTTGCCCTTTGCAATTGGATATGGCCCTAGCCCAATTCAGGGGAAGGCGAAGAGTTTTTGCGCCCTTCTTGCCCAGCCGAAGCGTCACGAGCTTCCGCCGGGAAACACAACCGCACCCACTTCTGTCCCATCACCATGATGCTTTTACTGTGTTCATAACGGGTTGTGAGGTGCGTCTCTCGAACTTCTCCATGTATAAAAGAGCCCAGATACAACATATTGCTTCACATCCAGTATTCAAGCCTTTCTTCTCCCTTTTTCGGAAAAAACACCAAACCTCTTCTTTCCTTTTCTCCTCATTGCAATGGAGGGCCAAGGAGAGCCAATCGACTTGTGGAAAGCTGTGTTGCCAAACAACTCGCATGCGCCGTAGCCGAAAGAGCCGCCATTACCACAGAATGGCAGCAATGGCGGAGGGAGCATGCAAAGCACACCGCCCAAGACGCCGTCAGGGACCTCATTCACGGCCTCCCACAACTCTTCCTAGCGCGCAATCCTTTGAAGGACGCGCTGGTTGCCTCCATCCTCGATGTGAAATGGCCGTCATAGTATTTCTTATTTCTTTTTATTCCTTTGCAAGCTAGCAACGAGCCCTAACTCATTGTGCTGTGCTGCAAAGTTACCCTGTAATTTGGCCTAAGAGCCATAATGAAAATCTTTTGGGCGAACTCCGCCACTAGGGTTTCCTTCCTTCGCACTCTCTGCCACCACCGATCCCAATCTGGCAATGGCTCATCCATCTCCCACCACCTCGAAGGCATCCAAGAGATCCAAGGAGTGGATGAAGTTCATCACCACGGACTAGCGGTTGCAGAGGCTCGTCTACGCCGGCGTGCTCCCTTCGGAGAAGCTAATCTCGTGGTGTGCCGTCGCCTGTGAGTGCTCCCCCACCCCACGTTCTGACGAGGTGGTGGTCTTTGAGTCCTTCCTCTGCGGCTTTGGCCTTCCTTACTCCTTCTTCAGGGGGCTATTGCACCTCTACGGGATTGAACTAACTCATCTCAACCCCAATTCCATTTTCCAAATCACCGTCTTTATCCACGTCTGTGAGGCATATCTCGGGATTGGGCCTCATTTTGACCTTTTTAGATCCCTTTTTCTACTCAAGCCCTTCTCCAGCAAAATTTCCACATGGCCGTGGGCAGCGCTGGCTTCCAATTGCGGGAAGGGGCTAAGAAATTTTACTTCGATCTTCCCATGAAAACTTCAAACAAGGGTTGGCATTTGAGTGGGTCTATTGTGCTAATCTTCCTCCAGTACTTCCATCGTTCACGGGAGATTGTCCTACAGTCCGTATTTCCTGGTCCTCCCCTCTCGCCGAGAGCGAAGACAGCCAGGTTAGAGAACTGCTTCCCCTCCTCGGGGATTTGAAGGCTAAGGGGTTAACCGACGTTGGCGTAGTTATAAACTACAGCTTTCATCGTGTCCAATTGCTGAAAGAGAAAGTACACATCGGATTTGAATATTCGGGGTCTATGGACGCCACTCGGGAGAGTGAAGATAAGATCTCCAAAAAGTCTCTTGTCGACGGAGTGGCTGACCTCTTCTCCCTAGGCACGCTCATAGAGAATGAGTACTACCCGTGTCCATATCGCTTGTTGAACCCACCTCCTCGGTAAGCAAGGAATCTCTTCCCTTCAACCTTGATTGATATTAAGAAATCCCATCACAGCTAACCAAGCTTGACTTTTTTTTAGGAACACGCCGCATTCTTCTCCATCCATCCAGTCCCCGAGGCCCCCAACCACAACGAGGCACCGCTTAAGCATCCAGCAGAGGACTCGGCTGATGCTCCTCCAGCCAAGAAGGGCAAGGGAATCGTCTTTAAAGACTTGGATGAGGATGAAGACAAAAATGACGTCCCACTCCTACACCGACGTCGTCAAAACCCGAAGTCTAGCCCTGCTCCCACTGAGCGAGCTCTAAGCCCTCCATCTCTCCCAATTATCAGCCCAGAGGCCGCATCTGGGCCAAGAGGGCCCTTCGGTTCCGCCCCGAGTAGTCAAACCACCCGGAAAGGCATGGGAGTTAAATTCACAACGTCACAAAGGTTTTCCCCTCGCAACTTGTTCTTTTAACTATCTGTAGGGAAATCGCCTTCCTGATATCTTCTGTTACTCACAGGAAGCCCACCTCGGGTATGTCCAGAAGCAAACCTAGTGTTAAGGCAACAACTCCCTCTCCTTCTGCTCCTCTGCCGCCAACTCCTCAGGCAGAACCTACTTCAATCATGGAGTCGGCCCAACAGGCAGCGCCTTGACCTACTGCTTCACCACCCCAAGATGCCCATCAATCTTCAAAGGCTAAAGAGAACATCCCAGCCCTGGCTCCAGAGAGCTCGGAGCCAGAAATCGAGGAAATTTCTCGCCTTACGGCTACTACCAACACCCATCCTCTCCGTGTAAAATAGAGAAAGGAGATGGAAGGCTATGAGGTTGACGACGAATTGGAGACAGAAGAGTGGGAGACGCTACAGAATGTATCAAAGTTCAGCGTCAACATGCTCGAGGTAGACCTTCTTTATCTTAATCCGAGTATATGTGATCACTATTTTTGCCTCCACCCAGCGCATGAGCATGCGAGTAGCGCAAAAGACCTGGTGCCACCCAAAGGCCATCGGTCGGCTGAAGTCCTGGGATAGTTTGACAACGCGCTTTATGCGCAGAAGTCACAGTTCCATGGCGAAATCGAGGAGCACAGTAAGGAGGTGACCGAACTACAGCTCCGTCACGTAGAAGAGGCCAACACCATCTGGGGTAAGGAACTACATGAGTGGTGTCAAACTCAACTATGAACCTTGAATACTCCTTATGATCAATCTTTTTTTTTTGTAAAGCTTTGAAAGAGAACCAGAAAGTGCTGGAGGCAAGGCAGAAGACCATGGAGGGAGATGTTTTCCTGGCCAACACCCAAGCTAAGAAGTCGGCTGAGGAGCTGAAGGGTAAACTCTCCAACTTAGGCTTTCCCTGGCTCGGTCCCGCTGACGTCCTGATCATATTATTTTGGCCGACTGATTTTGCAGCCTACCAATTGAAGACCAAAGCCCAGTTCCAAGTCTTTGATGTGAAGGTAAAGTACACCGTCGTCCAACGCAACCGAAACTGAGGGTGGTCGCTCTAGTGCTTCAATATATTTACCCCGCAGAAGAGTTGCTGTCCGACGCTGACATTGTAATGGAGCAACTTGATCGAAGACGCTCCTGCACATCTCAAGGCTTATGCGAAAGAAGCGGCGACAGCTTGTACGAGCCAGGCTCTGGCCATCATGAAGTCGCGCTACCTTGACATAGACTTTGACGCCGTGCGAGAGGGCTTCGCATGCACTGAGGAGGAAGCCTTCACTCTTATGGAGAAAGCCAAAGAGACTTCTGCCACCTTAGCTGAGAACTTAGATTTGTAGGTACTGTTGAGAAACCTCGCTACCGGGTGTAGTCCGAGGTATAAACGTGGACAATCAATCACAGAGAAAGATTTGTCGGTGCAATAAATACCGGGGTACGAAGAGACCTGACAAGATCAAAGGGCCCCATGCGCCAAAGGGCGATCTAGGCCCCAAAGACGCGGGCGAGCCCCTCGGCTTCAAAGGGCGATCCAGCCCCAGCAGGCGGGCGAGCCCTCAACAGATCAGCGGGTCCCACGCGTCGGCGGGCGATCCAGCCCAGGCGTGGCGAGCCCTCGGCGCTTCAGCGGGCCCCACGCACAGCGGGCGATCAAGGCCCCGGCGTGGGTGAGCCTGCAGTAGCGTCAAAGGGCGACCAAGGCCCAAAGGCGCTGGCGAGCCCCTCAGAGGACTCAGCGAGGGCCCCAGACGTCAAAGTGGGCGATCAGCCCCAACAGGTGGGCGAGCCGTCAACACGGGCGAGGGCCCCATGCGCCAAAGCGGGCGCGTGGGCGAAGCCCCTCGCGCTGGGCCTCCCATGTCAGTGGGGCCTCGCGGGAGGCGTTGCGGAAGGAGTCTTCGGGCGAAGGCTCCTCCCGCCGCGAAGGACGAGCGCGTTAATGCGACATCACGCGGATAGACGGTGAAGAAATGATTACGCTTCTGATGACCCTTGCAGTCTCGAAAGCGGTACATCGTGGGCGCAGTGGAATTGACCGGCAGAGAGAAGGTTTGCTTAAAACGGCCGCCCGCGTCAGGAGGAGCAGGTTGGGCCCCACCCGCAGTCTTACTGGTGTGTCTGTGCGGGTCGAAGGCCACTTGCGAAGCACGCATGGGCGGCGCCATGCGGCGCAAAGAGCGGCACGTTTCGTCTCTCTGTCGCGCCTCGCCACTGCATTCAAGAGTATTGTCCGCTTACCCCTCGGCTCTCTCCGTCGGTTCGAGGCTTGTATAAAAGGAGAGGAGAGAGGGGAGAGAAAAGAAGAGAAAAACTTTGGGTCACGCTTGGAACACACAGTTCGCGAGCATTCTGTAACCACATTCCATTCAACCACAATACGGAAAAGAGATAAGGCTCAGCAGGAGTAGGACTATTACCCGCAAGGGGGTCCGAACCTGGGTAATCCCCGTGTGTTGCTCTTGTTTGCGCCCCACGCAATCGAATCGAGTGGCGCCGATAGGCTAGCAGGATAGAAATCTGACCAGGGGTGTGATCCGCAGTGGTTGAGCGGTGAACACGCCGTCAAGATTAAAATCACAGGGGACACAAAGATATAGGGTGGAGCTTCGCTTTATTATTACTCCGATCTGTCTTACAATAGGTGCTCCATCTCTTCTTATAAAGTATTGCTTAGGGTTTTAGGCTAGGTCCATTATGGGTCCCACCATGGGGAAGCCGCCGGCCGGCCCTAGCCGCGCGGTGCCGCGTGTAGGCCCGAGCCTGGCCGGGCTCCCCAAGGATGGTTTCCCAACACTCCCCCTTGGACCTTGCCAGCGAGATGCATATGCCTCATCAAAACTCCATCCAAAAACCCAGTGGGAAAAAAGGATTGGAGAAAGAGTACATAGCATACGCTTGCCGTGCGCACGATTTGCCTCATTTAAAAACCTTATGTGAGAAAACTTTAGGAAAAACTCACCAAGGGAAAAGAGTACTAACCACCCAAAATTGCATTCAATGTTCTAAATCGAGTTGGGTACTCCGGCTTCATGCCAAAGTTTTAATTTAGGGTGTGTGAATTATCTCCCCTGAATTCAGTACTTCTTTGAGCCTGATCATTCCAATGCCTCTAACACACCTTTCAAAGGAGGTGGTAGGTAATGATTTAGTGAACAGGTCAGTCAAATTCTCACAGGATTTGGTGTGCTGGATACTAATTTCGTTCAACTTATGCAGTTCATGCGCATAAAATAACTTGGGGTCGATATGCTTAGTAAGATTATTTTTCACATAGCCCATTTGCATTTGTGCAACACAAGCGGCATTATCTTCACAGATAATTATAGGGGTTTGCTCAATAGGTAATCCACATAACTACAGGATGTGTTTCACCATTCTTGTTAACCATGCACATTCACGAGATGCTTCATATAATGCAATGATTTCCGAGTGATTTGTGGACGTAGCCACTAGCGTTTGCTTGGGCGACTTCCATGACATTGCAGTGCCACCACATAGGAAAACATACCCAGTTTGTGATTTACCAGAATGCGGGTCCGAAAGGTACCCAACATCGGTATAACCAACAATATTTATATCTTGGTTCTTCCTATAAAATAGGCCTAGATCAATGCTTCCACGGAGGTATCAAAAGATAACCTTTATTCCGTTCCAATGCCTCTTCGTGGGCGCTGCACTGTATCAAGCCAACGTGTTTACGACTTTATTTAATGCAATATCGCACCGCATCGTTAGCAAGATACATGAGTGCTCCTATTGCACTCAAGTACGGGACTTCTTGCCCAATAATTTCCTCCCCCTCTTCCCTGGGACGGAAGGGGTCCTTTTCTTTCTGCAAAGATCTATCATAAGGGTTCTAGAAGAATATGCTTTGTCAAAACCAAACTTCCCCAATACTTTTTGAGTATAGGTAGCCTGGTGTACCAAGATTACATGAGGGAAATGCTCGAGCTGCAAGCCTAAGCAGTGCTTAGTTTTACATAAGTCTTTCATTTCAAACTCAGACTTCAAGTAAGAGCATGCTACTTCAACTTCTTCATTTGTCCCATGATATTCAGATCATCTACATATACGGACATTATGCAAAATCCATTCGGGGATCGCCGTATAAAGACACAGGGACAATCTTCATTATTTGCGTAGCCTTTCTTGCAGAGAAAGTCACTTAAGTGATTATACCACATTCTGTCAGACTGCTTTAGTCCATATAGAGACTTCACAAGTCTTACACTATATAGATTTCTATTGGCTCTATCGTCATTCGGGACAGGGATACCTTCAGGTACCTTCACATAGATTTCAGAATCTAGATTACCATAAAGGTAAGCGGTCACAACATCAATCAATTTCATTCTTAAGTTCATATTAACTGCCATTGAGATTAGATATCTAAAGGTAATGCTGCCATGACCGGGGAGTAAGTTTCCTCATAGTCAATTCTAGAACGTTGAGTGAAATCCTGAGCTACCAGTCTTGCTTTGTACCTCACGACTTCATTACTTTCATTCCTCTTATGAACAAAGACCCACTTGTACACTACAGGGCGTATGTGGTTTGGTGTACGGCATACAGGCCCGAATACTTGTCTATTGTTCATGGAGGTGAGCTCTGCAGTGATTGCCTTTTTCCATTCTTCCCAATCCGGCCTTGCTTTACATTCTACTAGAGATGTAGGCTCTGGATCATTTTCAATGATGGAGGCAATTTTCTTTGCGTAGTAAATGTCGATTATGGTTGTGGCTCTATTCATTACTTCCCCGGATAATTCATACTTTATGGCCATTTCATCATGGGTTGCTTCGGGCAATTGTTTACCTTACTCATCACCGCGTATCCCCATAGCGGGAGCAAGTTCCTTTAGTTTATTATAGCCGATGTGTGCGCTCACATTTATTTCGGCATTATGCACTGGTTCCTGCCGTGGAACATTCTCGGGTTCCTGCAGGAGAACATTCAAATTTGGGAGGGCCTCGCTAGCAGGCTCCTTACCAGTACCGGGTCTCAACCGGCTCCCCTTCCCACGGCGGGGTGTTTTTGTGACTGGTTGTGATAAGCTCTCCTTCCCTCTTTTCCCTAGGCGTCCCCGGGTACTTGGGGTTGGAGTAACCAGACTCCCTGCTCTTTTCTTAGGCCTTTGAGCAGGTTGAGGGGTACCTTCTGTGAGCATCGTTGGGCCCTAATTTTTATTAGTGGCATTGATAACAAAATAAATAAATATTAAGTGTTAGGGATTTTTGGACTTCTCGGAACCCTAGCGAAGACTCGGCGTTATTGCAAAACCCTAATTGGAAGCTTCGACAAATTTGTGAGCTGCTCCGAGGTTTCAAATGCGTGACCGGGCGAGAGTTGAGGTCACGTATAGTTTAGGAGTAGTTAGGTTTTATTTCCTGTTTTTCGGTTTTCAAAAGGGGTTCGAATATCTCGGACTATGCCGGATCTTTGCGAATTCTCGAAAACTCGGTTTCCGTAGTCCACCACTTCTAAAAATACCCAATTATCCCTTTGTGAGATTTCTAGAGAGAGAGAGAAACCCACCTGAATTTCCCCCTCACTTTTTAGCCGAAAATCCCTTCTGTCGGACGGCGTCTGGAAAAGCCAGACGGCGTCCGACCATCCAAAATCCCAAATAGTCCACACTGTCGGACGGCGTCCGGTCGTTACCGGACGGCGTCCGGTAAGGTTAAAACTGAGGCCCTTTTCTGGTCGGACGGCGTCTGGGGGTCGTCCGGTTAGCCTAACTCCTTTGCAAGCTCACTGTCGGACGGCGTCCGGTGGTTATCGGATGGCGTCCGATAGAGTTCATATTTGGATCCTTTCCGCTGTCGGATGGCGTCTGGGGGGCCGTCCGGCTAGCCAATCTCCAGCACACTCCCACTGTCGGACGGCGTCCGGTCCTTACCGGACGGCGTCCGATCAGCTATTTTTAGTTAGCGATTGCCTCGCTTGACGGCGGCCCGAGAGGCTAACGGCTAGTCTTTTTGTCTCTTCCGAGGGGCAACGGCTAGTTTTGCTTTGGGGCTATAAATACCTACCTAGTGGTGGCTATTTTGAGGTTTGTCTGCCCACTTCACCTACCACATTCATAGCTCATCAATTAGGTGTTCTAGAGCCATTCCTCCACCCTCAAAGCATCCAAAGCCACAAATCATTAAACCCCAACACCGAGCTTCATGGAAGTCCTTCGATCCGGCATGATCGAGGCGTTTCGGGCTTGTTACTTTTGAAGACATCCTTCGTGGAGGCGTGGGCTTGGGAGTAGGCCTTGGCGTGTGGCTACTCTCGAGTCGGTGTACGGGTGACGGAGTCCACCTCGCCGGAGTGGCGGAACGACTACCGGGAGTAAGTGAGGCGTGAGGCTCGAGAGCGAGCCGGTCCTTGTGCGCAAGGGGTAGCCTCAACGGAGAGTAGGAGTCACGGCTCCGAACTTCGGTAAAACAAATATCGTGTCTCCCCTTCATTTATATTCCCGCACTTACTCTTATTGCATTTCTTGTGTTGATTGTGATGCCATGTCTTAGTTGCATAATTAACTTGTTTATCGCTTCCGCTTGCGTATAAATTGACACTAGGATTGGGTCACTAGTAATATGATGTTTAATCAACAATTAATCGAAAAGATTTAAAAATTGCCTATTCACCCCCCTCTAGGCCTTAGGATCCTCTTTCAAGTGGTATCAGAGCATCTAGGTTCTCCGGTTTTAGCTTCACCGCTAGGAGATGGCTCAAGAGGGGCCTAGGATAGAAATTGGAAAAACTCCTATCTTTGATGGAACAAACTACAACTATTGGAGAATTAGGATGCAATGTTACTTAGAGGCACTTAGCTATGATGTGTGGGTCGCTTGTGAGACCGGCTATCCGGACCCTCCGGCCGAAACAATTGCTCTTGATGAAGTTCATGCTAAGTACAAGCGCTTTAATGCCATTGCTAGAAATGCTTTACTTTCTAGTGTGTCTTCCGAAGTTTTTGATAGCATTGGCAATCTCTCTAAAGCTTATGACATTTGGAAGCATCTTAAAGAAATTCATGTTGGTAGTGCTGAGATGCTTGAGGAGAAGCTATCTCGAGCTAGAAAAAGATTTGATCAATTTAAGATGCTCCCTAATGAAAGTGTTAATGAAATGTTTCTTAGGTTGAATCCCATTGTCAATGAAATTGCCGGATGTTCGGAGAAGAAGGTCTTGGAAGACATTGACATTTGTCGGAAGATGCTTGATGTTGTGCCATTTAGTTTCAATCTACTTGTGACCTTAATTCGAGCATCCAAGTCAAAGCTCAAGAAGATGACACCGACAAAGCTCCTCGGGCAACTCAACTCATATAAGATGCGGCTTCTTGAAAGTGAAGAATCCCCGCTCAACAAGAAGTCAATTGCTCTCCCCGCCAAAGCTAAAAGTGGGAAGAAGAAGATTGAAGTTGAAGAAGATGATGATGATGATGACTCCGATGATGCAATTCCGGAGATTGAAGAATTGGCCCTCCTTGTCAAGCGGTCAAGAAAGTTGATCAAGAAGATGAGCTTCCACGGTGGATCATCCTCTTCAAGACGAAGACCTATCTCCGAGATGCGTTGCTATGAATGTGGAGAGAAGGGTCACATGGCGGCGGATTGCCCAAAAAGTAAAAAGAACAAGCACAAGGCAAGGAATCAAGAGGAAGATGAGGATGACGACAAGAAGAAGTACCGTCACTACCGCAAGAGCGATCACAAATCAAAGGAGAAGAAAAAGGCTCTTGCCGGTCAAAAGACCAAAAAGGAAGATAGTTCAACCTCATCATCCTCTCAATCCTCCTCCGAAGAAGAAGATACTAGAGCTCATGGGCTAGCCGGACTTGCGATCAAGGAAAATGCCCCTCCGGCTCTTCCCAAGCAAAAGCTTTGTCTCACCGCCAACACACAAGAAGAGGTGATTGGGGAATGGATTACCGATGATGAAGGCTCTTGGGCGGACTCCTCCGACAATGAAAGCACCAAAGTATCCGGAGTCTCTATTGCAAATATTAGCGCCACTACTCAGGAATATTATGATACCCAAATTCGACAAACGTATGTAAAGAGAAAACAACTTTATTAATAAGATAGGGTGCGGTGAATCCGCACACTATTTAGTGTAGCCCCCGACTTACTACTTAGTCAGGTACGACTGAGTAGCAAGTCAAAGAAAAAAACATTGTACAAAGTTCAAATACAGGATTCAAGAATAAAGTTGACGTAGCTACTAAATGTTCTAGGTATTAGGCACGTCTGATCCATCTTCACACTTTAGCCGGTAAGCCACCGGGCGGGTCACTTCATCAATCACATAAGAGCCTTCCCAGAGTGGGGAGAGTTTATGCTCCTGGTTCGTATTCCTTAGGAACACCAGATCTCCCTTGGAGAATGCACGGCCCCGTACGTTGCACTGATGGTAGCGACGCAGGCCTTATTGGTACTTAGCCGACTGGATCATTGCTGCTTCCCTGGCTTCCTCGAGCCGATCGAGGTCTTCTAATCTCCCTTCATCTGACTAGTTGTCCTCGTAGCTGTGGACTTGCGGAGACCGAAACTTCAATTCAATCGGGAGAACCGCTTCTGAGACATAAACTAAGAAAAAGGGAGTCTGTCTGGTCGCTCAACTTGGGGTTGTTCTGAGCCCCAAAGAACCGAAGGTAACTACTTGACCCAACGCTTGGCATATGGCTTTAGATGATCGAAAATCCTCACTTTATGTCCTTGTAAAATTAATCCATTGGCACGCTCCACCTGCCCGTTGCTTCTTTGGTGGGCCACCAAGGCGTAACAAATCTTAATGCCCAACTCCTCACCCCATTTTTGGAACTCGCTGCTTTTGAACTGAATGTCGTTGTCGGTGATGATTCGATTTGGCTCGCCAAAACGCATGACGATGTCCCAGAAGAACTTGCATGCTTTAACAGCCGTGATGTCCACGACCGATTTGGCTTTAATCCATTTTGTGAACTTGTCAATGGCGACGAAAAGATGAGCGAATCCACCTTGGGCTCGCTTTAGAGGGCCCATCATGTCCAGATTCCAAATGGCGAAGGGCCAGGTGATCAGAATTGTCTATAGATCCTGAGTCGGCATGTGAATCTACCGTGCAAAGAATTGTCATCCGTCCCACCTGTGCACTATATCGTCCGCATCCGTTACGACAGTCGGCTAGAAGAATCCTTGTCGGTAGGCCTTGCCCACGAGAGTACTTGCTGCCGCATGATGTCCACATTCCCCCGAGTGGATATCATTTAACAGATCCTTGCATTCTTGCTCAGATATGCAACGCCTTAGAACCCCGACTACCTTACAGTTTTTGGTTCGGCGTGTTACGCACTCGGCCAGGCTACGATCATCTGGTAACTCATCACGGAGGAGGTAATCCAAGTATGGCTGCGTACCATTAACTGCCGTATGCCGAGCGATATGGCGACGTGAAGACCGTGGATGAGTGCCTCGTACTCACCGGCGTTGTTGCTGAGTGGAAACAGGAATTGAAGGACGTACCATAGATTCTTGCCAGTTGGAGATATGAGCAAATTCCCAGCCCCCATGCTGCTGAGCATGAGGGAACCACCAAAGTACATTATCCAGTACTCCAGATTCTCCTTTGCTGCTGGGGTTTGGGCCTCCGTCCATTCCACAACGAAATCAGTGAGTGCTTGAGATTTGATGGCTAGTCGAGGCTTGAATTTTAACTCAATGGCTCCAAGCTCAACTGCCCACTTCGCTATTCTCCCGGTGGCTTCCCGGTTGTGGAGTATATCCCCAAGCAGGAAGGAAGTGACCACTGAAATCTCACGATCTTGGAAGTAGTGCTTAAGTTTCGGCGATGTGTTGAGCACGGCGTACAAAATCTTTTGAACATGAGAATACCTCGTTTTGGAGTCGCCTAATATTTCGCTGACGAAGTAGATTGGGCTTTGTACCTTCTTTAGGGGAGCCTTCCTCATCCCACTTCCCAATCAATGCGCTGCTGACTACGTGAGTCGTGGCATCGATGTAAAGTAGGAGAGGCTCTTGGGGCATGGGCGAGACCAACACTAGTAATGTAGTGAGGAATGTCTTGAAGTCTTTGAAAGTTTCTTGTGCTTCTACGGTCCACTGAAAATCGTCTTGTTGGCGTAGGAGCTTAAAAAAAGGCATATCGTGTTCCCCGAGTCGAGAAACAAATCGGTTGGATGCATCCAGTGAGCTTCTACACATCCTTCTAATTGGTCGGGGGCTTCATCTTCATGATCACACTGATTTTCTTCGGGTTTGCCTTAATCCCCCGATGAGATACCATGAATCCGAGCAATTTACCGGATGGAACTCTGAAAGTGCACTTCTTGGGATTTATTTTCATTTGATATACCCTTAGCCTATCGAATGTCTCGGCCAAATCTTTGATGAGATCGGGTTTGGTTTGAGTCTTCACAATGACATTGTCGACAAAAGCCTCCACGTTGCGGCCGAGCTGAGTGTGAAAACACTGCTGTATGGTGTGCTGATAAGTTGCGCCAGCGTTTTTCAGCCCGAACGGCATTGTGATGTAGCAGAAAGCACCAAAAAACATGATAAACGATGTCTTGATGCAATCCTCTTCCTTCAGCTTGATCTGATGATAGCCTGAGTATGCGTCTAGAAAACTTAAGAGCTCGCACCCGGCGGTGGAATCCACCACTTGGCTGATGCGGGGGAGCCTGAAAGTATTCTTGGGACAGGCCTTGTTGAGGCCTGTGTAGTCGATGCACATACGCCATATCTTGTTTTTCTTTTGCACCAGGATCGGATTTGCTAACCACTCGTGATGGTATACCTCCTTGATGAACCGTGCCACCAACAATTTGGTAATTTCTTTCCTGATTGCTTCCTTCCGATCTGGTGCGAATCTTCGCAAACGTTGTTTAATCGGCTTAGCCTTGTCGTCAACGTGCAAAGAATGCTCAATCACCTCCCTCGGAACACCAGGCATATCTAAAGGCTTCCAAGTGAACACATCCTAGTTTCCCTAGAGGAAAGTGACGAGTGCGTCTTTCTATTTGCTATCGTGCCCTGTCCCAATCACAGCTGTTTTAAACGGATCAGACGGGTCCTATTTCCTGGTTTCCTCGGTCGACTGGATGGAGGTTTTGGCTTGCTTTTTGGCTGATATGTCTCCCTCTTCCTAGAGAGAAATGACTGCCTGCCTGATCTTCTCCATCTCAGCCGAGGTCTCAAGTGTCTGCGCCATCTCACAGCTTTGGCTGTCGCAAACTAGAGACTACTTCATGGCGCTGGGTATGGCGATTATGCCATTGGGGCCTGACATCTTCATGAGGAGATAAATGTAATTAGGAACCGCCATAAATTTGGTGATCCTTGGCCTTCCCAAGATGGCATGGTATGCCATCTCGAAATCGGGCACTTCAAAGCTCAGACTGTCGGTCCGATAGTTCTCCTTGGTCCCGAACGTAACGGGCAGCAAAATCTATCTATGTGGCATGGTGGGCGTCCCGAGGATTACCCCGTGGAAAGGAGATGATCCCTGCCATAGCTCAGAACGAGGAATCTTCATCTGATCCAAGGTATTGACGAAGAGGATGTTAATCCCGCTTTCGCCATCGACCAGGACCCTCTTCAACTTGTTTCGCCAAACGACCGGATCCAGCACCAGTGGGTACCTGCCGGGGAAGAATATCCAATCCAGGTGGTCCGTCCGATCAAAGGTGATGGGGACCTCGGACCAGCGCAAGTATCTGGGGGTCGCAAGTAGAATCGCGTTGATCTCCCGAGTGGTAAGCTTTTCCTTCCGCTTGGACTCATACCCGTCAGAACCCCCAAATATGTTGATGATATCACGCTCAGCGTCTTGGTAATCCCCATCTGGCTTCTTGCCGTGTCCTCCTTTGGCTGCCGACTTCTTGGAGTTGTCGGCAAACTTCTGCAAAATAAGGCAATCCTTGGCAGCATGCTTACCGTTGGGGTATAAGGGGCACACTGCCTCCATGACCTTGTTGTAGTCGTTGTCGTTGGGGGGCTTAGGTTGGTTACGCTCCACATTGGCGATCAACTCGTTCCCCTTGCACTTCTTGTCTTTTGGTTTGCCCTGTTCATCGTTGGGCTTCTTCTTGGAGCCTCCGTCATGGCCGCCATGATGATTCATGATGGCCTCTTCGGCTTTGGCTTCTTGATCTGCCATCATGAACATGTCCTTGAGAGTTCGCGGGGGTTTCAAGTCATTTGCCTGATCAACTCCTCGGATTTGCATCCAGCAACGAAAACATCAATGACCGTTTGCTCCGAAACGTCCCGGATCTCGTTCTTCTTCTTCGTGAAGCGCTTGATGAACTCGCGGAGAATCACATTCTTGCATAGGTCCCCTGGAAGTTTGCGATGAATTGCCCCTGAAGGTCGTCCAAAGACTCGATAGAGTTCTCTAGGAGTCCTGTGAGCAAAGTTTGGGCAGTTGGGGTCAGAGCGACAGACAGATAGTTCTCTATCACGTTCTGATTGCCTCCTGCCATGCTGACTGCTAAGGCGTAAACTTGTAGCTAGTTCCTCGGGTCCTTCTCACCATGGAATTTGTCGATGCCTTTCAAGTTGAAGCCATCGGGCCAGACCACTCGGCAAAGATCCAGGGTGTACGCCTGAATTCCTTTCAAGGGTCGTGGGGATCTACTGCGCTCTTGCTGCGGGCCATGGCGGTGGTGTTCTTGATGGGGATCGTGCCGACTAGCGGTACTTTTGGCATGGTCGTCGTTGCGCCGACTGTGATAACTGCGGGAGTTCCACTTGCCGTCGATGCGTTCCCACCTCATGGCTTCTATGTCATGGCAAAGGTCGTGGCCCGTCGATCGGTTTGACCCGTCGGCGGAGGAGACGTGCGCCTTGCTCCGATTGCGCGCGGAACGGCTGTTTGCTGTCATGGGCATCGTCGGAGCCGAGTTCGCCTCGTTCTGCTGGATGGCTGCCATCTTGACCACAGGTGTTGCTCGGGCCAAGGTCTGGATGAGCGGGCTGTCTTCGGGAAGCTACAGCGCCATGGTCTCCAGTAGGGTCTTCGAAGCAACGATGTTTGCTTGAGGAGTCGTGTAGACATTGTGATCCCTCAGTTTGATCGCGCGAAGTTCATTTTGGACATTGCGGCCGCGGATGCGGAGTTGGCGCATGCGATCTTGATCTTCAATGCGGCGCTGGCTTGCATCGACCGCCTCCGTGGCGGCCGCTTCGTTCCCGGCTGGTTGAGAAGTGGAGTGATGGTCTCTTGTGCCGAGGACGTAGACTTCATTGTAGTTGCAAATCTTAGTGCTCTCGTCGAATTCAAAGTCCGAGTGAGATCGGTTGACCTGCTCGCTCTGTCTAATGGGTTTGCCAGCATTGATGACACCCACGAACATGGTCGAGTCCGGTCGGATTTCTCCGACTGGATTAAGAGATCGATTCTCAGTGTGGTCACCTCTTGTCCCGAGTCTAGGGAGGGTCTGCGTGAAGGTCCCAGCAGAGTTCCTGAGCCCGAAGAGAGATCGGATATGAGGTGTCGAGACTCCCTCGAATTGGATTATGTCTGTATCCGAGGAAGTATCACCGCCGAGTCCTTCTCCGCGTGCTTCGAGGGAAGGTGTGAGGTGGAATTGCCGGTGGATCAATCTGCCGAAAGCGCCTGCAGAGTTCTCCAAACCAAACGGCAAGGGAGATGACGAAACGCCTGTACCTTCTTGTATGATGATCTCCCCAGGGGGAGGGATGAAGATTGCCGATGCCGTCGGCCAACGAAATCCAGGGATCCGAAGCGTAAAGCTTGCCCTGGCATGAGGACGACGGACAGTGATCTTGGAAAAGCCATCTAGCTTGAACGATGATGTTGACGCAGGCCCCTACCTGGCGTGCCAACTGTCGACTGGTGGCTAATTAGGTGTCATTGTCGGTAATGAATTTGTTGCGGGGCAATGCGGTAGAACCAAAGTAGATGGTAACACAAGACAAGGATTTATATAGGGTCAGGCCTTCAACTCAGAGGTAATACCTTAGTCCTGTGCTCTGGGATTACATGTCTGCGTGAATTCGCAGATGAAGATGTAGATGATGAAGATGATTCTATGACCCCTACCCCTCCCTTTATATAGTGTAGGGGATAAGGTTACATGGCTCTATCCAGTACAAGATACCAGATTCTATTATTTCAGCACATGATATGCACCGACATTTACAGGTATGGATCTCCTAATTACATGGATCTAAACTCTATCCTTAGGAACATCCTTGGCAACCAAGTTATGTGTAGCCCGAGTGGTCATCATTCCTATCCAACCAGCTTGGATCGGCCCCCATTTGTTACCTCATGGGCCTTTTAGAGGATACCCAGGGCGGCCCATGTAGTCCACACTGTGTGGCCATGTAAAGCCCATGTGTGAGGCTGGTTATAGAGTGTGTGGGGTGAGTAAATCTGAGCCCTTCATAAGATAGCTTATGTTATGAGAAAAACATGAAAGTGGAAGTTCATCCAGTTGTCCTATACAATGAGGGGTGGAGGCATGCCTCCAACATAAGTCTTGTGCTATGGTTTTGGTGTTTGTATTATGCTCCTAGAGAACTTTGCCCACCGTGGTGTGGCTGTGAAAAACCGCTGAGCAATAAAAAGTAGTTTCACAAAAAACTTTCTATCTTGTTCTTAATATTGCTCATATGTTTGATATATTTCTCTTTGATTTTTTTTTTTGTTTGCAAGTTTCTCCGCCTCCCCTTCTTCCACGGGCTGTCACTTGTTTGATTCATGTTGTTTTAAGGTTGCACATATCATCTAAGACCCCTTGGAACCTACGAGAAACTAACATGTTCATGTCTTTCTTGTTCATCTCGATAGAGTAGTTCTTTTTGTGCAACAGTTAATGTAGGTCTAGAAAATTAATACAGATTTTTTGAGTGATTCTTAAAGGTGAAGGTGGCTTACTTCTATATCCATCGGTGGAAACAAATAATTGAAGTCATCCGGATGCACCACTTGGAAGCTATGAGGTGAATACTGAAGTCCAGACATTTTGATCGAACTTTCTAGGAGACCGGTTTATGTGATTTTTCATATTTTTTGTCATGAATCTTGCGCTGAAATTTTAAGGATAGTTGCACGACTCACTAGTCTGTTCCGAGAAAATCTATTAATTTATTGGAGTCACAGAATGGCAGAGACAATAACTTTACCCAAGGGCTCTTTCTATTGGAATCTTCTTTCAAATTTCCCTACGGTAGATGACAAGTACTACACAAAGCCGAAAAAATTGATGATTTGCCACTCCCAACATTGGCGCTCGCTAAAATTGCCACTCTGTGTGTATTACATGTGGGACCATCCGAGTGTATTACACGTGGGCCAGAGTGGCATTTTAGCGAGCGCCAATGTTAAGCCTCCCATGTTCTTCGGAGTTGATTTTCCTTTTTGGAAGCCTGGGTTGGAGTCGTATATTATGGCTTATGGGTAACATATGGTTGAAGGTGAAAAATCCCTTCGAGGTTCCTACCGATGATCAAGTCACACCGAGAAACCAAGTTAATATCGAGTCGAACACAAACGCTTGAAACTTTCTCATTCAAGTGTTGAGTCGCAATGATTATGAGCGGGTTTCTTACATCAAGTCATCCACAACATCTGGACTACCCTTTGGGCTTACCATGAGGTGTCATAATAGATTAAGACTCCATGGGAAGATCAATACAGGAGGGAGTACAACTGGTTCACTCAGAATCCATGTGAATCGATGGATTCTTGAGGTAGTCCATTCAAAAAAATTCTCAGCAATCTCCGATTAGTTGGTACTACATACGCTGATTCAGAGAACGCACATCACTTTCTCTCTGCTATTAATGTGAAGGTTTGTGTTGATGATTGGAAACTAGGCTTCCTAGTCGAGCTTATTTTTGAATTGTGATATCAAGAACACATTTCTGTCATAATCACAAGCTTTCACATTTAGCCATGTGGTGGTTTGCACATTCATCCCCATCAGCTAATAAGCTCGCCTTTGCACTTGACTTCATCACACTTCTACACAGTCTATATTTTGATATATCTTTATCAATTGGCAGCGTGCCTCTTAAAATATAACATAATAAAATGATAAGCTAGATCACCACGTGGATTGCGTCAAAACTCGACGGCCAAAGCTGTCGAGAAAGACCATAAAACCATCGAGAGAAGTATTTCTAAATGGGTGACCATCGAGATTTTGCTCTCGAGACAGCCCAGTCGAGAATAAAGCCCTGTCTCGACGGCCTGACTATCGAGAATACCTGCCTCAACGGCTTTAGACCAACCGTCGTGTTAACGAACTAGTCCAGGTGTGACATGAGGCGAGAACATTTATTGACGGCCGTAAGCCGTCGAGAAAGATACGACGCAGGCCGTGTGCACACTCGGCCAAGCCCAATCGGTTATTTTCTATGGCTTTTGGCTATTGATATTGATCATCCGCCTGTGGCTTGCACTAGCCTAGCCTGCGCTGCCAGGTGGGCCCTTCCCACTTAATCTCGATGGCTTATGGCCATCGATAAGCCATTTGAGATTGATCATCAAAGCCCCGGCCCCACCCAGCGCTTGTAGGTAGGGTCACCCTTGTTAATCTCAACAGCCACTCCTTGGCCATTGGGAATAATGATTGTGCACGGATTTGTTTTTGAAAAATTACAAAATACACCAGAATTTTGTAGATGCTACTACACCCAGCAGCAACAGCTGCAACATGCAAACCCTAAAAATAACCTACGCATTCAAATATCCCACATTTTCACGTATATACATAGTTCTATAAATATCAATACCACATATATATTGAACCACAATCATATGGCACATACAAGTAGTTTATCACGCATACAAGCATCATACAGAGGCAGATTACGGTTGCGGTGGCGGGGTGCGGAAGAGCTGCTCTGCGAGTTTGGGGTTGCGGTGGCGGGGTGTGGAAGAGCTGCTCTGCGAGTTTGGCAACCAAGTTTCCGGAGGCGTGTTCACCCTGTTGCACGTCGTCCTAAGGAGGTGGCACGTAGGATGGAGGCGTAGACATGGCAGAACCCAAACCCTACGAGATATTACAAGTAGGCATTTGACAAGTTTTATATATCCTATACGACAGCGTATTGGTTTGGCACAAGTGACTCACCGTTGGATCACGGAACCAAGGACATTCGATGTTCGGGCAGTTGTGTGTGGGGATGAAGGGTCGGCTATGTCCCTGCAAAGCCGCCTTGGCCAATGTAGGAGCCTGGAAGGGTTGGGTGCCTAACGCAGACGGCCGGTCTACCTGTGTTGGGGCCCGCCGTCACCACCTGGCTCGAGGAGCTGCCAGCAAGCCCCGCGTGACCGCTTGGACCGGCCTGCACATATATGAGTTCATTAGTTCACGTGAAAAGATATTCATATCGAGAATGAAATAAAGTTGTGTGAACACGTTACCCCAGTAAGGAATGCCTCAAGCTCTCGTAGCCTTCTGTCATAATCCTCTTATGCAGCCCTTAGACTCTACTGCTTGGCCCTTATCATCTCTATATCATTGGCACACTCCTCCTCATGCCTCTTCTGCTGCTGCTCCCTCTCCCTCAGGTGACGGGTCTTACCCCCGCTCTGGTTAGCCCAAACCTCGGGCATGTACTCTGAAGACCTACAACATATATAAAATATCAGTCAACTTTGTTGTTGCAATCATAATGTATGAGTGGGCAAAAAAGATCGCACCGTAGGTGGTCACCACCGATCGCCAGCCGCCCATGAGCCTTGCCCTCCATACGCTTATGGATCAGGTAAGGGTTAAGGGGAGCTGTCTCTAGATTGCTCTCCTCCTCGTGCTCCTCTCTATAAGCGTCCTTGTAGCACTCCTGCGTGCCATTGTGTTAGTCAGAATTATAGACATGAATATAATGTAATGTTGTCGATACTTACCAAATGGAGATATGCATGGGGATCTTAGGTGGGTTGTCCACCAGGCGGCACCTTATTCGTGTGGGCCTGCTTCCACACATCCATCGGGCTTGTTCTAACCCCTGTCTTCGCCAATTAAATTGTAGTATGATCAAAATACGTATTAGTAGGACAATCTGAAGTGATTAAGAATGAAAAAAGTAATATTTACCAGTTTCCTCCCCAACTGTGTGATCGACCACCTCCCGGTGTTAGACTTATAGTACTTGATGCCCCTATTCTTCTTGGCCTTCTTTGACTTCTCCTTCCAGCTGAGGTTGTCCCACTTCCTCCCTATAGCCTCCTAGGCATCCTCCTGAGACCACTCGGACCGCACCTGGTTGTATTGATCGGCCGTAAAGTACAACTGACGAGCCACCTGGGGCATGAGGTTCTGCTGCTCCCATCTCCTACAAAAAAAACGACAAGGTGGAAACTAGGAACGAACACATAGAACTTAAAATATTGTTAGTAAAGGCTACTGACCTGTTGTACTCCTGAACGATCGTGACAAGTGCATTGGACATCATGTCCTGTACCCTCTGCTTCGCGGTCCTTTCGATGACAGGAGCAAAGTCGGACTGTTCAAGGCCTTCTTGCGGGTCGAACCCGAGTTGCAGTGGGGTATAACAACAGATGTGGTTAGAAGAAAAAAGAAATGAATGTGCAAGTTATTGTGTAGCTTACCCACAATTCGCGGAAGACCCGATCCGCGGCAATGCTATCACCATGTGGAGTTAGCCTGTAGTCGTTCCAACTGTACGCCGGTCTTGTCGTCCTGCCCTGGGTGAGCATCCTAGGGTAGTACTGCCTCGTCAAGGTGCCAAGTGTTGTCGCAAGCGGGTGCCTCTCGTTGACGTCCACCGTGGAGATATTGCCACACATTTAAAACAACGGTAGGACAGGTTTGTATAACTAAAATCAAAAATGTCAAAAAAAAGTTAGGGGATACAAAAGGGTGTACCTATCACCGTCAATCTAGATCGCTGGTCATCTAGACTGCTGAGGTGGTGCGGCCCTCACCTTGTTTGGGCCCCTTTTCCTCCTACCTACCTGAGAGGACGACCCTGCCTACATAGCTCCTGCCCGGCCTCAGAGGCCTCCTCCTCCTCCTCTTGAGCATGCCGCGAGGGGTTGGCGAACCTGCGCTGCGACATATCCTGCATATGACAATTAATAAAACTTAGTCGCTTAAATAATGTAAATTGTGACATACCCAAAAATTAACCAAATTTTAGCAGTAAATTTTTCACAAAAATCATTTTGAGCCCCTAGAAACATCCCCTAATTTTCTGAGAATTTTCGAAAACAATTCCCATTTTATTCAATTAAAGAAATCTCTTCTTTTATCTATCCAAAAATATTCATCCCATAAAATATCAACTTTTATTCCATCATTATCTTCCTCTCATTTTTCTGGATTTTTAGAAACCAATCTCATATTTTTCTGAGCTCCCTACAATTTCCTATGAATTTCCAACACCTAAAATCTTTTTCTTGAAATTCAATTAATCCTTTCCTTTTCTGGATTTTCGCGGATTACGCTTTCCCTTTTTGCAAATACGCCTTCAGTGTGTCTCCTTCTCCTCCTCCCCGGTGCCTTAAGTGGCAATCAATGGCCCAAATTCTTTCTTCCAGATTAGATGCACCAGATTAAGCTACGTCAGCACCACATACCCGTTCGGTTTAATCGAATCTAACGGCGCCCATTGATTCACCCTGAAATCCAACGGTGCCCCTGTCTCTTCCTTTTCCCAACAGCGCCACCACCTCAATACCGCCGGCGCCGCCGCCTCTGCCGTACCGCTCGCCAGTTTTGCATGCCGCCGACGATTTCAACCTCCTCGGGCCACAAAAACACCTTCCACGGCATCGGCACGTCACTGCCCATCTTATACACCTCATCGCCGCCCCTTGTTCGCAACCCATTCGCCGGAATTTCTCGCCGACGTTCTCCTCCACCCACTGATTTTCTCTCGGGCCACTGCTGTGCTCCCCGCCTATAAATAGGCCTTTCCCCGGCGCTAGCATCGCCAAGCCACCTCTCCTCCACCACCCTCCTCTCCTATCCTCACCGGAGCATCACCACCGACGACCTTCCCCGCCGCCGCCACACTGAGCTCGCCGCGCCGCCACACTGAGCTCGCCGCGCCGCCACCTCCGGTCATCCCATGCACCGCCGCCACCCCGGATTGCTCCCCATACTACCAACCACCCTAGACGAGCACCACCTCGCCGTCTCCGGCCAGCCTCGTCGCCGGTGAGCACCTCCTCGTCGCGCCCCCTCTTTTTCCCTCTCTCACTTGCTGTCGTGTGGGTCCCCCTTGTCAGCGCTTGCGCTGAGCTGAGCCTGCACAACACCATTTCTAAATGGGCCGGCCCAGTCCTGGCCAATTAATTCATTTTCTTTTCAAAATTTCAGATTTAACTTCTCATTTTGCATAAAATAGCAAACCTCCTCCAAAAATTCGGCCAAAATTTTCAAAAATCTATAATTCAACCTAGTATTTTATAAAAATATAAAATACCCCTTTCTTAGTTTTAAATTTCAAAAATAAAATGTTTATCCTTCTGTTTCTATAGAAAAATACTTTTAAAATTTCTTCCCGATTTTCCAAAATTCTCAAAATACCAAATAAAAATATTTCATCTTTTTGTCATGTTTGAATCGAGGAATATTGAACGGATATAGCTTGTTAATTAATGTACTAAATAATGTTTAAATTTTAGAATTTCAATTTTAGTAGTCAAAAATTCAAAAAATTGCTAGGTGCGGGCGTGCGTGTATTGATTATTGAGTAGTGGGAAAAACTTAAATTTAAAATTACAAATGAAAATAATTTAAATTGAAATGCGATTTTTAACGTTGCTTTGATCACATGAAATACGAAACTCCAGGTGAACTTCTCCGGAAAGCTTTAGGTTTCAAAGGGGTGACCTCAAAGGAAGTTCTAATTTTTTTGATTTTTTTCTAGGTGTGTAATTCCTAGTAAAAAGTAACATGGAACAGTTTGAACATTTGAAATTAGGTTTTTCAAATTTATAAAATTTAAACAGAGTGGTTTGACCATTGATGAACTTTAGGGGGGCTTCCCTCGAGACAGGCACTGTTATCGACGGCTTTGGTGTATGCCGTCGATACTAAGGCCCTTACTCGACGGTAGTCAAAGGAAACACTCGGTATAGTTTGTTTCGACGGTTTCCATACTAGCCGTCGAGACTACCTTCCCCGACGAGTGTGTCGACTGCTTGAACCTAGGCCGTCGACACTGACCTCGCTTAGTGTCGACGGCCAAATACTAGCAGTCGACACTAACATGCCCATACTTCTTGATTTATTTGTTCCGTAAGGCCGTCGACTGATGGAATTTGCGGTCACGTTGTTGACGGCCTAGGGTTAGGCGTCAAGACTGGCCTAGTTATACAGGGCACGCGGGCTCGGGGACTTAGCGAAAACGCTAAGTCCCAAGCCTCCACGCCGCAGCGCCGCGCCGCCTCCACGCCTCCTCTCGCCGCGCCGCCTCCACGCTGCAGCGCTGAGCCACCTCCCGCCGCCGCGCCGCGCTCTCCCTGCCGCCGGCCGCCTCCACTCCACGCGTTCCTCCCGCCGCCGCCGAGCCTCCTCCACGCCGCGCCGCTGCTGCTGCCGCGCGCCGCCTCCCGCCCGCCGACTTCTCCTGCCGCCGCCGAACGCCTCCCGGCCAGCCGCCGTCTCGCCGCGCCGCCTCCCGCCGCTCGTCCGCGGCTGGCCCTATCCGTCGCCTCCTCCACCACCGGACCGCCCAGCGCCACGTCCACCGTCCGACCTCCACCGCGCACCGCAACGACATCGAGGTACTTTCCCGGGCTTTTTTTTCAAATGTTGGTAGTGTAGTGTCGACGACCAATAATGTTTAGTCGAAACTAATTATAATATAATCATGATTAACAATAATTACATTATTTAAAATAGTAAAAAAATTTAAAATAGTTTGAAATATATTTAAAATTTAGGAAAATAGTATAGAATATAATAAAAAATTTAGGACAATAAAATAAAATGTGTTTTTAAAAATATATTAAACTGTTTGCCGTGTGATTTGCTAGCGTCCGTGGATTAGTTTAGGGCACGTCACCTAGCCGTACGTCACCCGTTCGGAAACGGCACATCTCGTATGGAACACGGACGGTGATTCGTTGTGTTCTAATACGAGATGTGACACGCGTTTCCAAATTGTCCAGTGGAGCACCTTTTGGGCGTCCCAGTGGACAGCCTACGAAGGACCGTTCGAGCACACTTCACGTTGTGGTACCGGAGGGTTTGAGATGAGGTTTTCAACAGCATAACCCTAAGAGGTTCTCCTGTGCATAAAATAAGTGCTTCGGAGTTTTTATCGACCCCCTGGCCATCATTGCACTAGGAGAACCCCTAGGGTTATGCTGCTGAAATCTTGTCTCGAACCCCCGGTACTGCAGCGCAACGTGTGCTCGATCGGTCGTTCATAGGTGGGTTTAGAAGCCTTCCAAAGCCTAATATAAAACCCTCACGTGCGACGATGGCTGGCAACTCAGATGGAAGAAGACAGGAGTTGGATGTATGAAGGATGGCAACGGAACGGACACCACTCGGACGAATGGTATGATAAGACCGAGATATTACTGAATCGTGCTTTTCAGGATGCTCGAAACGATAACACCCGGGTAACTTGTCCGTGTGTTGATTGCAGGAACTGCAGGAAAAGAACCCGCGCTCAGATGGAGATAGACCTGTATACACATGGCTACAAGGCCGAGTACCGTCGATGGGTCTATCATGGGGAGAGTCGGTTAGCGGAGCCACGACCATCGCCGCCACCAACAGACGAAGGTTTCGATGAGATTGACCGGGTGAATGATATGATGGATGACTTCGGTCATAATTTCCCGGACGCTGAGCCACCCACAACGTTGTCTAACTTCATGGAGTTTCTCGAGTCTGCAAAACAACCTCTGCATGATAGCACAACAGTGGCCCTCTTGTCTGTTGTGGCTCGTATGTTAGCACTTAAGTGTAAATACAACTTTTCTATCAACTGTTTCGACAAGCTCATATCGTTGTGGTGTGATGTCCTTCCGGAAGGCCATAAGATGCCTTCTAGTTGGTACGAGTGTGAAAAACTGATAGGTGGTCTCGGAATGCCATATAAGAAGATACACTATTGCCCGAACCATTGTATGTTGTACTACAAAAATGATGCGGGTAAACAGTCTTGTGATAAATGTGGGGAGTCAAGATATGTCGAGGTAGAGGACGCTCAAGGAAACAAGAGGCAGACTAGTATGGCGAGGAAAGTGCTTCGTTACTTCCCGCTGACGAAACGTTTGGAACGGTGTTTCATGACCGAAGAGACGGCGCAACAGATGAGGTGGCATAAGGAGGGTAAAAGGCCGAAGGGCGATTTGATGATACATCCGTCAAACGGGGACGTGTGGAAGAAATTTGATCAGAAACATCCGGACTTTGCAACTGATCCGAGAAATGTGCGTCTGGCAATTGCCACCGATGGGTTCACCCCTTTCAATATGATCACTGCGTCGTATTCCTGTTGGCCAGTGTTCACTATGCCTCTGAACCTTCCGCCGTCACATTTAATGAAAGAGGAGTTCATGTTTCTATCTCTTATCGTGCCTGGGCAAAGAATCCTGGAAAGAATCTTGATTTTTTCCTGAGACCTTTGGTCGAAGAGCTGAAAGAGTTATGGGAGAATGGAGCAGTCACGTATGATAGGAAGATGAATACCAATTTTCGCATGAGGACTGATTTTATGTGGTCTATTCATGATTTTCCGGCGTACAGAATGTTTCAGGATGGAGCACGCACGGCAAGCTAGCATGTCCCGCTTGTATGGATGATACGGACGCTTCCAGTTAACACACGGGGGTAAGGCATGTTGGTTTGATTGTCACCGTGGTTTTTTGAAGCCAGATCATCCCTTCAGAAAACAGAGAAATGCGTTTCGAAAAAACACCGTTGTGAAAGGACAAAAACATCCCCGACTGACCATAGCTGCCATCAAAGCTTTGCAATCAAAGTTGGTGGAAGGCACAAAATGGAATCTATGAGGGTTACGGTCTGTCGCACCATTGGATGCACAAGTGTAGCTTATACTCGCTTCCTTATGCAGAGGATTTGTTATTGCCACACAACTTCGATGTCATGCACCAAGAGATGAATGTGGGACAAGCAATCTTTGCGACCAGTCTCGACATTCTAGACAAGAGTAAGGATAATGTGAAAGCACGTCTCGATTGCGCTGAAATATGCAGTCGACCATCAATGAACCTCATAGAAGGAAGGTAAAAAAAGCCCAAGGCTTTGTACTGCCTAACAGTCACCCAAAGGAAAAAAGTTCTTGAGTGGATCGAAGGACAGTTGAAGTTCCCTGATGGGTACGCATCAAATATTGGTCGTGGTGTGAATGTTGCTCAAGGAAAGATACACGATATGAAAAGCCATGACTTTCATATATTTGTACGTGATCTCATTCCGGTCGTGTTTCGTGGTTACATACCTGAGGACGTATGGAGAGCTTTTGCGGAATTGAGTTTTTTCTATAGAAAACTATGTGCTAAAGAGATAAAACTGTCTAAGATGGTTAAGCTCGAAGAGGAGATTGTTGTGCTTGTGTGTAAGCTTGAGAAAATATATGTTCCTTGATTTTTTAACCCAATGGAGCATCTACTGATTCATTTGCCAGCCGAAGTGAGGTTAGGAGGTCCCGTTCAGTACAGGTGGATGTATCCTGTGGAGCATCGCCTTAAAGGGGTTAGGGCAAACGTGAAAAATAAGGCTCGCGTCGAAGGTTCGATAGCAGAATCATACTATATGCAGGAGATAACCCACTTTTGCAATAAATATTTGGCGAGAGAGCACAATGTCAATATTCAGGTACCAAGATACAACACAGTTTGTAACAAACCTTAATCCGACTTAAAATTGTTTCTTGGGAAAGGCAATCCTGTGGAAAAAAGTAAATGACGAGAGTTATCAAGTGAAGAAAGGTTGATTGCACTATTGTACGTATTCGATAATATGAAAGAAATGGGGGACATGCAGAATCAGTTCATACAAAGGGAATGGACAGGGATGAATGAACCCAGTTCGGAGGAAAGAACAAAGTTGATGAAGATTTTGTCGACATAATTTGTTAAATTTTTTTTCTATCAAACAGTGCACGACTTATGCGAGCGTACACAACGATCTTCGTATTCTGTCGCGTGGACCTAGAACTAGCGTAAAAGTGCATGGAACTTATGATGTCAACGGGTTTCGCTTCAGATCGGCAATTCACGAAAGGTCGAAACCTAATTTAAAATCAATCAACAGTTGTGTACTATGCTACGGGGAAGATGGCACGGAGTACTATGGTATAATAGAGGAGATACTTGAACTAGTATTCGAGGGAAGTAAGGAACTATATGTTGTTCTCTTTCGTTGCATTTGGTTCGATCCTATTAAAGGGATTAGACATCGAGCAGAGCTAGGCTTGGTGGAGGTTAACCACACATCAAGGTTAAAAGGGTACGATCCATTCATCCTTCCCAACCAGGCTGAGCAAGTGTACTATCTGTCTTATCCATGTCATAAAGCAATGAAAGGTAGTACTAAACGCGGCGAGGAAGACCTTCGGTCATGGTGGGTTGTGTACAAAAATCGAAGGCCTGGAAGATTGGCTATCCCGACGTCCGATGATTATTACCAACCAGTACACGAGCAACGCATGAATGGCAATGTGGTGGTTGATATTGGGAATGGACTAGATAACCTCGTAGCCACAATAGATGACGATGTAAATGAAGAAGTAAATCTGCCCAACCAGCAAGCTCAGCAAACACAACAAGCACAGCCAGCACAACAAGAAGGGGAGGATGGCGAGCCTTTCGATGATCCTGTCGATGTAGACGATACATACTTCTAAGTTGATGGTATTTATAATGGTTAAATTATGTTCAATTTTGTTATTTTAATTTAACTAATATGCGCACTGACATTACTTCAAAATGCAGGATGCCACGCCGACAGTTCAGGAGGAGCTCCTCACAGGAGAGGACGACGACCACGACCAGGAGGTCCAGGAGGGCACTCCTGAGTCTGGCCAGGAGGGCACGCCAGACCAGGAGGACCTCGCACTGACACAGGAGTCTGGCGCCGCTGAGGGCTCTAGCCAGGATGGGAGCTCCCAGGGCAGTAAGAGGGGGCACAACAAGTTGCCCAAGGCAGCGAGATATCCTCACGGGCGGATCATGATCGAGCCGGATGGTGACAGGTAATATCCTAAGTCTCTAATTTGTTGTCAATTAAATCTACTAACTTGCTTTTATTCTCTGTAGCAACTTGTCCTGTGTCCACCCCAACAAAGCTGATACCCAGCCAGCTAATGCACTTGGCATCCTCGTGCGCCAGTACTATCCTGGCATGGTCGGAGAGGAGGTGGCACAACATCTCGCTTACTCTTGGGATGATTACAATGTGGCACCTCACGGGGACAGCACCGCCGCCGAAGAGATAAGGCAGGAGTTCTGGGTGAGTTCGCACATTTTTGTTTTTAAATATCACAGATGATTGGCAACTATTGTTCATTCGGATTTATTTCTTTCCAGCTTAGGTACCGCTCGCGTTCGGGGTTGGTGGAGGAGGACATCAATTCTGTGATGGATAGGAATGCCAAGCAGAAGGTGTAGGATCTGATGTCGAGTGCACGGGTCACCGCCGTTCAGGATTTCCATAGGTATTCACTTATTTTTTTGTCGTTTTTGGCACATGTGGTTCTAATACGAATAATTTACTTTGTCTTGTCAGGATTGTAAAGGGAGAGAAGATCACTTAGGCCGACGCGCGCAGGCTGTACCTCGAGGCTCAAGAGTACACGCAGGTTTGACCGGACTGGGTGTCGAACGCCCCGGATGCCTGGGAGGCCCTGTCGCAGCACTGGGCCAGCGAGGCGTTTAAGGAAAAGTCCTTGAAGGCCAAGAAGAACCGAGTAGCGATGACGAGCAAAACGACGACCGGGAAGTCATCGTTCGCTCAGCTAAGGAAAAGGATGGTAATGCTATTCCTTCACTATTTCGATCTGGTTTTCTTCTAATAAGGAATATATCAACACTCCACTTGTACTGTGCAGGGCGCCACGACTGGCCAACTTCCGTCTTGGCTGTCGGTGTTCCAGAGGGGCCACACCTCCTAGAAAAGGATGGCTCCTTCGGTCCTTTGGACCCTGTAGCTGCGCAGCGAGAGGTACGTAATAATTTATCAATTAGTTCGTACACAATCGTACATTCTAACTCGATTATCTTCACTTCAATGCAGGCACGCTACAGAGAGGCTTTCACTGAGAAGAATGGCGAAGAGAAGGACCCAGAAGAGGAGCCCCTTGACCCTCTGGTGATACATGAGGCTATGAGCGGGAAGGCTCATGGGAGGCTAGCGATCGGAGGGGACCACCTGAGGTATGATACTGTCTAATTTATGTACGTGTCAGCTCAGATTATATTTTGTAACCACTAACATCGCTTTGTTACAGGTCGGAGGATTACATGCCTCAGGTGAGGGCTGCCCACTCTCAAACGGAGAGCCGACGCGCCTTCGAGGCCCGCATTGAGAGGGAGAGGCAGCGGGAGAGGGAGGAGAGGGAGCGGGAGAAGGAGGAGAGTAGACAGCTGATGCAGGTGATGAGGGAGAGCCTAAGGACCCAAGAAGAAGCCAGACAGAGGCAGGAGGCGGAGATGGCGAGGCAACGATATGAGTTCAAGCAAAGGTTCGCCTATCTGGAGTCGCTCTCTCGACTGGGCGGGGTAATGTCCTTAAACCTAGTACTATCCATCCATATGTCGTTTATTGCAATTTCATTCACAAGTCCGGTGTCCATAAAATTTTAGGCTGGTCCCAGTGGTACTGCTGGCGGTCCGGCCTTCTACGGGGTCCGCCACCATTTCGTGGTGGATGGACACCGGCTCCCTACATCCCTTACGGTAGCCACACTACTCCACCAGGCGAATACATGGGTCCAGCTCGTCCACATGGTGGCTTGCCGTTTGTTACGGAGGCAGTAAGTCATTAACTCATGTTAATTCATGTTTGGAACCGTTTAAATGTGACGAAGTAATAATTTAATTGTTTTGTACACATGTAGGCTTCCGGTTCAGCGGCTCAAGGTGAAATTCGTGGTCAGGAGGGAGGAGACACATCGGTGAGCCAGGAAAATCCCAACTGGGTCACCGACCTCTTTGCGAGCGCCCCCCTGTTCACCTAGCAGCCTAATCCCCCAGAGAACCCACCGGGCAACGATTCTCCGCCAACCAACCCTGATCAGTAGCTAGCTAGCTTTACTTTTCAGTTTGTTACTTATAGTTGAATATATTCGTCTTGCATTTGTTACTTTATAGCTCGTGGTGATGAACTTCGACTTCAATGTGCTTGTGTCATGGATATCCTTTATATGTGCTATATTTGTGATTGTGGAGATGTGGTTGTGTTTAAATTTGTGTACTTTGTGGTTTGGTTGAATTGTGGTCGCATATATGCGACGAGGGGTATATATATGTATTGTCGGGCGCTTTGGGTTTGTAGTAAAAGTCGTTGTTCTGCTGTTATTAGAACATGCAAAGCAGCAGAAATTTGTTTTTTTTTCCACATTGGTTGCTTTTTTTCAGCTCTTCAGCTTTCTCGACGGCCAAAAACGAGCCGTCCACACTGTATGGCAGGTTGAGGCTGTCTCGACGGCCTGTTGTCAGCCGTCGATACTGATTGGCCAAAGGCTGTCCCGACGGCTTAGGTTGAATCGTCGACACTGCCTTCTAAGTCCACGTCATCGGAGCAAGCTGCTATGGGACCCACCAAATGTAGTGTCGACAGCCAGATATTAGTCGTCGATAAAGAACCCGCATGACGGAAACGACGTCTGCGGTATCTGTATCGACGGCCTATCTTTCAGCCGTCGAGAATAGTAGTATCAATGGCCAGGCCGTCGGTACTAGGTCCATCTCTAGACGACCTTGACTTGACGGCTGTGTCTCGACGGCTGGCCGTCGACACTATTTAAACCCGACAGTTCCGTGATCTTTATCGACGGCTTTGGCCGTCGGTACTGTTGCCACCTCCTGTAGTGACTCACCTCCTCATCTCCCAGTCAGTCTCCAGTCCTGTATAAACACACAGTAGCACCTCTTCATCCACCTGTGCTTCTCTCTTCAATTCCTGGCTATGTAAGTCTCCTCTTCCAATGCGGTTCAACGATATCCTGGACTATCTTCTAAAGAATCGTTTTGTTGGATTTATCCCAAGATCAATCCTTTGAAAAACCCCTTCAACTGAGCTGATCATCGTCTAGACCGACAAACATCAAGAGCATGCCACAGAGCCCATGTTCAGAAAGAATCACGCCTCCCAGACATAGCTCGCTGATAAAACACAGGACAAACTCACATATTTTTTCGGTGCTAAATCTTGCACCTTTCCTTGGCCCTTGGCCATCTATTTATACTAGAGAAAATATAAAACACCTACTCAAATTAGAACTACTAATTCTAAACAAACTTCATCTCTAGTGCTTTTACTTTTAGATAAACCTAATCCTACTCAAACTAGATAAAAACTATCAAGATTAGATCCAACAATCACCCCCTAATATTGATCAAAATCTCCTAGCGCATCTCTTCGAACTTAACGCAATCTAATAACTTGATAAATATGCTTCTTTGCACAGTTCTCACGCCCATCTGACGTGTTCACAATCTTGACAGGTTGCAGCCCAAACTTGTCCTTCAAGTCACCTCTGCATACTCAGTTCTTCTTCTTCTTTTCCTTCTTCATCGTCTTCGTTTTCTTCTTCTTCTTCTTCTTCTTCTTCTTCATAATCTTCTTTTTCTTCTTCTTCACTATCGTTGGTGCCATCTTTATCTCCTTCTCTGTATCAGCTGCCTCCACTACGGCACAAAAAGGATCTGACTCTTAACACATCTGTAAAGTCGGTTGGAGTTGCACTTGATGTACCCCACTTGAACATTTCAAGTGCCACAACCTTTTCATGCACTTCTTGTTTACTGTGCTCGTTGGTATATATGTACCCAAATATTAAGGCCTTGTTTGTTTCAAATTAATGTAGAGTTGCGTTTTACTGTAGCAAATTTGTGACCCCCTCAAAATACGTTTTAACGAGTTCAAAAAATTATGAAAAAAATATTTTACAAACTTGAAGAGGTATCATTTAAAACCCCACAAGAATGACTACAAAATATTACATCATTTGGCTATAAAAAAATAACAAATTTTCAATTAATTTAATTTAATTTAATTTAATCTGAAACAATAACCAACAAACCCCCAGAGTTAAATTAGCTATTGAAAAAGAAATCTATAAATTTAACTGTGCCAATTAAATGATCCTATGGATTATCTAAGTACTAAGGCATTTTAGGGTGTCCTAGAAATTGTTAAGGCACATGATTATTCAGTATCTTTTCTAAAGATGATTTGGTGTCTAAATCACTAATTAACATAATCTACAATTATCTTCTAATCATATTATTGTTCCCATAAAGGAAAACCTATCATTTTAACCAGCAGGGCAAGATTCCCTAACACAGTAACCAATATTATATTTTTATAAAATCAAATGTCGCCTCTAGTATTTATCTAAATTTTTCTAGAATTTTTGGGAGTTTCTAACTATTTTTAATAAATCAGGAGCTATATTCGGTAATTAAACTAATTGGAAATCCGCTGGAAAAGAATTAACTGCCCTCGGGCCAAACCAACTTGCGGGCGGCCCAACCAACGGATTCGGCCCATGGCCCAACGAGCGCTACGCCAGCGCTGGCCGAAAGGGCGGCGCCGAAGGCGTCCTTTCGGATGGCGCTTCCGTGAGGAGAAGGCACGCACGATCCAGGCGCCTCCACTAAATCAGACAAGTGGGACCCGGGCCCGCATGTCAGCGTCTCCCATCCAATCCCGTGTGCGGAGCACTTCCTGACAGAGAGGGCCCGCGTGTAAGCGGCAGGGCGCGTTCGGCTCGGTGCGAATCTCCACGCCGATCGGGTGGTCGCGGCTTATATCCTACCTCCGGCCGGTGACGTGGCCGAACCGCCCGACGAGGCCCAGAACAAGGGCTGCGTCGGCACGATGACTCAAGACCTATCGACTGAAATTGGAAGCGGGAAAATGTTAGGGATATTCTCTGGAAGATCTAGACGCAACGAATTGCAAGGGGGCTCACTGGTTATCCGGAATTGGGTCGATGCCGGCGATGCTCGGATTTGGGGGAAGTAGAGAAATCGACGCCGGCGGGTCCGCGTGGGCTTTTATAGCCGTCGGACTGAGATGATGGACAAGGGATCGTGTTCGGGGACACCAAAGAGAGAGTGGAGCGGCGACAAGGCTGCGCGGTTTCGGCGCGGCTGCAAGCGGCGGTGACAGGGCATGGCGCGGCGTGGCGAAGGGATGCGCGCGGCGCAGCCATGATGGGAGTCGGCGCGTGGCGCGGCTAGTACGACGATGTAGAGCAGCTACACACTCAGGACGGCCGAACAGTGCGGCTATGAGAGGGAGAAAGAGACAGGAAAGTGTGTGAGAGAGAGAGAAACAGAGAAAAGGAGAGGTGCTACTGTGCCAGGAGGTGGGATACTCATGTCAGGTCGGGCACAATTTCAAACGAATTTCAGATTTGGCAAAATTTGGAAAAACTCCCCAATTTGGGATGTTACATTACTATAATTCGAACAACACTTAACTACATCCTATGCAGGACTTCACTATATCGTATTATACAGACGGAGTAGGTAAAGTAGTAATTACTAAATGTACGGACGAAACACTGTACACAAGCAATTAGTAATGTAATGAACAGAATATAGTGAAACTTGATAATGATTATAGTAAAGCACAATTTTTTAAAGTGAGACTGATCAATTTGTTCGAAAAAATGTCAGAATCGCGATGACGCAAACGGTTCATCCATCGGAGCATTTATTAAATTAGGACAAAAAACAAAGTTTATATATGATGGAGGGGGCGCCGCGGGAGTGTGGGTTGAAGAGGACGACCTTATGAACGTGGGAGTACTTTTAAGAGTATTTTAGTGTTTATGTATGATTAATGATAATTTAAAAACGTTATACAATTCAATATAGCTTATTTTAAGACATATAATTCATAAGAATTAAGATCGTAAATATAAGAAACTTTATTGCCGTCCGCAATTGAGGGCAAAACACAGCAGTGAATGGAGTAGTAAACTGTCCCTAATTTGATGAACCTCATTATTAATTATACTTGGACATGTCGTACCACATATGGCAAAAACATGTAAATTAATTAAGAAGGAAAAGAAACACTACGCGTTCGTGTTGCATTGGCTCTCATTTGAGCGGAATGCCGTTAACGAGAGCAAGGGCGACGCTGGTGTGCTGCTTGGCGGTCACCACGCCGGCGACCAGCTCCTTGGAGGTGGGCGACGCGACGGCGCCCGCGGCCCCAAGCCCGTCGGCACACGTCGCCTCGTTCGACATCGCGGCGCTCAACCACGTCTGCGCGTTGGAGATCGCCCACCTCACCTGCCTCTCGGCGGCACCCGCGCCCGCTGCGTCTAGCTTGGCGAGCTCGCCGGCCGACTGCTTGGCCAGGCCGGCCGCCGACGACACCGTGCTCGCGCAGTCGCGCAGCGCCGCAGCGGCGGCCGGCGGCCCGTCGCCCTGGCCCCCGCGGGCGGCAGCGGCGGCGACGAGCTCCTTGATGCGCGCCGAGAAGGTACGAAGGTGGGCGGCGTTGACGTCGGCGGCGGCGCGGGCGAGCTTTACGTGGCTGGTCTGGAACGTGCACCCGTACGGAATGAGGGACTCGTAGCAGGTCACCCGGTACAGCGTGCTGGCGCAGCTCGCGCGGAGGAACGCCACCACCGACTGCGATGCCGCGCACGGCGGCGGCGGCGGCGCCTTCGACGACGACGAGGCGAAGGACGCTGATGCGACGAGGATGAAGAACACAAGGCGGTTGGACGTGCAAGGCGCCATTGTTGCCATCGATGTTCCAGACTTTGGCACGTGTGGCCATATATACGGGGGCGCGACGGATATATTTAGCATGCCTAGCACAATGTGCTAAAAAGGGAAATTTGTAAAGCTCCTGGTGGACCGGTTTATTCGTTCCAGAGTTGAGGCCATCATGTGCGTTCTAGCTAGCTACTTAGGCGGATACGAAGCTACTCCAGTTTCATAATACTAATCGTTTTAGGTTTGTCCTAATTTTTTTTTTTTGAAGAAGGGGCAGGAGAACTGCCATCCTAATTCATTGATTAGTAGGAGAAAACAAAATAAAAAGGCCGTGCAAGCACGGGGTACAACCGCAGCGCTCCGCTGCAACCTGGCTAAAGCCAGACACACCTCCGGTCAACACCGGACACAACACCACAGGAGAGAGAAAGGAAAGCAGCCCCACCAGTGCCACCTAAGCCACAGGCCAAACAAAGAGAGATACAGATGAGGGAGAAGGGGGAACACCACCAACACTCACACAACAACAAACGACTCCTAGAGTAGCAGACCCAGCGAAAACCCAAAGCGCAAAACGGCAACCACGACGCCTCCAACGAGGTAGCGACGGGGAGAACCCGCCACCGTCGCAAAGCCGCTAGGGTTTTCACCCAAAGCAGAGAAGGTCCAACAGGTGATGCCTCCAACGAGGTAACGACACCAAAGGTGACGCTAGCACCAGCCCCCAAAGGGCGAGGCTTTCGCCCAAGACCAGCTCTACGAGCGCCGAAGGCAAAGGCCGCCGAAGGTCGAAAACACAAGTAGAACTGAGTCGCCAGCCGAAGACACAGAGCCTAGAAAACGCGAACGAACGCCGCCACCTGACGCGGAGGACGCCGCCCACGCCGTTGGACACCTCGGAGAAAGGGAGGCCCAAGACGACGAGGATGGGACCGGGTCAAAAGACAGGGAACGATGACGTTGCCTGAGAAAAGGTCATCAGCCAAAGTCGTCGGAGAGGGGCCACCACTCCTGGTGGCCAGCGTACGGGAAGCGTAGGAGACCGGCCACCGCGCCACCAGACGACACAAGCCGAACCCTGCCAATAACCCAGAAGAGGCCAACCCACACCACCGAGCACCTCGCAGGGAGGGGAGGGCAAGGTGGACGAGGACGGGACCAGGCTAGAAAACAAGGGTCAAACTTGCCGCTAGGGACGAGCGACGGCCACCAAGCCACTGCGGGAGGAGCCGAGAGGACGTCGAGCACACACCCCTGGAGCCCGCCTGCTCCTCCCGCTCCGGTCAGCTACCGAAGCGAGCCCCCCAAGCGGCCTCCACCGAGGCGGGCTAAGGGGAGAGGAAGAAGGAGAAGAAGCCAATGCCGAGCTACGCCGAGCTACGAGGCTACCGGTCCCACGACCCTGGAGTACACCCACTCCGACCGCTCCGGACCACACACCGCCAGGTCCGAGCCTGCCGCCCGTGAAGCCGGCCTCACACAGAGCGGTCCCCCCCGGACGGCCTCCGCCAAGGCAGGTCCAGAAGGAGGGGAAGAAAGAATATAAAAACCATACATATAAAAACCATACTTTGGAAGGTTTAAAACATTATCTATAGAAATCTTTTAAACTATTTGGATTGTGAATATAAAAACCATACATATAAATTCATCTTGAAACATACTTTCATAATATCATATTTTCGTGACTTTGTACATAAATTTTATTAGTAATTGATGGTCAAAGATGTATTTCAAAAACCGTGTCGATGGCCAAAACGAAAAGTATTATGAAATTGGAGTGATTACAATGTTTTTATGATAGCTAGTGCATTGAGAGGGTTGAGCATAGAAACAAGATCATTGTCATCGACCAAAATTTCCAAGTCATCTACAGAAGACCAGACAGATGGAATTTGGCTTGTGTCGACGGCTTTACTCCAAATCGACGGCATATATATTCCCCGGCACGATGACTGGTCGGCCAAAATTACCTGTGTCGACGGCTAGCAAGCGGCTGCCGACATAGTCCACGGTGACGTTTCGGTGTGGGCAAAATTTTGAATTTTGGAGCCCGCCAAAATTACTTGTGTCAATGGCTAAAACATGGTCGATGAAACAGGCACTCCCCATCGTGGCAACCTAACGCCCTAGACAGAAGAACTTCAATGCGGTCCTCCAATGGCAGACTAAAGGACATCTCTACCATGTGGGGCCAACTAGATTGCTCCCACACCAAGGGTAGATAGATTTTGTGCCGGTGGTCACTTCAGAGCCACCGACACAAGTGGACCTATGTCGGTGGCCAAGTGAGGGCCGTCGACAGAGATGGCTCTGTGTTGCTCGTTGTTTTGTAGCCGACGACAATGGTAATTCCATATTTATTTAGAAAAATTATTTGAAAATGTTTTTGATGTTTTTAAATTAAGAAAAATCAAATTGACCTTGTAGAATTGTTTTTAGTCAACATATATTTATATGACATGTTTTTTTATTATGTAATTAATTGGTATGTGATAGCAATGTCTGTCTCTCTTACTCCCCTGGAGTTTCGCTGGAACTGGCAGCGATGATGGAACGTCGGGCGATCGAAGAGTGAGAAATTACCTGGAATAGGTTGTGCATGTTGTAAAACCTGAAAGTAACCCTAGAAATGTCTTCTTCAACCTGTCTTAGGCTACAAAAGAGTCGAAGAATGGAAGGGGAAGATTAAGAGTATTGTTGGTAGCAATGTCCGATAAACATGCAAAAAAGTTAGAAATGACTTGTATTTGGTCTTCGATATTGTTGGAGAGATTTTTAACCCTAGAATTTGGACATTAGTATTTGTGGGTGCTGCGGTGTCGACAAAAGTTGGGCAGCATTACGGTTTAAAAAAGGCGGCCTGTGTCGTCAGCATAAGAAAGGCCATTGACACAGCTCATGCTTTGTCGACGGCTCTACTTAGGCCGCCGACACAGGTTTGTGCCCCTGACAGCTGTGCCCTTCTTTTATGCCTGAAACACGCGACCGATTTTTTAGGCTTGTGTCGGCGGCTTCAGGAAGGCCTACGACATAGCTATGTTTGTGTCATCGGCATCAGCTACGCCGCCGACATAGGTCATGCTTTGTCAGCATCACTATGAAAGTCGCTTACAAAGGTTTATGCCTCCGACAGGTGGGGCCTTCTTTTATGCCAATTGCACAAGGCAATTTTTTAGACCTGTGTCGGTGGCATTGCAGCCAACGACACTGGCCTTGGTAACATTGCTAGTGGCCCGTGCACTAAGTCATAATAGGACATAGCACACAGGACATCCCTCTCTATGCCTTACCCGCTCCGCCAACGCACCCCCTGATGAGGACATCCTCCATCAATACCCGCTGGCAAAGACGCAACGGTCCAGTTGGCCCAATTGTAGTCGGGCGGCGACCGTGGAGCCTCTGAATAATACCACCTTGCTTAATTTGGGAGGAGGAAGCCACCTTAAAAGGGAAAGCCACCCTTTCCCCATTGGACTAGTCTTTTGGGCCAATTGGGTCTCTCCCCGAGTGGGTGTGCTGAGGAACTGTTGGGGTCCAGGCAACCTTAATTTGTTGGGCCTCGGCCAACCCCACCTGGGCCGGATGTATCATTTGCTATCAGAGCTAGGGCCCATTTTAAGGGGGTGGGAATAATGAGGACATCCTCCACCAATACCCGCTGGCAAAGACGCAACGGCCCAGTTGGCCCAATTGTAGTCGGGCGGCGACCGTGGAGCCTCTGAATAATACCACTTTGCTTAACTTGGGAGGAGGAAGCCACCTTAAAAGGGAGAGCCACCCTTTCCCCATTGGACTAGTCTTTTGGGCCAATTGGGTCTCTCCTCGAGTGGGTGTGCTGAGGAACTGTTGGGGTCCGGGCAACCTTAATTTGTTGGGCCTCGGCCAACCCCACCTGGACCGGATGTATCACCCCCACTGCCTCCCCACAGCCCTAGCGCGTCATCGCGCCCCTTGACCGCCCACCCGGGTTGCCACTGCCCCTCCGTTGTCCCAGCCACGACGTGGCCGGTAGTCCACGCCACTGCCGCCTCCTCTCGGAGGTCCTTCGCTACCCTACCAGCGTCGTCATCTCCCCTCCGCTCCACCCGCAGCGCCGCCACCTCTCACCCACCCGCGCCGCTGTCTCCCACGCAGTGCCGGCTCCCCACCACGCATCACCGCCTCCCCACCCTGGCATCTCCGCATCATGCAGATATGCTCGCATGTTTTTATAAATGTAGTTTTTGTGCCGTCAGTGTTTTCTCAACCAAAGACCTTAGTAGATGTAATTAATTACCGTATTGTAGTTAACGAGAAGGATTAGGCTTAGAGGTTTAGCAGTGATGTCAACGGGTGTAACCTTGGGGGTACTTGTCGACAATGAAATTTAAACGGGTTGCGTAAGATCTTAACCAGATGGTAACACAAGGCAAGGAGACTTTTTTAGACTGGTTTAGGCCCTCAGTGATCACTACACCACAACACACAATTAGCAACAGACGCGCGACGGCAATAATAGTTATTTGCCGACTGATTGACCATCGGTATACTTTTGCAATGGTATATTCGTCGGGAAAACCACTCTTTGTGTCTGATTGTATGTCGGTAATAATCAGTATTTTGAACGACGCACAGTATATTGATGATAGTTAATTATCCCGACCATGACCACGTCGGCATTACTTGGCCGACCCATGGTAAGTCGGCATAAAATATTTTCACCGATCCCGCATTCCCGCGTTCCCAGTCCGCGCCCACGTGAAAATTTTTAATCGAGCGTGGGCTCGCACCGCCTAGGCGCCTGTGAGAAAAAGATGGGAAGGGGAATAAAAAAAAATTGACCCATTCTCCAAAGATAGCAGAAAATTTTCACTGTTTGCCCTAAAAAAATCGAAATTCCAAAAATGCCATCATTTTTTTTCAATTATCCAAAAATACCCCCCCGGCGCCAGAGTGGATGGCGCTTACAACGCACAGGCGCCACGGGGCACGGCGCCAACCTTTTAGGTGCCACGGGCCACGGCGCCAACCCTCTAGGCGCCACCGGCCACGGCGCCAAGCTCCTAGGCGCCACCGCCCACGGCGCCTACACCATTCCCCTCCATATATAAAGCGGCGACCTCGCTCAGACCGAGCTCATTTGCTCCCGCAACTCTAGCCTCCAACTGCGCACAGTAGAGAGAGGAGAGGGGTGAGGGCACAGTAGAAAGAGGAGAGGAGGGCGGGGGAAGGGAGGAGGCTGTGCTACGGAGTGCTGTCGGTGAGTATTATCATTTTATTTTATTCTGTAATATTTTTTATTGTATAATTGAAAAACCATAGTAGGCTAGTCAGGAATGCTTAGCCTACTATTCTGTGCTACACGCATGCCTGATGCAGGCGGACGAGCATGCTCCCCTGGGCTAAATGACTCCCACCAAGTATCAGGAATGAAAGGGCGTGAGCAAGGACCCCAGCTTGCCATGGTGTAGTTTAGTTTCTGCGGTTCGAACCTTACGGAGGCACGGTATTTATATATGCACGGTACAACATCACCTTCAAGACTTTTCTGCACCGCCTCCGACATAATCAACACATTGCATGCTGCACCTTCAAGACTCGTGCCGATGGCGCTATCGCGGAGAGCGCCTTCCGATCTCACCCCTTTCTCTCTCTGTCGGTGGGCACTGCATCTGACGGTGACAAGACCCTACAGCCACAGTCCTCATCGAAATTAGTGGCAATGGCGCCATTGACAAGGGCGCCTTCCGATGTCGGGGCCATTCTCTCTCCGTCGGTGGGCACTGCCGCTGACATCTGCAATAATATGCATGCACAATACTGATAGTGGCCTAACTGTAAGCCCGCTTTACTTTTCTGCATTCTCTCTCCGTCGGTGGACGCATGCATGCCTTTGGCAGAGGGAGGCGACAACTCTCTGACGTAAAGCATTAATGCAGACCATGTACATTTCATAATTAACATAATAGGCTCTCGGCCAGAGTGCCTTTCACTCCAACGGAGTCTATAAATACCACATCCTACCAAGAAGAAGCTATCAACTTTTCAAAGTATCATGGTCTACCTGTGAACAAGGGGATCAGCTGGTTGGTCAATGTTGATACATATGTTGTAAACAGTATCTACATTGATTAACTCTCTAATTCCCTTCGTCTCCAGCTTACAATGCATTCTAGCGATACACATTGCTTTCCGAGTTCGATGCCCACCTGCGGACAAGGGACTCGGTGGGTTTGTCAATGTAGATACACATGTTATACATACAGTATCTACATTGATAAACCCACTGAATCCCTTCGTCTCCAGTTGAATCCCTTCATCCCCAGTTATTACAAGTTCTAAAACCCTTCCAACTTATTTCTAAACCCAGCTTTAAAAAAAAATTAATAATCTAAACCCAGCTTCAAAAAAATTAATAATCTTGCGCCTTGGTGGCGCCGTGGGCCGTGGCGCCTACTCCCTTGGCGCTGTGGGCCATGGCGCCTACTCCTTGGCGCCGTCCGCAACAGCGCTTACAGCGCCTTGGCGCGCTCCAGAATGGCGCCAAGGGGCATTTTTTGTTTTTCGCTAAAATGGATGGCATTTTCGGAATTTCAATTTTTTTGGGGCAAACAGTGAAAGATTTCAAGATAGCAAAGATCGAGTCCTCTGCTCGATCTCGTTGTGCCGCTTCTACGCCGCCGCCGCCCCTCACCACCACCGCCGCTCGCCCCTCCCCGGTGCCTCCACAGGACCACAATCCCTCACCACCCCGCCCTGCCCCTCACCACTAACGCCGCCGCCAATCATCATCCTGCTCGCCGCCCCTCACAGCGCCGCCGCCGCCCCTCACCACCGTGGCAGCCCCTCCCTAGTGCCACCGCCTTTGCTCGCTGCTCCTCTCCGGTTCCGCTCAGCCCTGCTCTCTGCCCTTCCCCACCGCCGCCCCGCCCAAGCATCGACTTCCACTCCGCCTCTTCCCTTTGGCACTCGGCGCTAGGGTTGGGTTCTCCCCTGACCTCCATTGATGGTCTCCCACGAGCTCTAAGGAGGGAACGTGCTTCTCGTCTTCCTCTTCGCCCTACCCCTTCCCCTTCGTCCTCCCAGTTTCCCCTTCCCTCCTACTTCCTCCCAAATCCAGATCCAACATGTGGTGAATGGGGTGGTCAGTCACCGGCGATGCTGAAGGCGGAGGCCAGTGGTGGCGTTGTGGTAGAGCTGGTAACCAGAGGTTGGTCTTCCAGCTGAAGGCCTGAAGCCACCGACGCCGCCTCTTTTAGGTGCACAGGTGCTCACACTAAGGCATGGCCGATGACCACTTGCGGACCCGCTTCATCGGCCTCTTCTTCCCCAACCCATGTACTCGGATGAACACGTTAGACACTTCGTCAATCTCTTATTCCCCAACCTGAGCTCCCGCAACTGCTGCTAATACACGTTCTCTACGGTGCCCTCAGGTGCACACGGTCTCTTCAGTTCTTCTTATCAGGTGCATACGTGGTGTTTGATGCAATGTCTGAACTAGAGCTTTCACATAGTTTGCCTTTAGGTTATACTATGAGATTAGTTTGATTAAGATACAAACTGCTGTCAAATAGTCTTTATGTGGCAACATAATTTACTGTTTCCTATATTTTGTTTGCCTTTTTTTCATAGCATAATTATGGGTGTGCTGTGAAATTATCAAATGTTCTTGGTGTCAATTTATATTCTTTGCCTCTGATTGTCTCATGTATTAGATATATTTAGACCATTCAGCACATGTGTAAATTGGTATGTTCTTTTGAAACTACTATGAAAATATTGTATGTGAAGGTCTCTATTGTAAACATATGACAAGAATCTCCACTGCCTACTCAAAATGTAAATCAGTTAATCAGGCTATTAGATAGGAATAAATATTATTTACCACTCTAGAGTAGCCTTGTTACAATTGTCTCTGCATCTATGATTTGAAAGAAAACCACCTAGAACAATGTACAATTGGAGGTCAAATCTCCACTGTGTAAAGTAATGCATTGTTAGATCAGACCATGTGTGTCCTGCAAAGTTTATTCCATGTCAGATATTCAGCTCTGTAATACAGTGTGTTGTAGGTTAGCAAATAATTGTTTGTAATAACAAGTTTATGGTATGCATTGTTCGTGTATTTGAATACCCATACAACTGTGCAGATACTTTATTATTCATTGTTATTTACAGTATAGTAATTTTATATGTAAAAACTTTCTATTACTGTTAAAACTGGAAACTGCCATGACTCATCCTTCCAAGGTAATAACTATACTCCATGTTGTCATCAAGCAATATATCTTCCCACTTTAGTGTTTCTTGTCATAAGCCATTAGAAGGCTGATTCAATTTTTTACTTATTTGTTTAGTTACATTAGTTGTATAATTTTGCTGGGCAGTAACAGGTGGAGAAGATGCATATTTTATCACATGCAATGGCTGGTTTGGTGTGGCAGGTGGAGTTGGCCAGTGGTCATTTGAAGGTAAACTATATGTTTTTTTTCCTGCCTTTCATTCTTTAGCTCAATCTTATGAAACATGCCTGGACAGTTACACCATTAAGTGGTCTGTTACAGCTTCATCTGTTTACATATAAAATTCTACAATTACAAGTACTGGTACGACAACACAAGTAGCCCGTCTTGCAACCTGGAAAAAACTATTTTGCTTTTGATTCCATAACTTGTTACAACCATTTATTTTTAAATTGGATTGTGATGCATTATTTCTCTGCCTACAGCCGTGGACTTCAATTTTTTTCCTTATATAGCTACAACAACTTGGAAGATAATTCTAATTCTCGTTTCTTGACAATTCATATTTGTAGGTAGATCCACATAAGAATGGAGAGGCAGCGATGCTACCTAAGGGTATCATATTTTCTATCAATCTCTACAAAAGCAATCTCCTTTTAATATCAGGTCATTTTTTTTGTTTCCTTAAATATGCATGCCATTTGCTAATGTAGTTAATATCGGCATTATGCAAGATGCGTCAGATTCATTGGCCATTTGCAATTTGTATTGAACTAGGATTCTATGTAGTTAGGTAGCCTGCATAAGAACATAATTTTTACTATAACTGGTTACTATACATGTTACTAAATATGAATCACATGTCTCTATTGTTTTCGTTGATGTGTTTGTATAGCTGCTTGCAAGCTCATAAAAAATTAGTTCTATGTAAAGAAGCAAGAAGAAGCACTATCTATTTGCCTTTTCTTATTGGACTTGGTTTTCACCACCCCCAAGAAACGTAATTTTGCTCTTAAAGCTTTGAGTTGTTCCCATGTATCCTGCATGAAGTAGGAAGGACTAAAGTAACGATGTAATTTTTGGACCTGAGAACCTTTCATGTTGGCTGCCTGAATTAAACTAAACTACGTAGTAGATTTGGTTCTATTTTTTACGCTATTCTTCCTCCTAGATCAATTCATGATGCCTATGCCAATGGTAAATGGTTCCAGTGAAGAACAGCTATACTCTTTATTTGCTGGAGTAATAACAATTGAAAGTCAGATTTTTTATCCGCACACCTTTGTTATCTAATAACATACCAATATACCATGTTCCACTATAATGACCACTAGCATGGGTCGATCCTATAACAAATTCATTAAGCAATAAAAAATATACATGCTTGCTAATATGGATAGCTGTATAAGAGGGCTGTACTCAACTATCCATCTTGGCTCACCCTTTCACTTTAGCCATTTCGTGATAGTGTTGTAACTAGTAAGATATGCGGAGTATTTTATTTCTGCCATAGACTGATTGCCCAAGTACTTTCTAGATTCTGTCACTCTCCCTTTTCATATGCTTCGCTTCTCTACACATTTTAATTGCAAAACAATGGTGAGCTGAAGGAATTATAATACTAAGCTGAAGGAATTACCATTGTCAGCACTTGGTCTAATGACAAAAATTACTTATGCCATGTGCATTTTTATTGCCATGATTTGCTTCAATTTGTATGTTAAACTAGACCGGAAAGAGTAAAAAAAGATATTTGAAACTCCATATATATAATAAATGGGCTAATCAACCATGTCACATTTTTTGGTGAAATATATTTTTAGATTGGTTATCTTTTGCTCTCCAAAAATGGTCACCATATTTTTGCTAAATTGTTTGGAATTGTTCTTTAGAACCAAAACTTCAAGACCCAATTCTATTACAAATTTGTAGTAGCACGATATTTTTCTAGTGAAATAATACCTGAATAAAGTATTATCTGCTGCTTCTAAAACAATGCATATATTTCTTATATTGTAGACTCATGTCATGGTTTGATGCAGATTCTACAACTATAAAAGCACCTGAAGGGTCAACAGGTGTATGTGCTTCCTGGACAAAGCTTGGGGCCTAACACTTCTCCGGTCAATGCCCCAAATAAGAATTTATGAATTAAATTGTTCCATGTACATTTAGTAGTGATTTGACCAAATGATCAAACATTATACTATGATATGTAATCCTATAGCACCAAATGTATGGAATACAAATGATTGATTGTTTTGTGATTGCATTTGTAATGGTCCAGGTCCAGAATTGACTATTTTATTTTTTTTAGTTCTACATAGACTATCCTATCGAACTATCTGTCGGGAATAATCATAATAGCAACTTATAGTCCGTCGGCAAAGTCATGACAGTCGGCAATGATAAGTCCGTCGGCAAAACTTGTTCGACGGCAAAACCAGATTGCGGTTTGCTAGTCAGTCGGTAAAACAAAGCCCGTCGGCAAAGGCTTTTGCCGACGGGGCTTATGCCGACTTACTTCTTCCGTCGGTAATACTCTTTGCCGACGCACAGTTAGATGGTATATGGGGTTATTACCGATTGACAGTTAGATGTTGATACTGTGATATGGTGTAGTGGATGAGGTAACACCCTAGTCTTGTGTTCTTGGGATTACGACGATCTCGATTACAATGGAGGTCTTAAGATCGTTTGCTGTGGGAAAGCTTAGATCAGATGATACTACGACCCCTGCCCCTCCCTTTATATAGCGCAGGTGTAAGGTTACGTGATCATATCCAGTCTGTTACACCGGATCCTATCTCCATAGTGTCCAGCACGTATACGCACCGATATTTACAAATATAAATCTCCTAATCAAATGGGATCAATCTCTATCCTCAGAACTATCCTTGGTGTCCATGTTAGATGTAGTCCGAGTGGTTTTCCTCCTCTCCCAGCCGGCTTGGGCCGCCCCAGTCTGCTATTGCATGGGCTTTCTGTGAAGATACCCGAGGCCCGTGCTTTCCACAGGTGATGGCAGGAGAAGGATCTAGATTAGAGGCAACGCCTTCGGAGGGTTGAGATGCAGTGCATTTGTGTCGTGAACCGAGACATAATCAAACCAGTTCGGGGATGCACCACATTTTCGCAAGGAGCATAAACGGTGATTCGTTGGGTTTCATTACGAAAGGCGTTGTGCTCCTAAGCTGTCCACATTTTGGACAGCGCACGGATGTGCGTTTGAGTATGGTGGTCGTGGCACGAGGGTGTATAGGTTGGAATTCCGGCAGCATGACCTTGTTGTTTGCCTAGTGCAAAACATAAGTGGTATGCCATACCCGTTGTTGCACTGGGGTAACAGCGGTGTTATGCTGCCAAAATTCTGACCCATGCACCCTTGTGCCACGACCACCGAACTCAAACACACATTTGTGGGTGGGTAAGCCCTCCCATTTAGCTAGGCTTAAACTGACTAAACCTGAACTTTGAATTCATGCATTAACGTTATGTAGTAAGCAATGAAAGATGGGCGGTGGACAAATGATCGCTGGATGAAGACTGGGTGGCAGAAGGACAAGTGGATCGAGAAAGCTAGAGCATTTGTGAAAGATGCTTTCCGAAAATTCCCTGACCCAAATGCAGCGGTCGTGTGTTGTCCTTTCGCTTCGTGCTTGAACACCGAGAAGAGGACCAACAAGGACAATTGCCATCACATCTATAGGCATGGCTTCAAACCAAATTACTTTTGTTGACGACTGGGATGCGGGCTCAGTGCTGGTTGCAGACACCACCGATGGTGGCGTGGGTGATCCCGCGTCCTATTACGCAGTGATGCGCCAGTACTTCTTGAGAGGTTCTGAGGCTGCAGTTACATCATGTCGACCGTAGGGACGAGGTCAGCCATCGTGAAGCCGCGGGGATCCTACTCCAAGTCCCGGACAACTTGAGCGATGGCTCGTGCCCTCTGCTAAGTACAGAGCAAGGGGCCAAACGTGGTGACTGCAGGTGATGTTGTTCGGGGTCATTAAAGTCCAAATTATTATGCCAATATTCTAGTAGATTGGGGATAATCAAAGTTTACGGTTCAAATTTTGTTTAAACTAATAAAATTCCACAAGTTTTGGTGAGTTTTTGTCCTGATAAACAAATTGGGAAAAACTAGAGCTGAACTGGGGAAAAAGCCAGTAGACTGACCTACTTTCATCGCCAAATCAACTATATTTTCTCCGGTGATCCAAGAAGCATACAAAGGAGCCATCTATGCTGTGCATACATGTTGGTTTGATCCGAAGGACATGAAAGATTCAAGAAGGATCAATGGACCCTCCTTAATGACGGTTTTACGGGCTCCATCTGCCACAACCACCTTGGAGAAGCAATCTAGAGCGTCCAAAGTGCATCTCGGAGAAATGTAGGGCCATGATGGACCGAGAGTGGGTCAGCCGTAAGGATTCTCCCTTGGATTCTTCTTCGGCCAATGGAAAGGTGGCAAGAGTCCCCACACGTGGCATTACCATTTGAGCTCCTGTACTATCGAGACCTGAAAATGGAGTTGAGTCCTTATACTCAACCATACAGCTCTTGGATCACAACCATAAGCGTAGAAAAACTATTACATCATAGTACTCGCCAACATGGAGTTATTACAATAAGTCTTAGGCACTACGGCCTTTACATAACATTGCAGCGGAAGTCTTCAATCACATTATTAAAACAAAAACACATAAAACACGAGCAAAAGTCCCAACTCCACAGGCAAGCTTTAGATAGCAGCGCTTAGATAGCTAAAATTCATCGTCTTGAATCCCAGCCGTGAATCCATCGTCTTCATAATACTCTTCCTCCGGATACTCTTACGATGGCCCAACATCTGCTCGTTGGAATGAGTAGCCTCGCATGAAAGGCGAGAGTGAGTATGCGAATACTCAACAAGCGAGGCTGACTAAATGCAACTAAGGCTCCAAAGGAATGTATGTAGGGGTCATTTTTTCACAAAGCCAGCTTTTCAAAGGTTTTTCCTATATTTTGAAATATGAGGATTAAGTGATTTAAAACAAATATTTTGTTTTCAATTTCTTTTCTTTCCTTCGGCCGCAGCCAAAAATTTCCCAAGGGGCTAGATCATGGTTCCCGGCCATGAACCTATACCCTCATCACTCATAGTTCCCCACTATGAGGATAATAAAACAAATCTCTTTTGAAAAATCTTTTGAAAATCAAAACAAACATTACCAAAGAGGCAGCTCTCTGTCGTCCGCCCTTGACCATGGGCATGGCTATCATGATAGTCGCGTGTGCGAGGGAGAGAAGGGGGAGTGGGCTGGATCCGTCGGCTCGGCCCAATTACGGTTTATATGGGTTTTTCTTTTTCGGGTGATTTTCTAATTTAGCCAAAAGTTCCCCGAATTGTTTAGAGAGCTTCGCAACTCCAACTTAGCTAATTCCAGAGCCTAAAAATCACAATTTAATCCTAGAATGTTTTTGTATATTTGTTAATTATTTTTTACTGAGGGTGGTTGCGACTGCTGTGTTGATTGTTGCCCGAAGTAGGTGGTGGACCCTCAGCTCCCCGAGTTTTTCGAAGGCAAGCATTAGATATATATCTCTTCCTCTATTTTTGAATTAACTATTTAATGTATTTACGTTACCATCTAGTTGTACTGATGCATTCATGCGTAGATACTGTGTGTCCCCCTAACCATGTTAGTCTTTTATTAACATATGATGCTTGCCAAATAACCCTTGCCATGCCCCTCTTATTTTCCTTAGCATATCCTTTGAGTAGCTGGGTGTTGCATTGGGAGACTATCCAATTAAAAATGTTTATCGAAGCCATTGCTTTGTGGTAATCTTTGGTAAAACCTAAAAAACTAAAACTGGTGTAGTTGCTTAGGGGAGACCTGACATTGTTTGTTTCGGGACTATGGTGGAGATTCGAGGATCTCCTCTAATAATGACTCAAGCTTGCGAACTACTAGACCAAAACTTACTGTACAGCCACTTGTGCCTTCGGCCTTGCCTTAGTACCCTACGAAACCTACTAAACACTTGCTCATAGGCTGTCCGGTTACGTTTCGCCACTTTCACCCTAGGTTGAGGCTTGCAATCTCCTCTTATGGAATAGGTGCATTCCGAAGACCGAATGCCTTAATTGGGAAACGCCCCCGGTTGGTGTATAGAAGTAGTAGGCGTCCTACCGCGGCGGGCACCGGCGGGGCCGGTGAAACCAAAAGAAATTGCAGGCGAAGTGCTGGGCGTAGTAGGCTGGAAAAGCTTTGTACCATATCTCCTACTAGATGAGACGGGGATTGTGGGAAAATTTGTACACACTCTGCAGAGCTAAAACTATCATGATAGTTGTGTCCACGGTCATGTACGGGGCGAGACATTTTCACATGTAGATCCACCTTTTTAATAATTGAACTTGACTAGAATAGGCTGGGATTGGCCTAGTGTGAGACGCACCTTCCATTCATGATTCTTGATACTACTTATGATCTTGCATTCACTAAATAAAATTGGTCAACTAAAATTTGACTAAATTAGGTTTTGGGTAAAATAACCTATTCACTGCCCTTGCCATTGCATACATTGTTAAGGATTGATTGCTGGGTAGCCACATACTCATTATATTTCTTGTGAACATATTTGTATTCAGATTTCGATCTGGACTAGGAGGGCCCTGGCAGGGTGACTAGGATTAGTGAAGTTGTTCGGGTCGACACCTTTTGAAATTTTATCGCGATTATTTGTTTTACCCCTACTCGGATGTTTTCTTGTTCAATGTTATTTAATCCATATGGACTATTTAAACTGGAATGACAATTTCTTTCGTAATAAATGTTGCTACATTGTACCTTTATTTCACTTTAATTATATGCACTGCGATGATTTCCACCGTATTGTCCATCATGAGATACTAGCCAGGGACTAGTATCGTCTTGTGGTATTGGATTCGATGCACAAGTATACGGGTCATGACATCTTTTGACTTTAAAGTCTCCATTTGCATTCCATATCCTTTTCATAAGATTAAAATATGTCCATAACCTCATTAAACATATTAGTTTTTTAATTGTCCATCATTTATCACCAAAACCCACATAGGACATAGATGCACTTTCACCATGGAATAAATCAAAATTTTATAATCATAATCCTGGTTTTCAAGTGTCCAAACAAAGAGGAATTAATTCAAATCTTGATTTTAGAAGAGAGATCAAGCCAAATTCCTAAAGTTACATTTTGAAAAGGAAAAGGCAGATTCTAGAAAACTTGTCATGCAAGAAGAGAGTGGTTCCTACTCTTGCAAGGCTCCATAATTTTTCAAACTTTTGCTACACTCATGTGGGTGAGTCGTAATGTTATCCTTCAAATTTCATACTCAAACTTTACTAAGAGAAAATTCTAAAAATAGTGCACTAAAAACTATCAATAACATCGACCTGCATGTTTGGAGCTCAGTATTCACCTCATAGCTCCCAGACGGGGAAACCAACAGGCTTCACAATTTTACCACGGATGGGTATATGAGTCAAGCAACTATTCCAACTGGAATCATCCCAAAATGATGTTTCTACATTTCTGAAAGAGCATTTACTGATTGCTGCGTAGATGAAAGTTTCTAGACAGATTGCAACAAGTCAAGAACTTGATCTCTTTCCTCTCATATGGTTGCAAACAGTGTGTCAAATCATATTAGCAACCTCAAGGCATCATAGATCATCAAGAATCAACAAGAAAACACCCAAGTTCATCTCCAAAATAAAAACAAAAATAAGAACTAGGAGCAAATTAACACAAGATACTCATGGAGAAGAATGATTTCATTGCCTAAAAGTTAGGGGATTACAAACTACACTCCCAGTGGTCATAAGAACTTCTAGGATGCCACCCTTACACACCCAACCCACCCTCTCTATTTTTAAAATTTTCAGCTCTTGAGGGTGAGGAGGTGGTGCTCCCCTTCCCGTCTATTTGTCAGAAAATTAAATTTTTGCCACTTTATTGGATGACGTCTTACCATTTTTCCACTCTGTATCTGTGACACGTGGGTCCATCAATGTCTATGACAATGTGCTAGAGTGGCAAAATGGTAAGGGTCAATGTTGAGAGTGGCAAAAATGCAATTGGCCCACTCTATTTATAGCCTCAGGGGTGAGACCCCACAAACCCTAGGTGTTGCCCTCACCCTTGATATGAGGATCAACAGTGTACAACACACGCACTATCTAACTCACTTTCGACAATGAATATTCGCACCATATTCCTCAAAAAGCATCTTCGCACCTTCCTCGCAACATCCTGGTCGTCAACCCAAGTCTGGGCCCACCGGTCAAGATCATTGCCGCTAAATGAGTGACGCCTTGATCTTCCTTTGTCTCGATATCCGCCGCAAAGAAGCTTCTTGGCCACACCATCTCATGTGATCGCCAGGTACCGAATCCGGTCGCCTGCACACCCTCCGACGCCCGAACCTCCAATTCATCCGCATACCCACCATCACCTGCATCATAGAGATTAGTACAAACCAAACATTTACCTTATCCTGCAAGGTTAATTTCACAAAACATCATCATCATTGAGAATCAAGTTCATTAACAACTACCCAAACACGAGTCTGTTGGACATGGTCCGGTGACCACCGGACATTGTTTCAAATTTCGCGCCCATTTTAACAAATGATCTACCAAAGTACTACAAATCTCACTAAGTAATACACCGTCACATATATTCATAACACCGGGGTATTCTCCACATGGATCTCAACACTCGGTCCTATGGCCATTTGAAAAAATGATGACTTATGGTCGTCAAACTGTAACAATAACTATGTCAATGTATGAGATGAACCAGCTACGTAATTGGCAGTAGTGTATTGTTCCATCAACGATTTTTTTTATCTACTCTGTAGAATTTGCATAGCTTTATCCGTAAAATGATATTACGCTTTGGCCAAAATTTGTATCATTTATAGCATGGCAGTAACCACTTGTGAGCAATGGAACGAACAAAGCACGGCCAACGAACAAAGCACGGCCCCTCTAGTCACAACTATAGCAACCCACCTTTCTATTCCTCTGCTCAATGTTTGTTCTTCGCTAAACTCCATACACTTTCCACACAGCCATACACTAAAAAATGGAAAAGGGGAATTTTCGAAGAGTTTCGACAATATTCTGAATGGAAGAAAATTTTTTCTAGTGTGCGTGATATTTATATGTGGATCGACATTTTCCAGAGATCGGAGTTGATGACAATCGCATTATTGGAGCTCCGCGATAGAAAAATATCGAAGAGAAAAGGAAAAAATTCAAAAAAGATTTTAAATATATTATTTGTGATAATAAAAACTTAAAATATTTTTTAAGAGTTTTGCAAATGATTTTCTAAATTAAAATACAATTTATTATAAGGAAAATTAAAAATGATTATTTAAATACTTATATTATTTACATATGAGATACTATATTTTCATAAAATACTACATTGAATTTTATAACTTTAAGAATTGGTGCAGAATATTATAGTTATTTAAATATTTTAAATGAAATTGGAAAACTTTTATAAAATTATGAAAGAGCATTGGGTTTGGCCCAAAATAGTGTCTGAGGCTGGTGTGTGTGAGGAGTGAGGACAGAATGGTAGAGAGAGGAGAGGTTGTATGCGGGCAGTATGTGGGGTGGCCGAGAAAGGGGCCCACGTGTCAGTGACAGAGAGTGGAGAATGGGAGTCCTCTTTGATTCACGGTTTTGTTCGGTTTGGTTCGATTGGGCCAAAATTTATTTTTTTACAGACTATTCGGTGTAATATTTTGTAATAATTTTTTTGAATCTTTATAGGATTTTTCTCAAACATCTAAAATTTTTTTACATATATTTTAAAATCTTTTTATACTTTTTTTATATTTTTTAACTTTTATTCGAACTAAATCGAACCGTACAAAAAGAGCAAGCGTCGGGTCGCGGGCGGTGCCGACGAACGGCAGTCCGAATTGAGGTTGGCCGGAGTTCGCCAGACGACGAGGTCGAGCGGCGAAACTTCACGGGCTGCAAAAGAGGTGGTGCTCCGAGGGAATGTTCAGGGTAGAGGAGGGGTAGGGGGTGGCTGAGAGAGTTGGCTTGGGATGCCAAAAGGTGGCAGGTACTATTTATAGGCAAAGGAGGGTGGTTTCCGGCAAATAATTCCGGCAACGGCATTAGTTTGGCTTATGGCAGCGATTTCGGTTTTCATTAAAATTAGACGAATATGCAGTGGATTACGGTAAACCATGAAGCTCAATGGGTTTGGGCGAAGATTATCTACAACTTTGGTGTAGATATTTTTGGGAAATAACCATCATAGAGGCGGTGACAGTGCGATTTTCGGCAGCGGCGCTTACAGGAAAAACAACTACAGAGCCCTTTGTATAGTGGAAATTTAGATGAAGAAGAAGAACAATGGCGCTTGGGACTGATAGGAGGAGATGGGGGCATCGGTTGGTCCATGCAGGGGAGAGCAGATAAAGTGGGGAAGGCGCAAGGACCTAGGGAAATGGGGCGGCCCAAGTAGATGTGACGTGGGGGAAGCCCGCTAAGCTAGAGGAAGAGAGGTGGACGAGGCGCATGGATGAGAATGAGGTAGAAATTCAGAAATTAAAAGAAAAGGAAGTAAGATAAAATTCTAGAAAAGTAACGAGAACTTGGAATTTACATTTACCTGGAAATGTGATAAGTTATTTCCTTTAATGGATAAAATAGGAAATTGGTTATATTTCTAAGGGCTTAAATATTATTTTTTCAAAAAACATTATGCTCAAATTTAATAAAATTATGGTATGTCACACAAGCATCCAAATTGTGTTTATTTCCAAATGATGAAGCGTTTTAGTGGTTGGAAGATTAGTGGTACCTATGTAATTGCTCCCTTTCTTTCTAGTTTGAGAGGTTTGGAAGGTAGTTAGATTTATTTTAACTAGATCTAAAGTCGAACATATAATTAATGTTCCAACATTATTTTTAGTTGATCTCTTACTTTGTTTGCTAACTTTTATTGTTGAAATAGTATCGATGTATGGAAGAGAGAACAATTAATATTTTGTTTCATGTTATTTAGTAAGCATGCACATTGAGAATATCGTATATGTGTATACTTGTATATTTGTTGGAATGATATAAATTCATAAAAACATGAGAAAATTTTTTACGTAATTAATAAAATTGTGTAGTCAAATTTGAAAGTGAAAATTATAAATTTTGGATGTACATTTTATTTGAAACTTAGTCTTACGTACCATGTCTCATGCAAAAGATAGAGAAAAATAGAAAATACCAAACAAATAAAGAGATTTGAATCACTCAGGAGTTGAAAAGGTTGCACCTCAAGTAGCTCTAGCTGCAGCCGAGGCATCTCAAGCGGCTCTGACTACACCTGAGGCCCCTTAAGTGACTTCGATTGCACCCGAGGCCTCTCAAGTGGCTCCAACCACACTCGAGGCCCCTCAAGCGGCACCATCAGCCACTAAGCCTGCAACAAGGACTAGGGTAGGGCGAGGCCTGTGGAAGCTGAAGACAGATGTTGTCTACACCATAACGAGGATCCAAATAAATGGTACACCGACTCTTCCTCAGAAGGCTACAACACAATATTGAATAATGTGTTGTGTCATTGTTAGGTCTTGAGTACCTTGCACCACGAAGAGTTGGAAGGTGCTGGTTGATCATGAGAAGGGCCAGTTGTGGAAGGATCTAAAGCACTCTTTCTTGTTCCCAGCTGAATCCCTAAATGTGGTGAGTAGAAACACACTTCTATGTATGGAATGTGTATAGAAGAACTGGAAGGTCCTTGTAAACAAAGAATTGATTAAGGAGGAAGGGGGCCCTTTGGGAGGTACCATTTCATAACACCAATGCATTGGGAGGATTTCAAAAGGATGAAGTCCACCCATGAGTTTGGGGATACCGATGAAACGTAGAAGGCCATCCAAGAAAGAACACTCAGTCCTAGAAACTCAGCACAGGCGGATTTGTTGGAATATACGCAAATGGGAGCAAGGCACTTCTAGTGTGCTGTCGGATGTAGCCATATGTTTCTCCAACCCCGCGGTAACCACTGATTCAAGGAAAAAGTTAAGGTTAAATTAAAAGTGTGACCTCAAATTCATAAGCCCCGGACTGCAGAGGTCATGAAACATATGGTCTAGCCGCATTCGAGGCCCCTCAAGTGGCACCATTAGCCACTAAGCTTTGCAACAAGGACTACGGTAAGCCAAGGCCCATGGAAGCTGAAGATACATATTGTCTACACCAAAACGAAGATCCAAACTGATGGTACACCGACTCTTCCTCAGAAGGCTACAGTACAATATTGAATAATGTGTCGTGTCATTGTTAGGTATTGAGTACCTTGCACCATGAAGAGTTGGAAGGTGCTGGTCGATCATGAGAAGGGCTAGTTGTGGAATGAGCTAAAGCACTCTTTCTTGTTCCCAACTGAATCCCTAGATGTCGTGAGTAGAAACACGCTTCTATGTATGGAATGTGTATAGAAGAACTGGAAGGTCCTTCTAAACAAAGGATTCATTAAGGAGGAAAGGGGACCTTCAAGAGAGGCAACATATCCAGTGCAAATGGTTATTCAGTGCTAATATGCTAATAGTAGATCTGGACCATCAGATTCACAAGGAGTGGCCTAGGTCTAAAAAGCTGGAAGCCCCTTTTCATTTAAAAAGTCAGGGGTTTTTGTGAAAGTGTTTAAGTGAGAAAAGTGGCTTACACCTCTCCAGATCTAGGTCGCTCCTGATGGATCCGATGGCCCAGATCTGTTGTTAGCATGTTAGCACTCCATGGGCATTTGCACTGGATACATCCTCTTCAAGAGGTACCCTTTCATAACACCAGTGCACTAGGAGGATTTCAAAAGGATGAAGTCCACCCTTGAGTTTGGGGATACCAGTGAAACACACAAGGCCATCCAAAAGAAGAACACTCCCGCCTAGAAACCCGGCACTTCTAGCGAGCTATCGGAAGCACCCAGAACTCTCTCCAACCCCTGTGCTGACCACTGATTCAAGGCAAGGGTTACGATTAAGATAAAAGTGTGACCTCAAACTCACAAGCCTCGAGACCGCAGAGGTCGTGAAACATATGGTAATTTGAACTCAACCATCTCATTTTTATTTGTACATATATTTTTCTAAATCGTAAGACCACTAATACCAACTTCTCTCTCTTTTGCAATTTGAATATGATTCAAAATCCTTGCAAAGGTTATTTCGGGAGAAGAGGGAACGTGACATCCTGACCAAAGCCCTCGGCCACAGGAGCACCTAGGCTGTACGCAGAGCGTGGGGGTGTACACACCATGGAAAGAGGGGTTCCCTGAGGACCTGGATTATAGTAGGAAGAAATCTAGAGCCTCCCTAGAAGAGAAACTTATGAAGAAGGTACATGGAGAATTTGAGGTTATGTTAAACAGTTGGCATGACATGATATAGTAGTATCAATCAGTCAACCCTCCATCCGTTGAATGATGCCACACCACCTCCCATCAGTTCCACACCAGCCGCTTTCAAGAGTAGCTATGCTTCTACACCTACTCTTGCAGGGGCTCTTGATACACATCGGTGGATCTAACGGGTATGCACATAACAAAATTATTATGTTGCTCTCATAGTTTAGTTTGTATTCCGATGGAAAAATTGTCGATGCAATCAGTTACTGCTTGTCAGCTCTTTGTGTCATTTCTGGGTGGATATTCGATCGACGTTGATCAGGACTAGGTGTATCCACCCATCTCCGAGATGTTGTTACATAGAGTGGATATATCCAAGGGCTACACCAAGGTTGAGGTGTACTACATACACGACAACGCAATGAACATCCTTCTAGTGAATTTTTGAAATGACAAAATTTTCACACAGTATGGGATGTAGTTCATTCGTTTATCCAATGGCCCAAAAAGGACATCATTTTGGAAAACCCGCTGTTGAACCCATGGAGCCTCCCCCGTAAAAAGAAGAGAGCAGCCTCAAGGTCACCATATCAGAGGAAATCAACATTTCTAAGAAGACCCCAAGGGGCACAAGAGACAAGTGTTGTTTCATGTCCTCACTGTATTATTATTTGACACCACAGAAGGCTAGACGAATGACCTTAGAAAGTTAGAATGATTCAGCCATATCCCCAGAGGTAAAGGCCAAACGACGTTTAAAAGACCGGAAGGCCATAGTAGAATTGCGCACCGATGCATCTACAGCCATTACTAAAGTTATTTGGCTAACACCATACAAACAACTCATCCTAGGTAGACCATTTTCTTCCGAAACCTCGTGTCGAGATGGGTCCTGGGTGCCACGCCCTCCATGATGAATAAATGAGGATATCAATCTTGCCTGCGAATGAACGAGTCAATGATCAAGGCTAAGTTGAAGGCTAAGCATTTTGGTCATGAGAAACAATACTTTGGCATCAACTTCAATGTTCTATAGTACATGTACCATCTAAAGGAGCTTGACCAGTCGCTCCTCTGATGCTTTGCATTGTAAGTGTCTACAATACTTAATCGTATTTCTAACTTTCTAGCTAGTTTTATTGACTTATTTATACCAATCTCACATGTATTTCCAACCTCATGAAGCTAAGAGGCAAAACGCTCGGGCAACTCGATCAGCTTTTTCAATTTGTTCCTTGTCACCCAAAAAAACATCTTTGAACGATGTCAATTTGTTAGGAACTACATCATAAAGGTGTTGATGGACCATCAAGACAAGGATATCTTTCTATTATCATTCAATAAAGACTTTTATAGTATCTTCATGATCATATTTCCTAAAGACAACATGTCTATTTGGATCGATAATACAAGAGACAACCCAACACACAACTTCAGCTCTTACAGATATTAGAGAGTCGATCACCAGTTTCATAATGATGAGGGTTGTCAATCCGCATGGTCCTCTCAATAGTAGAATCTAGCATAGCCAAATTACATGAACAAATTTATGTAAATTATGTGATGTGCTCGCCTCATACTATATGCTTTTATTTGCTCTTGACATGATCCAATTTCTTCATTTATACTTCCTTGCATCCTTGGAGGGGCACATTTATGGTTATATATGTATTTCTACTATAATCTGCTTTGTACTGCTACTTGTCATATATGGTCATATAAGTATTTACAATCTAGCAAACTCCAATTTTCATTAAAATGCTACATAAATAGAGATGGGCACACATTTTATCTATAAAATGCTTACAATTAAAACTGCGTAATAGGGGCAGAAAATTTAAATTTTGAATCAAACTTCTACGGTTAAATATGCAATGATTCATGTAGTTAAATATCAGTGACTTGTTATTTGAGATAATTTGATTCGATTTAGTAAAATTTCAATGTGGGTCCAATGTCTAATTTTTTATTTAATGTGGTCCAAGCTTGTATATGCATTTTTTGTGGATGTGAGAGCTTTATATTTATGATTTTGTGGTACATGTGAGCATGAATGCGTAAAATATGTGTATTGCTGATTGCGTTTACAGATGGCATAGCTAGCAAAACCTAATGCTAGCCAATTTTTATTGGTAATTTTTTGCCTAATAATTTTGGCCGAGCAGGCCTTGATGTAATCTAAAACTGCCATCTGATCTAATTTGACTCATGTAAATTAATTCATCTTGCTTTTGTGTGCTTGCCATGATTCGACTATGTAATGTGAAGAACTAGCTTACTGATACTGGAACTAGCATGGTTTTATAGATAGGTCTATACTACGCAAGATCATTTTATTCTTAACAAAAATGAGCTTACTGATACAGGAACTAGCTTACCACGCAGGATCTACATCATTATAATCTGTCTATACTATACACATTTATGGTGTATATTTTATTTTGGCCTTGTTTGTTTCATTTTACATTAAAACAATTTAAAACTTATTGTTTTTGTATAAGACAAATGATGCAATATTTGTAGTAATTTTTATGGAGTTTTAAATAGTTATTCTTAGAGTCCGTAAAATAATTTTTCATTTTTTTAAAACGTCTTTCGAGGGGGTTACAAATTTGCTATAGTAAAAACAACAAGCTGAAACAAACAAGGTTTTTATTTTCTGATTAATGGGTGGCTCCTTGTTAAGAATAAATGGGCTTTTGCGGACACCCAAAGTAACGTATAAAAACAAGTTCCATGAAATCCTCGAGTTTTATGAAAAGCTGCGAGTAAAAGATAAATCTCTCCCTCTACCCAACATTGTAAGTTTGCCCAACATGTAAGTTTGATTACCAAACTAGAGCCCTCTATATAAAGATAAATCTCTATTACCATTAATTCATTAAAAAAAGAAATTTCAACAACTAAATTAAGTTAGATTAATTTGCACTCTCCACCAACCAAATCTGCCTTGAAAGACGCACTAGCACCAAAAAAATATACGAAGCAGAAAAATAAGAAGAGAGCAACAAGCTAAACACAAAATAATGCGTGGTTAGATTGCAGGGAGCTATCACGTGACGGTGTGTTTGGACTTTCCATCGCTTTGATATAAGAGACCTTAAGCTGAGTAGTTGCACTGAAACTGCTCCTTTCTTCGTCCCTTCGCAGCCACTTGCTGCCTTTCAGCTCAGGACTCGAGACGGCTAGCAGCTCCCGAAGTCTCAAGGGTGGGTTGGCGGCTATTAAACTAATTAATCATGCCCATGACAGCGCCCTAATTAGCTTCAAAGGTCCAAACAGTACACCCTCGATGCAAAGATGTACACTTCATATTTTATTGGCAATCTCTTTGCTTAAAGTCTGTGCCTCCGTCCCGCACTCCCGCCTTGCAAGTAGTATTTCGGTGGACCTGACCAACTAGTTTAGTAGAGTACTTGCTGTGGCCCGTGGGACTAGATATATTCATCTTAAAAGTTATGGTTTATTCAGCTTAATAGTTATGGTTTATTCCAACAGAAACACTTTAGCCCGGATCTCCGGGCGCTCACAATCACGATCACATGGCCGGATGTCCGAAATTGCTTGTCTTCCATCGCCACACGGATCGCGGAGAATCTCGACGGCCAAAGTTGTCAAGAAAACCCAAGAAACCGTCAATTTATATTGATGGCCGGCAGTCCATATTCGGCCCTCGAGACAACCTGGTCGAGAAAAAAGGTTTGTATCGATGGCCCAACTATCGAGATTGTCTTTCTCGATGGCTTTGGGACGGTCGTCATGAGATGGAACCCGGCAAGGCGCGACATGGGGCAACTAGCTATCTCGACGACAACACAACAGGCCATTGAGATAGATTAGACGTAGGCCGTGCGGCTTCCCGGCCCAGACCAACATGGTTTTCTCGACAGTTTAAGGCTGTCGAAACTAATCATCTGCGCCGCAGCCCGCGTCGGCCCCGCCCGTTAGTCAGTTAGTCTCGACAACCACTTCCTGGCCGTTGTGAATAATGACATGAATGCAAAAAGCGCCAGAATTTTGTAGCTGCAACAGTGACAGCTGCAACCTACAAACTCAAAATAACCCGCACATTTAAATATTTCACATTTTCACGAATATACACAATTCCGCAAATAACACAGACATATATATATTAAACCACAAATACAATGGATATTCAAACATCACACGACACCTACAAGTAGTTTATAACATCACAAGTCGAACAACACAAGCATACAAGTAGTTAAATTACGACTGCTGCAGTAGTGTGCCGAAGAGCTGCTCCGTGAGTGAAAACCCGCTACAGCGACTAGAGGGGGTGAATGGGAGCCTTGAAGTTTCTTCTTCGGACCGGTACTCCTCGAATTCATAATCCTTTCAAACCATTAACAACGTCGACAAGTATGTGTAACCCTAGTCATGTAATATGTGAGAATTTTTTAATCACAATCCTAGTTGTCAAGTGTTCAAACAAAAGAGAATCAATTCAACTTTCCTTTAATAATGCACATTAAGCCAAATCACTAAAGCCAGAATTTGCTCTCACTTGGAGCAGAGAGATGCACCCTTCTCACAAATCTAAAATTTCTAGCTCAAAGGGTGATGAGGAGGAGCTCCCTTCCCCCTCAATTTATAGCCTCATGGGTGAGACTCCCCCCTCAAGTGTACAATTCACACGCCACATAACTCACTCTCGAGAAGGAATATTCGTGCCATATTCCTCTGGAAGGATCCTCGCACCTTCCTGGTCACCAGTCCACGCCTAGGCCCACTAGTCAGTCCCGCTTCGCCGCCAAGTGATCAACACCAAACCTCTAGTTGTCTCGGATACTTTCCGCAGTGAAGCTTCACATCCACGCCATTTGTTGTGACCACCAGGTACCGAATTTGGTCGTCTGCACGCCCCCGAACGTCCAAACCTTCAGTTCGCCTACGCAGAACAGCGTCGGCCACGTACCCACCGGCACCTGTATCACAAAGATGAGTCCGAACCAAACACTTACCTTCTCCTACAAGGTTAGCTTCACAAAAAAATCATCATCATCGAGAATCAAGTGCATCAAGACCATTAGAATGCAATTAGCCACACAATTAGCCATCAACACTAGACACTGTTTCAAATTCCGCGTCCATTTCATCAAATGCTCTACCAAAGTACTTCAAAATCTCACCAAATTAATACAGCGTCACATATATTCATCACAGCACTGGGGTATCCTCCTCATGGATTTCAACAGCAAGGTTCGAAGCGAAGTTCCTGGAGGCATCGTTGCCCTACTGCACGTCATCATGAGGAGATGGCACGTAGGTCGGAAATGACATTTGTGACAGAACTCGAACCCTGCAAGCTGCTATAATTGGGAATTTCACAAGTTTATATATGCTATGCGACATCATATTAATTTGTCACAAGTGACTCACCGTTGGCTCACGTATCCAAGGGCATTCGACGTTCGTGTAATTGGGCGTGGGGACGAAGGTCGGCTGGGTCCCGTAGGTGCCAGGAGGTGGTGCCATCTGTCTTGCATAGGCGGCCTGGCCAATGTTGGTGCCTAGAGGGGCTGGGTGGCTAACGTAGACGACTGGGCCACCTGTGCAGGGGCCTGTCGGTGACACCTAGCTCAAGGAGTTGCCAGTAAGCCCCGCATGACTGCTTGGACCGGCCCGCACATATATTTGAGTTCATTAGTTCATGTGATAAGATATGCATGTCAAGAATGAAATGAATTTGTGCGAACATGTTACCACAGCTTATGTATGGACGTCAAGATTTTCACTGGCCCTCAAGATACCGAGCAATTCTTGTAGTGCATGGGGCATAGAGAATGAAAGATCTTCAAGAAGAAACATTAAAAACTACTATAAAACATGGCTTCAAAGCACAAAACATTGGAAATTGATCAAATCCAATGAGCTTTTCTTTGGATAGGAGCACAATGGAGGCCATTGCATTGTAAATTGTAACAAAGTCTGCAGGCCCAAGTGCTTGGTGGCCTGGGGATAAGAAAATTGAAGCTCGTTGGCAAAGCTTTTATGGTTATGGTCGCAGTGGAAAGACCCAAACCAACCCTAGACAGGGATAGAATTTAAAGTCCAAAATTTGGATCGAGCGTTGTTTCCAGCATTCCCACGGGCTCTCCTAGGTGACGAAAGAGAGCGTTTTTCTAGTCGGATCATTGGCTTGATGGCAATACACCAATAAACTTTGTGCTCACCAATTTAAGGAAACCTTGGTAGTGATAAAGGGCCTCTATAATAATGAATGGATGAAGATTTTTACAAGTATCAACTCGTCAAGACAATTACAGGATTTCATTCGACTATGGAGGGTTTTATGACTAGTTAGCTAGACGTTTCTCGCATAAACGACATCATTGGGTTTTGGACCGCCTCTAGAGGGTACTGTTCTAAGTTAGCATACCACGCACTTTCCACACCAGCTATTCATCTCATGACTACAACATTATCTGGCCGGCAACCACGAAAAACAAGTGTAGATTCTGTGTTTAGTTGGTTGCTCATGCATGGGTGTGTTCAAACGGCAGATAGACTGGCTGCAAGAGGTTGGCCTCATAGTGAGATTTGTGCTCTTTGCGGGGCAGAATATGAATTGGTGGACAACCTAATGTTCTTTTGCTCATTTGGAAGATGTCTTCGACGCAGGGTAGAAAACTAGTCATAACATAATATTTAACGCCCCTTGTCCAGATCAAACAATTGCTTCCTAGCTAGGCAGCCAGAGCAAGGACAAGCCTAAGGCTAACAAGCAAGGATGCTCATTGTAAATCCAACGAACCGGGAACTCCACAAGCACGGCTTACCCACTAGAAATTTCGTTAGCTCGTTCAATAGTACAAATGCTGACCCTGTTGGACTTTTGCCACATGGGTTGTGGCTCATTTTAGGTGGTCAAAGAGGGAGAGAAAGGACCAGAGGCCGTGTAGCCTCACCTGGGCAGGGTTTCCCTACCCGCGTGAGGGCTTGCGGCGGTGGCTGGGCAGGCTGGCTCCGCCTAGCTCGAGGGCGCATTCGTGCGTAGCTAAGGTGGCCAAAATCCTCGGGGTTCGTTGCGCCTGCGCCGCCTATATGAGGAGCCCTCTCTCTCGCTCGTAAGCGCTTGATCTCAGTTTTTTCCCCATCTCTACCTGACCTCTGTGTTTCACTACTTCTGTTGTTCGCCGTGTGTTTGCATGCTTGCCGCCGGCGTCGGCCGTGGTAGAGGTGTTCGGTTGCTCGCTCTGGTTCCCGGTGGCCACGGGGTGGTCGCCGTGAGCTCATCGCTGCTCCTACTTGTTCCTCGGGTCCTCTCCTAGGCTTTGTCATGGTGGGGGCGACAACATTGTTGGCAATTCTTATGCCTATTAGAATTAATCCGCAAGCGCACGAATATCGCAATAGATTTCACTCCGGAGTATTCCAAAGGTATCGATTTCGCACGAGGAACAAGTAGCTTTCTAGTCTTGACTTGGTCGGATGGATATGGTAGAATGACGAAAGTGGGGTAAGATATTTCGGGTCGAGAGGTTCTACTAAAGGTTTATACTAGTCAAGGGTACAAGGTTAATCCACATACAATTTCTACTCTGCATCGGAGCTCGGCCGATTCACTACCATCCGCAATCAGTTAAGAACACCGAATGGTTATGATCACCCCCAATTGGGCTCGATTGGGCTGAGACTAATGTGGTTGATTCCACAAACTACCACTCGGATAGTAGGGCTGTCACCACCTATTACCTACCGCTCAGCCATTGAATCAGGTGTCTACTGGGTACTAACTAGTCTAGACACCATGTATATTCCTTTTAGTACTACATATTAAGGACGTCACTCGATTCACACTCCCACTAAACCTGATAATAATATCTATTGTGTCACCCAAGCACAGAGATTTAGCACTCAAGATCTAGCACGAGCCTAATACCAACAGGGAGACGATATATACGAAATAAACATGCTTTATAAATAAAGAATGGGACTAAGTGTTACCGATAGAAGACGAAACAGAACTCACACCCGAGTTTGTCTCCGAAGCTCTAGTGGAGGGATGCCGACACGCCGGCTTCTCCTTAGCACTAACTCTCCTCTCTCACCTACTCTACTTGATAAATGGGCAGCGTAACACTGCTTTGTATTCTTCCCGCGCTTCTTCGAGCTTTGCAAATGAGGAGAGAGGCTCCTTTTATAGTGCACCAAAGCAAGTGAGGGTGTCCCACGTGTAGGGAAGCAAGTGAGGGTGTCCCACGTGTAGGGACACGTGTACTCTTCTCCGCAGCCCAAGGAGTACCCGAGGAAGTATCCAAGGGGGTCGGCCAGCCTTAGTCAGTCAGCCGACCGGCTTCGGTCGATCCCGACCCTCGGTATCGCATGGGATCCCTCTTCGACAGTGTAGATCATCCCCTTCAGATGGTTTTGGCAGTTGAGGCCGGTAAAGATGACTTTCTTGTGAGCCAAGTGATCCTCTCCAATGCAATGTCATCACTAGGTTCAAACCGACTGGATGTGTACGGTTGGGATGGTCTCCTTTTGTGCATCTAGAATCCTTGGAGAAAGGGCAACCCCGGCTTGGACCAAATGCCGGTCGGCCGGCCCTAGCTCGGTAGGCCGACAGGGGTTCTTCCTCGGTTTGGGTCCAATTTTGCTCAGTAGGTCCTTAGAGACACAAACTTACCAAAACTCGTGAAATTTTGTTACTTTGCACATTTTTAGTCAATGTTCCTTCATTTGGGAGCTATGTTGACGGTCGGAAGTGTATGAAAAGCAGTAGAAATTGACCGTCAACACATCCCCATACTTATGTCTTTGCTCGTCCTTGAGTAAAGTGTCCGAACCCCGGCTTCACCAGGATCCACTCATGATCTATTGCTAGTCCCAGAGATCAATGCTAGCAACTCATGAGCGACAATTGTTAAGCATCACAACACAATCACAATTAACTAAGAAAATAACATATTAATGCAAAAGTAATTGTACCACAACCACTTATTACAATAGTTCCAATAAGACCAGTAAATATAGTTCAGAGTGCGGAAATTCAAATAAATGCAGTAGAATAAGATATGACGATGCTCTCTAATCCGACCCTTCGAACGACAACTAGTTTTGATCAAAATCCAGTACAGAATCCTCTTGATCCTGTGGGCAAACCGGACCCAAATCTTCTCCTGAACAAAGATATATTCGTGGTTTGTATAGTGAGTACACGGCTACCCAGCAAGAATCCTTATAATGAATGCGAGGTATAAACAAGAACAGTATGGCTAATTTGCATAAACACCTATTCTAGTCAAATTAATTTAAGTGTTGTAAAATCGTTTGTTGAACAGATAATAATGAAGAATAGATTCCTAAAGTAACACACAGAGCTCGGCTTCCAAAGCCCCTCTGCAAAAATGCACAAGTCTCAAATAACTCAAACAAAACCAACCCATCAGGTTATTTGATAACACATGAGACTACCATGTACGACCTTCCTCCCCTCTCATGATCGTGGGAACGGCTATCAAGATAGCTTTAATCTCTGCAGAGTGTAGCACACTTTACCCATAAACCTAGTGATACTTTTGCGTCTTATCTCTTCCTTTGGAGCCCAGACCAAGTAACGATACAAGGCGATTCATTAGTTCCTTTTGTTAACACCGATACCCCTCTAAGATTTCGACATCTCGGGTCCCCCTCTTGAGCCGACGGACCGCAGCCCGATCTTTTCAAAGTAAAGCCACGTAGGTTTTAGTTGATTAGGTTATTAAAGTAACTCAGCACCTCCAATCATACCAAGTCACAAGATAATTAAATGAATAACCTAACAACTAATAACCCACGAGCACTAGCATCTATGCGCAAGGATAGGCTAGGAAAATAACTAAGGCAACAATAAATGGCTAATTCACAGGGTAGATGACACAGTGTGAATAAATAGGACTCTAACCCTCCCATCAATTCATTCATAAGAAAAGTAAATAAAACAGTTAAACGAGTGCGTTTTGCACAATAGGAGAGCAAGATTCAATCTATCTTGGGGGGTCCTCCTTTGGAAAACTCCTGGAAAAATGCCGAACAGCAAGAGCACAGACGATCTACACGTAGATGCAAATGCATAAGATCAGAAAAATTATCAACTAAACATATACCTCCAATAAATATATAAAATTCTAGGCTATTTATGAAATTTAATGTCTCTGAAATCATCTAATTTGGAGTTCAGATACTTTCTAAACAAATCCTGTAAGTTTGAAAAAAAAAAGAAAAGACAGAAAAGATTAAACCGGTTAAACTGGCGGAACCAGCCGAACCGGCGGCGGCTGCGTGCATGGGACGGGACACACGGCGGCTTGCGGTTGGCGGCGGACGCGGCGACGGGTGGCGACAGCGTGGCTGCGGCCGGCATTGCGGGCGGGCGCGGAGTGGAGGCGGAGGCGATACGCGGCGGGGATTGGCGGCGGCGTCGCCAACGCGGTGCCGACTCATGGTGGCGCATGACCGAAGCGGCGGCGGGGCGGGGCACGTGGCGGGGTGCCGTTGGCTGGCATGGAACACGCGGCAAGGCTCGCTAGACGAGGTCGCCGGTGGCGAGGCGGCGCAGCGGCGGCACGACAGAAATTCGGCGAGCTCCAATTTGCGCAAACCTTCACCAAAACCGATGAAGTAGGTATCCATCTGGACCGTCTCGACGAGCTCTACGCAATGAAGGCATCTACACTTGGGTTTGGGCAAAGTACATGGAGTTCTACCTCGAAAACCACCTCAGGCTAGGGTTTACTTAACGGCTAGGGTTTGATTTGTAGCTTGCACGAGTTGTCAAGGTGTGGGGGGGGGGGTCTTGGGGTGTTTATACAGTGTGTTGGTCGATCTAGGTCAGGCCCTTATTGGGTAGAATTTTAATTGGGCTCAAATTCTAATCCGAATAGATTTAGAACTTCCACAGATTGGGTATTTTTGCAAATCCGCAAATTTTGACTTGGGCTTTTGGCTTTGGGTAGATTTGGGCCTCAAATGACTGTCCTCCAAGGTTGGGCTTGGTTCTCCCACATTTGCTTATCATTTCATGGGTCTGACAAGCTCCCGGCAGAATGTCAACACTGTATGGAAACAAGGGCTAGCCTTGAACTTTGGACATTAAATTTGGAGGGTGGCTAGCCTTTAGGATTTATGAGAATTTTTCTAAAATTTGTGAAAAAGGTTTGCTAGGGTTTTGGCCTAAACCTAATTTAAATTAGCTCAAACTAGGGTTTCGTATATAACAATTCTCTTTTATTTTATTTTTAGGGTTTTCAAAATATAAGTGACATACAACAAAATAGAGGATTTCACATAAAGGTTAGTTTTAAGCCTAATAACTCCGTGGGAACTAAATGACAAGCATAAAGGATATTTCATGGTTTCACTCAAATTGCGGGGATTGAAAGTGGCTACTAACCTTATCTTATAAATATTGGCAAATGGAACAGAAAGGAATGATGACAATACTATCATAAGATCAGTGCAACCCAGAGTTTTATATTTTGTAAAGAATCCTTAGCTCTTTTTCATAAGTGATACTCTCTGATCTCTCAAAGTGTTTGACCTCACCAAGGGTGGTGTAGCCTTAATCCTACCATTTATGGTTTATGTGGAGCTCAGGACATGATATTGGAGTAGTTATGATACACACTTTTATCAAGTTAAGATTAGATCCTAATGAAGATCATGTTAATCTAATTTCTAATCACAAGAGAATTAATGTCCAGGGGTGACGGAGAGAATGAACTCACACCAAAGGAATGAGAAGAAATACAAGTGCAAGGATGTGTGGTACTAGGGCCATTTCTTTTGATCTTACCATCAGATTTAGATTAGGGATCTTGGATCGTATCCTCACCCTTACCCTTTCCCTCACGCTTCCTCTTCTTACCTCCTTCATTTTAAACCATCATAACATATTTATTGCTTTTCTTAATGCTCTCCTCAGCTGTCTTTAGCATCTCATGCAATTCAGCCATGCTTTTCTCCATGCCATTCATATGAAAGATAATGATGAACGGCTCAAAACTTGCAGGAAGCAATTGGAGAATCACATCAGTAGCGAGCTCTTCACTTAGAGGAAAACCTAGTTTCTCTAAGTTCTCAATGTAGCCAATCATCTTGATCACATGAGGACTCACCGGATTACCTTCAGCCAGCTTGCACGCAAACAAAGGTTTTGAGATCGAGTATCTCTCAGCTCTTGCTTGGTTCTCAAACATGCTACGGAGACCCACGATCATATCGTAAGCATACGCTTCCTCATATTTCTTTTGATGTTCCGAGTTCATAGTAGCAAGTATGAGACAGCTAACATCAAGTGAATCATTGCAGTGCTTATCATAAGCCCTACGATCAGCGCCAGTAGCATCATTCCCGGGTTCTTCAGGATAGGGATCCTCTAAAACATCTTCATTTTTCTCTTACTTGAGAACAATTCTCAAGTTTCGATACCAATCAATAAAATTCATTTCAGAGAGTTTTTCTCTCTCCAGAATGGATCGTAAATTAAAATCATTCTTTGCAACAACAGGCGGCATCTACAGCATAAATGAATAAGCAAACACTTAGCACTTAGTTCATGTTAATCTTCTATTAAACAAAATTTAACAAAAGATACTCCCACTAAGATCACTTCCCTCTGGCGATCTCCGTGAGACAAGATACATGGTCACCGCGGTTTGGGTAATGATTTGTCAATACCACTTGAACCCGTGACATTGCTAGGTATCACATTGCCAATCACATCGTATGTAACTCTTGCTTGTTGGGATGGCATCATATGCCCTGGCTCCCAACCCTGAGGCCCCGAAGTCCCAAATCCTATTTAGATCTTCATTAAGTAAACCAATACTATGCGTGTGGATGCACGGGAGGCTACACCCACCCCATTGTACAAGGAAGAAGACGACGTTCTTGAATTTTCAAGACCTAACCCGCCAACCTACAATAGGTGCAGCTATTGACAAAAGGGCATCTACTCTTAATTTTTCTTAGAGAAACTATTCAGTCAGGTTAACATATTCACCACATATGACGTGAAGAATAGCCAATCAACACAGATAATCATATTAAACTATGAACTAGTATGGCCCATGATGCTGCGATCTCCATCTCCACGACCATCCTTGTCCTCCAGGCCACCTAGTGTTGAGTCCACCAGGATATTACACTACACTACTACATCTAGCAGCTAGTGACAAAATTACATGAGGATTTAAAGCATCACAAGCCGGCACACAGGCCGTTAAACAACAATGGACAGTCTTCAACTGCAATTAACCATGACTCGCAGGTCATCAAAATTACAACAATGCATCATATACACAAGGGTCCATACTGTCCACACCAATCCCTGCAAAAACAAGTTAGGCACGGAATTGAATTCTAACGCGCACGATGTGAACCAGTTTTAGTTGTTAATTAATCACAGTTCACGGCGGTAAGCGGACTGGGGTGCGGGCAGCACCCGCGGCGCACCATGCGGGGAACATAGATCAAATCTATAAAAACGCAATGAAAAATTACAACCGGATTGATCACATCAAGCCGACTGCCGGATCATCAACATGACTCGACTTTCATTCGACTGATCATATCAATCCAGTCGCGTGAGGTCCCCTTGAGAAAACAGCAATGCATGTGACGTCGATCTGTTGCCCCGATCTATTCGGCACGGGCACATCCCCGATGGTGTTACCAGTCGGCAGGGGAATTGTGCATCACGAATTTGAAAGAAGACGAACTAATCCTTTTGATCACATCACGCTATCAACTCGTACCTCTATCCAGACTACTGATTGATCCAATCAACCCATGAACAATCACAGCAACATATCACTATATGCGCCTTATCCAGATCCAATACTACACATGATCGGCTTTGATACCACTGCTGGGAAATGGGTAGGCTACACGAGAGCAAAATCAAAATTTTCTACCACGAATCAAGCAAGAGCACAAGCAAGTAGAGGATCGCAGATCGTTACCCTTAACTCGCAGATGCAGCGGAAGCAGTTTCTCGTGCATAGAGGAAGTAGACGTACTCGTCCAGATCACCAACAAGTGCTCGCCTGTGCTCGCTGAGTGCTCACCGAGTGCTTTCCGATGGTCCCCGAGTGCTCGTCAGTGTTCGCCGGTGATCCAACCGAACAGCGCATCCGCGTATGGCAGCGCTTCTAGAGGTATCTACACGTACCGAGCAGGAACGCCTCACGGGGGTGCTAGCACCACGCCGTGCGGCTAGGGTTTCTAGAAGTAGGAGGGGCGCACGACGGCTGGGCGTGGTGAAGGCTCAACTCATCTAGTAACGCCGCCCCTATGCCTCTCCTTATATAATCACGTTAGTGGGCTTCGGCCCACAAGGGTTCTATCTCCTACACAGATCATATCTATGTACAAACCTCTTAAACAGTTCGAACCCATTAAGTGTGTGACCCGTTAGGTTCAGTGCAAGTTAGCCGTGGATCCGATCAACAGCAGCAATACATAGCAATACGTATTGACCCTCGAATGCACAGAATCAATATTCCGCTGAACCTTAATACACTCACATACCGATCCCTTTGCCACCCAATACCAATCAAGTTAAAGGCGAGATGCGCGCCACCCTTGTTGATAGCTTGACCACTTCATCCGGTAGTGGAATGGATACATACCATGACTAACTCCTTAGTCATATTAGCACGGTCGTGTGCTTCCCCTATCCATCCACACGAGGGGTCCAGAGATATCTCTCATGTTATCGTGGAGGGGCAAATTCCATCTTGATTATCACACCCCTGACTATGTATCATGGCATACCCAGTAGTCACCTTTATAACTAACCTGTTACGGTGTAGCGTTTGATGATACCAAAGTATACGAGTTAATATGCTGGACATCCATGACAATCTCAGATCTAAGAACCATATAGACGTACCACTCGAGACTATACGCTGATGGCGCTATAAGAGATAACAACTCACAGTGTCTCATAGTAGGTCTGTACGATTGCCCATGTTCTCCAACATGTGTCCATACTGTTGGTTTGATATCTATATATGTATGGTATGTGAAACATTACCATCAACCAATACGTATGCTGATCAAATCATAACTGCTCCTCATAATGATATAGATCAGGGACCCGTTTAGAATAATGTCACTTGGCAATGTATTCCACAATCAAGTCGTTTAACAATGTATTTCACAATCAAGTCATGACATTTATTCAGCGAACCGATAAACAACTTTATCATATGTACATGAACAAAGACGCGGTACAATCATCACTATGATTGATCTAGGGCATATCCCTTTCACATATATCTTCCCAAGGTAGGACAGAGCCTTTGGAGGAATCACAAATGTTAAGAAAGCGGAGCCGAAGGCGGGACCTCCCATCGAAGATCTAATTACTAGAGAAGACATTGAGAACCCGAAGACCCCTTAGCAGCGACCCGAAAACGACACCAAGCCCTACAGGACCAGAGGATCCGACTGGAAGTCGAGGCACAAAATACACTTCTTACTCTAGGAGAGCCACCTCCCAGTGGACCAATTGCTGGGCCTTAGGAACCTGGGAGACCCATGGGGGCCCTGGGGGGTTAAGGTTGAAGGGGTAGTTTAGGCCTTTTGTATACCTGTAACATATGCCATAATGTAATCACCATTGAACTGTGATCATCGGTCTTGGAGCAGGGTTGAAGAGGTCTTTCCGCATCATTATTGTAAACCCTAAATCCCTGCTCCCTTTATAAATAAAGGAGCCCTCACTTTAAGAGGGTCAGATGATTCTGGTTCGAAACCCTAAAAACTCTAGCATTCTTCCTATGTACGTGCAAAGACGCACACTACACTGTCCGCGAGACTCTATGACAGCTAGGATTTTAGGTGGCAGGGGGACTAGATGCAAGAAAGAAATAGTAAGTGCGGTGGAGGTGGCACCATGGCCCGTGTCAGCAATATATGATAGGGGCGACAAAGCAAGGGAGATGAGTGTGTAAGGTTGGGATTCAATGATGATCAATGGGACGATGCGAATTTCCAGGCTTAGGTGGGCCAGTAGCGTGCGAGCAAGGGTGGAATTGCATAAAATATCACAACAATATGAGGCTAGGGAACAAGCGGACAGTTAAATTAACGCAATTGCTATTTTGCAGGCGACTGCAATTAGCCAAAACGTGCAGACACAAAAAATTCCACTTTCTTTCTACTGTTTTTCCACATTTGCATTTATGGAAGAAACGCTTCGCGATAGTGAAATTTTTTTTTTTGCGCGAGGTCGATTTTTGTATAGATATATTTTGTTTTATATTTGTTATAGATTTATTTTGCTTTCTATTTATTATAGATTTATTTTGTTTTCTATTTATTATAAATTTTATTTTGTTTTCTATTTTTCACGTCAAGAGATTTTTTGCTCGTATAATTTGCAAAATCGTGCAGGCGTAAAAAATTGCACTAAATTTCTACTGTTTTTCCACATTTCCATTTATTGGAAAAAATGTTTTGTGGTAGTGGAATTTTTTTGCCGGAGGTGTGCATGCGTGTACGTGGCATGTGCCTGCACAAATGCTAAAATTGCAGGCGCCTGCCCAATAGTGCCTCCCTTAAATTACAACTATAATCCGTGGATGTTTATGGGAGGACCAAGATCCACTGATTGCGTGAGTGAAACAGTTCATCTTATTGAGAGTCCTACAAGTCTGCATCATGTGTAGTGTTTACTACTCCCGATCATAAATAGTTGACGTTTTTTATTATACACGGTTTCTAGGAAGCAACATTATCACTAATTAATATTAATAATTACTTTTAATATCAATATAATTTTTAGATATATAATCCGATTGTTTAAAAAGAAATGGTCGGGTCAAGTTTAAAAACTATAAGTGACATGTATGATAAACGTTAAAACTACTTCCGTTTTTTTGTTTGATGCCTTTGACTTTTTCATATGTATTTGACCATTCGTCTTATTCAAAAATTTAGTGCAAATATGTAAAAAATATTTAAAGTACCTTTATTAATGAAACAAATCACAATAAAATAAATGATATTTATAAAAATAATTTAAATAAAACGAATGGTCAAAAGCGTACCAAAAAGTCAAATGCGTCGAACAAAAATAACGGAGAGACGGGAGCAGGGATCACAAAACCGTCGGCCGGTTAACCGCGCTCCGCCAGCTCGCGGTTTGGGAAACCGCCTAGGTAAACCGGCCGCAATTCGGCGAAATTCGTCAAATTCAAATTTGAAGTAAAAATTATTATAAAATTTGTAAAAATAGTATTAATTATTCTAAGCATTTTGGTTTAAGCAAAATTTAAAAATTGTAAATATATCTCATTATTTCATGTGATTGTATGTGTTAAATAGGTGAAACTAATTGCAAACAAATCTCAATGGCATGGAGTGCTTTCAGGGGTTTAGGAGAGATGCTTTCACAGTGCTGGACATATGCAACACTGCTACCTGCAGTAGAGATGCTCCCGTGCCTCGGTTTCCTTTCCCAAGCCCGTGATTCACGTGAAATCATTGCACCTCACTTTCCCCACTCCTCTCCAGCCGTCCAGCCATCCCCTTGTGCTTCTCTCGTCGTTCCCCTCCTCCTCCAAAGACTTCACCAGATCCGAGCTCCACTGCATGGCGGAGGAAGCCGAGCCGAGCCGCTTCATGCCGGAACCGTCGCTGAGCGGTTAACCAGACGGATCCGGCGCTAACTGCAACCGCTTGCGCAGGGAGGAGCAGGAGGAGCACAGGCATACATACGCGCCACCACCCATGTTGCCGGTTAATCATGAGAGACCGCGCCGGCTAGCCGGTATTTCCGAGCGGTTTTTCGGCAGGTAAGTGCGGTTAGCCGTTAATGATGTGGCCCGTGCGTGGCTAACTATGTGGCTAATTACTTTCGCTTAGGGGCTTAGTTGCTTAGGGTGCTTAGGCTATTACTTAGTAGAATAATAGGTACTTAACCTTACTCCTTACTCCTTAATTAGTAGTTTGGTTAGGTTAGGTTAGCATTTCATGTTAGAATGTTAGATTAATTAGTTAATAAGTGGTTAGCATGTTAGAACTTAGAAGTTAGATTAATTTGTTAATAAGGTCAGTACTCAGTAGTCAGTAGTTTACGTAGTACTTAGTAGTTAGGTACTTAGGTTAGTTAGGTACTTAGGTACTTAACTTTACCCCGTTAGTTTACTTGTTAGATTAGTTAGTTAATACTTAATAGTTAGGTTAGTTAGTTAGTTAATACTTAATAGTTAGTTACTCAGTTATTTTTAGTTGTAGATTTGTAATTTAATTTGTAATTTTGTTATTATGCAATAATCATTTTTGCAGGTATTAGGGAATGGCGGAGCGGGACCACGACAGTGTTTGGGAGCATGGCGATAAGCTAGGCAATGGATTTAGGTGCAAGTACTGTAGAACAGAGAAAAATGAAGGTGGTGCGGCAAGATTTAAGTATCACTTGGCGTGCCGAAGTGGAAAAGGTGTGGCGGCTTGTAAAGCAGTCCCGCCCGATGTGAAGGCGTACTTTCAGAGGGAGCTTGATAGGTTCAGAAAGGCAAAGGAAGATAAAATAAAAGAGGGATTTAGAAGACAAAGGGCCGCAGAAGGCTTAGGTGAGTGGGGGGACCGGAGGGATGAGATGACTGGGTGCTTGACGAAGAAGAGCAGATCTGCATGCCATGGGTGCATCACGAGCACATGCTGAATCTGAGGCACGAGCTGGTGATTATTATGAGCATGGTGGTGGCAGTGGCAGTGGCAGTGGGTCTAGGGGTGGGAAAGAAAATTTGTTAAAAAAAATGTTGAGCCGATCAGGCTCAAGGTCGCAGCCGGACACGCGCAAAACCGTGCAACCACGGATTGATGAGGGTGTTTGGACAAAGGCAAACAAAACACTTAGAGAGAAACTTAGAAAAAAAATGGTCATCGTGGTTTCATGCAGCCGGCATTCCGGGAAGAAAAGCGGATAACCCTTATTTTATTGCAGCTATTAAGGAGACGCAGAGGCTCGGTTAGTGAACATGCATACATGATTACATATTTACATCACTACTTAATAGTTACTATTTTTTTATGAATAACAATTATCGTGCAGGTGAGGGTGTAAGTTCACCAAAAGGACGTGAGATCGATGGAAGGTATTTGGAGGAAAACAAGCGCGACATAGACCGTGAGATGATGCAATGGAGACGGGATTGGCATGATTTCGGTCTATCCATAATGTCTGATTCTTGGATGGGACAAACAGGCATGGCCATCATGAACTTCATGCTATATTGCAATGGACACATGTTTTTTTACAAGTCTGTCGATATGACTGGGCAAACTCAAGATGCAAATAAATTAATGCAGGTATACATAGACTGATACACCTATTGTTCTACTCCTATAGTCCTATTATGTCGTGTGATAAAAATTAATGCGGGTATACATCAACTTGTCATGCAGGAATTTAAGTCAGTGATCAATTCAGTTGGGCCTGAAAATGTCGTCCAAATCATCACCGATAATGGTTCGAATTACAAGAAGGCCGTGAAATTGATCTGTCAGCAGTTCCCCAACATAATGTGGCAACCTTGTATGGCTCACACCATAAATTTGTTGCTGAAGGACATAGGGGAGTTCCCAGACCACCATGCTATCATTGAGAGTGCAAGGAGAGCGTGCAGATGGCTGTATAACTCGAACAAATTGCATGCAATGATGAAGAAACACATCGGCGGTGAGTTGGATAAGTGGTGTGCAACTCGTTTTGGTACAAACTACATGTTTCTTCAGAGCTTTGCCAAGCGCAGAGGAGAATTCATGAAATGGATGGCTTCTGATGAATTTCTATCAAGCCCGTATGCTAAATCCGAACAAGGGAAGTACTGCCATGGATGCTTGAGTAACCTACAATGGTGGGATGCAATGAACAAGGCAATACATATGGTTGCTCCAATCTATAGCTTTCTTCGGTTCGCAGACCAAGATAAGAACCCTAACATCTGCGATGTCATAATCAAATATCGTGGCATGCTCCAAAATCTAGAGAAAAACTTGTGTCAAGAAGATTATACGAGAGTCATACATGTCATCGATAAGAGATTTGAGACCCTTAGTCAAGGCACGCTTATTGAAACAGGTATATATAAATATGAGTATATAATATTTTATTTGGTATAAAATTCTAAATTACATTGTGACCTCATTTACTGCAGCTTGTATTCTTAACCCGAAGGTGTACTATACTGATGGATGGAACATAAATATGTTGTCCTATGTCCGAAAAACTTTTGAAAGAATTGCTGATGAAAATACCGCGGCTGCAGCACTTAATGAGATGGAGGACTGGAGGTTACGCACCGGCTCTTTCGCAGGAGAGGTTGCTAGAAGGATGGCTCTTTCCAATGATCAAAATAAAGGTAATCGAAAATTTGATATGCAAATACAATGATATCGTACAAGTGGAATGATTTTTTATCGTATGCAATGATGTTTCTCGTGGCAGCGATGTGGTGGAACATGATGGACACAGATACACCAAATTTACAGAAACTTGCAAAGCGTATAGTGTCACAGGTTTGCTCATCTAGTGGATGCGAGCGCAATTGGAGTACCTTTGCTTTCATCCACTCCAAGATACGCAACAGGTTGTCCTATCAAAAACTCCACGACTTGGTGTACGTCCACTACAACCTCCGTCTAAGATTAGAAAGACAAGGAATACAAAGCGAATCACAAGATATGGATCCACTCTCTCTGTTCACGGAGCTTTCACTCACAGATGGCATGAACCCAATCGTTGAGTGGATGCGAAGCGGACGGTAAGAATGTAACTATTTTTTTTTACGAAGGTAAGTATCCTTAAGTACTCATCAGTGTTTGCTCTTTATACACTTACAGGTCAAATGCTGATCTAGAATTAGATGAGGATTAGTGTGATGCTGAGGCCCCAGGCCCTAATCGTGCCGTCACTGATCTTACGGACATTGGTGATATGAGAAAGAAGACAGGGGTGTCAACAATTGCGGGGTGGGCATCTAAATATGTTGGAGAAACACATGTGGGTAAGAGGAAGCAGAAAAATCCACCCAAAGAGCGTGACCCAAAGAAACAAATGCTAGGCGAAGAAGAGGAGATGGACAGTGATGAATCCTCTGAAGAACTTGCCCCGCGGAGCCCACCATATCAAGAATCTAACTTGAGTTCGTCAGCCTCTGATGATGACGACGACGACGACGATGGTGGTCACGGTGCTGATGTTGGCGGTGGTCATTTCCACTGTTCTTTGCCTCACCGCTTTCGGTTTACTCAGGGTGGTCATTCATCACATGAAGCAAGCTCGCAGAGAATGCCTCCTCGGTCTAGCGTTGATAGGGCGCCTCCTCGGTCTAGCATCGATAAGCGCGCCTCATCGATCTAGCATCGATAGGCGCCTCCTCGATCTAGCATCGATAAGGCGGGGAAGAATGCATGGTCATGTCCCACATGAGTACGACTCTAGTTCAAGCAAAGGACGTCATTCACCACGGTGGCAATATGGAGCTTACTATCCTCCTCAGAGCTTACTACCCCCACCCCTGTGAGCTTACTACCCCGCCTTACCCCAAGGAGTATATGGATACCCCCATAGGATACCCTCAGAGTGGCGGGTTACCCCCTGCAAAGACTGCACCAAGAAGGTATTTGTATGAAAGTCAAGAGCCCGACCAATATAACATGATATATGCCTGTTGGCGAGCAAACAAATTGGACGACAGAGATGAGTTGGGATGAGTTCAGGGCCATTTTAAGGGCAACTCAAGGGGTAATAATTATTTCAAATGAAGATCAATACTCCCGCCTCAAAGAATATCACCGAGAGTAGACTCGACACTCGAAATAAAGGTAATGTGTGCACTTACCATTTGACAATTCACATCTTCCGCTCTTTATTTACTTCATTGCTCATTGCATTTGCAGATTGCATATTACTACTAAGAACTTCTGTATGGCTTCTATGATATTGCTACATTGCTACCATGAACATAAAATGATGAAATATGTATGGCTTCTATCTGAAATATCTACTGCTAAGGGCTTCTGTCATTTTTGTAATGATGAACATGAACATTGTCGAATCTCTGTTGCACACTTGCACTGTTATTTTTGTAACAATTTTATATGTTGAACAATTTTATATGTCGAATCTCTGTAGAAGTGTCGTAGTCCATCTGTTGAGGTTCATTCAGATTGAATATGCATCGTTTATTTTTTTTAATTTATCGTAGACCAATCAATGAACTTGGGGCCTAAGAGGATTTTCTAGATTGTACACTTCCCCATTTCTTATGACTAGAAAGTAGAAACCTGATTTCTCCAATATTTCATGTACGAAGGATCTATAACATCAATTAGGAATTTAGAAATATGATTATTCGTCTTGATTATGCTCCTATATATCATGTATATCTCTTAAATAATATAGCATACCATATATCTTGTACGTCACTATTAATTTTATTTTTTTCTTATTTTTCCCTTTGTCCAGCAATTTTCATTGCCAAAACCGCGGCTAGCCGTTTCAAAACCGCGGTTAACCGCCTAAAACCGCGGCTAGCAAGAACAAAATTGTCGAACAATGGTTCGTATTTTGTGACAAAACCTGACAAAACCATTTAGTTAGCCGGCCCGCGCCCTCGCGGTTCGGAGAAGACCGACGGTTTTGTAATCGTGGACGGGAGTACCTTCCATGGGAAGAAGCGTAACCTTATGATTCGCGCAGGGATACACGTGGACACGTGGTGCGGGAGCAGAGGTAACTGGGCCACGGAATCCCGTGGCGCATCCTAGGTATGGACCAGGGCACATTGACTTCTTCCAGCCCCTTCATTTTGATGGACTTAATTAACCGCCGCATTTCTACCCGCATCGCTCCAAAGATGCATTCACCCACCGTCCTCTGCTCCTCCAGCCACTGGAAGCGGTCCCACCACTCACCCGCGTGAAGTGCACCCACACCCAAAGCCAGCCAGAAATCCGCCCACCGCTGCGCCCGCGCCCCGCGGTCAGAGGGATCTCGTCTGGAAGACTCCGAAATCCGAATCCGAGCTCTCATGGTGGTGGAAAGCCACTCCGCTTTTAGCCTTCTCCTCGCCCCCTCCCGATGCCCTCCCGCCAGCCTCCCCTCCCCTCCCCGCCTCCCGCCGCCCTCCAGTACCATCACCTCAACCGCCGCAGCCACTCCGCAGCCGTCGCCGCTTCCGCGGGGGCGGCGGCGCTCGTAGTCGCCGCGCTCGCGCTTCTGCTGCTGTGGTGGCTCTGGCGCAGGAGGCGGCGCGCGGCGGGGGACGAGAAGGAGGGCGCGGAGAGGCTGCAGCGCCTGTCGTATCGCCAGCTCCGGCGCGCGACGGGGGCGTTCGCGGCGGGGAGCAAGCTTGGGCAGGGAGGGTTTGGCCCTGTGTTCCGTGGCGCGCTCCCTCCTCCCCGTCGCGGCGGCGGGTTTGGGAGGCCCGTCGCGGTTAAGGTGATGGATGCCGCGGGGTCGCTCCAGGGGGAGCGGGAGTTCCACAACGAGATCGACGTCGCCTCCCACCTCCTCGCCGCTGCTTCCGCCCCGGCCTCCGACGCCGTGGCCGAGACCGACGCCAAGTCCTCTCGGAAGGCGCGTGACTCCATACTGCTTCCGTTCGCCTACTCGATGTCGGCGCGGGTCGAGGGGCGAGCGCGGCGGATGATGCTGGTGTACGACCTGATGCCCAACGGGTCGCTGCAGGACGCGCTACTAGGCCGGCGCTGCCCCGATCTCGTAGCGCAGTGGCCGTGCAGGCTGGCCGTCGCCCGCGATGTCGCAGCCGCGCTCCATTACCTCCACTCCGTGGTCAAACCTCCGGTCGTGCACGGGGACGTCAAGCCCAGCAACGTCCTGCTCGACATGGACCTCCGTGCCCGCCTCGCTGATTTCGGCCTCGCGCGCGTGAATTCCGATCCCAACCCTGATGGCAAACCAGATAGCGACGTGATTGCTGAAGGAGTCGATTTGAATGGGAATGCCGATGGGGGATGTGATGATGATGTTTCGGTGGTGGCGGAGAGCACAGTTACAACGATGGTGAATGGTGACGGGAATGCTGCCCCCAAGTCACCGGAAGATGATGATGAGGGCTTCACATCGGCTTCGCCTGCAGAGGCTGCATCGGCATCTAGGTTTGACCAGACCAGTGTTGACAGTGGTATGAACAGCCACAGCTGTAATGGTGGATGCTCACGCACCGGTGGTGCTGCAACATCCTCAGGGACTGGGAGCGACTGGTGGTGGCGTCAGGAGAATGGTGGGGGCAGCAATGGTGTAAAGGACTATGTGATGGAATGGATTAGATCGGAGATCAAAAAGGAGCGACCCAAGAACGACTGGATCACAGGAGCAGCTGTGACCAACTCTGGAGCAGAGAGGAAGAAGCCAAAGAGGAGGGCACGAGAGTGGTGGCGCGAGGAGTATGCTGATGAGCTTGCAAAGAAGCAGAAACGAAGGGCACTCGCCAAATCAAGGAGTGAACAGGCGGGGTTACAGTGGTGGGAGCGAGATATAGATGATGATTTGGATGGGAAGGGGAGGTCCAAGTGGAGCATGGTAAAGAGCTGGAGCAGGAGGAGCAATAGTAGCAGTGGCAACGGCAATGGCAGCATTAACTGGTGGGTCAACGGTGCTAGCAGCCGTGATTGGACAAGCAGTGAATTTGTGCCAAAGAGCGGTGGCGCGGTAAGCAGCACACCGAGCATGCGTGGCACGGTGTGCTATGTTGCTCCAGAATACGGTGGTGGTGGTCCTTTATCAGAGCGCTGTGATATATATAGCTATGGTGTCCTCCTGTTGGTTCTTGTCTCTGGGCGCCGGCCATTGCAGGTGACTGCCTCCCCAATGTCAGAGTTTGAGAAGGCAAGCCTCATATCATGGGCGAAACATCTTGCACGCGTGTGCCGTCTAATTGATCTTGTCGACCCAGCCCTGCAGGATGTGAAACGCGATGAGGCGCTGCTTTGCATTACTGTCGCACTCCTATGCATCCAGAGGTCTCCAGCTCGTCGGCCATCAAGTGAGGATGTGCTTCGGATGCTCTCTGGTGAGGGCGAGCCACCCCACCTCCCACTAGAGTTCTCGCCATCCCCACCTGGTGGGTTCCGTTTCAAATCCCGAAAGAAAAATGGGTGAGTTTGTTTAGGTTACTTAGATGCACAAGGTAGCATTAACATCGTACCTTTGTTTGTGTTTTCTCCTGTACACATTCCTTGTTTCTGTCATTTCTTTACTTACTAATGTGTAAAACTCCCTAGGGAAAAAAAAGGTAATGGCAATCTTAATTCATATTTGACAAGAACTGTATCCCCATTAATCACATGATGAACCGTATTCCCATAGTAATGGTTTATTTAGTACCAAGGGAGATGGCTATAGTAACTCCACGGAAGGGGAAGTCTGCCTTTTGCCTTCTTTATTGTTGTGTGGTGAGGCATCTTACTTTTGGATAAGCATAGAAGGTAGTGCTTTGCCGGGTCACCTGGAATCTGGTATCCTCTTCCTCTTATGGCAAACCCTTGTTCGGCACAGCCCACTGATATGATGGATTCAAGCTTCTCATGTGTGGATATACTTTTCTGCTTCTTTCGCATCATGGTGGCACTTTCAATTTTTCATGGCAAGTGCCACTGATTCTTTAGAATATCAGAGTCAACCAGGTTATTATGCTATCTGGACATGCTGCATTCAAGTAGTATCATCACCCGGTCTTGCTAATGTGCTTCAATGACGTTGCTTTACATTTGTGTTCTCCTAATTTGATTTCAATAATCTTGTCTATATGCTGTTTGATGTGAATGTGTGGGAAACCTGTCGACACAGGACATGAAAAAACACAGGACTTGCCAGCACTTCTTTAACCCGTGTTTTGTGCTTTAAGAAACTGCTGTTGCATCTTTTCATATCAACTACCAAAGTTGTAAATCTTGAGCTCTTTGAGGGAATCATAGTCTCTTCTCCCTTTGTTTTCCTTTTTTTTATTTCATCCATCCATCATTAAATTAATGGTGTAGAGAGATCAATGGTGCAGACAGATCACCCTATTTGTATAGCGGTGCCAGTTCCGTGCGGGACTGTTTGATTCATCTTAAAAATAAAAGTTGATCGCTGAAAATTTGTTATTTTTTGTACTTGCTGTACAAATAACACTTTGTAGTCATTTTTTGGGGCATTTAGTGGTTCTTCTTGGAGGGGGAGGGAGGGAGGGAGGGATATATCTTATATATAGAGAGAGATTAGCTAGCGTATATATAGCCTTTCTGAATATTTTTTTGAGAGCTCTTGACTTTTCGGCTTAAAAGCTACTCCTATCTCATAATTTCAGCCCAATCAAGTAGGGCCTTTTGGTTGGTATTGCAACAACCTAATTTATGTTGCAGTATCTTTTGGTGATTTGAAATTTAGCCTTTTTATTTAGTTATTTCGCTTTGTTTCTTATTCTTTTTTGCAATTTGTATTTTTATGTTTGAAGTGATGCAGGTTTGAGTTGAGGGTAAATTAGTCCAGTAGGGTATGTTTCGTGGTCTTTTATCAAAAACATCTTTCAGGGCTACACTAGGTGGTGACTGGTGAGCGGTGACTGTTACACATCAACTACTTATGAGACTTCTGCTCAACTAAAAACTTGTATCAATTTATATAGGAATTTTTTTTTCTTTGGCTCGCAAAAGCTCAAAGCTTCCAAGTGCCCTGTGCTTTCTTGTTGGCTAACCATGGTGTTAGGTTCAAGTTCCAGGTACTCGGTACTCTGCTGTTTGCTTCATGGTAAACAGTTATAGTTTAGGGATAATATTTTACGTGCCATTGCATAGTCACTTAACATCTCACGTACCATCACTTAGAGGTTTCTTTCCTCTATACTATTGCAATTGCTAATTTGTTTTCCTATGTGCCGTTGGCGTAGACCGACGAAGTCTTTTGTTTAAGCTATCTAAACATTTCAAAAATTCTCAAAAAAATACATACAGTTATTAAGTATGGAACAAAGGAGCAGTCTGAATGAGTATTTTTAAAATAATCCTTTTTTCGGTAGAGAGTTTTTTAAAACTTTTTTCCCTAGTGCTTACTAATGAGTAGCTTTAAACGTTTTTGGGTATTTTTACAACAGTTATTAAGATAATCATGGTAAACGTTTTATATGCAAATTTAAAAAAATTTGTAAAAATACCAAAAATCTAGACAACAAGTGTTGCATGTTTACTAATATCGTGTTTTTTTAATAATTTTTTAGTATCTTAACGTAGTTAAAACTAAAAAGAAAAGGGTTTGCTTGTGGTACTTAGGACAAGTAGTTTTCAATTGCAATAGCATAGAAGAGCAATGCAACATACTATACAATGTTTTGGAAAAGTTGTACCCTATAGTTTACTGAGGTTATCGTGACTGTAGTGATGGCACACTAGACACCGTTGGGTTTGAAGTTATCGTGCTCAACGCCTGGAATGGCCTCGTATTTTGGGGCTAGTGAGTAGCTTCTTCTGCGGTAACGGTAGCCAAAATACTGTAGGGCGTCTGGGTTTGGACAAATGCATGCCTTGTTTTTTAGCTCAGTAGCGTAGTATCTCACTATAGCAAAAATTTATCTTTTTTATATAGCCTATTTGGTATAATAATTTGTAATAATTTTTCTTAGGTTTTAAGCAGTGCTCTTAAAGATACTAAAACTATTTTTAATTATTTTTAAAGGGAGGGGCAGGGCCGTAGAGGCATCGATTCATATTTCCACGGGCATACACATACTAATACATAATATCAGAGCACAGAATTAGGGTGTTACCTCTGAATTGAGAGCCTAAACATGTCTAACCCTTGTCTTGTGTTACCATCGAGCTTGGTTCTAGTACATAACCCCAAAACAAATCAATTGCCGACGGTAACCCTCGATTAGCTACCAGTCGACAGTTGGCGCGCTAGGTAGGGGCCTGCATCAAGATCGTCATTCAAGCTAGATGGCCTCATCAAGATTGCTGTCTGTCATCCTCACATCGGGACAAGCACAATGCTTCCGATCCCTGGACTTTGTGGCTGACGGCTTCAGCAGTCTTCATCTCTCTCCCCCCAGGGAGATCATCCCCCAAGAAGGTATCTACGTTTCATTATCTCCTTTTCTGTTTGGCTTGGAGAACTCGGCAGGTGCTTTCGGCAGATTTATCCACCGACAATTCCATTTCGCATCTTCCCTCGAAGCAGGTAGAGAAGGACTCGGCGGTCACGCTTCCTTGAATATGGACACGGTCCAATCCGGGGAGTCTCGACACCTCAGTTTCGATCTTCCTTCGGGCTCAGAAACTCTGTTGTGACCTTCGCACAGATCTCCCCTGGACTCAGGATAGGAGGTGACCACATCGAGAATCGATCTCTTAATTCCGTCGGAGCAATTCGATCGGACCCAACAGCGTTCGTCGGTGTCATCAATGCTGGCAAATTGATTGGACAGAGCGAGCAGGTCAGTCTCTCACATTTGGATTCTAAGTTCGACGAGAGTACCGAAATCTGCAACTACAATGAAGTCTTCGTCCTTGGCGCAGGCAATCACCACTCCGCTTCCTAGCACGCCAAGGACAAAGCAGCAGCCACGGAGGCGGTTGATGCGGACCAGCGCCGCGCCGAAGACCATGATCGCATGCACCAACTCCGCATCCGCGGCCGCAATGTCCAAAACAAGCTGTGCGCGGTGAAGCTGAGGGATCACGGCGTCTACACGACCCCTCAAGCAAACATCGTCGCTTCCAAGACCCTTCTGGAGACCATGGCTCCACAACTTCCGAAAGATAGTCTGCTCATCTAGATCTTGGCCCGAGCAACGGCCATGGTCGAGATGGCGGCCATCCAACAGAACGAGGCGCACCCCGCTCCTACCGCTCCCATGACGGCAAACATCCGTTCCACCCATGTTCGAAGAAGGGCGCGAGCGTCCGCCGTCGGCGGATCACACCGATCGGCTTGCCATAACCTCCGCCATGATATAGAGGCAAGGAGGAAGGAGCGTGCCGGTAGCGAGCGGACATCCCATAGTCACCACAGTCGGCACAATGATGAACACGCCGAGAGTACAGCCAGTCGACATGACCACTACGATCGGCACCCTCATCAAGGTCAACACAACGAACGCCGCAACGTATCTCCGCGGCACCGACAACCACGACCCTTGGAAGGATTTCGGGCGTACACCCCGGATCTTCGCCGAGTGGTCTGGCCAGACGGCTTCAACCTCAAAGGTATCGACAAGTTCAATGGCTAGAGGGACCCTAAGAACTGGCTGAAGGTTTACGCCCTAGCAGTCAGCGCGGCAGGAGGTGATCAGAATGTAATGGCGAGCTATTTGCCAGTCGCTCTGACCCCAACCACCCAAACATGGCTCACAGGACTTCCAGAGAACTCTATCGAGTCTTGGGACGACCTTCAAGAACAGTTCATCGCCAATTTTCAGGGACCTCTGAAAGGCCCGCTGGGAGATGGGAGATCGAACAACTACATCGCCGGAAGAGAGAGACTTTCCGCGAGTTCATTAAGTGCTTCACTAAGAAGAAAAATGAGATCTGGGATGTCAAAGAACAGACCGTCATCGATGCCTTCTTCGTCGGATGCAGATCCGAGCAGTTGATCAGGCAGATGACTCGAGACCCCCGCGAACTCTCAAGGCCATATTCACAATGGTACATCAAGAAGTGAACGCCGAAGAGACCATCATGAATCATCGAGGCGGCCACGACAGGGGCTCCAAGAAGAAGCCCAACGATGAGCAGGGCAAACCGAAGGATAAGAAGCGCAAGGGGGCGAAATGGTGGTGAACGTGGAGAACAACCGACCTAAGCCCCCCAACGACAACAACTACAACAAGGTCATGGAGGCAGTGTGCCCCTTCCAGCCTCGCGTTAAGCACGCTGTCAAGGATTGCCAGATTTATGATGGTGCCTAATTACACTTTTCTCTTCATGAAGATGCCGGGTCTCAACGGCGTAATCGCCATCCCCAGCGACGTGAAGAAATCCCTTGTCTACGACAGTGAAAGCTGTGAGATGGCGCAGGCCCTTGAGACCTCGGCTGAGATGCAGAAGATTCGGTAGGCAGTCGCCTCTCTTCAGGAGGAGGGAGACATACCCGCCAAAAATAGAGCCAAAACCTCCATCCCCTCAGCCGGGGAGACCAAGAATATAGTGTTGGACCCGTCTGATTCGGCCAAAATGGCCATGATTGGGACAGGGCTCAACAACAAATAGAAAGACGCGCTCGTCACTTTCCTCCGGGCAAATAGGATGTGTTCGCTTGGAAGCCCTCAGATATGTCTGGTGTTCCGAGGGAAGGGATTGAGCATTCTTTGCACGTTGACAATAAAGCCAAGCCAATTAAACAACATTTGCGAACATTCGCACTGGATCGGAAGGAAGCCATCAGGGAAGAAATTACCAAATTGTGGGCAGCATGGTTCATCAAGGAGGTATATCATCCCAAGTGGTTAGCAAATCTGGTCCTTGTGCAGAAGAAGAATAAAGAGTAAATTGCACTTTTGCCCCCGGAAGTTGGACGAAAATCTCACTTGGCCCCCTAAACTTTGTTTTGTCTCACTTGGCCCCTGGAAGTTATTTTTGGGTGCCACAAAGCCCCCTAGAAGTTGGATCCCGCTGCAACACAGCCCCTAGAAGTTGGCTCCGGCTACGGAAAAAATTAGCCTGTGTGGAAACTTCAAGGGGTTAAGTGAGACAAAACAAAGTTCAGGGGGCCAAATGAGATTTTCGTCCAACTTCAGGGGGCAAAAGTGCAATTTACTCAACAAAATAAAACATAGCGCATGTGCGTCGATTACACAGACCTGAACAATTCCTGTCCCAAGGATCCCTTCGAGCTCCCTCATATCGATCAAGTGGCGGATGCCACCGTTGAGTGCGAGCTCCTAAGTTTTCTGGCACCTATTCAGGCTATCATCATATCAGCCTGAAGGAGGAAGAATGTATCAAGACATCGTTCATCTCGTCTTTTGATGCTTTCTACTATATCACAATGTCGTTCGGGCTGAAAAACGTTGGTGCCACTTAACGCACCATACAGCGGTGTTCTCACACTCAATTCGGCCGCAACGTGGAGGTTTATGCCAACGACGTCGTCGTGAAGGCTCACCAAACCCGATCTTATCATGGACTTGGCCGAAACGTTCGAGAGTCTAAGGGGATATCGGATGAAATTTAATCCTAAGAAGTGCGTTTTCGGGGTTCCATCTGGAAAATTGCTCGAATTCATTGTATCTCATCGGGGGTTTGAGACCAACCCATAGAAGATCAGCCCGATCATCAAGATGAAGCTCCCAACCCGTCAAAAGAACATGCAGAAGCTCACTGGATGCATCGTGGCACTCAGCCAATTTGTTTCTCGACTTAGGGAATACGGCATGCCTTTCTTTAAGCTTCTTCGCCGACAAGACGGTTTTCAGTGGACCATAGAGGCACAAGAAGCCTTTGAAGATTTCAAAATTTTCCTCAATACATCGCCGATGTTGGTCCCGTTTATGCCCAAGAGCCTCTCCTACTTTACATCGGTGCCATGATTCACGATTCGCTTGTGCAAAGAGTTGTGGAACGGACGAGAAATTCTCTTCAAGATCCAATACTGGTCTACTTTGTCAGTGAGGTATTGGGCGACTCCAAAATAAGTTACCCTAATGTTCAGAAACTTTTGTACGCTGTGCACATCACAATCATGAAAACTTAAAACATTACATCCAAGATTATGAGATTTCGGTGGTCACCTCCATTCCGCTTGAGGACATACTCCACAAATGGGAAGCCACTGGGAGAATTGCGAAGTGGACAGTCGAGGTTGGAGCCTTTGAAATAAAGTTCAAGTCTCGGTTCGCCATAAAATCTCAAGCACTCACCAATTTCGTAGTGGAATGGACGGAGACCCAGACCCTAGCAGCAAAAGAGAATCTCGAGTACTGGACAATGTACTTTGATGGTTCACTCATGCTCAGCGGCGCGGGGGCTGGAATTTTGCTCATATCCCCAACTGGCAAGAAGCTACGGTACGTCCTTCAGATCCGGTTTCCAGTTAGTAACGATACCACAAAGTACGAGCCACTCATCCACGGGTTTCGCATCGCCATATCGCTTGGCATACGGCAGTTAATGGTTCACGGAGATTCTCAACTCGTAGTTAATTAAGTTCAAAAATAGTTGTCTTGTATCGGCGACAACAACATTGCAGCTTACTGTCAGGAGGTCAGGAAACTGGAGGACAAACTCGATGGATTAGAGCTAACACATGTGCTAAGTCGAGACAATGAAGCAGCAGATAAGCTAGCATGGATGGGATCCAGTCGGGTTACCGACTAGAGCGTGAAGACGGATCGGACGTGCCTAACACATGGAACAGCGAGCAGCTACGTCGTTTTTATTCTTGAATCCTGTATTTAAGCTTTGTGTAAAATGAATCGCTCGTTTGACTTGCTACTCATCCGTATATGACTAAGTAGTAAGTCGGGGGCTACACTAAATAGTGTGCGGATTCACCACACCCTATCTTATCAATAAAGTTGTTTTCTCTTTACATACGATTATTGAATTTGGGTATCATGAAATTTCTGAGTAGTGGCGCTAATATTTGCAATGGGCATTGTTTAGTCACTCCGCATGTGTATGGAGAGAAAGCCAAGCGCTAATTCTTAGCACTCGAGGGCTGGACTAGTTAGCAAAAGGCGTTACACGAAAAGTAGGATAAATCAAGTACTCAGATAAATGGCATTAGTAGTATCGAGGATCAACAGGTGGAGATATTACAGAATAGTTCACACAAAGATGAAGTATCTATATATCGAAGTTCTCTACTAAAGTAGCAGAGGTTTCTTTGGCTTGTTTCATAAGAGTAGAGGCTTCGTCTTCAGAGCAGACGAAGCCCTCCCATACAGCATCAAAGTATATATCAAGATAATGTGACTTCATGATGGCTAGGGCCAGGCTCGTACAGGTTGTCACCGCCTCCTTCGCAAAGGCCTTGAGTTGTGCAGGGGCGTTTTCAAGTCGCGCCATTACAACATTGGCATTGGCCAGCAACTCTTCTTCGAGACAGATGTATTGAAGTATCGGAGCGACAGCCCTTAGAGTTCTGTTGCGCAGTTCGACGGCGGACTTCACCTTTTCAACAAAAACTTGGAATTGGGCCTTAGTTTTGACTTGATAAGCTGTAAATTAGTCTGTTAAAGTGATGTGATCAGAGCGTCAGTGGGACCGAGTCAGGGAGAGCCTGAGTTGGAGAGTTTACCCTTCAGCTCCTAAGCCGGTTTCTTGGCTTGGGTGTTGGCCCACAAAACTTCCCCTTCGATGGCCTTCTGCTTCGCTTCCAGCACTTTTTGGTTCTCCTCCAGAGCTTTATATTTCTCTTGGAGAGAAACCAGGGCTTCAATGCGCCCTGAGCAGGAAAGATTGATGATAAGAAGTATTCAAGATCAGCAATGAGTTTGATACCACTCGGATAGTTTATTACTTCGGAGGGTGTTGGCTTCTTCCACATGGCGGAGACACGGTTCGGTCACCTCTTTACGGAGCTCTTCGATTTCGCCACGGAATTGTGATTTCTGCGCATAAAGCGCATTGTTGAATTTATCCCTGGACTTCAGCTGACTAATGGCCTTTTGGAGAAATCGGGTTTTCTGTGCTGCCCGCTTGCCCATGCGCTGTGCGGGGGCAAAAGGAATGATCAGATATGTTTCGATTGAAATAAAGTTCGAGATGTGAAGATCTACCTCAAACTCGATTGAAATAAAGTTCGAGATGTGAAGATCTACCTCAAACATTTCAATGCAGAACTTCGCTACATTATACAATGTCTCCCACTCTTCGGCCTCCTGTTCGTCGTCTACCTCGTAGCCTTCCATCTCCTTCCTCCATTTTACACAGAGAGGAGGAACGTTGGCAGTGATGGCAGGGTGAGAAATTTTCTCGATTTCCAGCTCCGAGCTTTCTGGAGCTGGGGCTGGGATGGTGCCTTTAGCCTTCGAGGGTTGACGGGCATCTTGGGGCGGCGGAGCAGTAGGTTGAGGGGCTGCATGCTAGGCCGACTCCTTGATCGGAATAGGATCAACCTAAGGAGTTGGTGGCGGAGGAGCGGGAGTCGATGCCTTGGCACTAGATTTGCTTTTGGAGGTACCCGAGGTGGGCTTCCTATGAGTGAAAGAAGATGTCAACAAAGCGACTTTCTTAAAAGATAATTGAAAGAAGAACTTACGAGGGGAAACCTTTGTGATGTTGTGAATTTAACTCCTACGCCTTTCTGAGTGGCTTGCCCACTCGGGGTGGAACCGGAGGGTCCTCTTGGCCCTGATGCGGCCTATGTGCTGGCAATTGGGGGAGATGGAGGGCTCGGAGCTTTGCTGGACTTTGGGTCTTGGCGACGGCGGAGCAGAAGTGGAACGTCATCTTCTTCTTCGTCCTCATCCGAGTCTTTGAAGACGATTCCCTTACGCTTCTTAGTTGGAGGAGCATCAGCTGAGTCCTCTACGGGACGCTTGAGCGGTGCCTCCTTATGATTAGGGGCTTCGGGAACTGGATAAATGGAGAAGAATGCGGCACGATCCTGCAAAGAGGTTAAAGACAGGTCAGTCATGGTGGAATTTCTTGATTTCGATTGAAATTGAAAGAAAGGAAGTTCTTTGCTTACTGTTGGAGGTGGATTCGCCAAGCGATATGGACCCAGGTAGTTCTCATTTTGTATCAACGTGCCCGAGGCGAAGAGACCGGCCACTCGGTCGATCACAGGCTTTCGGGGGATTTGGTCTTCACTCTCCCGAGTGACGCCCTTGGATCCTGAATACTCGAATCCGAGTTGTACTCTCTCTTTGAGGGGTTAGACACGGCGGAAGCTGTAGTTTATTATTGCGTCGAGGCCGGTTGGCCCCTTAGCCTTCAAATCCCCAAGGAGGGTGTCGGTGTAATAAATACCGGGGTATAAAGAGTCCTGAGAAGGCCAAGGCGGGCCCCACGCGTCAGGCGGGCGAGCAAGGCCCCAGCGCGTGGGCGAGCCCCTCGGAGGTCAAGGCGGGCCCCACGTGTCAGGCGGGCGAGCAAAGCCCCAGCTCGTGGGCGAGCCCCTCGAGGTCGAGAGGCCGAGGGCCCCACGCACAGGCGGGTGCGTGGGCGAGCCCCCTAGAGATGGCGAGGGCCCCACGCACCAAAGCGGAGCGCGTGGCGAGCCCCTTGGAGACGAGGCGAGGCCCCACGCGTCGGGTGGGGCCCGCTCGGCAGGAGCATTGCGTATGAGTCTTGGGATGAAGGCTCTCTCCGCTTCTGAAGGACGAAGCGCATTTAATGAGACATCACAGCGGATAGACAATGAAGAAATGATTACCTTCTGATGGCCCTTGCGTGTCTGGCGAAACATCGCCTTTGGCGAGAAGAATTGACCGCAGAGAGAAGGTTTGCTTGAGGAGGCCGCCCGTGTCGGGAGGAGCGGCAGGCCCCACCCGCAGACTCACCGGTGTGGTGTGTGGGTCGAGGCCACTTGCGGCACGCGAGCGGCGGCCATGCATGGCATGGGCATGACACGTTTTTTCTTTAGGTCGTGTCTTGTCGAGTATCAGATCGCTTGTCTTGCCTACCCCTCGGCTCTCTCCATGACCAAAAGCTTGTATAAAAGGAGAGGAGAGAGAGGAGAGGGTATGAGCACTAGCATTAGTGCATTCAAACACTCTGTAAACACATCCCCATTCAACCACAATCGAGAAAAGAGCTAAGGCTCAGCAGAGTAGGACTATTACCCGCAGGGGTCCAACTCAGGTAAATCTGAAGTCGCTCCTTGTTGTGCCCGACGCCAAATCGAACCGAGCTTGGTCGAGTTGGCTAGCGATGAAAATCGACTAGGGGTGTGATCCATGATGGTTGAGCGGAGAACACGCCGCCGATGGCGCGCTGTAGGGGAGCGCTAGCATCGGTTCAAGCTCTTGACCCTTCTTCAGCGGCGATGACGGAGCAGCGATCGCGATGGAGCAGAAGCGGCCGCTAGAGCCGCGCCACGAGTCGGCGCGGCGATGGCGGTGGATCACCCGGCGGTGGCGCCGCCTAGGGTCGGAACCCTAGTGGAAAGCCGCCTCGGCCAAGCTAAACGGCGCTGGCCTTGGAGGAGTGCACTCCGGCCTGAGAACCTCCATGCGGCGTGGCCTTGCTGAAAACCCACCGTTCGGTGACTCGGACTCCCGGCGGCGCCGTGGTTGGCCGGCCAGCCGCTTCGTCGGGGCGGGGAACCGGTGTTCGCGTCCTCCCGATCTCTTGCCCTCGCCTCCTCTCGCAGATCTCTGCGTGGGGCGGGGCTAAGACGACAAGAGCAGGCGACCCTACGGGCTCGACCGGCAGTGTGTGGTGGCGCGATCTCCGGTCCCATCGGAGGACCGCCACTTGTTGCATGGAGAAGACTGCGTGACAAGCTTCGCAGGGCCGCCACGGGCGCGCGATCACATTGCCGCCGCGACGCTGGGACCAAAGAAGAGGGTTTCGCAGAGCTGCCCCGCCGGTGAAGGTGGCGCTTCTTGGCGCCGCCTAGGCGACGGGGCGGCGGGCGAGGACGCGCCCAGAGCAGAGGCTTCGACGTCGGTGCCGCGCTTTTCTAAGGAGTGCTGCAAGGCCCAAATGGCGGAACGGTTTCGTCCGCCCCCATCGAAAAGTATGACGGCACCACCAACCCTGATGAGTTTTTACAGATCTACACGACGGTGATGCACCGACAGAGGGTCGGGAAGGTTCCGCGAACTACTTCCCGGGTCCACACCGGTGAGCCCGCCGTGGCTCATGAACCTGCCCCCGAGTTCGTGGGGTCATGGAAGGAGCTCTCGGAGCTCTTTCGTCACCAACTCCGTGGCACCTTCGAGCAGCCTGGGGTAGAAGACGACCTCCACAACGTGGAGCTGAAGAAAGAAGAGTCGCTGCACGACTACATTCGGCGCTTCAGTCAGGTCCGCAACACCATCCCTGACATCTCAATCGACGCCGTGGTCACGGCATTCAGGAGAGGCGCCCGAGACCCCAAGGTCAAGGAGAAGATGGCCACCCGCAAGATCAAAACGACGGAGAACTTTTCACCTTGGCGACAAGTGCGCCCTCAAAGTGAGAGTCGCATCCGCCCGGCTGCGCGGGCGGGGACAGCCGCGGGTGGCGAGGCCGGGACCTCGAGGAACCCCGGCGGCAAGGACAAGAAGAAGCGCAAGGCGGCCGAGACCGGGCAGGTCATGGCCGCCGAGCGACGACGACGACGACGACGGCATGACCAAGCAAGAACGGGCGCGCGGCGTAAAAGAGGAGGAGGTCGCGGGCGCCGGCGAATACGGTCCCCGTAGGGTGGCCGAGGCGGCTATATGGCGATCGCCGGCCGCGACGGCCCTCGCGCCGCGACGGCGGCGAGACCATCGCCCCCGTGAGTGGGACGGAAGGCCTTACTGTCCCATTCACCGCAACAACTCCCACGACTTGGCGGATTGCCATGTCGTCAACAAGATGGTGGACAAGCGAGTCCACGAGCAGCAGCAGCAGCAGGCGTCCGGCAGTGGCAAGGGCAAGGAGACGGCTTCGCTTGGTTTTCAGAAGTGAGCGCCGGTTGCCGTCATCCACGGCGGTTCGGCCACCTATCCGTCCCACGCTAGCTTTAAGCGTGCGATGAGGGAAGTGTGCGCCGCCGTGCCCGGCTTTGGGTCAGCAAGGCAGCTGGCGTGGTCGGAGCAGACGATCGCGCTCGATCAAAGCCGATCACCCGGCCCAATATCGCCGCCCCGACATCTCCCGATCGTGGTTGCGCCACGGTCCGGAATGTAAAGCTAGGGCGGTCTTTGGTAGACGGAGGAGTTCCTCAACCTCCCGTCCGCCTTCGGCCGCATGGCGCCCAGATCCAGCAGCCGGTGCTTCGTCTAACGCTCCCATTCTTGACATCGCCGGGCCGAGTCCGTCCATTGGGCGTGTCGATCTCCGGTGACGTTTTGAGGTTCGACAACTTCCGCACCGAGATGCTCGAGTTGGTGGCGGACTTGACCTTCCTACAACGCCATACTAGGTCGGCCGGCGCCGACCGAGTTCATGGCGGTTTGCCACTATGCGTACATGGTGGTGAAGATCCCGAGGCCAGCTGGCCCCATCGTTTTGAAAGTAGACCGCCCGGAGGCGCTCCGCTGCGACAAGGACGCTCGCTTTGACGGGCGTCGGTGCCGTAAAGCCGAGGCTTCGACTTTGGGAGCTCCTCCGGCGAACCCGTGCCTCCCGGTTCGTCCGCGGAGGTTAAAGCGGTCTCTCCTGAGCGAAGTCGACCAGCGAAGACCGTTCGGGTGGGCGCCTCTCGGCGCCAAATAGGAAGGCGCTTCGTCTCCTTCCTCGATCTTAACGCAGACGTGTTTGCGTGGCAACCGTCCGACATGGCTGGGGTCCCTAGGGAGGTGATTGAGCACAAATTGGCGGCGTTCCCGCCACGGCGATCATGCGAAGGTCCGGAAGCGATCGGTGGAGCGCCTGAAGTTATCCGCCAGAGGTGGATAAGCTCTTGGCGGGGTCGTCCGCGATGTCGCCCATCGGTGGCTCGCGAACCCCATCTCGTCAAGAAATCCAGCGGTATTTGGAGGATGTGCGTGGACTTCACCGACCTCAACAAGGCGTGCCGATGGATCCGTATCGCCGCCTTCGATCGATCTCATCGTCGACTCAAGCTGCGGGATGCGGCGGTTGTGCTTCCGGATGCGTACTCGGGTACCACAGATTAGCATGGCGAAGAAGATGAAGACAAGATCGCTTTCGTGACGCCCATGGGCGTCTATTGCTATACAAGGATGGCGTTGGATCGAAGAATGCAGCCCAACCTATCGCCGGGCCATGATATCGCCACCGCCCCCAAATAGGCGTAAACACGGAGGTGTATGTTGATGATCCGGTGGTGAAGTTCAAGAAGGCGGAGGAGTTGATCGGCGACCGGAAGAAACCTTCACCAACGAGGAAATCTCGCATCAAGCTTAATCCAGAAATGCGTGTTCGCCGTTCCGTCGGACAAACCGCTGGGATTCCTCGTCCCGGAGGGGATTGAGGCGAACCACGACAAGATTGCAGCGATCGAGAACATGAAGCCCCGACGCGACTTGGCAGATGCAAGTGCTTGGTGGGTCGCTTGACCTCCTGGGCAGCTTTATAGCCCTTTGGGATAAAAGTCTCCCACCGCTCAAGCTCCTAAAGAAGACCAACCAGTTCGAGTAGACGGCGGAGGCGCAGGAGGCGTTCGCGTCCGAAAAAGTATCTTACCTCCCACCGTCATTGGTCGCCCCGACCCAGGCGAGCCACGATCTCACGTCGCGCAAACCCCAGCGGTCACAGTCTTTGGTGGCGGAAAGAGAAGGCGTTCAGCGCCCATTTACTACGCCGCAAGGTCCTCCACGACGCCAAACAAGGTATTCACAGCAGACCAGAAGATGCTCACGCCGTCTTGTGGCGTCGAAGTCGCGCCACTACTTCCAGGGGGCGAAGTCACGGTGTTGACCAAGTATCCCTTGCGGAGATCCTCTTCAACCGCGAGGCGACGGGTCGTCGACGCAAGTGGGCCATGGAGCCGCGAATTCGATCTCAAGTTCGCTCCCGAACGGCCGTCAAAGGGCAAGCTCGGCGGAGTTCATCGGCGAATGGATTCCGGCGGACACGGAAGCCGAAGGCACCCAAACCCTCGCCGTGGACTCTCTTCTTCGACGGCTCATTCAATTTGGAGAAATTTGAAGTGGCGTCGTCTGGTGTCTCCCATCGGCGATGTCGCCCGCACTGGTAGTGCTGGACTTCCGCGCCACCAACAACGTCGCGAGTATGAAGGCGCTCGCCGGGCTCGGTGGTAACCGACCCTTGGCATCCGGCGGCTACAAGTAAAAGGCGACTCTCTCCGGTCATCAACCAGCGAGGAAGGATTTCTCCGCCGGATCCGTCATGGCGGCCTACCCGGGCGGAGGTGCGCCCATTGAGCGGCACTTTGAGGGCTGGGCGTGCACGCCCTCGCCGCGACAACTACATGGCGGATGAATTATCCCAGATTGCCTCGTCAAGGGCACCTGTTCCGGCTGGGGTCTTTGAAGAAAGACTTACGCGGCCGTCCGTCTGTCGGGGATTAGATCACGGCCCATTGCTATGGCCCACTCCCTGACGGCCCAATCGAACAGCTTACTAGGGCCCAGCTCCCTAGAAGGTTCTATCAGGCCCATGTGCATCCTGCCGAACAGCCTCTTGGTCGGCACGGTGCGTAACGGCCTAGGATTCGTGTTTGAGTCCTACTCGAACAAGAGTTCTGCACGGCTACGTGAAGACCCGGACGTTGGTTTCCCGGATTGGATTAGGAGTCGTGATCCTCAAGACTAGGAGTATGCCTTATCTGCCTCGGGATATATTTGGCATGTATGAGTTCGTTGCGATCTCATAGTTAGCCCGGCCCGATATTCCCTCGGTAGGTCGGTTTGCTCTGCACTATATAAACAAGGCCCCTACGGCGTGTAGAGGGGCTCCTGGCACTTGATCTTCGCATTATTGCTTCCTGTACACCATAATCTCGCCGAGACTTGTTCGTCTCACCGAGCCATCTCTTGTATTCATCTCGATATATAAGAAATTTGGACGAGGGCTATTATCTCCCGAGAGGCCGAACGAGGATAAAACCCCTGTCTCTGCTCGTTCTTTCAAGGCGTGCTTACGTGTCTCTATCTCAATCTTAAAGAACCTTAGCGACTTGAGATCGATATCTCAACCATCGACACCGCCGCAGACCCCCACTCTGGCGGGAGGACGCTTTCGACGCAGCTCCCACCTCGAGGAGACGCCACCGATCTCGCCGCAGCTCCCGGTTGGAGAGGAGGCGGAAGAACTGGCCGAGGCGGTTGAGGCGAAACGCCAGCCAGGAGTATCGTCGGCGACAATGTACGTAACGCCGCCACACTCGTCCGGGAAGGTCGGTGGATGGATCCGATCCTAGCCTACTGCGGGATGGAGTGATCCACGGCGACGCTGCGTCGGCCGAGAAGATAGCGCAAGGCCAGCGCCATACGGTAGGTGGGGACCAGACGCCCGAGCGCAAATGGAGTTCTTGAAGCGCGCACTCGGAAGCGGGAGTGAAATTCTCTCGAGATCCATGGAGGCATGTGCGGAGCCATTGAGTGCCGGGCGTTGGTTGGGAAAGCCTTCCGCCACGGCTTTATTGGCCTCTCGCCTCCGTGATGCCTTCGATTTGGTGAGGAGATGCGGCGTGCCAATTTCATGCTAAGCGAGATCCACCGACCGCCCAGCGCCGCAGACCGCTCCGCCTCTCCGCCGTTCGCGGTCCGGGGTTGATATTCAGGCCCGTTCTCGCTACTCGGAGGATATACTCATCTGTTCGCCGCCATCGACAAGTTCACTAAGTGGGTTGAAGCCTCACCGCCCCGGCGATCACATCCGCAGCGGCTATCAAGTTCATGAAGAGCATCTTCGTCCGGTTCGATGTCGCCAATAGAATCATCATCGACAACGCGCCGGTTAAAAGCGCTGATTTCCAAGATCGGTGCGAAGAGTTGGGTACCAAGTTGTGCCGCCTCGCTGTACATCCAAGAGCAATGGGCAAGTGGAGCGGCGAATGCGGAAGTGCTCAAAGGGCTCAAGACAAGGGCGTTCGATCGCTGGAGAAGCCTTGTAAGCGTTGGTCAAGAAGTCCCCATCAGACAGGGCGCTGCGGACAACTTCCAACAGAGCCACCGCGAGACCCCTTCTTCTGGTGTATGGCTCGAGGCGGTGCTCCCATCGAGCTCGCCGGCCCCAAGGGTGGCGGCGTTCAGCGAAGAACAAGACTCGACCGCGTCAGGCAAGTGAATCTCCGGAGGAGATCCGAGACAGAGCGGCGATCCGGCCGCCAAGTACCAAAGGCTGCGCCGTTATCAAGCAAAGCGGGTGTGTGTGTGAGAACTTGGCGATGGGCGACCTCGTCTGCGCAAAATCCAAGCGCAGTGAGCCGCAACAACTATCTCCCCGTGGGAGGGCCCTTCAAGGTGGTCTCGATCTCCACTTGAGCTCGGTCAGCTCAGATTCGAGGACGGTCGCGAATTGGCGAACACTTGGAACGCCGAGCGGTGAGGAAGTTCTACCAGAGGTAGCAGTACCAAGAGCTTTTTTTTGGCCTTCCTTTGAGCCGAGCGGCGAGGTCTTCTTCCTTCACCGCCGCCACGGGGTGCATTGTACAAAGCCATCTTCAATAAGAGATAAGTTACGTCTCCTTGTGGGCATCTGTTTTTTTCCCTCAAGTCTCATTAGAAAGCATTACATTGAAAGTCGGTAGCGAAAAAAAGTACTTAAGGCGATGGCTCCTTAGTTGCAAGGACTAACGCCACGACTTGCGGTTGGGCGAGGCGAAGCGACGGAAGGCGGGTTCTAGCCGGTGTGTCGGCTCGGTCTGAGCAAGGCAATGCGCCAACAATGCACCGCGACTAGACCACTTAGGAAGCTAAGTCCTCGCCACGCGATGTCTAGGGTCGGTTCAAGAAAGAGGCCATAAGGGTTGAAGTAACCAGATGCCCGAGGAAAAGCGCCACTTTCAACGTAAAGCTCATCTAAAGCTTTTGGCGATCGCTGGCTTAGCCTTAGAAAGGTCTGTTAGAAAACATTCCATGAAAAGTCGGTAGCGAAAGTACTTATGGCTAATGGCCCCTTAGTTGCAAAGGCAAACGCTTATAACTTACGCTGGTGCGAGGCGAGACGGACGGAAGGCGGGTTCTAGCCCGGTGTGTCGGCTCGGTCTAGGCAATGCGCCAACAGCGGCACCGGCGACTAGACCACTTCCGGAAGCTAAGCGCTCGCCACGTAATGTTTAAGTCGGGTTGCCAGAGGCCATAAGGGTTGAAGTAACCAGATGCCTAAGGAAACAGCGCTCACTTGCGGCAGAACGTTCAGTCTAAAGCCTTTGGCGGTCAGGTGCCCCAGTTTAATTCCGTAAGTTAAAGTTGTGCGAAGTTCAAATAAGGCTCACAACAAAAGAGCAAAAGTTTGTTTGCATTGATAGGCAACATTTACAAGGCAAAGAAGATAGGGGAGTCTCGCTACTCCTCCTCGTCTTAAATCTTCCGCCGAGCGGCGCCGCCCATCATGGACACGCGGTCGCGGCGGTGTCAACCCGCTTGCTCAAACGGTCCAACGGGCGAAAGGCTCCCGATGGCGGCGTCGAGATCAAACGCGCGCCTCGAGCAAGACAGATTGCTCAAGATGAACATGGGCGCTTCAAGAGCGCTTGGCGACCGTCTTCGATCGCCCGCGTCCGCAACGCCACCGGAAGGTCTTGAGGCTTCGCTGCTCGCCCACGCCGCCACAACAGATCTTCGCAGACCATCTCCTCCATGGGGATGCAAGGTAACACCCATTGGATGCGAGGCGCCCGGGCCGCCAGAGGCGGTCGCAGATGTTGGCGAGGGTTCGGAGGCACTCGAAGTGTTCCAGTGGAGGTCTTCGACCGCTTGGCGGCCGAGGCGTGGCGGCTTGAGCCGCCGCAGCTCTGCGGGTCATCGCCTCCTTCGCAGCGGCTTTGGCCAAGGGCCCGCCGCTCGGCAGATATCGCCCGCCAACGCGCAAGGGCTTCCTCCCGCTGCCCAGTCGCGGGAGAGGGTGCGGCGCCTCGCGAGCGCTTCACGCCGGCGGGTCACGGCCGAGATGGCGGCGGCGCCACGACGCGGTGGCGAGGGTTCTCCGCCGGCGCCGGCGAACTCTCGCTGCCATGAAGCGCGACCTCCGTCGAAGGAGCGGCGGCGGCTGGAGGCTGGCGAAGTCGCGCGGTGCGGAGCTCGATGTTCTAGCGCCCGCCTGTTCAAGAAGGACAATCGTGGTTCGTATGCAAAAGCGTGTAGCATACTAACCCTAATGTGAAGTGTGCGTAAGCGCAGGAAAGCCAACCTGAAGCGGTGCGCCCGGGCGAGAAAGCCGGGCGGGAGCTCAAGTCGCTTGTTTGCGGCGGTGGCAAAGACGGTGCCGCGGTCACCGCCGTCCGGCAGCGCCAAGGCGGGGCGCGAGTGGTGCAGGCAGAAGCACCAGCATGACAACAGAGGCCGACGCGTGCAAGAAGCGCCAGCAGAGGAGTCGGCGGACGGAGCGGAAGAGACTGGCGCAGCGGCGCCAGTTCGAAGAGTCGCGCTCTCGCCGGTGGCGGAGCTGCGCGGTAGAACTGCGAGGCCTCACGGAGGGGCCGACGGTGGCGGCGGAAGCTTCAGATCGGAGGGCGAGCCCTCTTTGACTCGCCGCCTCCTCTTCGCTCGCCGCCCACGGCGAGGATGAGGCGGCGCTTCCGGAGGCGCGATCGAGTCGGCCGCCACGGCAGAGGTAGCGGCGGCCGCGAAGCTTAAGCGGTCGCCGAGGCGGATCGCGGATCTCAGAGTGGCCCTCGCGCCACTTGGACCAAGGGACCGAGACCTCCATGGGGGGCAGACGCAAGTGTTGGTTGCGCCCCGTGATCCCGGCCGCAGAGGGGAGGATGCTCGCAGCGGCGAGGTATCGCCGATCAAGGGGGGCCGATAACCCGCCACCCGCCCCGAGCACGCCGTCCAAGACGTTCCTGGGCCGGGCGAGCAAGAAATGAAGCCACAAAATCAGCGAGCAAAAGGATTCCAAGAAAGACAAGAGACCCAAAAGACTAAAAGAGCACTCACCGCCGAGGGCGACGCGGACTCCATCGTTGTCGCCATAGTACATCCAGCGGGCGAGTCCTCGCGCGAGCGGCGAGTCGGCGCCGCAAAAAATCCGCCGCGACGAGGGTTCCGGTGAGCCCGCGGCGGCGAAGATCGGTGATGCGCGCCAGCATCAGCCCCAGCTCCGCTGAATCGTCGGGCGAAGCCCCCATGTTGGCGGTGGGCTCCGCGGGACCCTCAGGGAAAGAAAGATCGTCGAGCGGCTGAGTCCTCAACGCTGACCATTGTCGCATCATCCTTCCAATTGGACTTGGACGCGACAGGGATAAAGTCGGCGGTTTCGCGGAGCGTGAAATAGCAGCTCCCGAAGGCCCCGACGGGCGCGCCTCGCGTCAAAGACGAAGAGCCGGCGCCAAAGCGGGAGACTTGGCATCGTCCCCACGAACATCTCGCAGAGGTGGACGAAGATGGCCAGCGCAATGACGGAGTTGGGGGGAAGGTGCACCGCCTGGATCTCGTAGAAGGCGAGCACCCCAAGAAAAATTCGAGTACTGGCGGATGAGCCCCGCCAACGCCGCCTGCATTTAAGGTGACAATCTCCCGTCGCGAGGGCTTGGCGCCATGGTGCCGGGCGAACCGAAGCGGTTGGCGGCCTGAACACTTGAAGCCGCCACCTGAGTCTTCATCGCGGCGGAGGTAGGAAAGCTGGCCCAGACGACGGCGCGCCCCCACGGCGATCCTTGCTGCGTTTGGGCGCCATTGGAAAGCAGTGAAGAAGTTGGCAAAGAGAAAGAAGGCTCTGTGGTGGCGTGAAGGAGGCGGTTAGCGGTTTGTGAAGACTTAGCGTATGCGGAAGGATTATTACACAATACCGAGAGAAGTATTTATAGGCGTGGGGGCGCGAGCACGACGGTTTGTATTCCGCATACGCTTGCAAGGCGCCATCATTGCCCAGCTGCTTTGGTTTCCCAAAAGCGGCGTAGTTCCCCAAGGAAGATCGTGTGCGAGATGGAGAATCAGCGACGGCCTCCGCAGTGGGCGGCCCCCACGATTCGTCTCCGCCACACAAGAAACGGAAAGTGTCGCGCGACGGTTCACAGATCATGGTGGACCCGGGGCTACTGCGGTGTAATAAATACCGGGTATAAAGAGTCCCGAGAAGGCCAAGGCGGCCCCACGTCAAAGCGGGCGAGCAAGGCCCCAAATGCGTGGCGAGCCCCTCGGAGGCCAAGGCGGGCCCCACGTCCAAGCGGGCAAGCAAGGCCCCAAATGGCGTGGGCGAGCCCCTCGGAGGCTAAGGCGGCCCCAGCGCAAAGCAGGCGAGCAAGGCCCCAAAGACGTGGCGAGCCCCTCGGAGGCCGAGGCGAGAGCCCCACGCCAGCGGGCGCGCGGGCGAGCCCTCTCGAGACGAGGCGAGGCCCCACGCGCCAAAGCGGGCGCGGCGAGCCCTCTCGAGACGAGGCAGGGCCCCACGCCAGTGGGGCCAAGGGCAGGGAGCATTGCGTATGAGTCTTGGGATGAAGGCTCTCGCTGCGAAGGACGAGCGCATTTAATGAGACATCACGCAGCGGATAGACAGTTTAAAGAAATGATTACCGCTATAGTAGCCCTTGCGTGTCCGAGCTACCGCCACTGTGGCCTTGAAGAATTGACCGCGTAAAGAAGGTTTGCTTGAGGAGGCCGCCCGTGTCGAGGAGGCAGGCGAGGCCCCACCCGCAGACTCACGGTGTGGACTGTGTGGGTCGAGGCCACTTGCTGGCATCGCGAGACGGCGCCCGCATGCACGGGGCTGCACGTTTTGTCTCTTCCGTCGTGTCTTGTCGATTATCGAGAGTATCAGATCGCTTACCCCTCGGCTCTCTCCGCCAGCCAAAAGCTTGTATAAAAGGAGAGGAGAGAGAGGGGAGAGGGTACGAGCACTAGCATTCGTGCATTCGAAACACTCTGTAAACACATCCCCATTCAACCACAATCAGAAAAGAGCTAAGGCTCAGCAGGAGTAGGACTATTACCCGCGAGGGGGTCCGAACCTGGGTAAATCTGCGAGTCGCTCCTTGTTGTGCCCGACGCTCAAATCGAACCGAGCTTGATCGAGTTGGCTAGCAGACTGAAAATCTGACTAGGGGTGTGATCCGCAGTGGTTGAGCGGAGAACACGCCGTCAGAGGGGAAGTAGTTCTTTAACCTGGCTATATTCGCTCTCGGCGAAAGGGGAGGACCAAGAAGTGCGGACTGTCAGACAATCTCCCGTGAATAATGGAAGTATTGGGGAAGGTTGGCACAATAAAACCATTCGGCGTGCCAACCCTTGTTCGAGGTTTTCATGGGAAGATCAAAATAAAATTTCTTGGCCCCCTCCCGCAATTGGAAGCCAGCGCCTCTCATGGCTTTGCGGCAGTTTTGCTGGGGAAGGGTTTGAGAAGAAAAAGGGATCTGAAAATCCCGAGATACGCCTCACAAACATGAACAAAGATGGTGATTTGGAAAATGGAGCTGGGATTGAGTTGCGTCAATTCAATCCCATAAAAGTGCAGAAGCCGCCTGAAGAAGGAGGAGCAAGGAAGGCCGAAGCCACGAAGGAAGGACTTGAAATCAGCTCTTCCGAAGGGAGCACGCCGGTGGATACGAGTCTTTGCAGTCGTCGGTCCATGGTGATGGACTGCATCCACTCCTTGGAGCTCTTGACTACCTTCGGGACGACGGGAGAGGGTGGAGCCATTGCTGGATCGGGATCGATGGTGGCGGAGCGTACGAAGCAAGGAAACCCTAGTGGCGGAGTTCGTTGGAGCCGATGAAACTGCTAGCGCGATAAATGGGCGGGGTGGAACGCTTAGTTTCACTGTCTCCAAATTTAAAGGGCCACAGAGCGTATCTTGGGCTAGGTCTCATTTGGTACTGAAGCATGGCTATTCCGGTGGATGTTGAACTAAAACCACTCGGGTTTGTCGAGTGATGTCCATGGAGAGGAGCGCTGCAGTACTAAAAGGTGACCTGAGATGCGCATCGGTCTAACTACTTGGATGAAGACGAAATCAGTCAGAAATTTGGGATTTGATAGAAATGCCGGTATGAAACTAGAAGTAATTCAAATTACTAAGAGGATTTCATTGATGGAATGGCTCTTAGGCCAGTTTACAGGGGATTTTGCAGCATAGCACAATGAGCTAGGGCTCGTTGCAGGCTTGCAAAGGATCAAAAGAAAACATGGAAAGAATTAAATTAGAGTAGCAACTGTGAAGGCCACTTCAAGTTGAGGATGGAGGCAACCAGCGCGTCCTTCAAAGGGGTGCGCGGCGGGAAGAGTCGCGGATGTCCTTGAGCCAGAACCCTGACGGCTCTTTGAGCGGTTCGCTCCGCATTATCCCTTCACCATCGCTGCCATTTGGCGGCCACAGCGGCTTTGTCCGCGGCGGCGTGAGCACGCTGCTCGGCGCAGGCGGCGTCCCATGGATCCTTCACTCTCCCTTGGCCCTCCATTGCAACAGAAGAAAGGGGGGAAAGGTTTGGTGCTTTCCAAGAAGGGAGAAGAAAAGCTTGAAGACTGGATGTGGCGCATTACGCTGTATTTGGGTTCTTTTATACACTAAGGAATATGAAGAGGCGCGCCTCGCGACCCGTTCTGAACATAGTAAAACAATCATGACGATGGGACGGGAGTGGGTGCGGTTGCGTTTCCCGGCGGTAGCTCGTGACGCTTTGGCTAGGCAAGAAAGGCACGAAAACTCTTCACCTTCCCCTAAAATAGGCTTAGGCCTAATTTGATTAAGCAAAGGGCAACCCTCTTAACAGGCTTTCTTAACAACACGCCACCAACGGTGGTGATATGTTAACATTAAGCCTAATTCGGCCTCGGTACACCCCTGAGGGCAAATGATCGGAAGCACCACCCATTGAAAAGTGTTTTATGGCATATCCCATGCTGGGTCACTTGCCAACTTTGCATGTTCAAGGTTGGGTGTTGATGAGACTTGGATACTATTTCGGAAGTTTGCCTTCTATAGGTCGCTAGTTGTATATCGCAACCCGGATACAAATGCCTCCCGGCCAAACTTTGTCCAATTGGTATGCCCTTAAGTGGGCCGCTAGCTAACCCCTTCTCTGGTTGGGACACATACCACCCGGCTGAAGAACGCGCCCCATGCTGGGCCGTGTGCTGGTTCCTGCAAGCTAGTGCTGGGCGTTTGATTTTGTACACATTTTGAACGCATAACACGCAGTATACCGCAAGACGGAAACTGTGATTGCGTGGCTTAAGGTGCGCTCCATGATGGGCCGACTGTTGTTTTCACATATTAGAATGGGTGCCAAGTAGCTGAACACATCAGTAGTGTAATGTGCAAAATAGGCCAATAGCCGAAATTTCGGTATACCGAATCGGGCGTTGCTCTCAACACATAACTTAAGATTTCTTGAGTTCTTTACAATCTCTTTTCAAGATTACAAGAGCCATCCAACGAACCAGTCGGCAAGACATCTGACTCGATTGCAAAGCACTCTGGGGCAACTGTGGACTACATGGGCCCATGTATCCTCTAGAAGGCCCATGCGGTGACAACTAGGGGACGACTCAGACCGGCTGGATAGAGATGAAGACCACTCGGACTACATGCAACTTGGTCGCCAAGGATGTTCCTGAGAATAGAGTTTAGCTCCATGTGATTAGGAGATTTGTACCTGTAAATGTCGGTGCACGTCATGCGCTGATATAACAGAATTCGGTACCATGTATTGGATAAGATCATGTAACCCTATCCCTCCTACACTATATAAAGGGAGGGGTAGGGCCGTAGAAGCATCGATTCGTATTGCCACGCGCATACACATACTCATACATAATTTCAGAGCATAGGATTGGGATGTTACCTCTGAGTTGAGGGCTTGAACCTGTATAACCCTTGTCTTGTGTTACCATCGAGCTTGGTTCTAGTGCATAACCGCAAAAAAAATCTATTACTGACGGTAACCCCCGATTAGCTACCAGTCGACAGTGACCGTCAAGCTCTCGCTCTCCGCTCACGCATGGACAGGATTTACACTGCTTAGGAACCTTAGGAACCCAAACCGGCAGTGTGACCAGCAAAAGTGGTTCAGTTGCCTTCCCAAGCAAAATCCTCATTGTCCCAATTTTCTAGGCACTTGGATGACAGAGACGTATCGATTACTCGGCCAACGGTCAAAGCTCCTTTGACCAAGGGCACGAATGCGACGTCATTCCTACATCCAACCCTCTGTGATGATTTTATCTTCAATGAGATGATGCATTGCACTTAAGCCTCAAGGACTAATTGTTGTGGATGAGATCACGTCCTGCTGATGTGGTCCAACCTTGCTCTCGTGGGCCCAAAGTACTACATTAGGCCCAAGCCTCGATAGAAGCTCGGTTGCCCAACTCGTGGGTAATTAGGCTTGGTTTCCGTAGCACAAGTTACCTATAGCTCAGAGGCAAAAGGGTCCCTAGTTGTCCTCAACTTGAGACACTGCTTCGGGCAGAGCTACACTTTCCAAGCTCCAGGTTTTCTGGATAAGTTAATGTTATGCGTCGATCGTGTAACATCTCCTAATCTGGTTAATCTCGATGTTTCCATGCAGGGTGTAGGTTCATCTCTAAGATCGGCGTGGCACCTAAGACAAGGATGCTTCGCTATGCAAGGTTCCTAATTGACCTGGAGATCAAGTCGGGGACATGCTCAATACGAACTTCATTGACCTAGGGCTCAGTAGCCACCATGTTGGACACTATAAATACCCCGTGTGTTGTGCATTGTAACACAACAATAATGCCCATCGCACAAGACACATCCAATCTTGGCGAGATCCTCTCGCGTAGGTTAGCCACACAGCGTGATCTCATTCTCGACCCCTCATTTAGAGCTTAGATCATGATCTTCCTTTGTACTTGCCATCTATATAGTTAAACGGCGGGTGTAGGCTAGGAAGGAACTGAACTAGGATAAACTCATTGCCTCCCTCTGTTTTGTGTATTGATCATATTGAGGCCTTGCGCGATCGAGCATGCGGTAATGTAACGTTGCGTTGCGATTTGAATTTCAGGCGATCGCGCGCGCAGCGCAACGCTACGCTACTGCACGCTACGCCCAAACGCACACGCTCTGAGTCAAGTCTCTACAGAGAGGGGTGTGGTTCTCACAATAAACTAAGATCGATGAGAGTCCTAGTTCCTCAAATCAACAGAAAGAAAGTCTTGTAGGGTCACAAAGAGTCAAATAAAGTCAATGTATTAAAAGATGAATAGGTATAAAAGAATCTATTTGAGTTTTTTTGTGATGCTAGACCTCCTCGTCATGCTAAAGAGATGTGTGTGTATCACGACATAGTCAAGAGCATGACAAAGCAGGCACTCAATCATGATGGGCTCCTATTGTAGTACATGATGAATATACCCACCCCCTATGACATGGTGAGCAAAAGATGGGTCCGTTCAAAGAAGGATTGTTTCAGGGTACAACCTTTGCCCACACACCCCTCATAAGGCGAATCGAAGGGAATTTTTAAACACCTCCAATCTAGCGATAGGACTTGACACAGGGGTAGACATGCTCATGGGTAGCCCGGCCCGACGTACCCGACCCGCTCGGCCCGACCAATGCATCGGGCCGGGTCGAGTTTGGGCCCAAAAAAATTGCAAAATCAGCCGTGCGTGCTCAAGTTTTCGAGTTTCGGGTCGAGTTTGGGCCCAGATTTGTGACCCGATGTGTCGAGTCGGGTCGGCTCGGGCCAATTAATTTTTTATTGGGTTTTAAAAAACCCAACCCAGACCTACCCAAGCCCAACGGATGATCAGGTCTACACAGGGGCCATCAAACATAGGGGATAAGATGCATAGTGGGATCAACCGGATGTAAAAGAAAAGTTGGGGCATATAACCTGCCGTGGGGACCAACCAGATGTAAAAAGGGCATCATTAGGCATTTTCGCTAGGGCCTGTCTGTAATTACTTCGCCGATGTAATTTTATTTATAAGCCTACTTCGGAACGACAATAGAACGGTATATTAATCCACCATCTCATTGTAGCATGTATTGCCTATCTTGCCCTGTTAAAGGCTGTAAAGCAAGAGTTCAAAGGGTAAGGCTATCTCCAACAATCTTTCATAAAGCAGCCTTTATCCTAAAATATGGGAAAGATTCTTCTATTTTCTACAACAATGTTCCCTATTCAGTTCTCTAAAATAGAAAATCTCTCTCCATTCCCTTATTTGCAGAGATTCTCTCCTTTATCTATACAATTCTCCATATAGGGAATGCCTCTAGAGATGAGAGAAATATAGTGCGAGAATTTTTTAAAGAAAGTATATATATATATATATATATATATATATATATATATATATATATATATATATATGAGACTATAGGGATCAAATTTAAAGATTTCTGCTAAAGACAACCTAAAAAGGCATCTCTGCCCTTCAAGGCTGTTTTTGTAAAACTTAAAACGTCTCCCTCAGCCCCTGTACAAAGAGAGAAGCACATCAAAAATTACATGCATCTGGTATCAAGTCTAAGGGGGCAACCCATGCCGGTCCACCCCGAGTCGTTCGGAATTGCCATCCAGGACTCGGGTGGCAGAACAGGGGCGCTGCTAAATTGGCTAGTCCAGCCCTGGCCGACAACAGTTTGCCATAATGCAGAAAGAGACCAAAAACCAAAAAAATGTTTTATAAAATCTTTGCCTTCTTACACTAAATACAAAGACATATACTCTACATTAAGATCAAATATAACTGAACTCCAGTGGAGGAGACAATATTACTCAAGAATCGTTTGGTTTCCAGATACAAGTACAGAAGTACGGCAATGATCATAGATACAAGCGGACAAGACTAAATTTGACATATATATGCTGCAAACATCTCACTCTTCTAATGGACACAGCAAAACAAAAATGTTGCGTTAAAGGAAAGCACCAGCTAAGTTGTGTTATTTACTTCTTGTCCTCCCTAAGGACGACATAATTGTGACCATTAGTCTTCTGTATCTTCGAAATTTTCTTCAGAATATCAGCAAAAGCGTTCTTGTCCTGAAATGTATGACAAACTGACATCAAAATACTCATTGGGCTGAAAAAAAAATAACACAGCTAAATAGAAATTTTTAATGTCACCATTGAAAAACCCTAGGAAATTATATGAAAAGAACCAAGCTCCCCAATGCACCCCAACACACACAATTAAATAATAACTAAACTCCTCAAAAATTATTTAATATTTTATGGGAAAAAGTCAAGACAAGAATTCCAAATGTGAATCTGAAACCTACCTCTGGACCTCGTAGTCTAGACTTGAATCTGGATACTAAATCTTGCGTAGTGACTGGAGCCACTGCAAGAAGAACAGCTCGGATTTCATCCTCTGTGACAGGAGAAACATTAGTGCCACTTTTTGACGAAGCAGAGGACTTTGATGAAGGTTTTGAGGAAGGTGGTGCTTCATCTTTGCTGCCTGATGCTTTGGTATCCTAAAGAACAAGAAAATTCATCAAATAGATTAAGTCGTAGTTTTGAGCAAGAATTTTTAAGGTTCATCTTTTCTCATTTATTTTAAGCTAATAGACTTACAGGTTCCACCTTTACTTTCTTTGAAGCTGCGCCGCTAGATGCTTTTGCATCATCACCACCTGATTTCCTCTTTTGCTTGGATTTGGATGTAGGCGGTGTGCTACGAGCATGTCCTGAAGAAGGTGTTGGTTTAGCTGGGCTGTTGTCTAGGGGCTCATCTTTGGGTTTATCTTTCTCTTTTGGAGCAAGCACTGGAGATGTCTCATCTTCCTGTTGGATGTAGAAAAGACAAGTTAAACTCCTTGTAAAAAATTAGCATGCTTTCCTATGAACTATACAATCCTAATACCTAGCAAAATAAAACAATGAAATTCAGAGAAAAAAAGATATTACATCATCGTCTTCATCATCCTCATCAGCATCTGACTCGTTTAGTCCAGCAGCACGCCCAAGCAGCTTTTTTAATTCCTTTCCAGACTTGCTCAAACCACCTTCTTCTTCATTCTCTTCATCATCCTGGAAGTATCATAATTGGAATATTACCAATGATTATAACCTAAGAAAAGGTGCAAATAGAAAGGTAACAAGCAATAACCAAAGGAGAAGGGGACAAAGGAATAAGCTTCACACAAGAACGTTCATATAAATTTGTTCATGTGGCTCTAGCGACATATTTGCCAGAAATGATGCCCCATAACTTTGGTTGGCATGCAATATTCACCTCTTCTTTTTTTAAACAAAAACCAAGATGAAAGCTATCCACTACTTAGCATTAAATAAGACTCATGCATGAACTGTGATAAGAGATAAAAATTTGAGCTCATAAATAATTATAATTATATAATAGTACATACTCCTATCTACCTGCTTAATTTCTGGTGGAGCAGGAACCTCAGGAGCTAAATCAGCCCGTTCCTCTGGGTCAATATCCACAGCCTCATCATCATCAGTGAATGTTTCTTCGTGCTCCCAATCATCACCTGGTTACAGGCAATTACCACAGTAATCTAGGGCTTACAAATATGCCCATAATATAAAGAGATTACTATTATTAATATTTTTTATATGCAAACATTTTGATAGCGTTGTTGCCATAAAACAAATAAATCACGACACGATGGTCCAATGTTATGCTAGGCATAGGTGCTACGACTAAATGGTAGTCTATTAGCATATCTGAACAAAAGGAAAATGTGGCATCCTTGTTCAAGGCCATTTAATAAAAGATGGTATGTACCTTGCAACGAAGATAAACGGCAACACAGAACTTGTTTTATAGTTAACTTATATATTGCTCTCATAAAAAAAATAGAAGTATACAATAGAACCCTAAAACATAAGTATCTCTAAAATAATCCAAATGATAGCATGAAATGCATTTTTAAATTGAAATATTTTAGGCAATTAACTCACCTGAGACAAACACTCTATAATAAAATAAATAACTAACAATTATAGCTCTCAGATATTCAAAAATGGTAAGAACTTCAATTTAGTAATGCACTGTGCAACAGTAGAGTATGAAATTGAGATGTGCTGGACAGCTGCACAAGTATTGTATACAATCAAAGTTGAGAAGCAGACCTTTCTCAATTTCATCATCCAAATCAAAGTCTAGATCTTTTCCACCTTCCTCATCATCATCCATACCCTTTTTAGTCAGCCCAAGTCTATTTTTTCGTGATGCTTCCTCTTCTTCATCTTCCTCACCTTTATCAGAATTATTAGCCTCCTCGTTACTTTTCCCTTTCTTGGGACGTGCACTTTCTTTTTCCCCACCATTTGTGGCCTCAACTTTCTTCATATCTGAACCAAAGGCAGCTGGTCCATTCGTAGCAGCTTTCATCATCCAACGCTCATAGCCAGTTGCACTGGTCTTTCTCTTATTCATTTTTTCTTCAGCCTCTTCAAGAGTCAGTTGTTTGTACTGTGCAATTTTACTGAAGTTATACCTAAAAATAGAGATAGAACCAAGTAACAAACATAAAATTAATTCAGCCAGGCAAAATTCTATCTAGCTGTAACTCTCAAACAGCAGATAAGTACTAACATAACATTGCTTATCCTGTCATTGATATTTCTGCAATAAGTAAACACCTAGTTAAACTTGGCTCATGCAGCTAGTGCTGTGTATTAATCATGGGCTTTCCTAGTATGTCTGCGGTAAAATCATTTTCTCTTTGACCAATATGAACTTGTATAGGCATATAACAATGGTTTTGAGTATTTTTTCAAAGAAGATACACTCACAACATTATTTTTACACTTTTGAGTACATAATATAAAATATAATGGTTACAATGCATCCATGGAATTTGAAAAGACAAATATTTCTTCTTTAGCAACCAGAGGTACATCGATGCTGATTCTAGCTAATACAATGGCAAACACAACAAATATGCAACAAGCATATTACCAGGAACCAGCAGGATATGCATGAAATTCCTTGCCATGCAACATTAACAAATAGTATGTAGCTGTTGATGACTGTGATCCCTCCATTTGACCTTGATACTGATATTGGCCAGTTTCATCTTCCAAAATCCATGGCTTCCTGTTGTATTTCTCCTGTTATTTGAAAATACACATGTACAAAGTTAATTAATTGGCCAAACACACATTTGCACCAACTAAAAAGAAATGATATGGTTGAAGGCTCAAACATTATCCAGAGCATAGCACAAAAAATGGTGAGATCTGGTTCAAACAATGTATAATAAACTACAGGGAGTATAAAGTGTAAAGAAATAGGAAGGTCCTACCAAACAAGATTACATGTGAAGCATTGGACAAGATTTGGATGCACTGGATTTACATAGAGTTGAAGTGGCGAGATCCCTTATTTATTGATTTTTTATCTGCGATTTGAAAAACGCTTGTTCATTGATATTCAAGTACACTTATATCTAGTACACACTTATCTACTGCATTCAAATTCCAAATGTCATCCAACGCCCCAAATTGGGAGTTTGCATAATAGCACAAATCTATAAGTTTGTCCAAAATGTCCCAATAAATTATTCACAAAATTTGACCCAAAGAAGTGGGACTATAACAAGAAAGCAACGAAAATAAAAGGGAGAAATTTTATCGAGTCCGCTAAAATTTATACTTTCTTTCACTGGAAAGCCAAAATAGGCACTGGATTGACAGTTAAGAGTCTAAGTTCGACCAAAAAAGAACACTTTTCATATCCTTGAGTATGGTTATTGGCAAATGTATAATATAACGAGACATTGAAAATCTGATTGTAAAATACTTCAGCAGGCCATGAAGGAAGATTTCAAATACATATATTTTATTTGTACAGAAACAAGTGTTGACTAAGCAATTATGATTTGTGGATACACACCCTCATATTGTCAGTAAGCTGTCGTCCTTGTAGGCCCTCCTTGTGAAGAGACCATTTGTTTTCAGCACTTTTCTTCTTCGAAAAAGGAGGTAAACCAGTGACAAATCTTCCAATAGAGTACGTCTTATCGGTAGTAGCATTTGCCCGTACATTGTATTCCTGATAAATGAAGTAAATAGTGAGCCCACACAATGTCCAAAACTGAAAAACGACATGATTCATTCAAATAAAAGTCAAGCTGAATAATTTGCAAGGCAGCATTAACATTGCATTCCATGTGATGTGTTGTGGGATTAGTGCTGAGCAAATTAGTGCATTATAGCATTTTCATCTTTCCATATCACCAATACTTTGCTTATGCACGAATACTTTACAGCACTAATTTCCTCATCTTTGCTTCTGTTTGCGTCCACTATCTCATCTGAAAAAACAAAAATCTATTCTTGTGCAGTGTTTATTTTTGTAAGGTTTAAAATAAAGTTGACTTTGGAATAAACTAGAAAAATTGAAAACAGTATATATGTTATTATTATTAAAATATAACACACATAGTGGTGGTGGTGTATCAGGTATTTTAGAAAAATGGTTAATCGCTGTGTCGGCATATTGTATCGCCGTATTCGTATCACTGCGACATGGTTGGGTATGGGACCTTGGACTGAGGATAGGGCACTCTTATCTAACCGCAAGCAAGGCTCTTCCGTAACAAAGCAAAGAGGTTATGAGTCTTGGTCTCAAGAGTTATTTGTTTATTGATTGTGTAATTATCACAGATATACACAACATACTTTTTTAACATATTTTTGTCAACTTATTCATATTTGGTTATAGTTTATCTCCGTATTGGAAAGGCAAACACTTTGGTTTTATCAGCTCTTCATTTATCTTGAAATCACTTGTCAAAGCTCTCAAAAGCAAGTCAAACAAAACAGGCCAGACTCTCCAAGTCAGTTTCGGAAGCTCTCAAAGGTTAACTTACCAGCAAATAAGCATATCAGATCAGCTCAGTGATGTAAAGCCCATGCATATATCTTTAATAATAAACAATTTATCCCTAAGAATCAACTTATCTGGAAACACCTTTTCTTATCCCGAAACACCAAATCATCCGGAAGTAATATTGGTTAAGTCCGACAAGTGATTGTTCTTCAAATATATGAATTGAACAGCCCGGTATATAGAAAACAACATTCTTACGCATAATGTGATTGTTGCCTAACACCTCACCGTCCAGGAAATATGAACAGCAATTTGACCCTGCGAAATTTGTCCCTTTTCATTATGTATCGTGTATTAACTAATTTGGTGTTAAAACAATTTTCGTGCCATGCTATGCACCAATGAGTAAATGGAATCATCCAGCATATGAAATTCACAAATTCAAAGTCTGAGACAGTAACAATAAGCCGATAAAAACTGAATCCCAAGTCCCCACCGGCAACTGGGTCGTTGATATCGTCCTTTGAACAAAGTAAATTTGAGTCAGTTGCATACTGAACAAGACCACTCAGATCACGCGGGCATTGAGGCCCTAAATTGAAACATCAACCGAACTTTGGAGCTCCATTGACACAAATCACAACAAAGCAGACCCGAAAACAGAAGCAGCTGAAATCCTAGATTACAGGCGCAGGCGGAACCTCGCACCAACGCGCGAGGAAACAGAGGGGTCCATTTTCCATACCCGGATGAGGTTGGTGATGGGCGCGGAGCAGACGAGGCACCGGGCGCGGGAGAGCGCCATGGACTTGCCGCAGGAGCTGCAGAGCGTGGTGTGCTTGCACGCCGTGCCGTACAGGTCCGACGGCGAACTGCAACCCTCGCAGGCCGGCTTCAGCACCAGGTCCACGCTCCCCATCGTGGCGGAGGGGAGCGGTAGGGTGGGTGCCGGTGACCGGGGCTAGGGTTTCCACTCTCTTCTCGGCGACGGCGAGGCGTGGCGGGGATCGGTTTGGGTCTCGCCGAGAGTGCCTGGAAAGGGAATTGAACGGGACGGCAATTATTTGAGAGGCAGCGAAATGGATGCACTTGTTCCTTTATGCTTACGAGGCAGCGGCTCCCGCGACCGTATCCGGCCGTGAGAAGGCTGCGACGGCGGCCTGTGACGGAGACGGCGGTAGGAGGGGCGGCGCGCGGAGGTAGCGGTCGCCGCGGCCGGATCCGGGCCGGGAATAGGCGGCGGCGAACTGGGACGGAGGAGGCGATGGGGGGTGGGGGGCGTGGCAAAGTAGCGGCTGGATCCACGCCGGGAGGAGGCGGCGGCGGAGGGAGGGGCGGCGCGTCGAGGCGGCGGTAGGAGGGGCGGCGCGCAGAGGTATAGCGGTCGCCGCGGCCGGATCCAGGCCGGGAAGAGGCGGCGGCGGCGGACTGGGACGGAGGAGGCGGTGGGAGGGGCGGCGTGGCAACTGGATCCACGCCGGGAGGAGGTGGCGGCGGTGGGGAGGGGAGGGGAGGGGAGGGGAGGGGCGTCGGAGAGGGAGAGGGAGAGGGAGGGGGATTGGAAGGCGGCGGCGGCGGGAGGTGGGAGGCGAAGCGACGAAAGAAGGGCACCGCGCGGTGATGAGGAAAGGGAGGATTGAGCGTGAAGAGGAGGGGGCGGTTGGGGCTGCGCATACATACAATAAAAATTGTAAGGAATTCCCCTATATCAGATGGCGCGTAGCGCCCTCAGAAACCGTCCCCTAGCGGGGCCACGTCATCGGAAAATCCTCGGCCGTCCGATCGTGCCGCGCGGTCAGCCTCCAGACTGTTCGATCCAGCCCCTCCCAACGGGGACGGTTTTGCACAAAACCCCTTGTGGTTTGTGATTTTAGTTTTCCATCCCCGCGAATTCGCGCCCGGGTCCCTCGGCAGTGCTTACGCACCTCGCCAACCTTTCACTAACCACCCCAACATTTCACGGCCTTCACAGCGCTACCCTTTTGGTCTTCCTAAGTGCACCTGTGGTTTGGGGGAAATTACCCGCCATGCCACTCCGTGCCATGCCGACGCGGCCGGAGCCCTAGCCTGGATTCACGCCGCCAGGCCACTCCCTCCTCCCTCCCCCACGACTCCCTCTTCCTCTGCGTCGCTTTTGCCCCATCTCCGCCCGCCGCCCTGCTCCTCGCCTCTTCCCGGTCCGCCTCCTCCTCCGCCGTCAGGCCCTCCTGCTCCCTGCTGCGCCCGCCTCAGAACGCAGCATGGACGACCTCTTCCTCGGTAGATCTGGACGAGCCGGTCTTCGTTGGCCTCATCTCCTCCTATCTCGCTGCAGGTGAAGGTCATTTTGGGGAGGCCAGTTCCTGCTGGCCGGCTACAGCCACCGCTGGTCTGCACGCCTTTGCCTTACCCTTTCCTGTATTTTCCCCTCGCGAATGACGGTTATCTTTTCGTGGTCTCTGAATATGGTTGTTTTGGGTCTTTGTAGGATTCCAACAAGCATTCATAGTGCCTTTGCATCGGCGCGCCTCTGGCCCGTCTCCGTTCTGCTTCCTCTCCTCCCCAATTTCCAATCCAGCAGCGCCCCGTTCACGTCGCCCCCCCGAAACTGATCATGCCCGTTCGATTTGTGGTGATTACTGTATTTCTGCAGCTAGATATTGGTGTATTACTAGGGGACAGTTTCTGAGGGCGCTACGCGCCATATGATATAGGGGAATTCCTTTAATTGTTTTGATTAGATGAGCTCTTAGTGCAAATCGAACTATTACATGCATCAATTTTTTGATTATACGTATTTGTTGTTTTTAATTGTTGCTAGCATGGTGTTTCTCCTTGATTCACTAGGAGATTATGTGTAGCTATTATATATGCTCCTGTTGATTGCTTAAAAAGAGCAGCCTCAAACTGATCATGTTTTCCTCTAATAATTATATTACCATATATTCATACCAGGTAATGGACATGTTGTAGTCTTCTCTGAATTTATGTATCTACCTTCATTTAATTTAACAAGGGAGCTCTTCATGCATGGGAGCTCTTTATGTTCAAAAGCATAATTTATTTTCATGGTTCTTCTCTGAATATCTCCTCTGATTTGCAGGTGGTGTAGTTCGGCAATCAAGTTGTAGAACCAAATACTGCAACAGTACGAAATGCTTACATATTTGTTTAGCTGATGCTCACTCAAAGGGAATTGTCACTTCTTTTCAGTCAAGATAGCTTTGCATTCAAGAACTTCAAAGGGAATATTGATGCCTCATCTCCTTTGCCTCTTGCTAATTCAAGATTTATTTTCGGCAGAACATGTAAGACACTAAGGTCACCTCAGCTTCTTATGCTCCTCCATCCCTCATGGTGAAGTAATTGGTGGTCTAATAGTCTTTTTTGTTTTCCTTTCCTGGTTAGATAGCTTTGTAATGAACAGTTCTGTTGTAGAGACATGCTAAAGGTTTCAGCCTACTTTGATTCATTGCCTAGGTCCTATATAAACGATGACTATAATTGCTGCATCTTTATTTTAAATCTGTATGACTCTAACCATATGCTTGCAAAGGATAGGTTTATTCCATTGAATGGCAAAGCTAGAGCATTTTTTGTGTTTACCTGTTCATGTTTTAATAGTTTATAGGAATGAATTTTTATTTAGTTGCCAATAAGACTTTGGGAGTTCTTTTACTGATTTGGGTGCTCTTTGCTTTGCTGAAGCATGGTTAGTATATTATCTATAGTGTACAAATGTTTGGATGGTGTTACCCAGCACTTTCTGTACTTATGGGAGTCAGTCCTCTCAGTAGGTGACGTTGTGCTCTCAGCTGCAAGTTCTTTATCAGATCATTGCAGATTTGCTAGAGAAGGAGCTGCTCCATTTGGGGCATGGTCTTGAGAACAGACAGAGAAGTCTTGCCTACGACTTAATAGGTTTATGAGTATCTGACAATTGGCAATGAAAGAAGAACTGTAAACCTTTCAATTTTACTATCCATTCTTTATTTATGTCCTGAAAGAATTTAAGCAAAGAATGAATATGAAAATATCCTCAAGTGTTTCGCTTATTAACCTCAACATAGACATACCAACACTTTTTTGTTTTTTAAAAAAAGAGGGTAGTGCATCATCCATTAGAACTGTTACTGCATACAGTGCTTATTTTTGTAATGGACAATTGAAGATAGCATGCCACATTTTCTGACAAATTACAAAACAACCTTCTTACAAAAATGCTTAGCAAGTGATGGTTGCATTTTTTATTTACCTTCTAAATGTCGCACTTAGATTTTAGGGCAAAAAGGAGATGGATGCTGCAAAGCATTTATGTACCTCATTAGGGTCATAAATTGTTGCTGCCGGGTTAAACAACCCTCATTTGAAAACTCTGCTTTTACATCCTTTTAGCAAAAAATGTATAGTTTGGTCTCCATCCATTATTGAGCAAAATTAACTTTGCTATAGCTGCATAACCTTCACATATATTGTTCATCTACATGTGTGTTTGGTTTAGGTTTTCTGACTATGCCTCTACGTTGTTGCTGCCTGATTAAACAACCCTCATTTAAAAACTCTGCTTTTACATCCTTTTAGCAAAAATGTATAGTTTGGTCTCCATCCATTATTGAGCAAAATTAACTTTGTTATAGCTGCATAAGCTTCAAATATATTGTCCATCTACATGTGTGTTTGGTTTACGTTTTCTGACTATGCATGTACGGTGCATATGAATCCACCATTAGACGTATGACAGAAGGTGGTGCATGTTTAGGTTGATCAGTTTTTGTTTGTGGTCCACTGGACCCATACATCTTTGTATGCTCCTTTTTAGTTCACTTGCCATTGGTTGATGACATACAGGTTATCTTCACTTTGTTTACATGGAAGGTCAACTAGGATGGAGAAATTATGTCACACAAATCAGCCAGAGAAGGTCTTCAAAGTTTGTGCTACCCAATCTAACAAAGATTAATTACAGAGACTATCCTTCATTTTGTTATTCAAATTTTGAGCTTGAATGTTACCTGTTGTTATTAGTGAATGTTGTTATCGGTAAATGTATATTAAATGTGTATTTATGCGCTATATCCATTGTGTTGTTTGCTTACATTTGTTGTTACAAAATGTATGTTTGTTCACTTATGTATAGGTGATTTTAAGACATGTATGTTTGTTCACATGGATGGTTCATGTGGATGCCTAAAGAGCTCATTCATGATAAATTGATAATTATGCTGTCATAGGATTGTAAAATAGATATTCTATCAATTAATGTGTAATAGTATATTAATTACATTGCCATACCACTAACCAAGTGATAACAAAGTTTTTTGTTGGTGCTTTTCTTGAAGCATGGTTTTTTATGGCGGCACACACACATATATATTCTCTAAATGTCTCTATGATACCATCAAGCCTACTGCCTGCCATCTTTTCATGTTTATGATCTTTATTTGAATGTATTAATAATGAGAGATTCTCATGTTCATATTCAAATTGCAAATAACGGTCTTGCTCAGAAGGACATATTAATGGTCATCAGATTGTGCACCACGCGCCACGGGCGCGTTTGCTTGATAGTATATAATGAAGCACGTCCCTTTCTAGGATTCTGGTGCTTCCACGTCAGCGAAATGCATATGAGCCGTCTAAATAGGATCGGACGGCTGCCTTTTCCCGTTCGGTGCACGAAGGCGCAGATTACGAGCCTTCTCCCGTGCGTGTGCGTGCGCGTGCGTCCAGAATCTTCCATCTCCTCCCATACGTGTGTGTATGCCGCTGCCTCTCCGAGGGTTGAGCCGCCCAGTCAAGTCCGCCGCCCCAAATCTTAATCGGCTCTCACCGCCGGCGCAGCCGCGCCTCGCTGTCTCCTTGCCGGCCTGCCGCTCTCGCCCACGCCATCGATCCGCTGGCCTGCCGCCCCACGCCTCCGAGCTCGCTGGCAGCGGATTCGCGTGGTCAGGGCGTGGGCCGGTGCCTTGGAGGTGGAGCTAGCCTCATGGACGGTGCCGATGCTGCGGGCGAAGGTGGCGCGACGGGCCAGGAACATGGAGCCCGACCGCGTCAGCCTCACCTTCGGCGGCCGCGTGCTGAAGGACGAGCCCCTCGCCTCGCTGTAGCAGACCGCCCTCAACGTCAACGCCAAGGTCCTCTCTACCCTCGTCGCTACCGATCGCGTCAAGGCCATCGCCGCCGAGGCCGCGGCGGTGGCGGTGGCGGCTGTGGAGGAGCACTCTAGTAGGCTCGTCAGGCTTTCGTATGCACAGCTTCGCTACTTTTGATCAAGTCCTGAGGGGTTCAATGTATTTCGACGTTTCTGCTATTTTGTATGCAACAAAAATTGCAGCAAATTGCGAACAGATTCCCGCGGTAGTCTAAAGTGAGAAACCGCTTTGCCTTTGGGGAGATAGAAAAGTGTCTAAATATGCTCCTTAGTCAATTAAATGTGTTTCCATGATGATGAGGCACCTATTGCTAAATTCGATCATGAATTCATGATTTACGTACCATAGTTGTGTTGTATGTTTTATTGTTTTGTGATGTTGAAAATAGGAAGGAACAAAAATAATGTTGGATACACCGTGTTTGTTTCTTGGTAATAAATCATCGTATATGAAAATGCGGTAAATTCACAAATTCAATAATTATCTCGCATGATGACATGAGGTTATAAAGTAAATCCACAAGTTCAATAATGATTTCACATGATGACATGAGCTCCTGGGTTGAGCACCTAGGCTCTTACTGAACCTGAAGGAAGGGTGAGGATTTGTTTTTGGATATTTTATCCCTTGTGATTATTGGGATGATGTATCATGATCCAGGGTTAATCACTAAGTTATGTGCTCAACTGCTTATGTTCAATTCTCTATGAGTTTACAATCTTTTATTTGACAATCAATATATTGGTCTTTGTAGGGATGCAGCAAAAGCATTGTCTCAAAGGCATTCAGATGGCTTCTTCCCTAAAGAAGACTTTTCACTTAGATCTCAAGGATCAGAGAGGCTAGAAAGTGATGTCTGGATCTGTAGATGATATGAAGTATAATAGATTAAATCTACTTGTCATGTTGTTCTCCCATATGATTTATATTGTTTAACATTATCATCTGTGAAATCTCTAGGGCTTTGAAGATGGCTCTGATTCTTCATCAGAAAGGCAAAACTCTAATCAAGAAAGACATGTTTAAGGAGGCATTGGACGTGATAATAATGGCCAAGGTATGTTGGCTTCTACTGTTCTACAATTCTTCCCTGCCTTCCTGATTTATGTGGTTGTTTTCTCCCCACCATAAGGAACACATCGACCTTTCAAATGGCTCTATATTGATCCCATCTTTTAATTTTTTTAACAGGAAGCTTTCTCCCTTTGTGACCCTAAACTTATAGAGCTTGGATAAAGAAATGAATATATCTTACTTGTATCAAGAGAGTTCTTCAATTATCTTACTTAAAACTTCATATATTCTGCAGAGGGTTGATAATGTGCCAATGCTTCAACTGGAAATAGTCTGGTTCTATTTTATTTTTTGTGATGTATCACGCTTAGAAGTGGCTGGGCTTGCCTAGAAAAAGATTGGTTAGGATTTGAGCATTCTCACAGTAAAGACTCCACTCCCTTCAGCAGATTACTCTTCCAAATGTAAATGATAACACAAAAGGGGACTTCAAACCTCATGCATATGGGATCTTTTATTATTATCGGTTGGTTGCGCTTTCCCTATTGATGCCTTTGTTGTTCTCTTCTCTTTCTTGCATGTATTTTCTTCCATCTTCCTTCAGGCATAACAGTAACATGTTTTGGTTATTTTATTATTTTCTCACGTATTCATGCCTGTTTCTTAATTCTGCAGGCCCCATTTGTTTGGTGCAACCACAATAGCCTAATTTTTTGGGCCCTATTGTATATGAAATTTAGCTGCCTGGCAAAGAGGGACAACATTGATTACATAGAGCACAGCATCGATGGAGAAAAATGTTGCAGCAATGGCACTGGATATCTACATTTGAGTTTTACTTGTCCTTCTATGTATCAATGATGGACTTGGCAATTGTGAGGCACATATACGATATGATGAGGAACAAAAAAAAAGGAGTCTTGGCCTTGTTCTTTTCAACGTAAAGTTGAGTTGAGTTTTACTGTAGCAAATTTTGTTATTTTTATATAACCTACATGTTAGTATTAATTTGTAATGATTTTTCTCGAGCATTTTAGTAGTTTTTCTCAAGATTGTAAAACTATTTTTATTTTTTTAGAATTGTTAGACTATTTTTTGAGTACTCATAATTTTTGACTTTACTCAACGCTCAAAAGAACCAGGCCTTAGTGTGCTTGTTGGTTTTGATTTCATACGTAGAAAGTAATGATTAAATTACAGCATCCATAAAGTGAGCAGGTAAAGCAAGTGCAAAGCTAGATATGTTAAATACATAACATATATCTTGGTTGACAACATTTTCATGTATATTCCACGGCTCCATCTCCATCTTGCTAACAATAAGAATAATCCAATCAAGAATAGAGAATGCTTAGAACTATATACTTATATATCATTACATAATTTTTTTTTATATACATATTGCCGACGGGTTATGTTAGCGCGCCAACGGCGCGTTCATTTTCTAGTGTACATAAAAGAAACGCGGGTAAATGAATTGATAATAATAAAAAATAATTAATTTACTGATGGAAGTCTCAGCAATATGAAATCTCAAAAGATAAAATAAAATAATAACCATAGTCAAGCTCATTTATATCGTATCAAATCCTAAAGTAAACTTGGTCCATTTATGTGCTACACGCTACAAATCCTCGTATTACCTTCCCTGCAACCAACCAAATCTATACCATCTGACCATATAAGCTAAGGAAGTCAAAGATTTGCAACCCAGTTTCACCAGATAAATTGGGAAACATGTAGAGTCCAATTTACATATTACGACAGATAGACCGAGACAAGCAAATCTCAGCGGTTGAATCAGAGAGACCTTGATCTTAAAAAGGCCCTCAACAATTATTTGGGCACAGTAGGTCCTTCGCCTTCCCTTCTTTTTCCAAAAGGACTAAAGCCTTTTGTCTGACACATGAACCATATTGTTAAATAAGTTGTAACATCCTCAATTTTCAAAGCACTAATTTTAAAAATAATTTGTGTTTATAATTATTTAACAAAATCATGGGAAAAATCTTATTAGAACTTTAACTAAAGTATTTACCATAATATATTTAAAGAAGCATAATGTTAATATGTTAAAATTTCAAATTAATATATATATGAATTTGTAGTTAAGAAAACATGAAAAAATAAAATATATATTATGGAACACCAAATAAAAAACTATTTACCAAATGGTATTTAAGGAAGTATAAAACCAATTTATATAAATATATATGTATATACATATATATGCAAATGTTTTTGTCCAAACAAAAATATAGAAACAAATATGAATAGAATTTTTATACACATCGATTTACAAAAATTTTTGGCAAAACAAAAATTTGAGATAAAGAAAAAGAAAGGGAAGGTAAAACAAAGCAAAAATATTATTAAAAAAATGTATTCGGGCCCAAGCAATCCTCCCTCAGCCCAGCCTTTTCTCTCATTCCCTCCCTCGGCCCATCTCTTCCTCAGCCTGCACGGTCCGGCCTAACTACGCACCACAGTCCCCTGCTCAGCGGGTCCCACCAGTCAGTCTCCACCCCCTCTCACTGGACGGTTGGGGCCCACTATCAGCTCCTACCTCCGCCTAATCCCCTCTCCTCTCTGTCTCTCTTGCACTCGTCTTTCTCTCTCTGCTCCTCTGCCCACCGATGCCGCTGTGGATCCGTACGAGGCAAGGTCGTCGACTGAAGCCCGTCGTTGCACGCCGCCGCCGTCGTGGACATCAATCCCGAATTTTTTCCCCAAAGAAGCGCCGCCGCCGGGCTTGACCTCGCGGCCCAGCGCCATAAGACCTCACGGATGCGTCTCCACCCTGTTCCAACCGCCCCACGTCGCTATAAATACCAAGCCGTTGTGCCTCCTTGCCTCCGCCCCAAATTCCGCCGGCGCTGAAGGAGACGACCACGGCCGCGCCGGTACCACCGTCCCCGAACCCTCGGGTCTCCCCCTTTTGCATCACAACGACTCCCTCGGTGTTCCCCTCAGCCAATTGGATCTCCCCACCACCGGAATCTCCTCGCTAGCAACACCGATTCCCATCCGCCGCCAACCACACTGCCCGTCCACCTCCCCTCGGTAATCCTCGTCGCCAACCCCACCGAATGATTCACCCCGCAGTGCTCTCTTCTTTGGAGACACCAACCGCGCCGGAGAAGCACCGTTGCGCCGCCACCGTCGTCCGAGCCGCCACGGGCTCTGCCCTGGGTCACCGAAAGGTGGGACCCACCTGTCAATCCCAGCGAGCCCGTGGGCGTGTGCTATCGCGCGCGGGGCTGCAGCAAGCCAAATGGGCCGCATTTGGCCCATTTGACTGCCTCGGCCGATCAACCCATTTAAATCTCTTTTGATTTTCAGTAAATACTCTAAAAAATCATATAAAATTCATTTCTCAACAAAAAATGTCAAATAAATTTCTAAAAATTCAGAAAAATTAAAACTTCTCAAATAAATTACTTTCTCACTTTGGAAAATTCATTTGAATGCAAAAATAATTTGTATGTTTGCCTTCGGGTATAGACGCCGGTGCCCTAGGACTGGAGTGTGATCTTGGCATGCTTTCCAACGCTGCATTTGAAGGCAAGTCTCCTTGACGCATATTCTATATTTCTATTTGTTTGCAAAATGTTTGTGAAATGTTTAAAAGTAAGGATTGCATGATATTCGCTTGAACAATTATTTGGGAAAAGGAATAGTTAATATCTTGAAAAGGAAAAATGATTTCACCCTGTTATTATTATTTTTCGAACCTAAAATTTTAAATGGTATTCGAGTTCATTTTGTAGCAAGACATGTTTATGGTGAAATGATGGAATTTGGTAAAAACAACAAAATATATCACATGAAATAATGGCCACTTGGTTGAAAAGGTTGCATTATTTCATGTGGGATGGTGATTAGACTTTGAGTTTGGATTCGATGATATTAAAAGTTGGGAAAATGAGAAAATAATGCTTTCGTGTTGAAATAAAGATTTTGGTACTAAAAACCTGTATTTGACTGAGAAGGAAGAACGACTACTGTTAGGGTACAGGGTTACCCTGGTAAAACGGAGTCCGATACCTTAATCAGTCTAAGGACTGTTTTCCTGTGAATCTATGAACCGGGCTCATACAGTACGACCTCGGAACTCGTCTATGAGGATGAGCTTAGCTATGTAAGCCTAGGAAGCTACTAGGAACTATTTCGATTTCAAATCGAGATGCCAACGAATGGGAACTTGGGCCGATCCTTTTAGCCCCAGTATCCGGTCATTTGAATGGTCACCTCGCCGTAATAAATATTGTGCAGCGGGATGACCAGGGTCGGTCACGCGTGCTCCATATTTAATGTTAAATAGTTTCCAGTAGATTTCTCGGAATAACTGGCTTTGGGTTGTGCGTCTTTGGCTTGTATCACCGATGCTCTGACAAGCACGCACTAGCAATCGAGGGTAAAGTGTACACACTCTGCAGAGTATTATATAAACTATCATGATAGCCGCGCTCTCGGTTATGAGCATGCTTTGTGACTATTCATATGGTAGCTAAATCCATACCTCTCACCCCTTCAAAATACAAAAGCAGATTACTGATTCAAAGGTGACAAAAAGAGACATTTATGATTCTTTCTTGTATTCTGAGGATTTCTACCAAAAGAATATTGTTAAATAAAGAAAGGTTTTATGTCTAAAATTTTGGGAGAATAACATAAATAAAAATGTCCTTTGTACTAATCTTTGCATTTCATATATTCCTTAGACTTGTGGAGTACAATTGTACTCACGTTTCTTGTTTTTATTTTCCTTTTCATAAACCTTTAGTTGGAGAACCATCCCAGGAGAACAAGGAGCTCTTCGCAGCTGGTGATTTTGAGGAGTATAATGAAGCTTAGGCTATGTTCTACTACCATTATGCCTTTGGCGTGTAGTTGACAAGTTTAAATAAATCATGTGATTTAAGACCGTACCTTAGCGAGTATGAGTATTTGTATTCAGCTTATTATGTTATGTGTCGGTCTGCGAACCGACTTGGTTGTACTATTTCGGGCTCTAGCCCTATGTATTCGAACATTAAATAAATGACAATGTATCTTTCTGTTTCGAGACTGTGTGCACTAGCATTGATTCTTGAGACTAGTGCGGTAATACACAGAAGGACACGGTTTTGTCAACCGGGTTGACATAAGTTATGTTATATAATTGGCCCAAGACAAAAACATTGTTAGATAAGTTCTATTATTAGCCTTGCTAGTTCAGATGTAATAGAAATACCAATCTTCATGCCTCTAGACTGAGAACCAATGCAGCGAGTAAGTGAGCAAGATATTACACATTCCAAACCTGTGCTACAAGATCACTAAACTCGGTCTATTTTACAACCAAAAGTTAGCCAGTCAACTGCTCACTTGAGCTACACAAGATGACCATGACAAATGGAGTACCAAAATATTTCTACATGGACATAGGGAAAAATAAGCAGGGCAATATGAAACAAGTAATTTTACCTGTGAGCTAGAGTTTCAGGAGCACAACGTTAAGCAAAAGGGCAATGAGGTCATCCTTAATTCGATCAGTAAGCTACATAAATCTAAACAATTACTTCCTACATGACTCAATTCATCAATGTTGTTTGACAAATGCAAAGAAATTGAAATCCTAATTATCAACCATGCATTTCAGGAAGAACAATGAACAACAGTGCAACTAATTTGATGATCTTTTCCCTAAATCACAATGTTAATTGATCTGGTACAGAAATCTCACCAAATCAAACTGCTCATTCCCATCAATCACAAAAATAATATGCTCTTCCTCCTCAGGCTGACTTGCAACCACGATAATTTGTGCCTGTAACTCAAATCATTTTAATAAATCCAAATGGACAAAAATAAGCAACAATACCAAACAAAATATGATGCTTCATCGAATCCCCTTGAGGAGCGACCAAACTGAGAGCTCTGTTGCAAAGACATGGAACCATAATACAAAACTGATTTTTTTCCCAAAATACAATGAAGAAAGTATTATGAAAGATTGCTATTCCAATTACATTTTTTTCCCATAAGCCCAGAGTGAGTGCAGCTATTCCAATTGTCATAATAAGCCACACCCATGGGCCAAACAAGCACTTACATTTGATTTCATAATTTATTTGTACTGAAACCTAGCCAATCTGAACTGTATTGGTATGCTCATATCACCATATGAGCATCTAAGCCAACAAAAAGCAATCATGTTCCACCATTGCTAACATGTGAATCCAATAACAAAAGAGAGTGAAAAATGTATTAATTCCTGTACCATATAAAATTTTGCAAGGACTTAGAAATGGTGCATACTGTGGAGAAGAAATTACTTGGTAACATTGAATTTGCCTGCTAGCTTCTGAAACAGATATAATTCTCACCACAGCACCAGCAGCCCTCTCCAAAGCATCCAAACAATTTTGTTTAAGGAAAACCTAGAATATGAAAAAGAAATATTATTTCCTATGTGTCTTGCCTAGTTGTTTTGGTTAACCTAGTTTTTTTTTGTGCCATGGCATAAAGGACACTTCAATTTAAAAATCTTAGCTATGGACTATGGAGACCCTGGAACTTGTTAGATATGCTGTTCATTTGTTGTGGCCTCAACAGGACATGATTTTACACTCGTACTTACATGATCATTTACTCCTAGATATATTTGCAAGAACATATGCTACATTTCTCTACCCATTTTGTTGTAACCAAACAAAAAAAGATATACATTTGTACGCAACCACCAAAATATTTAAGAATATGTTGTACAAATTTGTGCGGAAGATGACTAATCTAATATTATAAGAAAGACCTTCCCATCCAGGACCTTCCCACAATATACAAATACAAAAAGATTTGAAAAAAAGGTTCCATCTTGGCATACACCGGTAGGAGCTACATAGAATTTAAACGAGAAATCCAAGTATGCATATATCACTATTAATTTTCAGCTTACATGTTTTTAGTTTTACTTATCATGATTAATTACATGTTTTCAGCTTTACTTATCATGGTTAATTTTGTACTTCCATTTTTTCAGTCTTACTCTAGGAATACTGTCGGGGATAAAATCACGGCCCATTGCCATGGCCCACTCCCTGACGGCCCATTCGAACAGCCTGCCAGGGCCCAGCTCCCTGGAAGGTTCTCTAAGGCCCATGTGCATCGTGCCGAATAGCCTCCTGGTCGGTACGATTGCGTGGCGCCCAAGACTTCGTGTTTGAGTCCGACTCGAACAAGAGTTCTGCACGGCTACGTGAAGACCCGGACGTTGGTTTTCCGGATTGGAGCAGACGTTGTGATCCCCAAGACTAGGAGTATGCCTTATCTGTCTCGGGATATATTTGGCATCTCGAGTTCGTTACGATCTCGTAGTTAGCCCGGCCCGATATTCCCTCGGTAGGTCGGTTGCTCCGCACTATATAAACAGAGCCCCTACGGCGTTGAGGGGGCATCGAGTTTTAGGTCTTAGCATCTAGCTTAGAGCTTTGGCACCTGCACACGCATAATCTCGCCGAGACTTGTTCGTCTCGTCGAGCCACCTCTTGTAATCATCTTTGATATATAAGAAAGGCTGGACGTAGGGCTATTATCTCTCCCGAGAGGCCCGAACCAGGATAAAAACCACTGTCTCCCTGTTCGTTGCTATTCGTTCTGTTCGACGTGTCTCCTATCTCCTTCTTGAAGAAGCTTAGTTGACTTGGGTCGTTATCCTAATCGTCGACAGTTGGCGCCGTCCGTGGGGATACGCAGATCGAGCATGTCGAACTCTACCAGCGACACGGAGATTCTCCCTGAGAACTACGACTCAGAAGGGCAGGATGTCTCTTCCCCCGCCAGCTCGAATCGATCTTATCGACCTAGATCGATGTCTGTATCCGAGACAGAGGTCTCTGAATATGCCCCAGAGATGGTCTCTGGTCGAGCTCCCGTCATCGATGATGAATACGAAAACGATGATCTCTACGCTGGTTTAGATCTATCGGATTCCAAGGCTATGTCGGTCGATTCCTCCTGTGGCGACACAGTGATGACACCGTCTAGCGCGCAAACGCAAGGCCACCGTGGCGTCAACATGGCCGGCGCAGAGACTTCGCAGAATCCTGCGCAGGTAGCGGCGGCCGGAGAGATCGAGCGGATCGGTTCTGCTCGGCATCAAGATGAGGCTGCACTAGCTGCTCACGAGCAAGATGTTGTTCGCCGCACTTTTGACGAGTCCATCAACCAAACCCTGGCGCAGATACGCGACAGGCGCAAACGTCAGCGACGTAATCCGCCTCGCGCATTTACGCCAAGACCCCCGGTAGAAGTTCAGCCTGTCCGGGTGGAATCCTCGCATGCCCAGACTCCGATTGGGCAAGACGCGGATGTCTCAGGGATCCCAGGGCCCCTTGAGCAGAGCCAAGAGCGGCTCTAGGCCCTGGCGACCGTAATTAGATCCGCTCACCAGGACAATCTCGTCCTCGTGGGCGATGCTGTGGCTTCGTACCTTGAGAAACTGGCCGAGGGCCTTAAGTCTTTGGATGAAGCCTCATCCGGGCATCGCGTCGAGCCTGTCCGGGTGGACTCGGGCAGCGAACGATCCGATCGATCGCGTGATCGACGTCACCATCGAAGGATCACTGTCCACAAGCAAGCTGCCCGTGGTCGCCGTCGCTCGCCAAGTCCCCGTAGTCATCACGACCACAGGGGCAAGCGTGCACGCGACGATCACGGAAGATCCCCTCGCGAGGAGCGCGTCGTCGCGACCACGAGGAAGGAGCGTGGAGGCTTGTCACGGAGGAAATTCCTCCAGGCAGAAACCTCCCGCTCAGCCAGAGTCCCGACCAATAGGACCAATGTCTTTTCGAGGCTAGGTTCTGCCGGGGAAGGTGGCCGGTCTTACGCCTTGGGCTGCAGTGCTTTCTCTGACGAGCTTCGTCTGTTCAGTGGCCCTCAAAGTTCAAGCCCGGACACATGGAGAGGTACAATGGGACTCAGAACCCAGAAGAGTTCCTTTCCATCTATGCTACAGCCATCATGGCGGCCGGTGGTGACGAGCTCGTCATGGCTAATTACCTCCCGACTGTCCTTGAGGGTGCTGCTCGGACGTGGCTGTTCAATCAGCAAGAAGGTTCCATCAGCTCTTTGAACCAACTTTGTGACGCTCTGATCGCTAACTTCCAGAGCAGTTACGTGCGTCTGGGCAAGGAGGATGATCTGCACCAGATGATCCAGATGAATGGGGAGACCCTCCGCAACTTCGTGAAGCGTTTCATTAAGATTCGCAACACGATCTCGAACATCTCGGACGAATATGTTGTCCGTGCCTTTAAAAACGGAGTCCACGACGAGCGGCTCACCCAGGATCTCGAGATCAATGAGACCTGGACCGCCAATGACTTTATTTAAAGGCGGTGATCGCTATGCTAACGGCGTAGCGCGTTCAGTACAAGAAGGCGTTCGACAAGGGCGAGCTGCCCGCCCAGCCTGGTGTAGAGGAGAAGAAGAAGAGCAGCAATAATCCTGGTGACAAGAAGTCCCAGAAGAAAAAGAACAAGGGTGCGCAGGATAACACCGTCGCCGGTATAGACCGCGCACCTCCTCCCAAGGATGGGCCGAAAAAGCCCAACAATAACTATAAGGGCAAGAAGCCCGCCCAGGGAGGCAACCAAGGCAAGAAAGTTCCAAGTGACCGATATTGCAAGTACCACTAGCACTACGGGCATGACACACGCCACTGCGGAACCTGGGCTGCAAAGCTCGAGGATTTCTACAACGGCAAGGGCCCAATGCCCACCCTGCCCGAAAAAGGTGAAGCCGGTAAGGCCAAGCGTCAAACCGATGATGATGACCGGGAGGATGATGAAGAATATCAAGAACCCGTGAACCATATCGCCGTCATCTTCGGTGGCTCCTCGGCTTACACCTCTCGGCGCAGTCTCAAGGAAGCTGCTTGGGAGGTCCACAACGTTGAAAAGGGCAAACCTCAGTCCGAATAGATGAAGTGGACCGAGGTTCACATCTCCTTCTCTCAGGAGGATTGCCCCACTGGGATGACTAAGCCTCAGAGGCTCTCACTGATGGTCGCTCCGACCATCAGCAACGCAAGAGTTGGCCGTGTTCTGATTGACGGCGGGAGCGCTCTGGACTTACTCTCTGCTAAGGTCTTGGACGAGATGCAGATTCCTCGCTCCAAGCTTAAAGAGGTCGCGATGCCTTTCTACGACATCGTCCCAGAAGAGGCAGTTCAGCCGTTGGGGCAGATTGTTCTGCCCGTTACCTTCGGCAGCCCGAGCAACTTTCGGACGGAGTTGATCACGTTCGACGTGGTTGATTTTCCATTTGCGTACAATGCAATCCTGGGCCGGCCATCACTTGGTAAGTTCATGGCCGTGTCCCACCACGCTTACCATTGCGTGAAGATACCGGGTCCTAACGGTGTGTTCACGGTCAAGGGCAACTACAAAGCTGCTCTGGATTGCGACGAGCAGTCCCTTGCCCTGGTCGACCAGCTTCCGCCGCGAGGTTCCGAAGTCCCGCAGACCAAGTCTGCATGCCCTGGAGTCTCCCTTCAGCCAGGGGGTGAGACCAAGGAAGTTCAGCTGTCTCTGGATGACTCCTCCAAGACAGTTCATCTGGGGGCCAATCTGGACCCAAATTGGAAAGCGAGCTCATTGCCTTCCTCCGAACTAATGCAGACGTGTTTGCCTGGGAGCCGTCTGACATGCCCGGAGTCCTAAGGGAGGTTATCGAGCATAGACTGGCAGTCCGGCCGGACAAGAAGCCTGTTCGCCAAAAGCTTCGACGATTTTCGGATTTCAAGCAGGGGATCATCAAGGATCAGCTTGGCAAGCTGCTCGCTGCATCCGCGAGGTTGATCACACCGAGTGGCTGGCCAACCCTGTCATTGTAAAGAAGAAAGACAGCAAGTGGAGGATGTGCGTTGATCACACAGATATGAACGCTGCTTGTCTTAAGGACAATTTCCGCCTCAAGATAGACCAAATTGGTCGACGCGATCTGCGGATGCCCCCACTCTTGAGTTTTTGGATGCTTACTCGGGTTATCACCAAATAAGCATCTCCCCGAGGATGAAGAGAAGATCGCCTTCATCACCCCGCTCGCACTTTCGCTACGACCATGTCTTTCGGTCTGCATAATCTTTGGTGCCACATTCCAAAGGCTTAATGGAGAAGACTTTCCCGAGCAGTAGCGGAAGAAACCTAGAGGTCTATGTCGATGACATAGTTGTAAAGAGCAAGTATGCTCCAGATCATGTAAAAGACCTGGCCGAGACTTTCCAAAATAAAGTTAAATCCAGAGAAGTGTATCTTTGGTGTTCGATCTGAAATGTTGCTCGGTTATGTAATTGGTTCGCAAGGAATTTCTGCCAACCCTGAAAAAATCGAGGCCATTGAAAACATGCAGGCTCCGACTACCGTTAAGGAAGTCCAGAGCCTCACCGGACGGATGGCTGTCTTGAGCAGGTTTATCTCCCGTTAGGGCGAACGCGGACTGCCCTTCTTTAAGGCCCTGCGCAAGCACAATGGCTTCGAGTGGACGGAAGAGGCTGATCGATCTTTCAGAGATCTAAAGCAATACCTGTCCAACCCACCTGTCTTGACTACCCCGCGTCACGGCGAGCAGCTTTTGCTCTACCTTGGCTGCACGCCGCAAGCGGTGAGCGCGGTCTTGACGGTGGAAAGGGAAGGCATCCAGCGACCAATCTATTACGTGAGCGAGGTGCTTCACGGATCAAAGGAGCGTTACCCTGTGGTCCAGAAGTTGCTCTACGCCTTGCTCATGTCCTCTAGGAAGCTTCGCCACTATTTCCAGGCGCATCAAATACTGGTCCCAATTAAGTTCCCTCTTGGAGAAATCCTAAGGAACAAGGAAGCTGGCGGAAGAATAGCTAAGTGGGCAATGGAATTTGCAGAATTCGACATTCTGTTTGCTGCCCGAACTGCTATCAAATCGCAGGTCCTTGCTGACTTCGACGCCGAATGGACCTGTCCGCCCAAATCCCAGGAAGCTCCCGAGCAACCTGATGAACCCTCTTGGACCATGTTTTTTTATGGCTCTCGCACTGGAAACTCGGGGGCTGGTTTTGTTCTCATCTCCCCTCAAGGAGAGCAACTCCAGTATTCTATCCAACTACACTTTGCGGCGACTAACAACGCTACGGAGTACGAGGCCCTCCTCGCGGGACTAAGAGCGTGCAAGTCGCTCGGCGTTCAACGGCTGACTGTGAAGGGTGATTCACAGCTGGTCATCAATCAGGTAAACAAGGAGTATCAGTGCTGCGATGACTCAATGGCGCGATACCTAGTTGAAGTGAGGAAGTTGGAGCGGCACTTTTGATTTTTCGAGGTGCTCTTCGTGCCCAGGAAGGACAACTTCTTGGCCGACCACCGCCCAAGTATGGATCCTCACGCGAACTCTGCTCGCAGGGTGCTCGTTGAGCACCTTTACAAGCCCTCAATCACGTCTCCGGACGAGGCAACAGAGCAGTGGTCTTGTCTCTCGCTATCGAAAGCAGTGCGGATCGACAACGCCATTTGTCCGGTACCTTGCTGATGGGACCCTGCCCGAAGACGAAGCCGAGTGTTCCCGACTTATAAGGCGTGCTAGTCCATACAAGCTTATGGACTGCATCCTTTACCGTCAAGGTGCTCTAGGAGTCCTCTCCAAGTGCATCTCGCAGTAGGAGGGTGTGTTCCTTCTTAGGGACATACACGAGGGTGCCTGTGGCAACCACGCCTCCTTCGTAACTACGGTGGCAAAGCGCTTAGCATGGGCTATTCTTCGCCTCTACGTTACAAGATGCCCGGGACATAGTGACTAAGTGCAAAGCTTGCCAATTTCACGCCCGGAAGGCACATAAGCCCGCCCAAGAGCTCCAAACGATCCCCCCATCATGGCCTTTCTCCACATGGGGTCTGGATCTATTTGGCCTATTCCCTAAGGGGTTTAAGGGCTACACACACCTGCTCGTCGCCATCGACACTTTTACAAAGTGGATTGAGCCAGAGCCTGTGTCGTCTCTTCACGCCAAAACGGCTGTGCGCTTCTTCAGGAGCACCGTGGTCACGCACTTCGGAATCCCCCATAAGCTGATCACGGATAACGGTACCCCGATTGAGCGAGCTATTTCAGAATATGCGAGCAGTGGGCACCAAGGTGCGCCGCCTCTGTGGCACATCCACAGAGCAATGGAGCAGTCGAGCGAGCTAACGGACAGATCGTCCAGGGTATCAAACGGCGCGTGTTCGCGGCACTCCGTGAGCACAACAAAGCCTGGGTTTACGAAGTTCCTTCTGTCCTCTAGGCAGTTCGCACTAAGGCCAGCTGGGCAACCGGAAAAACTCCTTTCCAATTGGTCTATGGCGCAGAAGCCATCCTACCCGCCGAAATAGTACTCAGCTCGCCTCGCACGAGCTCGGTTAACTTGGTTGACGATGAGCAAGAGCGCCTACTCGATCTCGATCTCCTCGAAGGCACACGCGAACGGGCACAAGTCAGAATGGCGCGCTACCAGCAAGATCTTCGCCGGCACGCTGTCAAATCAGTTCGACCAAGGGCTTTGAAGGCGGACGACCTTGTTCTGCGCCGTGTCCAGAACCTGTCCAATGCCAACAAGTTAACTCCCCGTTGGGAGGGTCCGTTCCACAGTCGTTTCTCTTTACCGCCGCCTCGGGTATACGCTCACCGCAATGGCGGACGGGAGAGAGCTGACCAGCACTTGGAACATCGACCAGCTTTGTAAGTTCTTCGTGTAGGTCTTTCGTGTGTTTGCATAGCTTTACGCTTTTTGTCAAACTTCGTGCCTTTGTTCGTCCAAGTCTCTCGGGTTGCCATGTAAAGTTCAATCCAATAAAAGTGAAATTTCACGGTCCCCTACGGCCCTTTTCACATCTTTGTCTTTTCAGACTACTCTTTCTCTCTGGTAACACTTGATGGCTGCCCGGCCTTGCGAACACTTGGCTCCGCAATCTTAAGGATTTTTTTCTGCCCGTATCTAGTTTCAAGAAGTCCCTAAACTCAAAGTTGCGTAAAACGCCATCCGCCACGCGGCTAAGTCTGCTCTCGTAAGCCCTCCGCGGCAGAGGTACTTACCGCTCACGGCACAACCACTTGGTAAAGCCCGCTCTCGTAAGCCCTCCGCGACAGAGGCACTTTCCTTGTTCGGTTACCTATGGAATCGCCTAACTTACGTTAACGAGCAGTTCCTGGAACGAGTCGATCAGGGTACGGGTGTCGCTCTATCTCTCTATGCACGAGCTCGAATTCGCAAACTTAGGTCTTCAAGCAACGTCCGTACCGGGGGCTAGGGTGTCGCTCTTTCTCTTGTGCACCTGTTCGAGTTCGCAAACTCAGGTTCTCGAGCAGCTGCACAACGGGGGCTGGGAGTTAGGCTGAGCGTCCTACCGGTTTTCCTTAAAACTTTATAGCGCTATTGTGCCTTTGCTCTTAGTTTCCTGTTCGTTCTTGTCTTTTTGCTGCTCTTTTTTGTAGGGAAAAGGTGAGTCTTGTTGTGCAAAAGTTAAATCTTTATTGCATGCTCAAAAGTTTACAGGTACAAGGAGTACAACCCTACTTCTACTTCGAAGCGAGCTGCTCCTTCAGTGCCTCATTTTCTATCTTCAGGCGCAGAACTTCTCCTTGCGCCTTGAAGCCTTCTCTAGCCTCAGCTCGGAGACGATCAGTTTCCTCCTTGCTGAGCCGGGCCCGCTCCGCAGCCTCTGCACGAAGAGCCTCGACCTCTTCGGTCTTGGCACGCAGCTCTTCGGACAGAGCCTCGCTCTGACTTGCCCGCTGCTCGACGGTCTTGAGCTGCTCCGTGGCCGTCAGCCTCTCTTTGGCGAGCTGGGCCTTGAGGTCCTTCACCTCCGCCGCGAGCAGCCTTCGCCATTGGGACACGTCGTGGAGTTGTTCCTCGAGCCATTTCGCGCTGCCCTACTTCCCTCCGCGATGTCCGCCCCCGCGACATGCGCGCGAAGCTCCTCGGCCTCTTCACGGAGAGCCCCGGAGGATTGCCTCTCCTCGGTCAGCTGGGCCTTGAGCCTTCTCACCTTCGCCTTTAGCTGGCTCCGGCTCTTGGCTGGTGCAGAGGGCTCCCCCGCGAGTCCCCTCGTCCGGAGATGCTCCTGGAAGCCCGATATGATGGCGCTGCGCTCAATGGTGACTCCCTCCACGAGGTCCTCCATGGTGCCCTCCACGAACTGAAAGAGAGAAGACCAAGTTAATGCCTTGGGCAGCATTAGCCCGAGCAAACAGAGTTTCGGTTTTGAGGATTACCTTTCTAAGCCGCCGTTTCAGACTCCAGCGCAGGCGATCTTTAAGACCATGGGTCACGAAGCCTCGCTCGTGCGGGATAAGGCCTGCGCGGTGACCTTTCCGCCTCGTCCTTCCCGTGCGGGCACGCGCTAGCCTTGGGGCAGTCCCGGCAGGTGAGCTGTCGCCCCCGCGCTCCTGCCTCTCCTCTTCTTCTTCCGCCCGTTCGTCTTGAGCGACTTGTGGTGCCTCATCAAGGGGTAGCTTTACGCCTCGCCTTTCGTGGTTTTTCTTCCTCCTTGGCTGCGGGGTCTTCACCCTGCTCACCAGTGACCTCCGCGCCACAGGGACGGGCTGCCCCTGCGACAAAGTGCGCGTAGTCTGCGCTTTCAGCCCCACCTCGGCGGTGGCGGAGCTAACACCTTGGCCCCGCTTATCCGTGGCACCATCGCCGCCTCCTGTGCCTCGATCGCTCCACCGCGCTTTTCAACAAGATCGAGTGATCGCTGGAGCCTGGCGGGGGCAAGCTCCACGCTGCCAGCTTGTCCTTGAGGCTGGCTAACCGCACTGCCCGCGACGCGCCGTGCAGGTGCTCGGATAGCAGGGACTGCTCGATCGCCGCATCCACGCTGTCTGTGGAGATCTCCTCCTGGACAGCTGATGTAAAAAGGAAGGAGTTGAGTCATACGCGGTCAGGTAAGTCGTAGGCCCGTAAGGTTCATTTCTACATACTTGCTGCGGAGGGCTTGATCTTCCTCTTTGTCGTCACAACTTTCCGTCTCTTCCTGGGGGGCTCCTTGGCTTCTTGTTCGCCTCGGCCTCCAGATGCTCGTGGCGACGAGCTCAGCTCCCTGCTGAGCTGAGCGCTTTTCTCGTGCAACACAAGAAGCTTTTTCTTGCGCGCGACTTCCTCTTCAAGCCTCCTCTGTTCGGTGACCTGTTGCAGCCGTGCCATGTGGCCCGGGTGAGCCTGCGCATAGCGCTTAAGCCAGAGGGTCATGATCCTTACCTCCTCGTCGCTTTGCTCGCTGAGGAGGGAGGGGCTTGGTCGCTTCCCGCTTGGCTGGCCGCGCACTTGCTTGGTTTGCTCGCGCGCCGTTCTGCAGGGGCTTCTTGAGGGCGGGGGCGCCATGGGCTGGGCGAGCTCCGCGTCGGTTCAGCCGCCACCTTGGGCTTCGTGGCCGCCTTGGCCTTGACCTTTTCCGCTTTCTCCTTTTCGGATCCGGAGAGTTCCTCCACGATCCCTCCAAGGATCAACTGGTCCTCCTGTTCATTTGAGAAGCGAACGTTAGCATGTTAAGCTGTGCAAGTCTTGCAAAACTGGGCAGTGAATGTCTTTTACCTCTGGTGTGCGGACGAGCACGTTGCGAGAACATGTATAGGCCACCTCGCCGGTGACCTCGCTGTCCTTCTTCGCGGCCTTGAGCATGGAGTCGACCTGCTCGGTGACCCATGCCTCTGTTGGTTGCTCTGCCAGAACAAAAGAACAATTTTTTAGTACCTGTTCGGATGGAACCATTAAACAAAGGTTGAGTCTTAAAGGCACTTACCCGTGCTCTCCCTTGTGATGTGTTCCAACCCTTCTATCTTGTAGAAGGGATAGGATCTCCTCCGCAGCGGACAGATCTGTTCGCTGTGAAGTCGCGGATGATCTCCCTGTCCGTGAGCCTGAGGCCCACGAGTGTGGCTATCTTCCGCGTCAGGTACCAGTCGAGCAGTGGTGGACGGGGGTACGGCACGTCGTCGATGGTGGCCCGGAGCTTGAGGTAATAGCACCCGAGCGCCGAAGCGGCGGAGCTGCTCCTTGTCACTGTGTAATAGTACAGGAACAGCCCCACCGACAGATCAACTCCCAGGTAGCCCTCGCACAGGTGTGCGAAGACGGCCATCTGGAGGATCGAATTTGGATTGAGGTTTGACGGCGTGTTCTTCACTTAACCACGGTGAATCACACCCCTGTCAAATTCCTATCTTGCTAGCCGATCAGCCTGGGCTCGATCCGATTCGAGCGTCGGACGCAGCGAGGAGCGACACGCAGAGATTACCCAGGTTCGGACCCCCCTTGCTGGTAATAGTCCTACTCCTGCCGAGCCTTAGCTCTTTTCTTGTTGTGGTTGTATGACAATGCTTACAGGATGCTGAATGCAACGTAGTGTGCCCCCTCCCTTCTCTCTCTTCTCCTTTTATACGAGCCTTGGGTGGTGGAGAGTCGAGGGTAAGCGATCTGAGGCGCTTAGTACTGCGATAAGGCGTAAAAAGACGGAGACGGGAGACGAAAACGTCTTGCCTCTGCGAAGCGGCGCCGCCCACGCGCGTGCCTGCAAGTGGCCTCGACTCGTGAACGCGCCGGTGAGAGAAGCAGGCAGACCCGGCTTGTTCCTTCTAACGCGGGCGCCAACCCGATGGCGGCCAACTCTCTCTCTCACGGTCGATTCCGCGAGCCACGGTGGCGATTGATCGGACTGCGAGAGGTCGCGTGGCGGTAATCATTTCTTCTCGATCCATCCGCGTAGCGTCGCATTGAATCGCTTTGTCCTCCGCAGCAGAGGAGAGCCTTCGCCTAGAAGACTCCCTCGGGGCGCTTCCAAAGACGGGCCCCACCCGACAGGAGGAGGCCCTCGTGCTCGCCCGGCTTGTTGAGGGCTCGCCACGCCATGTTGGGGCACAGTCACCCGCCGGACGCGTGGGGCCCAGCGAAGCTCTAGGGGCTCGCCATGCGCCAGGGCACAGTCACCCGCTTAGCGTGGGGCCCGCCTAGCTGTTGAGGGCTCATACCCTGCTGGGGTCTGTCGCCCGCGACGCGTGGGGCCCGCCTAGTGTTGAGAGCTTCGCCACGCGGCTGGGGCTGGTCGCCCTTTGACGCGTGGGGCCCTTTGGTGTTGAGCTCGCCATGCTGCTGGGGCACAGTCGCCCTCCTAGCGTGGGGCCCGCCTAGCCTTGTTGAGGGGCTCGCCTGTGTGGCTGGGCTCGGTCGCCCCGACGCGTGGGGCCGCTGAAGGCTGTTGAGGGCTCGCCACGTGCTAGGCCTGGTCGCCCGCTTGTGGCGTGGGGCCCTTTGGCGTGTTGAGGGCTCGCCACGCCATTGGGGCTCGCTTCGCCCGCGACGTGTGGGGCCGTCGATCTTCTTAGGATCCTTCATACCCCGGTATTTATTGTACCGACAGTAGCCCCCGGGTGCACCATGATACGTGAACCGTCGCACCGATACTCTGCCGTTGGCGTGCGGGAGGAGGCGAATCGTGGGGGCCCACCTCTGCGGGCGGCCGTCGCGCTGATTCTCCACCTGCGCACGATCTTCCTTAGGGAACCGTACCGCTTTTATTTGAAACCGGCCTTGAGGGCAATGATGGCGCCGCAGCAGCGTCTTGCGAGTGGGACGGAATCAAACCGTGCGCCGCTTCCCTTGCTCAGAATACGCCGTTCCTTGGCGCGGCGACGAACCCTTCCACGCGCCAAAGTGCCTTGAGCTGCCACCTGCCTTCTTTGCCGCTGCCGCAGAGTTTCTTCGCTCTTTAGCTCTCGCCACCGCACTTCCGCCACCCTCCAATGGCTCCTAAGCGCAGCAGGGTCGCCGTGGGGACGCCACGTCGGCCGCGCCGCCGCTTGATGCCGCCTTGCACGCCTCCGTTGCTGATGAGGAGACAGTCGCGCGGCTCCAGCGACTTGTGCTGCCTTCCGCCTCCCGTTTCCTCGCCGGCAACATGGCGCCAAGTCCCCGCGACGGGGAGATCATCACCTTTACCTGGGCGGTGTTGGCGGCGCTTGTCCCGCCGTACTCCGAGTTCTTCCTGGGGGTGCTTGCCTTCTACGAGATCCAGGCAGCGCACCTTCCCCCCAACTCCATCGTGATGCTGGCCATCTTCGCCCACCTCTGCGAAATGTTCGTGGGGGCGATGCCAAGCCTCCCGCTCTGGCGCCGGCTCTTCACGCTGCACGTGAGCTCGCGCTCGAGCGGGGCGGTTGGAAGCTGCTACTTCACGCTTCGCGACGTCGCCGCCTTTATCCCAGTCGCGCTCAAGTCCAACTGGAAGGACTAGGCGCGACAGTGGCTGTACAAGGAAGATTCTAGCGGCTGCGACGATCTTGGCTTCCCTGAGGGTCCTGCGGAATCCCTCGCCAGCTGGGGGTCTCAGCCCGACGACTTGGCGGAGATGGAGGCGATGCTGGCGCGGGTTGCTGAGCTCCGCCGCAATGGGGTCGCCGGAACCCACGTGGCGGCGGACTTTTTACGGCGCCGCCTCTGCCCGCTTCGCATGAGGGCACGCCCCGCCTGGCAGTACTATGGCGATGACGATGGGACCCGCATTGCCCCTGGAGGTGAGTACTTCCACACTCTTTTGGGTCTTCTGACTTTGCGGAACGTCTTTTCTTCTCTTTTGTCTCTTGGTCCCTTGCCAACTTACGGCTTCTTCTTTTTCATTCGCCCAGCCGCGGGGAACGTGCCAGAGGACGTGCTCCGGCAGTGGCTAGCGGGACTCCGGTCCGCGCCAGCCGGCGACATCCTTCTGCCTGCGAGTATCCGTCCCCTCTGCGACTGGGACCAACGGGAGCGCAACCCGTACTTGCGTGCGCTGCCCCCCATAGAAGTCTCTGGTCACGCGGTCCGGTGGTCGGCGACGCTGCAGATCGCGACCAACCTCCGACGATGGCGAAGCTTACGCGCCGCTCATACAGGACCGACGCGCCCGTCGTGCCAGCCGACTTCGAGCGTGCTCTCGGGAAGCGCCGCCTCATCCTCTCCCAAGACGACGACGATGAGGAGGGAGAGGCGAGCCCGAAAAGGATTCATCGCCGAGTCTGAGGCCCGCCTCTTCGATCCCCTCGGCGGGGTCCTGCTGGCGCTGCTGCTCCGCCGCTGGCGAGCGCTGGCGACTCTTCGAAGCTGGCGCGGCTGGCGCGATTTTTCTTGCCGGTGCTTCCTGCGTCGGCTCCCGCCGTCGCACCGGCTTCTCTTGCGCCGGCACCCCTTGTGCCGGTGTGTAACATCCCCATTTTCAAAAACCTAAAAATCATGGCATCATTATTTCATGTGCATGAGTTTTGAAAATTTAATTAATTTGAAAATGTGTATGTTACCTTTTAAAGGCTAAATTTAATATTTTGAATTAATTATTATAAATGTCAAAGTAAAATTTTGGTAAAAACAAATAATTTGGTTTTGAAATTTTAACATAAGTAATTGCAAAAGCCAAAGGAATATTTTGGTAATTAATATTTTAGCTTTGATATAAAGAATGTTTAATATTAAATTTAAAAATAATATTTTGTGTTTCAAAAAATCATTCAAAATTTATATTTGATAATAAATCCTTTGATTTGATTTGGATAAAAATATACATAATTAAAATCTAAATTTGAAAATAATTGTACTATTTTGACAAAATTTGATTTAATCAAATTATGTCTAAATTTTATACCAAAAATTTGGAAAATATTTGTTAAAAATAAAAATTCTGAAATACTAATTTACAAAGAAAAATCTCTTCCAGTGGGCCCCACCTCTTTATTTTTTTTTCTTTTCTTCTCTCCCTTTTTCTTCTCCTGCCGGCTTGTCTTCTTCCCCGAGCTCTCCTGCGCCACTCCTTTCCAGCGCTGTGGACCCCGCCACAGTACCTCACCGGCGTGGCCTCTGGATCACGCTGCCGTCCCCCACTTGCCGCCGTGGTCCCCACCCCGCTGTCGCCTTCCGCCGCGCCGGCTATAAAGCCATGGCTCCCCGCCGCTGCTCCCTCCCGCTCCTCCTCTCTGTCCCGGGCGCACCGTGCCGTGTTCGACGCCAAAGGTAAGCGTCGGTAAGCCCCACGGGTGAGCGCCTCTCCGCCCGAGCAGCCCTCCGTTGCTCTTCTCCACCGGAGCTCGCCGCCGCCATGATCCCCTCTTCCCCGAGCCGGCCGCACGTCGCTAAGGCTCACCGCCCCTCCCCGACCCCAATTCACGCCACCGTCACCCTCCACTAACCTCACCATAGCTCGTCAAAGCACCTACAACCTCTCCCTTCTTGCCAGCGACCAATCCCGCCGTGCGCCGCCGACCTCCTCCGCCCCGAGCCGCCGCCGGCCACCACCGGAGCTCCTACAGCACCACCAAGCCCTCCCCCCAGACCCCCACGGCCCCATCTCACTTTCCCCCCACATCCCCTCGCCGGAGCGCCGCCGCCGTCGTCGGAATCCCGCCGCCCGAGCCGCTCCCGCCGCCTCCCTCGCTCTCTGTCTCTGTCGGCGGGCCCCACCGTCAGCCTCCCGCTCCCCTCAGCCGGCCGGCCAGTCGAAGCCGAAGTGCCTCCGCACGGCCTTGGCCACCACAAATTTCACCTCACCTCACTGCCCAAGCCGCGCCATGATCTCCCTCAAGTATTTGTTTGGGCGAGCACAGTAGCTTGACCCGTTACGCGTTTTTTATTTTATTTAATCTAATTAAATTATTTATTTCATATCTTTTGCAATATAGCTTCAATTTTAGTAAAATAAATTTCTACAGATTCATAAAAATGTAAACTTAAATTTAAAAATATCATTTTTACCATTGCATTCATATTTTTGTATGTGCATTTATTGTGTGATTATTTGTTTGCGCTTAGATCCAGGATCAAGCGTCGTTGGTGCCGAGGACTTACCCGCATAACTTTAACTTTGGATTCACGGCAAGTCATTGTTGACTTTTTCCCTACAATATTTTTTGATCATATTGCTGCCTAGATTTGTAAATGATTTACTAGAATTGTTCAGATGCATACTATATTAAAATGTAAAAATGCTAGTTGATTAGGCTGATTAGTTAAATGCCCAGAAAATTTATTATTATCATATAAACCTGATCCTTGTCAACCCTAGGAATATATAACTTGTTTATTGCCATTTCATTGATTAGTTGATCGTTAAATGCTTAGCCCTGCTATTTAATACTTGTAGTCGTCACTGTTATTTCATGTGAAATGCAATGTTTGAAATGCGTGATTTAAAGGCAGTTGACGCTGCCATGTTTGATAAAATGGGACTATTGGGGTACAATAGTTATTGTTATAATGGGAAATTATTTTCGGAAAACCCTGATTTGGGTGGATGGTTGTATGGATTGGTGCAGTATGCACGAGAGTCGGGCCCAAATGTGCGAACCACCCAAATCCTTTAGGACCGAGTCCTTGAGGTAGACAAACTAAGTTCAACAAAGGCGACCACGAGTCTTTGGTATGGGCAGAGCCCCGTTGAGTACCCTTCAAACTCTTAGTTCGCATCTCACTTGGTGGAATAGGCAACGCAGAATCCGTAGCACACGGTGTCGCGCAGAATCCGTGGTTAACGGAATTGATCCGTGGATAACGGAAGACCGCTCAGATTCGAGCAGATTTTGATAGTGCCCGCAGATGACGGTGCCACAGAATTGAGTGCAACATCCGTGGATAACGGTGTCGCACTGATTTGAACCTATTGGCGCAAGAGGGGCGCCGCAACCGAAAGTACCGCACAGAGGTAGAATCCTTAGCGGTGATGCCTGAGCTAGGAGTGAGTTGGTAAAAGACCTTGTGGTGGTTTACTAAGTAAATTACCTCTCGTGGGTAAAGCGTGCAACCTCTGCAGAGTGTAGAACTGTCTAGACAGCCGTGCCCACGGTCAAGGGCGGCGACGGAGCGCGCCTCATGGTAGTCTTTCACACTTTTGTTTTCAAAATGTCGCTTGAAAAAAACCACGGATGTAACGCCGTGAGTCTTGTTTTGGGCCTTCGCAGCAGGACGCTGTGAAGTGATTGAGTTAGCATGACAGGTAGTCATGAGATCTGTATGGCGGCTAGCCTTGAGATTATAATTTTGACATGGCGGATAGCCCTGAGATTTGGATTTGGCGGCTAGCCCTGATATTGGATTTTTATGGCAGATAGCGATGTGATCATTGGATGGATATGGCAGGTAGCCATGTGTTGCCCGTGCTGGGTTAAAACCGGTGGGTAGCCGGAGATTCAAAAGAAAGATATTTGTTTTAACTCTTCTTAACCCTTTTTATATTTTCAAAGATATAGGAAAATTTATAAAGATGGCTTTCCGCAAATGAAACCCTGATCCCTCCTTTTCTAAGCCCTCATTTGCATATGTCAATTTGACTTGCGAGTATTTGCACATATACTCACCCTCGCGTTCACTCGCGGGGCTGCTCATTCCAACGAGCAGGAACGGAGCCTCAGTATTACGACCTGGATAATGGTGAGCCCGAAGACGGTGACTTCGCCGATGGTGTTCAAGACATGGATTTCTCCGACGCCTAGGATATACAGCCTTGCCTGTGGGATTGTGTTGGAGTTCTCTTTTGGATTTTACTATGTACCCATGCTTCCGCAGTTGTATGGCCTGCGTGCCAGTCTTTTGTATTAAGAGCCTTAATGGCTGCACTCTGATGTAATATTAAATGTTTTAATAAGAATGGTTATGATCCAAGTTCTGGAAATCTGTGTATACTAGCTACTGATCCAGGGACTAGTACAGTAAGGCACAGAAGGGACTCGACTCATTCAGGCGGGTCCCGACACGGCGCCTGCCTCAATGACGTTGGCTGTGACTGTGCCGCCGCCTCCTCCACCTCCTACCTCGCGAGGAGGAGGAGCGGCGGTGCCGGCTCCGCGGACAGGCGGCCTAACGCTTACCCCTTCTTCCTTCGCCTTGGGGGACGTCGCTTTAGGTGGCTTTCTCTGCACTCATGCACATTTCGTATTAGGGTTAGCGTGCTGCATGTTTTCGCATACCTGAACCTTTTTTCGGTTTTTCTTCATGGGATTAGGGCGGATCCTGGGGCTTCAGGCTTTGGCCCGCGCGGCTCGCTAGCACCCAGCTTGTCCGCGGCCCCTTCGACGGAGACGGGACCTCCCGCTGCGGAGAGCGCGCCGGAGCCGAGGCTGGAGGACCTTTCGACCGCCGCAGCTGACGCCGACGCCGTCTCTGCCATCGCCGCCGACGTCAGGCGCTCCTTCGAAGCGCTCCGCGCCCTCGCCCATACCTGGGCGGCGCGGGAAAGCGCTCTGGCTTCGGCTTTGCGAACCGTCGGCGAGCTACGGCGGGCTCTTGAGCAGGCGATCGCCGCGAAGGAGGTGGCAACTCGCGAGGTTGCGGCGGCGCAAGCCGCTGCCGCTTCTGCCACCCAAGAAACCGCGAACCTTCGCGCGGCGCACTCTGAGCACCTTCGGGTTCTCGCCGCCATGCTGCGGACCGCCTACCACGACATCGCGAACGTCTTGTATCCCCTGGGGGTCACCTCAGATGCCTCATTGGAGGAGACGGTGCTTGATGACGCCGGCCTTGATGGGGACGCGCCCGAGGCCTCGAAGACTGTCGGTGGTGATGCGGGCGCGGGCGATCGAAGATGGTCACCACGGCGCCTTTGAAGCGGCACGGTTCATCTTGGGCAACTGCCTCGCCCAAAACGCCGCGTTTGACCTCGACGCCGCCACCGGGGAACCTTCGTGCCAGCTGGACCAGGACGAGCAATCTCGGGTCGAGGTCGCCGCCGACCGCGTATCCATGATGGGCGGCGCTGTACCGGCAGAAGATGACGACGACGAGGAGTAGCTGAACTCCCTCGCCTGTCTTGCCTAGTACATAAAACCTGTCAATGCAATCTTTTGCTTCTTCTTTTTTTTCCTGCCACAAGTCCCACTAATTTTTACGCAATTTCTTAGCTTGCGAAAAAGAAGAACTTAGGCAATCGATCGCCGAAAGCTTTAGACAGAACGTTCTACTGAAAGTGAGCGCTTTTTCCTTAGGCATCTGGTTTCTTCAACCCTTACGGCCTCTCTGTGAACCGACCTTAAACGTTACGTGGCGAGCGCTTAGCTTCCGGAAGCGGTCTAGACGCCGGTGCCGTCGTTGGCGCAGGGGCCTAGACCGAGCAGACACACCAGGCTAGAACTCGCCTTCCGTCCGCCTCGCCTCGCCCAGCGCAAGTTTAAGCGTTCACTTTTGCAACTAAGGGGCCATCAGCCTTAAGTACTTTTTCGCTACCAGCTTTCAACAAAATGTTTTCTAACAGACTTCTAAGGCGAAAGACAGATGCTCACAGAGAAACAGAACTTATCTTTATATTGCAGATGGCTTTGTACATTGCAGCCCCCGAGGCGAGCGGTGAAGGAAGAAGACCTCGCCGCTCGACTCCAAGGGAAGACCAAAAGCTTTAAAGCGACTACCTACGGGTAGAACTTCCTTAGTCTTTCGACGTTCTGTGTTCACCAATTCGCGACCATCCTCGAAGGCGAGCCTGACTGAGCCTGGGCGGGATACTGAGACCACCTTGAAGGGGCCCTCCCACAGGGGAGACAGCTTGGTGCGCCCTGCCTGCGCCTGGACTCTGCGCAGAACGAGGTCGCCCACTGCCAGTGTTCTCTCACGCACCCATCTTCCTTGATAACGGCGCAGAGATTGCTGATATCTGGCGGCCTGGATCGCCGCTCTATCTCTGATCTCCTCCAGGAGATTTACTTCATCCTGACGCCGGTCAGGGTTTCCGTCTTCGCTGTATGCCGCCACCCTTGGGGATCTGAAGGCGAGCTCTGACGGGAGCACCGCCTCCGAACCGTACACCAGGAAGAAGGGAGTCTCGCCGGTAGCTCTGCTGGAGGTCGTCCTTAGCGCCCAAGGCACAGTGGGGACTTCCTCGGCCCAGCGCTTGCCGCGCTTCTCCAGTCAATCGAACGCCCTTGTCTTGAGTCCTTTCAGCACCTCCGCGTTCGCCCGCTCCACCTGCCCATTGCTCTTCGGGTGGGTGACGGAGGCGAAGCACAGCTTAGTGCCCAGCTCTTCACACTAATCTTGGAAGTCAGCGCTCTTGAACTGAGCGCCATTGTCGGTGATGATTCTGCTGGCGACACCGAATTGGACGAAGATGCTATTCATGAACTTTATGGCCGCAGCGGATGTGATTGCCGGGACCGGCGATGCTTCCACCCACTTGGTGAACTTGTCGACGGCGATTTAACGATCGTATAGCCCCGGTCACCGCGGAACGGGCCCAGATATCAAATTTCTGCATCGCGAACGGCGAGAATCGGAATGGTTTGCAGAGCTTGGGCTGGTCGGTGGATCTGCTTAACATGAAATTGGCACGTTTCGCATCTCCTCACCAGCTCGAAGGCATCCTGGAGGGCAGTGGGCCAATAGAAGCCGTGGCGGAAGACCTTTCCGACCAACGCCCGGCTCCCTGAGTGGCTCCCGCACATGCCTCCATGGATCTCAGAGAGGATCTCGCTCCCCGCTTCCCGAGTGACGCACTTCAGTAGAACTCCATTTGCACCCTGGCGATACAGGTCCCCACCTACCAGGGCGTTGCGCTTGACCTTGCGCGCTATTCTCTCAGCTGATGCATCATCATTGGGGATCCCTCTGTCCCGCAGGTAGGCTAGGATAGGATCCATCCACTGACCTTCCCGGACGAGTGCGACGACGTTAGGATGGTCGCCGACGTACTCTGCCTGGCCTGGCATTTCTGCTTCAACCGCCGCAGCAGTTCTTCCGCGTCCTCCCTCCTCCTCTGAGTGGCTCGCCCACGCGCCGGGGCCTGGTCGCTGGCCTGACGCGTGGGGCCTGCCTGACGCGATGTGGGTTTCGCACGACGCAGGGGCTTGGTCGCCGCTGACGTGTGGGGCCCGCCTAAGCCTTGTTGAGGGGCTCGCCCACACATTGGCCTGGTCGCCCGCCTCGACGCGTGGGGCCCGCTGGCGTCTTGAGGGCTCGCCCACGCGCTGGGGCCTAGTCGCCCGCCTGACGCGTGGGGCCATCTGATCTTCTTAGGATCCTTCATACCCCGGTATTTATTGTACCGACAAGGTTCTCCACCTCAAATCCGCTGATGTTGAAGAAGGCTTCGACGAAGTCGCTCTCGGGAGACGTCAACCCGAACAATGCGAACTGTTCGAAGTTGACGAACTCGTCCTCGAGCGGCTCCGGAGTTTCCTCCTCCCTGGGCAGCCTCCAGTTACCGGCGTCGATGTGGTCCTCCTCCTCCCAGATCTTCAGGTCCTCCTCGGTCAAGCTAGTGCCTACGAACTTGGCCATAGCAGTTCCCAGGGCTGGACGAACAGGATTGGGCTGGAGTTTGGCTCTTTGGTGCTGAGCGCTGTTGGAATTAGGGCTTGGGAAGGGAAGGCGTGAGAGTAGAAGTGGCTGGCCGCGGGCGTCTTTGGGGCTTTTATAGGATCGAATCAGCAGCCTTGCAACGGTTTTTACCACAAAACGGCTAGTTTTTACCCCGACGGCTAAGTAAAAACGGTCGACTGTTTTCACTGCGTAGCGCTAGTTACCGTTGAGATCTGCCAACGGCTACTTTTTTCCATCGTCCACGCTGATGGCTGGGTGCTCTGCTCGGATGAATGTGTTTTCCTGTTCGATGCAACAGAGTTGCTTGGCACTGATCGGGTTTGTTCGATCCCGGGCAAGTTCTGTTCGGTGGTACCATAACCTGTTCTGTCATGTGTTGTTCGTACTTGTAGCAGCATGATTTCCCTCTTCTTGACTTTGAGTCTCAAGAGGAAGACCCCACTCTAGTGAGTCCTTCCACTTGAGTCTCGGGGGCTAGCTGTCGGGGATAAAATTATGGCCCATTGCCATGGCCCACTCCCTGACGGCCCATTCGAACAGCCTGCCAGGGCCCAGCTCCCTGGAAGGTTCTCTAAGGCCCATGTGCATCGTGCCGAACAGCCTTGAAAGGATCTCTGGCCGAGAGGGGGGTGAATCGGCTTCTTTTTAAATTTTACGTCATTTGATTTTACTTGGAGCCTTAGCAAGTTTGGAAACCAACTATAGTCTGGACCTAACAATACCAATAATAGGAAGCGACGACAGACAATTATCAAACAAGTCTTAAGCGGAAGCGACTACTCTTGGCACGAAGGCTCAAGTCCACGCAATCGAGTTCAAGGTGCACAATGTAAAGGATGGCAGGAAGGGTGCAAACCGAGTTTTTACGTGGTTCGAAGCGAGCTCCTACTACACGGTGAGGAGCTTCCAAATGGAAGCCAGGACCCTCTCGTCCTGTGCCCTCAATCCACTCGTGGGCTCTTCAACAATGAATGTTGGGTGAGCACCGAACCCGTACAGAGTGGCAAGAACTTTCACAAGCGAAAGCTCTCACACCCCCACCGGCACCCGCACAAGGTCGCCAACCGCTCCCGCAAGAACGGATTTCTCCCCGGCGTCGACGAAGGACCACCGACCGCCACGCAAGACGGATTTCACCACGGCACCGACGAAGGGTCACCGACCTCCCCGCAAGGAGGATTTCTCCACGGCACCGACACACGGTCACCGGCCTCCCCACAAGGAGGACTTTGCATGCACCCTCACCCCACAGGAGGATGACCGCCCATCGGGACGGGTTTCGTCGAAGTAGAGAACGTAGTCGAAGTAGTGGTACACTCGGTGAAGCTTGGGGAGGCCTCCGGTGCAAGAAATCCCAAGAGCACAAGACCGGAGGACACCAACTTCACCACCTCACTTCCACCATGGGGGCTAGATGGAAAACCCCATGGGAGTGAGGAGGAGAGACTTGGAGATGACCGGAGGAGGCAAGGTAGGCTTCTTCTTCTTCCTCTCTCCCTCTTCCTCTCAATCCTTCTCTCAATCCCTCTCAAATGGCATGGAAACCCTAGACGAGGAGGAGACCATGGGAGGAGCTCTCAATGACATGGGGTGACTAGAACAATGGGCTCTCTCAAGTTTTTCCCGTGCTGGTGGCTCCTATTTATAGGCACAAGGCGAAACCCTAAAGATGGACGGCTCAGATCTGATTTCACGAGATTCAGATCAATCCGTCGGACCTGGTCTGAAGTCCGTCGGACTCGGTCCGACAGAACGGTTGCATTCGGGACTTAGTCGCTGGGAAAATTTGGCCTGGTCGGGCCCGGTCCGACAGTGGAGTTGCATTTTGGGACTTAGCCAAATCCTCACTTTCGTCCATCCGTCGGACTCGGTCCGACGATGGTCGGACCCGGTTCGACCAGCTCCAGCAGTCACACCAAAAAATTCATATCTTTTGCTCCCGAACTTCGTTTTAGGTGATCTTCGGCATTCCGGAAAGCTAAGAGAAAGGGCTATCCAACTAACTAAGTTTCACCACCTATTTCTAAATGGATAGACCCTAAATTCTATAGAAACCACTCTCTCGTACCCTCGGACACCTCTCTTTTGACTTGCGGACTCGGCGGGAACTTAGGGTGGCTTAGGCGGGAACCCAGGTGACTTATGCGCTAAGAAACCCTTGGACAGCTGGAAAGTGGCTTCTGGAGACTTCCTGACACTTTCGAAGACTTAGGCGCTAAGAAAACCCGAACCTTGGACAGCTATCCCACTCAGGAACTCTCTCGAACCCTGGACACCTGGCATCTCTAGAACCCGCTCAAACTCACTCAGATGAGCTGAAACTTGTGCTCAGTGGGACCCTGCAACCAGAGAGATGAGTCTTGCCAGTAGCTGGGCTGGGCCAAAAACGCACATAAGGAAATCAAAGAAACAATGAAACAAAAGAGTCCTTATCCTTGGTGTTCCAGACGGCCCAGTTGCCATTAATTACCAAAATCAATTAAGCCCTAGGAGCTGAGCTTTCAAGCCTCCTGGTCGGTACAATTGCGTGGCGCCCAAGACTTCATGTTTGAGTCCGACTCGAACAAGAGTTCTACACGGCTACGTGAAGACCCGGACGTTGGTTTCCCGAATTGGAGCAGACGTCGTGATCCCCAAGACTAGGAGTATGCCTTATCTGCCTCGGGATATATTTGGCATGTCGAGTTCGTTACGATCTCGTTGTTAGCCCCGCCCGATATTCCCTCGGTAGGTCGGTTGCTCCGCACTATATAAACAGAGCCCCTACGGCGTTGAGGGGGCATCGAGTTTTAGGTCTTAGCATCTGGCTTAGAGCTTTGGCACTTGCACACGCATAATCTCGCCGAGACTTGTTCGTCTCGTCGAGCCACCTCTTGTAATCATCTTTGATATATAAGAAAGGCTGGACGTAGGGCTATTATCTCTCCCGAGAGGCCCGAACTAGGATAAAAACCACTGTCTCCCTGTTCGTTGCTGTTCGTTCTGTTCGGCGTGTCTCCTATCTCCTTCTTGAAGAACCTTAGTTGACTTGGGTCCTTATCCCAACCGTCGACAAATACTTTGATAACTAACTCTGTGGAATACTTTCTGAAAACTGAAAGCATGTTTAGATCATATTGATTACCTTGTATGAGGCCTTTAGAACATAAACCATGTGGCAAACATACTCCAGAGTGAGCAAACAAATTTGAGTGCATAAACACCACCTTGATTTCAGTATTATTGATGGCCAAGAGCTAATTAATCAACCTTGATTTCAATAGTAATGATGGCCAAGAAATATAACCTATAAATAAGTGGTTGAACAAGACTACGAATAAAAAGAAAAGATGTAAGTTGCACCACAATATGACCATAGTGAAAATTAAAGAAAATATTACTATGGCTAACACAACGGAAATATGTTTAACAACACAAAGCTATTTACTTGTAGCAGAAACTTTTCTGTGTTGTTTAGCGGTGAACTTTAGAATTTCTAATTTATCCCTTTTTATTTAAGTCACCACCAGCAGCCACTTTTTCTGCAGAACCTAACATGGTTAAACCCCATTGCATATACAAAAGAGTGAAAAATGTATTAATTCTTGTATCATATAATACTCAACACAGCACCAACAGCCCTCTCCAAAGCATTCGAACAATTTTGGTCAAGGAAAACCTAGAATATGAAATAGCAATATTATTTCCTGCAAATTGAGCTTGAGCTCTATGATCGTATGGTAGAGGCGCCTACAGGGGCGTTTTTGGGCCCGTGCGGGCTGTGCGACCGCACAGGGCCCCCAAAATTAAGGGCCCCTCAATTTTAAATAGGGTCCATATATATAAATACGTACATAAGAGATTTTATTCAGGCCCAAAACTTCCTAACGGCCTGCTTGGCAACTCGTCTAGCACCCAGCCCAAAAAAAGCATCGCTCCGCCTCCCATCATCGACTCATGGCGGTAGCGCGCTGATCACGACGCTGGCGTGCATCGTCTTGGCGTACTCGGTAGTCGATGCGCCCTGCTTATTGTTTCAAGACAGGCCTCTAAATTCCTCGGGACGCCCCTGGGCGCCTATAGCCGGTTCAGTTGTAATCCTGAGGCATTTGGCCAGATTGGAAAGCAGTTCTTTTTAGCTCTGTTATAGTGCAGGTCTGGATGGATGCGAGCAATTTATGGATTTCACTGATGTTATCAAAGATGAGGATCTTCTTGCCCAAAAGAATTATTGGGGTGCAAATGTGCAGAACAATGCATTTTATTCTTTCAACACTGGCCAAAATATTCAGCATTTGGTTGCAACCATGGTTTCTAGGTATCCCAAACATTCTAAATTTCGTCCTAGGCCCTCCCGTCAGTCAGATCACCACAGGGTCCTCCTTCTTCCCCCTCGATTCGAAGAAGTAGAACATCCAGCAACACACACAAGCGCCGCCGCACTCAATTGCAAGTTGCGCTTTAATTTTTCTCCTCGGTATTTAGCAAACATCCAACACTTGCACTCAAATGAACCAGATTGCCATCCAAATTTGCAGCTTTACGGCAGAGTAACCGAAGAAGAAGAGGAAGGACAAGAAGCGATCGACGGTTGGCGGCTCACCTGGTGTCGTGCGTGTTGGGCAGACGGTAGTAGCTATGCAAATTCCAAAACATATTTCGTATTTTAGCAGGTAATATACTAACCTTGTTATGAGAATTGTTAAACCCTTTTGCTAACCCCCACCCACCCCTTTTCTCATATTGTTGTATCAGGTATCCATGGTGTCAAATTTCTTAATAATGTTAAACACATTGCGATTTTTAAAAAAGGTTTTTTACAGTACGATGAACTCAATCTGAGAATAGTAGTTATAATAGAAAGCAAGAGATGCAGCTACAGTTCAATGAAAATCACCTCGCACAAACATCTAATTCAAAAATCACACAGTATTAGAATTAATGAAGCAATCTTTTAAATTAGGCCAACACTTAAAAAACAACATAGCTCAGTTTAAGATAGAATAAACCAGCATACACTCAAATTTATTTATATGTGTTTACTCTCAGATAGTAATTAAAAGGGTTGCTAAAGTTAATTAGCCATCCATCAGATAATTGGGCTTAAAATCACAGATTGTCCTAAAACTCCAGTTCAGCACTGCTCATTCAACAAATAAAGAATTCTTAGTTCAAGCTGTCGGGGATAAAATCACGGCCCATTGCCATGGCCCACTTCCTGACGGCTCAATCGAACAGCTTCCTAGGGCCTGGCTCCCTAGAGGGCTCTATCTGGCCTATGAGCATCCTGCCGAACAGCTTCCTGGTTGGCACGTTGCGTAACGGCCTAGGATTTCTGTTTGAGTCCGACTCGAACAAGAGTTCTGCGCGGCTACGTGAAGACCCAGACGTAGTTTCTCGGATTGGAACAGACGTCGTAATCCCCAAGAATTGGAGTATACCTTATCTACCTCAGGATGTATTTGGCATGTATATGAGTTCGTTACGTCCTCGAGGTCAGCCCGGCCCGATTATCTCTCGGTACGTCGGTTTTTCCACACTATATAAACAATGCCCCTACGACGTGTAGAGGGCACAAAAAAGATTAGCGAACACCATAAGACTTAACATCTGTATACCCAGATTCTTGTCGAGACCTGTTCATCTCGCCGAGTTCCTCCTTGTAATCCTCTTTCATATAAAGAAGCACTGGACGTAGGGTTGTTATCTCCTCGGAGAGGCCCGAACCAGGATAAAAACCCTGTGTTTGCTCGTTGTTCGTTGATTATTGTTTGCCTTGCTCGGCATTGTCTTCTATCTCCCCTTCTCAAGAACCTTAGTTGACTTGGGACTGATATCCCAACCGTTGACAATTGGCGCCGTCCGTGGGGACATAGTAGATCAAGCCTGTTCAAGCATGTCGAACTCGTTCAGCGACCAGGAAACTCTTCCTGAGGGCTATGACTCAGAAGGGCGGGATGTCACGTCCCCTATCAGATCGGATCGATCCGTTTGATCTCGATCACCTTCCAGATCTGGGACAAAACTCTCTAGCTACGTTTCGGAGATGGTCTTAGATCAAGCTCCGTCATTGACGATGAATATGGAACCAATGATCTTTACGCTGGTTTAGACCTCTCGGATTCCAAGGCCATGTTGGTTGATTCCTCCTATGGCGACACAGTGATGACACCGTCTAGTGTGCCAATGCACGGCCGTCGCAGCGTCAACATGGCCAGCACGGAGACTTTAGAGGCTCGTGGCGCTGGCGGGCGCCGACGAGATCGAAAGCGAGATCAATTACGCTTTCGGCGGAAGAAGATGGGGTCAGATGGCCGTTCGCGAACAAGAAGTTGTTCGCCGCAGTCCGGACGTCTCAATCAATCAAACCTTGACGCAGATTCATGATCAGTGCAAGCGACAACGACGCGACCCGCCTCGCGCACCTACGCCAAGTCCCCCGGCAGACGTTCTACCTGTTCGGGACAAATTCCCGCGTAACCAGACCTCAGTCGGGCAAAACGCGAATGCCTCAGGGATCCCAGGACCCCTTGAGCAGAGTCGAGAACGACTTCAAGCCTTGGCAACGGTGGTCAGATCCACCAACCAGGCCAACCTCGTCCTCATGGGCGACGTTGTTGCTTCTCACATAGAGCGACTGGCTGAAGGCCTTAAGTCCATAGGTGAAGTTAACACCTCCTCCGAACAACGCAGTCAGCCTGCCCGAAACGACTCGGACAGCGAGCGCTCCGATCGATCGCGTGGCCCTCGTCACCATCAAAGGACGACTCGCTACGAGCAAGATACCCGTGGTCGGCAACGCTCACCAAATCCCCGTGGTCGCCGCGACCATAGGGGCAAGTGGGCGCGCGACAATCACGGACGATCCCCTCGGGACGAACACATTGTGACAACCACGAGGAAGGAGCGCGGAGGACTATCTCAGAGAGAATATCACCAGGCAGAATCTTCCCGTTCAACTAGAGTCCCTGCGCGCAACAGGACCAATGTTTTTTCAAGACTAGGCTCTACAGGAGAAGGTGGTCGGGCATACGGCTTGGGCTGCAAGGTTTTCTCTAACGAGCTACGTGCTGTCAGGTGGCCTTCCAAGTTCAAACCTGGCCACGTGGAGAGGTACAATGGAACCCAGAGGAGTTCCTTTCCATCTACGGTACCGCCATCATGGCAGCCGGAGGTGACGAGCTAGTGATGGCTAATTACCTTTTGACTGTTCTTGAGGGTGCTGCTCGGACGTGGCTGTTCAATCAGCAAGAGGTTCCATTCGCTCTTGGGAACAACTTTGTGACGCTCTGATCGCCAATTTCCAGAGCGGTTACGTGCTTCTGGGCAAGGAGGATGACCTGCACTAGATGATCCAGATGAACGGGGAGACCCTCCGCAACTTCGTGAAGCGTTTCATCAAAATCCGCAACACGATCCCGAACATCTCGGATGAATCCGTTGTCCGTGCCTTTAAAAACGGTGTCCGCGATGAGCGGCTCACCCAGGATCTCGAGATCAATAAGACCTAGACAGCCAATGATCTTTCAAGACGGCTAGAGCTGGCCAAACAGGTCGGACCAAACAGGGCTAACCGGGCCGGCCCGCACTGTTCACCGAACCTAGGCCGAGGCCTCGTCCCGTCGGGCCGACCCGGTTCGGTTCGTATAGTGACGGGTCGGCCAGGTTCGGTTCGTCACTGTAGCATATTTATTTAATTAAATATATTCATTTATATATATTTTTAATGATATATAGTATATTTACGCAATTTATAGTGTATATTTGTAAAATATAGTGGTTTTTTCTTAATTTGTTTAGATTTTTTAATTAAAATAAATCGAACCGGATAAAACCGGGTGGCCTTGATTCGGTTCGATTCTTGTCTAAACGAACACTGGCCGAGACACGAGCCCAAAGGATGGCTGGTTCTGGTTCACACAAGAATCGAACCAAACGGGCCCGACAACTGCGCCGGCCGGCCCGTTGGCCACCTCTGAAGGCGGCTGATCGCTATGCCAATGCGGCAGAGCATGTTCAGTATAAGAAGGCATTCGACAAGGGCGAGCTTCCCGCCCAGCCTGGTATAGATGAGAAGAAGAAGAATAACAACAATCCTGACGACAAGTCCCAGAAGAAAAAGAACAAAGGTGCATCGAACAATACCGTTGCGGGTATAGATCGTGCACCTCCTCCCAAGGACGGGCAGAAAAAGCCCGCTAATAAGGGCAAGAAGCCTGCCCAGGGAGGCTGTCAAGGCAAGAAAGGTCCCGGTGACCGATATTGCCAGTTCTACTAGAACTACAGGCACGATATACGCCATTGCAGGATCTGGGCTGCAAAGCTCGAAGAGTTCTACAACGGTAAAGGCCCCATGCCCATCCTGCCTGAAAAAGGTGATGCCAGCAAGGCCAAGCGCCAAATCGATGATGGTGATCGGGACGAGGAGGATGACTTTTTAGAGCCTGTGAACCATATAGCCGTTATCTTTGGTGGCTCCTCGGTTTATCCCTCTCGGCGCAGCCTCAAGGAAGCTGCTCGGGAGGTCCACAACGTCGAGAAGGGCAAACCACAGCCCGAGCCGATGAAGTGGACCGAGGTTTCCATCTCCTTCTCTAAGGCAGTCTCCAACAGGAATCCCTAAATTTGATCCCCTATAGCCTCATGATGAGGACATCAACATGAAGGATATGACCGCTGCTTCTACTTCGTCTACTTCCTCTCCGACCGCACCGTCTGCTACTCCGTCACCGCCTAGGGGCCTAAATCCTGGAGCTCGGCCTTTCAAGCCCAAGAAGAAGGACCAGCGCATCAAGCATGCACCACGAGGAAGCACCACGCACCAACGAAGGCCCATATGGAAGCCTAAGATGCTAGAAAACCCGTCTCGGCCATCCAGCAGCCCGTCGACTCCAAACGGGCGTAACTTGGGCTCCCGAACTCCGATTTTGGCGTGTGACCACTCGTTGGAAAGCTATGGAGATCAGCTTTCCAATGGATCCAGCCCAACATCAAAATTCGTCCAGAAACGTCGGGAAAACATCGAAGAATCTCACGGGCCACAATTTCAGGGTGCTGCGTCACCTTATCTTTGGGCCTATGGCCCATGTATCTTAGGGCTTTTGGTGGTGGCCGACCCTAGGGTGGTGGACGGCGCCCCTTTGCTTGTCGCCACTCTATATATGGCCGCCGCCGTCATATGTTGTGGTTTAGGTTTTTTTGTGTTTGGTAGACCCCTTGTGTGTCCCTCCCCGTGATTGCGCGTGTCGACTAGACCGCCCGACACGGGAAATGTAACCTCACCCTGGTTTGAGAGTTTGGTTTGTTCCAATTGCTATCTACTTGATTCTTGCAAGTTTCTCGATTGCTCGCAGGGATTAAGATCGATCGTGTTGATCACGGTTGATAACACTCGAGTTGTGGTATTGCGATTGCCGGTTTCTAGCCTTGCTGGTTGGTAGCCGAATATCACGGCATCATCTCGCAAATCGACGTATCGTTCTCTCCAGAAGATCGGGCCGACCTTTGGCGCATCAAGTGGTATCAGAGCGACGGTTGCCTGGTGAGGACACCACTTATCTTTGTTTTCAGATCTGTTCTGTCCTAGAGTCCAGAAAATCGCCTACAAAAAAAAAAACAGTTCGTCGTGTGATTTCCTTTTGATCCAAGCCCTTTTAGCCTTTTACTATTACTGCATTAGTTTATTTCTTGTTGAACTTGTGTTCGTCGTCGTGTTGTTGCTGGTCTTAGCGTTTTGATCTCTTAGAGTTTCGAGTTCGAGTCACAACTTTGTCACGATGTTCTTTGTTTGATCGAGTCCTTGTCTATCTCGGTTTATAGTCCGTCGCAGCCACCATATTCTCCACCACGCATCAACCATCCCCAACCACCAGATCTGTTTGTTCTTGCTACCTATCTGCACTAGATCACTAATTCCGAATCAGCCGTCTCTTTTCATCTATAGCCAACGCATACACTTGCCCCACTCGGATTGATTTTTGGCTAATCTCCAAACCGAGCGGCCTTCAACTAGAACCCGAGCTACCAAACCGTCTCGGTTTCCATACATCCAGATCGGATTCCACCCTTCAAAATGTGTACCACCAGGACTCCTTCATAAGTTTCCATCTTTGGCCAACCTCCAATCTGAAACAGCCCTTCCATATATCCAATCCGACCAAGCAGGAAACAAATTCCACCTTTCTTTCCTTACTGGTTGCGTCACAACTCCTTCCAAAAAACCAAAACCGAGAGAACAACCCAGCAGCACAAGCCTCACCCATCCACCCTTCTCTCGGCTGCAAAGTAAAAACAAGAAAAGAAAAGGCAGGTGCAAGTGATAAGAGCCGCACCGAACAGAAAAGGGGGTAATTTTTGGTCCGCATCACCATCTCTCTATTCTCTCCACATCCTCTGTTGCAATTAGCAAAGCCAGCAAGTATTGGTGCTCAAATAAAGGACTAGAGAGAGAGAGAGAGAGAGAGAGAGAGAGAGACGTGAATATCTCTTTGGAGCCCTTTTGAGACGTGTTTTCAGTTTAGGGCATAAAAAAAAGGAGAAAAAAAATTGCAAAAAAAAAAAAGAAAGGAAGAAAGGAGCCCTAGTTGATTCTTGTGTGTTGAGAACGTCCTGGTTGCTAATTCTGTGACTTCATTGGTGTCTAGGCTCGCGTCTCTAGTACGATCTAGCCTACGACTAGCACATAGCACTGCTGAACGCTCTTTCAACTTGTTTTGACTAATGTGGTTCTAGTTTTCCTTTGCTACATACAAATACCTGTCCAAGCTCCACCTCTACTAACCATACAAGGACAGGGACTTGCAATCGCCGTGCCACCTAGAGTGTGCATCAATCTACCACGGTTGCATTTTGTTTCTTGCAGTTTGAGAATATTGTAAGAATTTGGTGGAAGCTTGAGCGTGAGAGTACAAATATTTGTCATCTTTTACCGGTTCATAGAAACTAATTCTCTTGTGAGTCTTTTGTTTGCTGTTCCTAACCATGGCAGCTACCCCAAGCAATCAAGAGAGCAATGTCAGCAGTGGGCATGATGAACATGAGGATCCCCTCACGCCAAAAGAACGACGATGGGTCGATCACTTTGAGCGGGTGTGCAATCGTCATGAGCTGCAGACCCGTGCTCAACTTGACCAGATTCATGCACAACTGGCACCACTCAACGAACTTCAAGCACAGATACGGGAACTTCTTCAAGGTGCTGGCCATAACAACGTTGCTGCCGGTCCTGCATTCGGCCAACGCGGTGTTCCACCGGCTGTCCCTATACCTCCTGCTCCACCGGTTGCCCCTGCTCCTTTAAATAGGGTGGAACAAGAGGAGAACAACTACGCCGGCGATACTGAGGACGACTACATGGTAAATGTGCACAATGACCGAGCTCATCGTCGACTCCGCCAAAACAGACAAGGTATGGGTAGAAATCTGCATGCTCAAAGGGAAGAAGGTGATGATTCTATGACCAAAATGAAATTTACTATGCTTCCTTTTGATGGTAAATACGATCCTGATGCTTATCTTGATTGGGAGCTGGTGGTAGATCAAAAATTTTCTTGCTATGATTTTTCTGAAAGTAGGAGGGTTCGAGCCGCCACTAGTGAATTTCTTGGTTTTGCATCATTTGGTGGAAAGAACTTTGTAGAGCCAATCGGGGTGTACCTACAACTTGGGATGGGTTGAAACGAGTCATGAGGGCTAGATTTGTTCCTACATACTATGCTCGTGAATTATTGAACAAAATGCAGCGTTTTAATCAAGGTGATAAAACTGTTGAAGAGTATTATCAAAATTGCAAATTGCCATGTTCTTGTTGTGGGATAGAAGAGGATGAAGATGCCAAGATGGCTAGGTTCTTGGGTGGGCTTAATCGAGAATTGCAGGACATACTTGATTATAAAGAATACAATTCTATCACCCGTTTGTATCATCTTGCTTTGAAAGCAGAGAGGGAAGTGCAGGGTCGACGATCGACAACGCGAGGCAATTTTGGAGGCTCTTCTACCTCCAAGGCAGTCCACATTCAAACGAAGTTGACATCTTCCGCTCCGGGACGTATGGCTTTACCTGCTACTCCTGCTACCTCTACACCACCACAAATCCCGGAGTCAAGTAAATCAGCCATAAAGCAAGCTCCGGCGAAGAGTGCTTCATCCGTTGCATCTACTGGACGTACAAGAGAGGTACAATGTTTTCGATGCAAGGGACATGGCCATGTGATGCGAGAGTGTCCAAATCAACGTGCTCTAATAATACGAGAAAATGGTGAGTACTCTAGTGCTAATGACATTGATGAAAATGAATATGCTCTTGTTGTTACTAACACTGCAGAACAAGAGGGAGAGGTTTATAATGCTGCCACGACAGAGACATATCCAGCTCTTGTTGTCACACGTGTGCTGCATGCCCAACCCACACGTGATCAGACAAATCAGCGCCATACCATCTTCCAAACAAAGTTTGCAGTCAATGAACGAGCTGTGCATGTTATTGTCGATGGTGGAAGTTGCAACAACCTTGCTAGTGTGGACATGGTCGAGAAGCTTGGCTTGGCCACGTGTCCGCTACAACAACCATATGAGATCGAGTGGCTCAATTCTGATGGTAAGGTTAAGGTAACAAAAACTGTTCGAGTACCTATTTCAATTGGTTCATATCATGATCATGTTGTTTGCGATGTTGTACCCATGGATGCTTGTTCTCTTTTATTGGGTAGACCTTGGATATATGATATAGATGCCACACATCATGGTAGGACCAATCAGTACACTTTCTTATTTAAGGGAAAGAAAATTATTTTGGAACCAATGACTCCTGTTGAGTTAGTTAGAATTGCTGCACAACATGCTAAGAGAGAGCACAACCCAAATGAAACTAAGAAGACGAATGTAGCTAAAGAACCACATCTAGCTCCAACACCAAGTGAAAAATCAGATCACAAACTAAAAGGTGTAGTTTTGTTAGCTACCAATGTTATTGCACATGATGGCATGAACAAAAGTTTGCAACCATCTATTTGTATGCCTCCTGTTGTCCCTAACCTTTTGCAGGAGAATGAGAAGGAGTCGAGGACGACTCCAATTCAACGAGGGGAGGATGATGAGGACATCAACATGAAGGATATGACCGCTGCTTCTACTTCGACTACTTCCTCTCTGACCGCACCGTCTACTACTCCGTCACCGCCTAGGGACCTAAATCCTGGAGCTCGGCCTTTCAAGCCCAAGAAGAAGGACCAGCGCATCAAGCATGCACCACGAGGAAGCACCACGCACCAACGAAGGCCCATATGGAAGCCTAAGATGCTAGAGAACCCGTCTCGGCCATCCAGCAGCCCGTCGACTCCAAACGGGCGTAACTTGGGCTCCCGAACTCCGATTTTGGCGTGTGACCACTCGTTGGAAAGCTATGGAGATCAGCTTTCCAATGCATCCAGCCCAACATCAAAATTCGTCCAGAAACGTCGGGAAAACATCGAAGAAGCTCACGGGCCACAATTTCAGGGTGCTGCGTCACCTTATCTTTGGGCCTATGGCCCATGTATCTTAGGGCTTTGGTGGTGGCCGACCCTAGGGTGGTGGACGGCGCCCCTTTGCTTGTCGCCACTCTATATATGGCCGCCGCCGTCATATGTTGTGGTTTAGGTTTTGTTGTGTTTGGTAGACCCCTTGTGTGTCCCTCCCCGTGATTGCGCGTGTCGACTAGACCGCCCGATACGGGAAACAGAACCTCACCCCTGGTTTGAGAGTTTGGTTTGTTCCAATTGCTATCTACTTGATTCTTGCAAGTTTCTCGATTGCTCGCAGGGATTAAGATCGATCGTGTTGATCATGGTTGATAACACTCGAGTTGTGGTATTGCGATTGCCGGTTTCTAGCCTTGCTGGTTGGTAGCCGAATATCACGGCATCATCTCGCAAATCGACGTATCGTTCTCTCCAGAAGATCGGGCCGACCTTTGGCGCATCACCTCATATATAGGTTCCCTTTAAAAAAATCTCACCCTATATTTCTTTCATCTCCAACAGCATTCCCTATATGAAGAATTGTATAGGGGGAGGAGAGAGAACCTCTATATATAAGGGGATGGAGACAAAAACTCTATTTTAGGGAACGGAATAGGGAATACTGTTGGAGCACATAGGGGAAGAATCCATCCCCTATTTTTGGGTGGAGGGTGTTTTAGGGGAGCCTGTTGGAGACAGCCTAAGGAGGATTGCCCCATTGGGATGACCAAGCCTCAGCGGCTCCCGCTAGTGGTCGCTCCGACCATCAGCAACGCCAGAGTCGGGCGTGTCCTGGTCGATGGCGGGTAGCGCACTTGTAACATCCCAAATTTTAAAACCAATTTGGCACGTTAATAATTTCCTAAATTGCATAATTTTAAAATCGCAAAATAATTATTTCATATTGCATCATGGTATCATCATCAATGCATGCATTGTATCTAAATTGAAAAATTAATTTAAACCTTTTCTAGCATGCACCCTTGGTGGAAAAATTCAATAATTTGTTTAATGCATTTATTATATTTCATTAAAGCCAAATCTCTTTTTGAATTATTTTGGTATGTTGGGGAATCAAAATTATAATTTTCTAAGTATTAGCATATTTAAAAGGTTATTTGAAAATGAAATGCCTTTGGGAAATCAGGAAAAATTTAAATATTTTATTTCCTTCTCGGCCGGGATGGCCCAACCCTTTCCCTCCTCTCTCTTCGCTGTTTGGGCCGAGCCGATCCGGCCCACGTTTCTTCCTCCTTCCTTTTCCCCCCCCCCTGTTTCCTCGGTGGGCATGATGCCGCCAGACGCCCATCTCGCCGCTGCCATCTCGCGCGCCTGTGGGCGTGGCGCCACTGCCAGGTGGGCCCGCGCCGTCAGTGACTCTCCTCCTTTGTCTTTCTCCCCTGTTTCTTCCTCCTCCGTTCGCCGGTCGTCGCCGCTGTCCCTTCCTTCCGCCAGCGCGATGGCTCACCTCCCCACGCGATATCTCGTCCCGATCTTTCCTTCCCAAACCCTCTTTACTTCCTCTGCCTCTCTCGTCTTATCGCCGGCCGATTCCGAGGCACGCGTCGCCGGCCTTGGCTTCGCCGAGATGCCAACTCGCCGCCGCTCTGCGCCCAAGCCTTTGCCACTCCTCTTCGCCTGTGCCAACCACCAACCACTTATTTAACGCCGCCTTGCCGCGCCACCTATAAAAGCCGAGCCGCCGCGTTCCTTTCTCCGCCAGCGCCATCGGAAGTGAACTTTGCGGAGCTCGCCTCGTTGTTTTCCTTCGCCAATAACGCCACCAGTAGCACCGCCACACTCCCCTCTTCGTTTCCCCTCAAGCAATTCCGCCATCCGCCGCCGGCCGCGTCGGGTCGTCGTTGCCGTCTCCGGCCGATCCGCCACTGCCGCCGCGAGCTCGATCTTCTTCGGTAATCCTCGCCGCAGACCCCGTAAATCGCACCCCTTTGCATCACCTTCCTCCCGAGCCGCTCGACTCGCCGGAGGAGCCACCGTCTCGCCGGCGTCGCCACCAGAGTCACTGCGGGCTCTGCCCCGGGTGGTCGACAGGTGGGGCCCGCCCGGACGATCGCGCAGGCTCTCGCTCTCGCCAGCACAAGAGCTGGTTTCGCTTCGGTTTGGGCCGCGCTGCCGGGCCGGCCCATGTCCGAAAGGCCTTTTCTCTTTTGTTCTGTTCCCTCTAATTTCTGTTAAAACCCCTTTTGGTATCCTAAAGAATTTGTTAAAAATAGTTAATGCTGGGTAAAAATTCTGTAAAAATTTGTATAAATATCCTAAGTGTTTCTGAACCCAATAAAATTATATTTATGCATGGCATACATATAGAATTCATTTTTGATTAATTAGTTAACCTAGAGGTGTCATCATTTCATGTGAGCATATTCTTGTTTTTTTGCATTTTCTTAAAAAGCATTTGCATCAAAAATAATTTATTGATGTATGTTATATTGTTGCATGTGCGTGTGCGCGTTTAGAAGGTCAAGGTTCCGAAGACCCGATCGTCGACGTCCCCTTCGCTTTCCCCGGAACCGATCAAGGCAAGTCCCCCTTTGATCATATTGAGAAGCCATTTTTCGGTTATTTGGAAAATGTTTATTAGACTTGAAAACATGCATGTTAGTTTAAAAGATAAATGCCGTATTTGATAGACTTAGTTATTATGCCAATTAGAAAGGTAAGAAATATGGTAGATGAAACCTAAGGCTAAAAATATGAATTGCTCTTATTAAAATTCCTTGTTGAGGTAGGATAAATGCTTAAAATCATTTATGCGGAATGATTCAATCATTTGTGTGAAAAGAGAATATTGTTGAGAAATGTTTGGGAAGGAATGGTTTAAAGATAGCGCATCAGGGGTGATGCTTAGTAGGAAATGATTTTCCTCTTACCCCAAAATCTTTCCGACTAGGGAGATATTTTGTCAGTTGGTGCAGTATGGCACCGGTTTGAAAATTGGGCTAAAAGATAAAATCTCCCCTAGTCTAAGGACTGCTCATCCTATAACCCTACGAACGGAGCCATTACAGTACGACCTCGAGCTCCGGAATGGGACGGACCCGATCGTTGGCCCTCGTGGTTGATGGTCTTGTGGCGAAACATCGAATGGGTGCGTAGCCTCTCGAGGGTAAAGCGTACCCACTCTGCAGAGTTAAAACTGTCATGATAGCCGTGCTCGCGGTTATGAGCGCGCGATGGGACTGGTTATATGGTAGATTCTTCATTTAAAAACCATTTTTGAAAAAGGATTTTTGAGAAAGGATTTGAGTTGAGTAAAGGAATTGAGAAAGGTTTTTGAGAAGGATTTAACGTGAGCTGGCAGCCACCGGTGATATTCCGAAATGGGCGACGGCCTATCGGAAAGTGTCATGCGGAAAACCGGAACCAACAAATTTGAGAAGAGAAGAGAAAAGAAAAGAAGAAAGAATTTTGAGCTAGGGGTCACCGGCGATATTCCGAATTGGGCGACGGCCTATCGGAAAGTATTGCTGGAATGGACCTAGCCGGTTTGAGAAAAGAAAAGAAGAAGATTTTGTTCTCGCCATGGCATTGAGGCCAAGTGGCGAGAACCATTTGAGAAGAGCCCAAAGAAAATATTGAGGTTTAAAGTTTCAAACTGCTTTGTCAAAACTAGGTTAAATAAATGCATTTCCGCAAATAACCTAAGCTCTCCTTGTCTTGAACCCACACTTGCATAATTCCGGACTTGCGGAGTACAATTTGTACTCGATCTCCTTTTCTCCTCTCCTTTTCAAAATTTCTCGCAGCCGGTCCATCCGAGTATGGCCCGCCTTCCGAGGAGGAGGACCCGGATTACGTCAAGAGGTTTTCCGATGAAGAGTTTGAAGACTAGGGTTATGCGTTCCTCTGACCCTTGTGCCTGTGGGATAGATAAGTTTATAGATGTTGTATTAGGCTTGTATCTCCGTGTACTCTGATATGCGGCCTGCGAGCCGTTGTTTGTGCTTGTACTGGATTGTGTTTCCTTTGTGTAATAATAATATCGTTGGCACTGTTCCGTTTCTGTATATCTGTGTGTACTAGCCATGATCCTTGGGACTAGTACGGGTTTACGCAGGTGGAATCCGATGTTGTAAATCGGGTGCCGACAGCACTGGACCTGCTTTCTGCAAAAGTAATGGACGAGATGCAGATTCCTCGTTTCAAACTCAAAGAGGTCGTGATGCCCTTCTATGGGATTGTACCGGGAGAAGCTGTTCGGCCGCTGGGCAGATTGTTCTGCCCGTTACCTTCGGCAGCCCAAGCAACTTCCGGACAGAGTTGATCATGTTTGACGTGGTCGACTTTCCATCTGCCGACAACGCGATCTTGGGCCGGCCATCTCTGAGAAAGTTCATGGCCGTGTCCCAGCATGCATACCACTGCGTGAAGATTCCGGGCCCTAGCGGCATGATCACGGTCAAGGGCAACTATAAGGCTGCTCTAAATTGCGATGAGCAGTCCCTTGCCCTAGTCGACCAACTTCCCCCGCATGGTCCCGAAGTGGCGCAGATCAAGTCTGCCCGTCCCAAGGTTTCTCTCCAGCCAGGGGGAGAGGCCAAGGAAGTTTCGCTGTCTCTTGACGATCCTTCCAAGACAGTTCATTTGGGGGCCGATCTAGACCCCAAATAGAAAGTCGATCTCATTGCCTTCCTCCGAGCTAATGCAGACGTGTTTGCCTGGGAGCCGTCTGACATGCCCGGGGTCCCAAGGGAGATTAATGAGCACATACTGGCAGTCCGGCCGGACAAAAAGCCTGTTCGCCAGAAACTTCATCGCTTTTCGGATTTCAAGCAGGGTATCATCAAGGATCAGCTTGGAAAGCTGCTCGCTACTGGATTCATCTGCGAGATTGATCACACCGGGTGGTTGGCCAACCCTGTGATTGTAAAGAAGAAAGGCGGCAAGTGGCGGATGTGTGTCGACCACACCAATTTCCCGCTGCCTCGCATAGACCAGCTGGTCAACACGACTGCGGATGCCCAGCTTCTGAGTTTTTTGAATAGTTACTCCGATTGTCACCAAATAAGCATCTCCCCCGAGGATGAAGAGAAAACTGCCTTCACCACCCCCTTCGGCACTTTCTGCTACACGATCATGTCCTTCGGTCCACGCAATGCTGGTGCCACCTTCCAACGCTTGATGGAGAAGACTTTCCCAGAACAGCGTGGAAGGAACCTGGAGGTCTATGTTGATGACATAGTTGTAAAGAGCAAGTATGCTCCGGATCATGTAAAAGACCTGACCGAGACATTTCATAATCTCACCGAGCACAGAATTAAATTGAATCCAGAGAAGTGTACCTTTGGTGTTTGATCTGGTATACCGCTCGGCTATGTTATAGGTTCACAAGGAATTTCTGCTAACCCTGAAAAGATCGAGGCCATTGAAAACATGAAGGCTCCGACCACCGTTAAGGAGGTCCAGAGCCTCACAGGGCGGATGGCTGCTTTAAGCAGGTTTATTTTCCGTCAAGGCGAACGCGGGCTGCCCTTCTTTAAGGCCCTGCGTATGCACAATGGCTTCGAATGGACAGAGGAGGCTGACAGATCTTTCAAAGATTTAAAGTAATACCTGTCCAACCCACCTGTCTTGACTACCCCATGACATGGCGAACAGCTTTTGCTATATCTTGGCTGCATGCCACAAGCGGTGAGCGCGGTCTTGACGGTGGAGAGGGAAGGCATCCAGCGGCCAATCTATTACGTGAGCGAGGTACTTCATGGATCAAAGGAGCGTTACCCTGAGGTCCAAAAGTTGCTCTACGCCTTGCGCACCAAATAATGGTCCCGACCAAGTTCCCTCTGGACGAAATCCTACGAAACAAGGAAGCTGGCGAACGCATAGCTAAGTGGGCAATGGAACTAGCAGAGTTCGACATTCTGTTTACTGCTCGAACAGCTATAAAATCCCAGGTCCTGGCCGACTTTGTCGCTGAATGGACCTGCCGCTAAATCCTGTGAAGCTCCCGAGCAACTCAAGAAACACCCGACCATGTTTTTGACGGCTCGCAAGACTTTGGAAACTCGGGGCTGGTTTTGTTCTCATCTCTCTTCAAGGGGACCAACTCCAGTATTCTATCCAACTACACTTTGCCGGGACTAACAACGCCGTGGAGTACGAGGCCCTCCTCGCGGGACTAAGAGCGTGCAAGTCGCTCGGCGTCTAACGGCTAACTATGAAGAGAGATTCATAGCTGGTCATCAATCAGGTAAACAAGGAGTATCAGTGCTGCGATGACTCAATGGCATATCTGGTTGGAGAGAGGAAGTTGGAGCAGCACTTTTGATTCTTCGAGGTGCTCTTCGTGCCTAGTAAGGACAACTTCTTGGCTGACCAACTGTCCAAATTTGGATCCTCACGCGAACCTGCCTCGGCAGGGGTGCTCGTCGAGCACCTTTACAAGCCCTCTATCACGTCTCCGGATGAGGCAACAGAGACAGGTGGTGCTGTCTCCGTCATCGAGCAGGTTGCGGACTGGACAACGCCATTTATCCGGTACCTTGCAGATGGGACCCTGTCCGGCGACGAAGCCGAGCGTTCCAGGCTTATAAGGCGTGCTAGTCCATACAAGCTTGTGGATGACATCCTTTACCGGCAAGGTGCTCTGGAAGTACTCTCCAAGTGCATCTCGCAGCAGGAGGGTGTCGACGGTTGGGATATCGGTCCCAAGTCAACTAAGGTTCTTGAGAAAAGGGAGATAGAAGACCTGCCGAGCGAGGCGAACATCAATCAACGAGCAATAAGGAGACACAGGGTTTTTATCTTGGTTCGGGCCTCTCCGGGGAGATAACAACCCTACGTCCAGCGCTTCTTTATATGAGAAAAGATTACAAGCAGGAACCAGGCGAGACGAACAAGTCTCGACGAGGTTCTGGGTGTACAGGAAGCAATATGTGATCTAAAGCTTCAAGTCGTGCTCAATTGGGTCCTCTACACGCCGTAGGGGCCTTGTTTATATAGTGTTGAACAACCGACCTACCAAGGGACAATCGGACCGGGCTGACCACAAGGTCGTAACGAACTCGTATACATGCCAAATACATCCCAAGGTAGATAAGATATCTCCAATTCTTGGGGATCACGACGTCTGCTCCAATCCAGGAAACTACGTTTGGGTCTTCACGTAGCCGTGCAGAACTCTTGTTTGAGTCGGACTCAAACAGGAATTCTAGGCCGTTAGGCACCGTGCCAGCCAGGAAGCTGTTCGGCAGGATGCACATGGGCCTGAAAGAGCCCTCTAGGGAACCAGGCCCTAGGAGGCTGTTCGATTAGGGCGTCAGGGAGTGGGCCAAGGCAATGGGCCGTGATTTTATCCCCGACGGAGGGTGTGTTCCTTCTTAGGGACATACACGAGGGTGCCTGCGGCAACCACACCTCCTTCAGGACTCTAGTCGGCAAAGCGTTTCGCATGAGTTATTATTGGCCCACAGCGCTACAGGATGCCCGAGACGTGGTAACTAAGTGCAAGGCATGCCAATTTCATGCCCGGAAGACCCATAAGCCCGCCCAAGAGGTCCAAACGATCCCCCCATCATGGCCTTTCACCACATGGGGTCTGGATCTTCTCGGCCCGTTCCCCAAAGGGTTCAACGGCTGCACGCACTTGCTCGTCACGATCGACACCTTTACAAAGTGGATTGAGGTCGAGCCTGTGTCATCTCTACACGCCAAATCGGCTGTGCGTTTCTTCAAAAACAATATGATCACACGCTTCAGGATTCCCCATAAGCTGATCACCGATAACGGTCCCCAGTTCAGAAGCGAGCTATTCCAAAATCTCGCGAAATTTGGGCACCAAGGTTCGCCGCCTCGTGGCACATCCACAGAGCAATGGAGTAGTCGAGCGAGCTAACGGAGAGATAGTCTAGGGGTATCAAACAGCGGGTGTTCGCGACTCTCAAAGAGCACAATAAAGCCTGGGTCGACGAGGTTCCTTCCGTCCTCTGGGCCGTTCGCACCACAGCCAGCCGAGCAACCGGGGAAACTCCTTTCCAACTGGTCTACGGTACGGAAGCTATCTTGCCCGCCGAAGTGGTACTCGGCTCGCCTCGCACGAGTTCAGTCAATATGGTTGACACAGAGCAAGAGCGCTTGCTCGAACTCGATCTCCTCAAAGGCACACGCGACCGGGCACAAGTTAGAATGGCGTGCTACCAGCAAGATCTTCGCAGGCACGCTGCCAAATCCGTCAGACCAAGGGCTTTGAAGGTGGGCGACCTCGTTCTGCGCCGTGTCCAGAACCTGTCCAATGCCAACAAGTTAACTCCCCGATGGGAGGGCCCGTTCACGGTCGTTTCTACTGCTCTCCCGGGGGCTGTTCACCTGGTAATGGAGGACGGGAGAGAGCTGACCAGCACTTAGAACATCGACCAGCTTCGTAAGTTCTTTGTGTAGGTCTTTCAGTTGTTTTCCTAGGTCTGCGCTTTTTGTCAAACTCCGCGCCTTAGTTCGTCCAAGTCTCTCGGGCTGGCATGTAAAGTTTAATCCAATAAATAGTGAATGTTCGCGGTCCCCTGCGGCCCTTTTCACATCTTGTCTTCTCAGACTATCTCCTCTCTGGTAACACTTGATGTCCGCCCGGTCTTGCGAACTCTTGGCTCTGCGATCTTTAGGTTTTCCCTGCCCGCATCTAGTTTCAGCAAGTTCCTAAACATAGAGTTGCGTAACACGGCTTTCCGCCTTGCGGCTAAGTCTGCTCTCGTAAGCCCCCCGCGGTAGTGGCACTTACCGCCTTCGGCACAACCACTCAGCAAAGGCTGCTCTCGTAAGCCCCCCGCGGCAGAGGCACTTTCCCTGTTCGGTTACCTTTGGAATAGTCTATATTACGTTAACGAGCAGTTGATGGAGTAAGTCTATCAGGATGCGGGTGTCGCTCTATCTCTCTACGCACGTGCTTGAATTTGAAAACTCAGGTCTTCAAGCATCGTCCGTACCGGGGGCTAGGGTGTCGCTCTTCTGCTTGTGCACCTGTTCGAGTTTACAAACTCAGGTTTTCGAACAGATGCACAACGGGGGCTGGGAGTTAGGCTGGCGTCCTACCGTTTTTTTTTAAAACTCTCTAGCGCTATTTTGCCTTGCTCCTAGTTTCCTGTTACAAATTTACACTAACAAATTTTACAGGTACAAAAGGTCCTTTTGGGTGCTGCCCTACTGCTACTACTTAGAAGCAAGCTGCTCCTTGAGCTCCTCAATCTCTAGTTTGAGGTGCAGGGCTTTCCCTTGGGCTCTGATGCCTTCTTTCGCTTCAGCTCGGAGGCGCTCGGCTTCCTCCTTGCTGATCGTCCTGCGCTTCGCCTGCTCCTTGGTCTCTGCATGAAGGGCTTCGACCTCCTTGGTCTTGGCCCGCAGCTCCTCGGTCAGACTTTTGTTCTTTGACCTTTCCTTCCGCGGCGTGCGCCCTCGTGGCCAACGCGCGAAGCTCCTCGGCCTCTTCCCGTGAGAGCCTTGACGATGGCACCCTCTCCTCGGTCAGCTGGGCCTTGAGCCTCTTCACCTTCGCATCGAGTCGGTTCCGGCTCTCGGCCGTGGCCATGAGCTCCTCCTCGAGCCACCTCGTGCGCCGCTGCCCCTGGAAAGCTCCTAGAATGGCGCCGCGTTCGATGGCAACGCCTTCTTCGAAGTCCTCCATGGTGCCCCGCAAGACCTGAGTGAGAGAAGAACAAGTCCGTTATATTGGGTTGCTAGTAACTTAAAACGGACAAGTTTTGGTTTGAGGCTTACCTCTTGAAGCTTGTGCTTCAAGTTCCGGCGTTGGCGCTTCCCGAGTCCGTGGGTTGCGAAGCCCTGGTTCCTCGGAGCGAGCGCAGTGCGGTGTTCTCTCCGCTGCGTCTTCTCCTTACGGGAGCACGTCCGCTTGGGGGCAGTGGCGACAGGCGAAGATCTTTCGCCCTCAAGCTCCAGCCCTTCCTCTTCTTCCTCTGCCCGGTAACCTCGGGCAGGACCGGCGTCGCTCTGCTCAACGACGTCAGTGTTACTGCAGACAGGGCGGCTTGTGCGCCCTGCTCGTGGTCATCCCTCTACTTCCTGGCGGTAGGTGTCTCGCCCTGCTCGCCAGAGGTCTCCATCGCCACAGGAACGAGTTGCCTCTGCGACGAAGTGCTCGGCAGGACCGCCTGCTCGGTCCCGCCCAGGGCAGCTGGCGGAGCCAACTCCTTGGCCCCGCTCTTCGTGGCGTCGTGCCCCGCTTCTTCAGCTTCGAGCCACTCCACCGCGCCCTTCAGCGCATCAATCTGGTCGGTGGAGCCCGGTGGAAGCACGGCCCACGCTGCCAGCTTGTCCTTGAGGGCGACCAGTCTCGTTGTCCGCGACGCGCTGTGTTGGTGCTCGGGTAGCAAGGACTGCTCGATCGCTGCGTCCATGTTGTCGATGGCGATCACCTCCTCGCCATTGCATACCTGCTGTGCCCGCTGCGGGAAGCTTGACCTTCCTCTTTGCTACGTGACGGAGCTTCCGCCTCTTGCTCGGTGGATCCTCGGCTTGTTGTTCGCCTTGGCCTCCGGGTGCCTGCGGCGACAAACTCAGCTCCTTGCTAAGCTAAGCACTCATTTTGCGCAACGCAAGGAGAGCCTCCTTGCGCGCGACCTCCTCTTCGAGCCTACTCTGCTCAGCGATCTGTTGCAACCATTCCATATGGCCCGGGTGAGCCTGTGCATAGCGCCTTAGCCAGTGGGTCAGGTTCCGTGCCTCCTCGTCACCTTGCTCGGTGAGGAGGGATGGGCTTGGGTGTTCCCCCTTGGTTGGCCGCGCGTGCACTTGGCCTGCTCAGCGCGCTTCGTCGCTGCAGGGGGCTTCGAAGGAGGTTGCGTTGGCTCAGCGGCCACCTTGGGCTTCTCGGCCGCCTTGGCCTTGCCCTTCCTCGCTCCCTCCTTATCAGACTCTGAGAGCTCATCGACGATCCCACCGATGATCAACTACTCGTCCTGCATATTTGGAGGAGAATGTGAGCATGCTATAAATTGTGTAAGTCTAGCGACTCAGACGAGGGTTTCACTTAAGTTACCTTTGGTGAGCGGACGAGCACGTTCCTTGGGCATGTGTAGGCCACCACTCCGGTCACCTCAGTGTCCTTCCTGGCGGCCTTCAGCATGGCGTCGACCTGCTCGGCCACCCATGCGTCGGTAGGTTTCACTGCCCGAATAGAAGAAGTACTTAGTTCCTGTTCGGGTGAATCACCAAAAAAGGGTGAGCGTTTGAGGAACTTACCCGAGCTCTCCCTGGTGATGTCCTCCCAGTCTTCTATCTTGCAGAATGGGTAGGACCTCTTCCATAGCGGACAGTCCTGTTCCCCACGAAGTCCTGAATGATCTCCCTACCCATGAGCCCGAGGCCCACGAGAGAGGCGATCTTCCGGGTAAGATACCACTCCTCGCCGGCTGGCTCCAGCCGTGGCATCTGCGTCCCCTTCGCCGGCGCTTGTCCGGTGAAGAAGAGCTTGTTGTCGCCGCTCCGCTTAGTGTAGAACCACCTCATCCACCATGCGCCCATCAAGTCGAGCAGTGGTGGACGAGGGTACAGCGCGTCGTCAGCAGTGGCCCGGAGCTTGAGGTAGTAACACCCGAGCCGGAAAGCGGCGGAGCTGCTCCTTGTTACTACGTAGTAATGGAGGAACAGCCCCACCGATGGATCAACGCCCCGATAGCCCTCGCATAGGTGTGCGAAGACGACCATCTGGAGGAATGAGTTGGGGCCGAGATTTGCAACCTCCACCCTGCTGATGTTCAGGAAGGCCTCAACAAAATCGCTTTCGGGAGACCTCAATCCAAACATTGCGAAGAGCTCGAAGTTGACGAACTCCTCCTCGAGCGGCTTCGGCGTCTCCTCCTCCCCGGGCAGTCTCTAGCTGCCGACGTCGATGTGTCCCGCTGCCTCTAAAGTCTTCAGGTTCTTCTCGGTCATGCTAGTGCCCGCGAACTTGGCCATAGTAGTACCTAGATTTGGCGAGCAGCTTTGGAGGTGGGTTGGGGCTGTTTGATGTTAGCGCTATTGGAAAAGGGCTTGGGAAGGAGAGGCGTGCAAGAACGAAAGTGGCGATCCGCGGGCGGCTGGGTGCTCTTTATAGCCCTGGTCCGAGCAGCTCTGCAACGGTTTTTCGCCACAAAACGACTAGTTTTTTACTGCAACGGCTAGTAAAAACGGTCGCCCGTTTCGACTGCGCAGCGAAAGTTACCGTTGGAATCTGCCAACGGTTAATTTTTCTGATTTCTGTATCGAGGGCTGGGTGCTCTGCTCAGACAGATGTGATTCCCTGTTCGATGCAACAGAGTTGCTCGGCACTAGGCGGGTTTGTTCGGTCTCGAACAAGATTTGTTCAGCTGAACCATAACCTGTTCGGTCGTCTGTTGCACATCTTTGTAGCAGGAAAATTACCCTCTTTGTGACTTAGAGTCTCAAGAGGAAGACCCCACTCTAGTGAGATATTCCACTTGAGTCTCGGGGGCTAGCTGTCGGGGATAAAATCACGGCCCATTGCCATAGCCCACTCCCTGATGCCTCAATCGAACAGCCTCCTAGGGCCTGGCTCCCTAGAGGGCTCTATCTGGCCCATGAGCATCCTGCTGAACAGCTTCCTGGTTGGCACGGTGCGTAACGGCCTAGGATTCCTGTTTGAGTCCGACTCAAACAAGAGTTCTGCGCAGCTACGTGAAGACTCGGACGTAGTTTTTCGGATTGGAGCAGACGTCGTAATACCCAAGAATTGGAGTATACCTTATCTACCTTAGGATGTATTTGGCATGTATACGAGTTCGCTACGTCCTCGTGGTCAGCCTGGCCCAATTATCCCTTGGTAGGTCGGTTGCTCCACACTATATAAACAAGGCCCCTACGACGTGTAGAGGGCACGAAAAAGATTAGCTGACACCATCAGACTTAACATCTGTATACCCAGAATCTCGTCAAGACCTGTTCATCTCACCGAGTTCCTCCTTGTAATCCTCTTTCATATAAAGAAGCACTGGACGTAGGGTTGTTATCTCCTCGGAGAGGCCCGAACCAGGATAAAAACCCTGTGTCTGCTCGTTGTTCATTGATTGTTGTTTGCCTTGCTCGGCAATGTCTTCTATCTCCGCTTCTCAAGAACCTTAGTTGACTTGGGACCGATATCCCAACCGTCGACACAAGCAGTACAAGACTATGCACTTAGGATTAAGGAGTTAACAGGCCACACCTAGAAGGCAATTTAGCCTAGCTGAATTCAGCTCAAGGTAACAACAGAATAGCCAAAACAGAAACTACATGTAATGAAAAAGTAGAATAGTAATTAGTGAAACTAATACCAGAGCTGATTCAAATACCAACAGGATAGAGCCAGTTTATAATTAATCCAACAACAGGTGCATAGCCATACTGATTGAAAAATCACATATGAGATAATGAGCAGTACCAAACTTGGTCTAACAAGTTCCTAAAACAGATTATACCCTTCTCCATTAATGCAATCATCATAGAGCAAGAAACAAATAAGCATACATTGTGCACTTCACCCAAATCGAGGTGAATAGTCCCTATGCACTTGGCATGGTCCCAGATTCACCACAATCGGCAATCACACAAAACCAGTCACTGAGAAGAAGAAGAAATTCTCATTGTGCACCGGACCTAGCCAGCGAGCAATGGCAAAGTGTGAAGAACTTTGCTGTCCCAGAAATCAAATCGCCGTGCTACACACGCAGCCACCGGTGAGAGACCCTAGATATAAGATGCTGTCACCCACACCATAGCCAAAGGCCACGGGAGGAGCCTGAGGGGCAGAAAGGAGCAGCAGCGAGGACACGATGACCACCTCATGGTCGACGAGCACCAAGGGGAGAAAGAGAGCACCACCACCACCACAACCACCACCGATAAACTGGCGGCCAACTGGAGCTCAGGCGAGGGAGAGAGGGAGGCAGCATATGTGTGTGAGAGGCAGAGGGCAGTGACTGCGGTTGGTAGGGGAGAGGGAGGGACCGTCGGCGGTGGCGGTGGTGGCGGTGGTGAGGAGAGGTGAGGGCGAGGGAGAGAGGGAGGCGGCGTGTGTGAGAGAGGGAGAGGATAGCGACGACGGCGTGTGGGGGAGAGGGAGGGACCGGTGGCCGTGGTGGCAGTGAGGAGAGGTGAGGGCAAGGGAGAGTTGGAGGCAACGTGTGTGAGAGAGGGAGAGGCCACAAAGGGAGGGGCGGAACCATCCTGGAAAGAGGCCACAGAGGGAGGGGTGGCATAGCGAGGCAACGGCCTAGGACGGAGGTCGGCAGCAAGTAGGGCGACGTGGTGAGGCAGCGGCTCCCACGACTAGATTCGGCCGTGAGGAGGCTACAGCGACGGCCTGTGCCGGAGGTGGCGGCCGGAGGGGCGGTGGTAGAGGTCACCGCGACCGGATTCAGGCTGGGAAGAGGCGGCGACAGACTGGGACGGTGGAGGCGGTGGTAGATGCGGCGTTGAAAAGCAGCGACCAGCGCGGCTAGATCCACGCTGGGAGGGGGCGCTGGAGAGGGAGAGGAAAGTGGTGGCGGGGAGAGGGAGGGGGCGCCGGAGAGGGAGAGGAAAGTGGCGGCGGCGACGGGATGTGGGAGGCAAAGCAGCGAAAGAAAGGCACTGCGCGGTGATGAGGGAAGGGAGGATCGAGGATGAAAGAGGAAGGGGGCGGTTGGGGTTGCGCATCGTGCATTCGTGCCTACGGAGACGGGTTCCCGGTGCAACCGCGTGGTCCGCATGCAAGGATCCAACTGCAAAATTCAGCCCTTGGATCAAAGGAATCGACGGTGAAGATGAAGTGTGCCTACCAGGCAATTAGAGAACTGATGCTTTTAAAGGAATAAAGATAGAGATAAAATAATTTAATTTTAAAAAAAGTTACCCCTCAACTATAGTGGTGGAGGCGACATAAATCCCTGTTTTCGAAAATTGGGTATCCACACCTCTGAACTACATGAAGTGGTGCGAAGAACCCTTTGTGAGTTGTTTTGAGGGTGGTTTTGGCACCCTGGACGCTGAGGTGGAATGATATTGCCACATAGTGGTGGGCATACCTGAGTGGACCCACATTTCATACTCACTAAACTCTTCTTCTACCTTTCTCCCCCTCTTTCTTCACCATCCACCTCTCTCCTCTCAGATCTCTCCGGTGAGGTGGGGTTGGGGCTCTGGGTCACATGAGGCAGCGGCGGGGCGAGGCCGCACGTGGCGAGGCGGCGACTGGCGTAGGGATGGAGGTGCCGCAGTAGATCTAGAGCTTCAGGAATGGGATGGAGGAGAAGATGTCACTAGTGGCCCCTCACGTCGCCCCTTCACGCCTTGTCGTCTCACCAGTCACCACCACCGCCGTCGATGACTCCTTCACCGCCACCCTCGCTGAGTGCGCCATAGAGCTCGCTATGTCACTAGGAACACCGTTGGAGCTCGTCGTGTCATTGGAGATACCGCCGGAGCTTGCCGTGTCGTCGAAACATGCCGTCCATAGGCTCGGGGGTCGATGGGGAGGGAGAAGATGCTGGGGAGAGAGAGAGAGAGGAGAGAGATGTGTGATTTTTTATATGACACAAATGGCATGTGTGTTTTTTTTATAACAAAGAATGTCACGTGTTTTTTAATGTGGCAATACTGCTACACCCTGGCTGACACGGTGGCAAAACCACCCTAAAAACTCTCTATAGAGGGTTATTTGTACCACATACGATAATTCAGGGGTGTGGATACCTTGTTTTCGAAACTGGGGTTCACGTCGTCTCTACCACTATAGTTCGTGGGTAACATTGATTTTTTCCATTTAATTTAAACAAAATAAAAGTTTGTTATTTTTTACAAACTAAAACAGTACTTTTAGCCATTTTAGGGGTTTTAAATAGTTTTTTCTAAAGTTTCTAAAATTTTTTATAACATTTTGACTCTCCAAAAACTCTCTCGAGTGGTCACAACTTTTTAGATTAAACTTTATAGCAACTTTTAGCCAAAAAGAGTTCAACCCCAAATTAAAAAGCAACTAAACATATCTCACAGGCAAGCTGTAGGGAGAGCTCCTAATTGACAACAAAGTCTTGTTGTTGGACTCCGACGGAGTACTCCTTCTTATTGTACTCTTCTCCTTCGGACTCGTAACACTGCGTGACAGAAAACTGTTCATTGGATTGAACAGCCCCGCGGTTGAGACATGAGGTTGAGTGTATTTAACATAGCGCAAGGTAACTGACTAATGCATGCAAGGGTTTCCATGGAGTGGCTCGGTTTACTTTGTTGATGCCAATTTTAAAGAATGACTCCTATTTATTTGAAAATGTTATGCAAAGAGTAACGTCCTTTGAATCCTTTGAATATTTTCCTTTAAAATTCTGTCACCAACCAGGTTACCAAAAATCTGGCTATCTCATGGTGCTATCCATGGTTTTCATCATACCCTCACAACATCCACCATAGGATAGCAAAACTTATTTAAAAATAAATGGAGGAAAGAGGGAATAAAACTACTATTGTGATCACGCTCCTATCGTTTGCCCTTAACCGTAGGCATGGATTTCATGAAAGTGTCAACACCGTCGAATTTGTACACTTTATCCATGAGAGACGAACATTCCATGGAGTCAACCAAAGTGGGACAGATACCACAAAGTGTTTGACCAACCTTCTCCCAACTCAGGCATTCCCACTAAGGATTCCACAATTGCGCCAGTACGTTCAATTGACAGAAGCCCCCCTCTTGTGCCATTTAGTAGATGGTCAATTTCCATTTCATACGCCGCCTTCTGAAATGCCCGAACCAAGAGTTCGAAGGCTACTCAACTAGGACTTGCCTATATAAGCACTCAATGGTCGTATTGTTTTACTTAGTCTTGACAACCACATAGAGTTTGTGAGCATCGTTGAGCCCTAATTATTTTAGTGGCATTGATGACATATATATTTGTGCTAGGGAGTTCTTGGACCTTTCATGGAACCCTAAGCATGATCGGGCGAGTGAAGAGGTCATGTGTAGGTTTAGGAGTAGCTAGGTTTTTACTTTTGTCGCCCATGCTTGAAGAGGGGTCTAATTAGTTCGATCATGCCAAGTCTCTCCTTCTCTTAGCCCAAAAGCCATCCACAAATAGTTAAAGATCCCAATCTATTAAAATCACTTAAGCCGTGTCTTTTCAGTGCACATCGGACTGGGTCCGACCGCCATCGGACTGGGTCTGATGGGCCCAAACCCTAAGAACTATTTTCTGTTGCTGGTCGGACTGAGTCCGACAGTACCCTGTTCCAGTGCCTTAACCTCCATCGGACCGGGTCCGACAGTACCCTGTTCCAGTGCCTTAACCTCCATCGGACCGGGTCCGACAGTACATGTGCTAGCTATTCTGAGACGTGGTTGCAGCCATCGGACCGGGTCTGATTACCATCGGACCAGGTCCGACGAGTACTGTAACGGCTAGTTTTTGGAGTTTTCCCAAGCTCCAACGACTAGTTTCTCTCCGGAGGGTATAAATTGATTTTGGTAGGTAGCCATTTATGAGGTTTGATGCTACACTTCACCTATAGCCAACATCTACTCATCTTAGGGGTGTTTTAGAGCCATTCCTCCACCAATTCATCAACCACCTACCTTCCCCCAAACCGAGCTTCATGGAAGTCCTTCAATTTGGCATGATCGAGACAATTTGGGCTTGTTACTCTTGAAGACGGTGTTCTTCTTGGAGGACTGGGCTTGGGAGTAGGCCTTGGCATGTGGCTACTCTCGAGTCGGTGTATAGGTGATGGAATTCACCTCGCCGGAGTGGCGGAACGACTACCGGGGAGTAAGTGAGGCGTGTGGCTCAAGAGGGAACCGGTCCTTGTGCCCAAGGGTTAGTCTCAACAGAGAGTAGGAGTTGTGACTCCGAACTTCGGTGAAACAATTACCGTGTCACTTCTCCTTTGTCTCATTCACTTCCGCATTTATCTTTCGCATGAATTACTAAATTGATTGATTGTTTTGATGAGATGGATTAGGTTACTAGTGCGTGTTGTTTTATTTGCTTCCGCTTAATAGGGCACCAGAATCTAGGATTGGGTCACTCTTAATTGTGTTGCTTAATCAAGTATAACCCAAAAGAAATTTAACATTACCTATTCAACCCCTAGGCCTTAGAGATCCTTTCAGAGTTGATCCTTATAAAACTGGGTGGTTCCCACATTGGGTCTGAATCTCATGCGATGTCACACTCTCCTTACAACCATACACCTAAATTAGGGTTGAAAACCATTTAAAAAACATAGGTAGCACCCATTACTTTGTTCTAGCATTTTGGTCAACATGATAGCCCAACTATCATGGAAAGTATTGCATTTGTCGAGATAATGCCAACACAGTAAAAGAATATTTGACTAATGGCAATGCTAAGCAATTTTTAAATAAACTAAATAAGGATCGGAACAAGAATAATTAAATATTATTGCTAAGGTGGAAAAGGTATGGTTATAGCAAGTTTACTGTTAATAGGTTATTTACCAACAACCTAAGATAATTATTATTTTAATTTAACATAGCATGCAATTTATAAATCTAATAAAACAATGGCAACATGGGAGTTGCAACATGAGTCAACATGAAATTACCTTGATCGAAGTGCTCAACGACAACGTTTGTCAAAGGGTTTACAATCGATGAGTCTAACACCGAAAACACAAATATTCATAATGTGGAAGGATAACATATTTGAATATGAATGAATATGCTTATTTACAATAATGAATGCAAAATTTTATAAGTTTATTTTGTAAGAATTAAATTTACGGAAGTTAAAGAGTAATTTAGAGGCATTTTTCTAAAATTAATTAATAAAAACTTAAATCATTTTATAAAGTTATATAAATCAACAGAGAGGTCGGTATAGATTTTAGAAACATTATAAAATTTGTTTCACGGGTTTAGGAGCTATGTATTTAAAGATATTAATTAAACAATTATTTAATGTTTAATAAATAAAAGGGAAAGGAGGCAGGCTGGCTAGGCTCAGCTCGGCCCTACAGGAAGAGGCACACTCAGGGGTGGTGATAGGGATAGGGGTCCTGATTTTTCGATGAGAGGAGGATAACTTCGATTTGGTAGGAACCGATGTTGATGGCCCAACTACAACTGTCTAGTACATTGCACCTTAGCGACCGATACACCAACTCCAAATGGTTATTGATCTCGCCGAGGCGCGATTAACCTGATAATGAAGGTCCTTGATCCTGCAAGCAATCAAAGAACAAACAAGAACAAAATTAACAACCAACTCAATTAACAAATATGAATTAAGATCTGATCTAAAAGTATCACAAACAACAGGGTTTTGTAACGATAAAACAGATGGTTTAACCAACACGCGTGAATACTGGTATGTAGCAAAGGCTAAACAAAACTAAATAAAACACAAACCCTAGAAAAGGGTATGACTGCCTATTTATGAGATAGGGGGTGGTGGAGGTCATCCAAGGCGGAGAGAAACCGAATACAACTTTGTTTCCAGGCCCATAACCCACTTTCGGTCGGACTGAAAAAGTGACGCGAATTGTTTTGCACATTCCTGTTGACTTGTAAGGAATTTTGAGGTGAGACTGGATCTATTGGAAATATCTCATCGTGGGCTTCTCCGTGGATACCAAGAACATACAAAATGGAGTTCGTATGTGGCCTGGACGTCCGTTTGAATGTCGGCTGCGTGTTGATGGTTGAACTGGATTAGAATTCGAGTTGGGCTTGTAATTTGGTTTCCTTGTGTGCCTTCCTTTGACTGACATGACATGTAATAGTTGCAGACATAATAGATTTGGAGATACATCTTTCTTGAATATGCCATCATGTATGGGCGGCGGCCAAGGTGGCGACCTAATTGCTGGATGTGATGGTGCCATGTCCAGAAGCTGAGACAGCGACCAATTGTGTGATCGACCGTGTGATCTACATGGCTAATATGGAGGTCGATGAAACCTTTTTTATGCAGCGTTGGACATATCCTTGATGAACATGTTCTTATCAGGTGGTGGCCTAAGGCTGGCGAGCCGGCTGGCTTGGCCCGACTGCGAGAGGAAAATGGGGTATGACCCAGCAGGAGAAAGCGTGCGTGGGGTGGCGGCATGCGGCTCACAGGGCGGCTGGCTTGGTCCAGCTAGAGGAGGTGCGCACAGCCCAGCCGACGAGAGGAAAGGTGGGCCCAGGGACTGACGAGGGTGACTCGTTTGTTAGCGTCCCAGAGCAGGGGCGTGACGATGATGCGGCGGACATTGTCGGTGACGGTCTCCAGTAAGGGAGAGTACGGAAAAGGGAGAGGGAGACGCAGGGGTCTTGGTGGTGGTATCAGCGCAGACAGTGGCGAAGGCATAGGGCAAGGATGCAACGCCCCGGGAGGGCGCATAACAGTGGTGCTATTTGCAGCAAGACGGATAGGAAGCGGGGTCTGGGAGGAAGAAGGAAACGAGGGGAAGGTGGCGGCGGCGGCGGCGGCGGCAACTTGGAATGTGAAGACCCGAGCCAGGCGGCTAGAGGGGGTGAATAGATGCCATAAATATTTGACGCTATCGTTTTCACCAAAACCCGAACAACTTGACTATTATGTGTACCCATAGCATGCATGACTAAGAGTCATGAAATATGTGAGAATTTTTCTATTCACAATCCTGGTTAAAGTGTCCAAAAGAGAGGAATCAATTCAAAGCTTGCTTTAGGAAATAAGATCAAGCCAAATGATCAAAGTGACTTTCAGAAAAGTAAAAGCAGATTTGTTCTCACTTGGAGGAGATGGATGGTGGCTTTCTGGTGCTCTTCTATTTTTAGGAATTTTTGTCCCTATAACATAATTAGCCATGAGAAACTCAGCCATAAATCTCCTAAAAACCCTTTGTAGGAAAAATATGAAAATTCAAACAATACAAGCTGCTTTCTGGAATGAAAAGCAGATTCTCCAGAGTTTGTTTCTACTTGGAGGAGATAGATGGTGGCTTTCTGGTGCTCTTAAATTTTTGGGAATTTTTGTCCCTGTGTGCCAATGAGTTATGAAGCACTGTGCCAAAAATCTCCTCAAAAATCCTTCCACATAAAATATGAAAAATCAAACAGCATGAGATATCAAGAACTTCGAGCAGAAAGTTTGGGACTCGATTTTCACCTTATAGCTTCCAAATGGGGAACCAGTGGACTTCAAATTTTTACCAAAGATGGGTGTATGAGTCATGCAAATTTCCCAACTAGAATCAACCCAAAATGATTTTTGTATATTTTTTAAAAAACTTTTACTAACTACTGCGCGGGTGAAAGTTTCTTGACAGATTAGCAACAAGTTAAGAACTTATGTCTAGCCTCTCATATGGTTGCAAAGTGTGTATCAAATTATATTAGTATCCTCAAGGCCTCATAGACCACCAATAATCAACAAGAAATCACCAAGATTCGATTCCAAAAAAGAGCTCCGAAAAGAGAAAACGAAAACAAGAAAAACTAGGAGCAAATCAATGCAATATACTCATGGAGAAGAATGATTTCATTGCATATAAGTTGGGGGATTACAAACCACACTCCATCTGGTCACAAGCACTCTAGGTGCCATCCATACACACCCAACTCACCTTCTCTATTTCTGAAATTTTTAGCTCTAATGGGATGAGGAGAAGGTGCTCCCAACCCCATCTATTTATAGCCCAAAGGTGAGATGCCCTAAATCCTGGAGCCCATCTCTACCCGTCATTTGAGGATGCTTGGTGTACAACTCACACACTACAAGACATGTTCCCGAGAGGGAATATTCTCCACATAATCCCTCGGACAATATCTTTGCAGCTTCCTTGGTCACCAGCCCATACCTGGGCCCACCGGTCCAACCAGCTTCGTCACTAGGTTACCGACGCCGCAGTCGCCAGCTGCCTCAGATTCCTTGCCATGGCTAAGATTCTCGAGTACACCACCTTTTGTGACTGCCAAGTCATCAAACCCGGTCGCCTGCACACCTCCGGACACACCAGCCTCCAGCTGCCCCTGCGAAGCCTCAGCCACATACCCGCCGATACGTGCATCACTGAGGTGAATACACATGAAACCAACACACCTTACCTCATCTTCAAAGTTAGTCCATCACAAAATTACTAACATCGTAATCCATTCGTGACACCACATTTAGCAAGCCTTAACACACCACGTGTCAGCTTAACAAATTCCACCGAGCCACGTCCGTTCAAAACTATTATCTAGCCCAAGGTCAGCACAATGGTCTGGTTGCAATTCCACAACAATTTTCACAAATTCACCATTAAAAATTCCTCAAAACAGTTCAAATTCCATCTTGTCACAATATTCATCATCAAACCGAGGTACCCTCCACATGGGTCTCAACAGAATGGGACGGCACAAGGCGGTGGTGCGGCACGGAGGGTAACGTTGGCTCGGGCGGCGCATGACTGTGTCGTTTCCGACGCATAGCAGGGCAGAAAAAGGGGCCACTCTGAAACCTTAAGATGACAACTCTGGCTAAACTCCCACTGACGTATTCCGCATAGTCGACGAGTACGCTAGTGGAGAGGAGGCCGTTTGCTGGAAATAGATGCTGGACAAAGGGAAGGCTCTCCCTCAACTAGGCATTGGCGATTCCGAAGAGAACAAGAAGAGGCCCCCTTCTAACAACAAGGCCTCTACAAAAAAGAAGAGGAATGAGTTTGCTCCTAGTTGTTGCTGCTCTCCAAGGACAGCAACAACATCGTCAAAATCCTAAGGCTAATGGCAAGGATAAGGAAGATGAGCAGCCACGGGGTTGAAGGCCTTTGCCCTTTCCATAACTCGTTCGCTCACGACCTCACTATCTGTAGGTTGTTTGAAGCAAAGCTCGAGTACTACTATGCTATCAAGGGCTCTTATCTCGTGCCTATTGAGCAAATCATAAATAATTAGAATGGTGGTAAGCGCACGAACCAGTGTGAGACTATGTGGAGGTCCTACCATATGTGTGTTGAGTATATGCGACTTTGGAGGCTTTTCTTTGTTGGGAGTTTGTTTAAGTGCTTATTGTTGTCATTGTAATTTAATTGGTTTGGTTGTTGAGGGGGGGGGGGGGAGAAAAGGGGCTCGGCTTACCCCGACCCATTCGCTCTCGGCTCGGTTGAGCTCTCAGCAAGCGTGCTGTCCACCAACTGAAATCTAACATATGATCCAACACCGAGGTCAGAAAAATCACATGTTAAGTCTCAGTTAGCACTTGGCAACATAGACACATAAGCTCAATCGAAACGAAGGCAAAACCGGGGCGCCCAAACATGCTTTATGTTAGCCCCGAGGACAATAAGTGGCTAACATACATGTTCATACATCAAGTGGCATCACAACACATATATCACGATAATAGGCAACATACATCACACATATTGGATTGCTGTCCATATAAGGTCCAAAAGTTTAAGTACTTCAGAATGGCAGCGGAATTAAGTTTGAACAACATAGTGGCAGCGGAAACAACATAAATGGCAAAATATCCAGCGTGGTATGCCTCCAACATCCCATAGGCAACTGACTGGGAGTGTAGAACATCGCATCACCCACTAGCGTAGTCACATCCAACTTGGTAGTAGTACTGAAGCATGGATTCATCTTCACAACATGAAATTGCAGCAAAATGGTTGAGTACAGAAGGTACTCGCACATTAGGGTAATATAACCCGTTCATGAGAGGCTCCTAGTAGAAGGCCATAGGTTCATTTTATAGCATAAAGCAGCATTTTGCAAGAGATAACATATATGTAGATTGAAAAGCATTTATAACCGAATTTTATAAGAGCATTTGAGTTGACATGAAAGAACCATATTGATCACGAGTAAGTACAATAGACCAATACAACAATACCCTTGTTGTCCTTAACGTCCCATGGATTATCCATCCACTAGGATGCATGGATTACCCATCCATAAAAGTCGGGCTAGCTGCCCTAAAATGAAAACAGCGGCAATACCCTTGCCGACCGGGTTTTCTCATGGATTGCCCATCCATGCAAATCCCAAACCATTTTAAAACACAAGACTACAGTGCTGTGAAAATTTCCCAAGTCGTCCTTATCCGTGGACACGGCTGTTCGAACAGTTTGTACACTCTGCAGAGGTCGCACAACTTTACCCACATGACATAAACATCTCACCATGTCAGCCATGTCACGCAATACCAAGGTACCCGTTTGAGAGTTCATGACAAGGTCTTTACATTGCTAGGTCTAACAATGAACCGCTCCAAGGATCCTGATTAGTGTATAGGGGTAGCTCCCCTAATACAGTAAACTCACCTCTGTTGCCTGGCAGATACCGAGCTTAGCTAGCTCAGGGCCAAACGAGCAAGCTTGGCTAGCAATGCCCGCTGCTAAACCCATACTCCATCGCCTCCATCTTTCTCATCTCTTTTCTCTTTTTTCATTATTTTTCCACCAAGCGGTATATTGCTAGAACTAATAACTTATTAAACTAGGGCCTTCCAATAAAGGCACGTGTGGCTTGTACATTAATTCTTGGTTCTAGTTCCAACAAAGTTACAGGTCCTTACTGATCCGGGCGATTCAACCACAAACCCGACTCTCGTGCAACAGCACCGGTCTCCACAACCATTCGCCCAAGTCGAAAACACACACTTTTAGTTACCATTTTACACCAAAACCTCAGAGATAGCCTCTCCGAATTTCCCAAACAGTTTCCCAAACTTTGAGTAGTTGGTAAATCATTCCCACCATCGTCTACACTAATGCGTTAAGCATAGCTAAGCCTAACTACGTTGTCGAGCTATGTCCCCAATATTTACTATAAGTATGTTTCTATCTTAGGCTAACAATGGACGAGAGTGTCAAAGTCATCAAGGAGGTTCAATGCAGCAAGTAGGTCTATAGCTAATATTCCACCCGAAATAGCAATTTTACCGAAAGTACTCGCATGCAAGTTTGCAATCAAGTTTATCAAAATAAGCACATTTGTAAAGCATTGAGATAAAAAGGATCAATATGAAAAATGAGAGAGTTATATAGTGCCTGGTTGCTGCTAGTTGCCGCTCACGTAGTTCTCCTCAGGAGGGACCTCGTTCTCCTCCGGCACGTCGGTTCCTATCGTTTTTAGTAGCAATAACACCAATAAGAACCAAATAAAATCTAGAGCAAAGAAACGCAAATTATGATTCAAGATTCGGAAAGTACATGAGCTAATGCAAATTATGCAAAAAGAATCACTGAATTCCGAGTTCGGACGAGTGAGATATGGCATTTTGAAGTCGGGGTGCTAAAGCTGCTCAGGGTTGCTCGAGACTGCTCGGAAATGGTCATGGCTGATCGGAAAATGAGTCCTTGCTAGTGGAGGTGGTTTTCCTACTAATGAATGGTTTTTCCTGGTCGGTTAGGCCATATCATAGCTCTCTAAGGCGAGACCCTGGTCAGACTTAACTATGGCTTGTCGGACAGGTCGACCAAATGGTCTACTGCTTGGGGAGCGCAGCTTTTGGGGCTGAAGATGTACTCGACTGTCCTCTCCCTCAACACGAAAGTTAAAGAGAATTTCCTGGCGCACAATTCTCATGTAGACAACTTTTTCATCCGAGCTACGGTTGATTTTATAGAATTTTTTTTACTGCACTGCTGCGCTGGAAAGAGGCTGAAACAAGGGCTTAGTGGCTGGAGTTCTTTGGTTTCACTTAGGGCCAGTTTGGAAGGCCTTTTCCCCGCCGGGATCCCGGCCTAATCCCGGGGATGGAGGCCCGCGAGGAAAATTTCCACGGGGGCAATTGCGGGCGCATTTGGAAGCCCATCCACCCAGAGTTTTTCGGCCCTTCCCCGTCGGATCCCCAGGGAAATCACCCACTGCCATTAACTCGTGGAAATCTTCCGCGCCGCCTCCGTATCCCCGTCACCTCCGCCTAGTCCTGCACCTCCACCTCCTCGTCGCCTCCGCCTCCCCTGTGCCTCCACCTCCTCGCCCTGCACCTCCAGCGCCGCCTCCCATCTCCTCCGTCTCCAAAACCCTAGGCGCAGCCCTCTGTCTTCTCCACCTCGACCTCCCCTCCCAACCCTAGGCATAGCCTCGCGTCCCCACCGCCTCCGCCCCCTCTGCCTCCGTGTCGTCACCGCCTCCGCCCCCTCTGTCTCCGCCTCCACCTCCGCCTCCGTGGTGTCGTCGACTCAGTGCCGTCGCCGCCTCCGCCCCCTCCGCCGACTCCGTGCCGTCGCCGCCTCCGCCGCCCTGCCGTCGCCGACTCTGCCCCCTTCGCCTCCATCGCCCTACCGTCGCCGCCCCCGCCCCCTCCGCCTGCCGCCCTGCCGTTGCCGCCTCTAGCAGAAGAGACAAGCTCTCCTCTCTCCTTGCAATTTTGTTGGATTTTTGGTTGGGAAAAAGCACAAATTTGCATTCAGTTAATTGCAAGATCGTTTTGAATGATTTAAATCTTCATCGTTTTGAATCGTTTGAATCTGCATTGTTTTGCATGATTGTTTAGCTCATTGTCTTGTGTAGCTAAGCAAATGGGTCACGGGGAAAGCACTGTTTGGGGAATAAACAGTTCGAGGGGGAAATATCCCTGGGATCCTTGATGACGCAAAAAAACCCGTGGGGGCATTTTTATCCTAGGGTTAATCACCCCCTGCAGCCAAATGAGCCCTTAGGGAGTGGCTTATTCATGAGCTCTAAATGATGTAAGATTTCAAAATCTAGTGGAGATGGGTCCTTACCCAGCAAGGATGGCTTTGCTCCTGGCTTGAAACTCTTGGATGGATAGATCTAGACTCCATGGTTTCAACTCTCTTCTTGTTCTTGCTGAATCAGCTCCTCTTCTCCTCCTTGCTGTGTTGTTGGCCTTCTCCTTCAAGTTGCTGCTGAAATGGGTGCTTCTCTTCCTTCTCTAATGTACTAGGAAGGCATCCATGCTATCCTCAAGCTTGGCAGCAAAAAAGGGGGAGAAGGTGAGTTCTTGCTGCTACATCTTAGGAATAGAAGAGTGACGAAAATGGGAAGGAACTCACCCAAATCCTTATGCATGCAAGGATAACTTGGATGTACACGAAGCTTAGGAAGTGGGGGAACTAATCTTGCTTATTCCGTGGCCTGGATATGGATGGAAATGGCACAAAGATAAGGAACACAGAATCAGCACGCTGCTTGTTAGAACTCACACGAACTCACCACGAAAAATACACACGCAGAGATTTCTTGGCACAGCACAACTCGTGCCTTTTCTCTTGTATATTTCTCTTAACTGAAGCATAAGCTTTACAACTCTTTAAATAGACAAACGCACACACGAGCTGCCGCTAGAAACTAGGATTAGACTCCACGTACTCGCACCACTACGGCCATGATCCGCATCACTTGCAACTGCAACAAACATGAGCGTATCTTGCGCCAGTACATCCTCCACGTACTGCAGTCCTGAGGACTAGCCTGCTCAACCTCCGGCCACACGCCTCAGCGTACTGCTCTCCTGAGGACTCGGGCAACTCAAACGCACATGCTAGTTCACCATGCATGCGCTGCAGAACACAGCATCAAGTGCTCCTAACATGACACATGCAAACACCAACTAGCTAATGATTCCACTAATACACTCTATGCTGGACTCATCTACATGCATTGACTCAACTAAATGCAAACTCTACTGATAGAAATAAACATAAACACTAATACAACAAGATTAATCCCAACACTGCTGTCCAAAACAGGGCAGCGAAGAGAAAAGGGGCCAAGAACCATAACAAAACTTTGTGCATGTGCTTTACCATGGTGATGGATGGGTAGCCAACGATCTCAGCTTTCCAACAGTATGCCACACTCTAGGTGAATCCTTGTATTTTGGTGGCAGCTTTGAAAAGATGGAGAAGGAAGATGAACAGCCAAGCTATTCTTGTTGCTGTTCTTGGGCTGAACGTGGGAGAAATGAGGTAGATGGCTGAGTGGTGAGGTTGGAGAGGTGGTTTTATAGTGCTAGGGTGTCCCAATGACGAGTGGGTCCAGGTCCCACTGGTCATAGTGGCATTTGGTAAGATTCAAGTGAGAAAAGCGATTAGACTGCAGCTGTCTGTGCACCGCCCACTTTGGCCAACGGAAGGAAGATCATATGGATTCTTGTCTGAGAAAATTAGAATAAGTTCAATCCACCGGTCCACAGCTACGTCTGAGACAACTAAAGTAAAGTTTGTCCACTAGTCCACAACCGGTTTAGCCACATCACTAGTTTTGATTCCTTGCACTCCGTGAGGCGAGCAGAGCCTAATACCTAACTCAGCAAGCTCAGGATGGGTAACAGAGGTTATCCAATAAAGCTTGGTCAGTGAGCTCACCAGAAGTTTTAGAAAAGTTTTAGTTTCTCCACCATAGAACATGATTGTTGTATGCACTTCCAAATTTTTTTTAAGAACCAGATTATGATGATGGCAGCATGACAATGATACTAAGCTAGGTTTAGAAATTGGGTTGTTACAGTTGTCTTGGGTTTTGATTGTTTTATTGATCCCTTATTAGCTTGAGAGCCATTTTGGTATATGTCCTTAGCATGGTTCTTCATTCATTGCATATCTATCATACATGTTGAGAAAATGTATCGTAGCGGTGCTACGTGATGGTTTGCTTGTATGTGTTGCTTGTAGGACCTTGAGGCTAGGCTGTGGTAAAGCAGGAGTCAAAGACAACTGGGGCCCAAAGATGGTGGACTTCAAGGCTAGGTCGTGGTAAGGCAAGGAGCCAAAGACGGGTGAGGTCAAGAGGTGCCGAACTTAAGGGCTAGGCCGTGGTGAGTCATGTGTTGAAGATGGGTAAGGCTAAAAGGTGGTTGCTATCAGACGGACAAGAAACCGGAGTGACAACTTGTGTAGGTGATGAAGGTAAGTTTGTTTTAGATGGACTAATCTTCGTGATACAGGTTGAGGTGGACCATGGTCGGCAACGTGTCAGAACACGAACTAATGGTTTAGGGGTTCAAGACAACGAGGAAGTTGTGTGAGACGCTCGGACATGGACCTAGGGATCATGAAGATGAGGATGGTGATATGGATGACAGATCTCAACCAGCATGAGGATCCAAGGCATGACAGGTGTCTGTAGGCATCGTGATGAGGACATCGCTACATCGGATACACTCATGGGACCAACGATCAAAGACTCCCCTCCCGACCAGCAACCCTTGACCAGCATTCCAGGACTCATTACCCGAGACAGCACACGACAAATTGTGAGAATAGATGCTACCTAATAGTATTCTTATCCTTAGGAACTTGAACAAGCACCAGCTACAAGACATTAAAACACCAAGAAATGCAATAAAGCATGGTGGGAATGCAAATGGATTCCACTCGGCCTTCAATGACCGGTCTAACTTCAAAACGTCATGGAGAATGCAAACGGACTTTGTTTGGGGTGTGTGAGCACTTGTTGGAAAGATAACTTCGCCATCTTTCAAACGGATCCAACTGCACCTTCAAACTACTCCAAAGCTGGACACAACAGTCAAAAGAAGTCGACAAGCAGCCAGCAAACAATCTCTTCGAGTGCTGCACCACCTTTAAATGCATCTTGAGTCCCCATGTAACTAGTGATGCATGTTGGCTTCTCCCAAACCAGCACCTCTCCTCTATATAAGGCATGTTCCTCTAAGTTCTTAGGTAGCTTTGTTTTAGATCAGTTGCCCCCTTGTGTGGAACTATATCGCTTGTTCTCCTGTCTCGGCTAGAGCAGTTGTAAACAAGTTCAAAACCTCAGTTCGAGTGTGTGCTTTACCCTTGTTCTTGCAAGTTTTTCGATTGCTTGCAAAGATAGACCTTCGTGGTTAGGTCATTCGGGATTTGGCACAGTTGATAACAATCAGGAGAGTGGTTTAGTGATTGCGCGCTCTTATCCTTATGTGGTTTGTAGCCGGATTGTCAAAGTCATCCTCCGCCTAAATTGAAGTTATCCCTCTCACCTGAAGATCGGGAACCCGTGAGCTCATCACATCGGAAACTTAGCAATTAAAGTCGAATCGGCTACGTGTGGAGTGTGTGGGCCTGGTGTGGTCATGTGTATCGGATGTGTGAAGAATATGCCCATGTGTTGGGCTATGTGTACAGTGAGCAAACCTTAGCCATCAAGGAAAGAGATGAGGGTATTGACAATTTCTTGTGATACCCTAGAGCTCCTAGATTATATAAGGAGGCTCACCTCACTTGTGTCATTTGGGCAGAGGTTGGGGCGAGTTTAGATGCACTTGCAAGTGATTTGTCCACCTAGTAGTGTCGTTTTTTAATACCCCCAACTTAAAGCAATGAAAACAACTGTGTTCATCCAAGTTCATGTCTAGTTGTGCATTTCTGGTCTTGTTACTTTAAAGTTCTTATTTGCAACTTATTTACTTTCCTCCTCTCCTTCTACGTGCTGCTGATCTATGACACCTTTAGGTTGCATATATGAATTGGGACCCTTTTGCATTTTTATGGAAGGGTAGGGATCAATTTTTTGTTTATGTTGTAAATTTGTCCAAAATCTTTTCTCCACACTGGAGTTAGTATTTGATTTTTAGAAAACTCCAGAATTTTTTTGGGTTCATCCATTTGAAGAAAATGCGCAACTCCCATGATCACCCGTGGTAAAAATTTGGAGTATGAGAGCTATGAGCTAAATACCGAACCCAAAAATCTTTGCGTGAAGTTCTTATAGATTGCAAGAATTTTTGCGATTTTTCTATGAGGCATTTATATCTGCAATTTGGAGGGTTGTTGCACGACTCATCAATCTTCCTAGAGAAAGATTTTCATATTTTTTTTGGAGTCCAGGAAGGGCAACAACCACTAGTATGAACAGAGAATACTTTTTTGGAAAATTCTGATTTAGCTTGTTTTCTTTTGCCAATGTCCCTTTTGAGTTGATTTTCTTTTATTTCAACTTTCAAACAAGTAGGATTGTGACTCAAAATCCCCACACATAATATGGATTAAATCATAGAAGTACAAATAGTTGTTTGTTGTTTATGTTTTTTAGTGAGGTGGTGGATTTGAGGAGCACTGATTTAATTAATTTCTTCAAAACTCCCATTCACCTCTAATCGTGGTAGCTTGGTTCCACAGGGTATCAGGGCAAGGTTACTCTCTTCATCTTGATCTTAACCGATCTATTAAATTTTTACCGTTACTTGAGCTTGGTATAGAAATAGTAACATGCAACCAAACTAGTCCTTATGTAATTTTATTTATCAAACCAATTCATCGGTTATTGAAAAATTAGTTGATTTTTCTTATCTACTTGTTTGCACGGTTATGGAAGTTTAGGCCCTGTTCTCAACCACTTATTTGATTATGCTTATTTGCTTATCTTTGTTTAAAACATAAAATAATTTGATTCTTCAATCTGTCTTTTTTCTATCTCGAAGGTGTGTCTACAAGGTTCTCCAAAACAAGTCAAATAAAGGGGACGCAGCCCCAAAAAGTGCGCTTCAAAATGCTCTCAAAATTAAGAGAAAAATCTCTACTAAAAAAAAGCCTCTTATGGTGATGGTACGTTCTATTAAAAATATTCGTAATCCCTTGCAATTAGGCTCCAACAGTTCACCGCGTCCCAGGTCTCAACCCCACGCCCCGCCTCGTCGTACCCCTCTCGTGGCTCTCACTCCCAACCCTAATGCTTCCTCCCTCAGTCTCTCTCCCTCCCTTGGTCTCCCCCCCCCCCGCCGCCGCCCCTACCCCAAGCCGTGCCACGCCGCTGTGGCCTCGCGCCTTTGCCAAAGCATTGGGACAGCCTGTGCCACCTTCACCCTACGTGGCGCACACGCGCCGTCCTCGGTCTCCCCACCTCCCCTGCCCGGAGCCGCGCCACATAGCATTGCCCTAGCCTCGTGCCGTCTTCGCCCTATGTGGCGCACACCCACCGCCCTCAATCTCTCCGCCGCCGCCGTCGCATCGGGCCGGCTGTCACCGCCCCTTCCCCTAGATGAACCGCACAGCACCGCCTCGCCCGGCCCCGCGTCGTGCCTCCCTAGGTCTATCTGCCTCCCTCGGTCTCTCCGCCGCTGCTACCGCATCGAGCCGGCTGTCGCCGCCGCCGTCCCTGCCGCATCGGGCCATTGGTCATCGCCGCCGGTAACTGCCAACAGGTCGCCAGTCATCGCCTTCTATGGGTAAACCCGCGGTTCTCCCCCGATACCAGGGGGCCAAGCTCACCCTGATATGTTATCTTGGTCTCATCTACGATAATTGTCACGGCGTATTATTCTTGATGGTGATGTTCTTGTTTTGTTGTTCCTCTTTTCAATCACTACAAGAATGTCAATCTATGTCGGGGGCAACAACCGCCGACATAGACTCCAAAACCGCCGACATTAGTCTATGTCGGCGGCTGGCCGTCGACACTGCCTTGCCGACCCTGATCGATCGACACAGAGAATCAATGTCGGCGGCCCCCCGACACAGATGCACCCGGGGGAGGGCTACTGTGCGGCAGGTCTATTTCGGCAGCCTTCATAGCCGCCGACATAGAACTTGTCAAATGGGGCCGACTCCGTCATGGCGACCTGACTTGTGGGGTCCATCTCACCCGCGAGATTTCGACACGTGTCCAACGAGCCGGCTCCGTGACCCTATCGAGCATGACAAATATCGGCGGCTGGAGATAAAACCACCGACATTTCGTCCATCAATGTTGGCGGCTTTACTTGAGGCCCCCGATATTGTATTTGTGGGGAGTGAGGGCCGTCACTGTCAATGTCGGCGGCGCCCTTCATGGCCCATGACAAATATTAAGTTATATCGGTGGACAATAAATAAACCGCCGACACTAACTCGGTGATTTATAGTCATGGCGTAGTTGGGCCTAGACTATGTTGGCGGCTAAAGAAAATGCCGCCGACTCATCCTCTATCTGTGTCGGCGGCATGAGCTAATGCCGCCGACATTGATATATGGCAGCAGCAAAATTTTGCTGCCCATTTTATAAACCATTCACTTCAACCTGCAAAATAACAGAATTCACCACATATAATCACTTTGCCATTCACACAATGACATCCTCACATATCACAAAGCTCGCCACAACGATTTCGAGCCCAAATACAAACAAATCATTGCTAAACACAAAATATTCAATAAATAGGCCCAAATAGTTCACTAGTTCTCACAAACCACATAGTTCACATAGTTATTACAAACCACATAGTTCACTAAATTGTGCACTACATTAGGTGCGGGCCGCCGCCGCCACTCAAGTCGTAGCCGGGGTTGGTGTTGAACAAACCCTCTACAAACTCGTCGGGCATGGACCTAGTTCCACTTTCCACATCCCCCTGCGAAGCAATCACCGCCGGCACACCCGTACCCGAGCCAGACACATTGCAAACATGATAAAATGCCATATTTCATAATTAGAGGCAAAGCATTGTTAGATGAAATGAAAATTAGGCAAAATTAGAGTCGATGCATTATTCGTAGATTCTAAATTAGTGGCAATGCATTATATTTGCATACAAAATTAGATGAAATGGAATGTTTTGAACGACATGATTGCGAACTAACCCCTGGTGAAGGCCTTGGAGCTGGTGGAAAATAGGCCATCGGGAAGTTCGGTGGTGGCACGAAAGGGTGAAGAGGAGCGCTGCCAAACTGTGTGGGTGGGGCCCCCGGCGTCTGGGTCACCACGGTAGGCATCTGTGGCTGGCTGGAGCTGCCGTACCCCGGAAACGGGTGCCCATGCTGAACAATTGGAGATGTTAGGAATTAAACTTAGCTGGAAGGACAACATAGCGAATAATGCATATGTAATTACCTGTTGGTACATGCCTAGGAGGATTAGGTTCTGTTCATAGACGGCCTTCACATTTGCATTGGTGGCCTCCCGCTCACTTCTCTCCTGTTGTCGCTCCCTTCGGTCCCGCTCTCGCTCCTCCCTATCCTCTCGAAGCTGGCGGTTCTGCTCCTCCAACTCAGTGATGCGCCTATTCTGTGCTTCCTCGTGGGCACGGTCAGCTGCGCGGGCCTGTCGTCGGCGTCTCCTTACCTCTGGCTTGTACTCATCGGACGGCACAGCTGCTTTGAAACCGTCGTACCTGTCGTGATTTAAATGTAAGTAAATGGCAATGATATAAGTCTACAAATTGAAGTAAATAACAATGATTTAAATGTACCTGCCATGAGCCCGCCCATCAAACTGGTCGTACACTAAGATAGGGTCAACCGGCATCTCGTCGGGGTTAGCATCTTCCCCGTGCCTCTCCCGCAAGGCCTGAGTGTACTCATCCAGCCAATAATTGAGATGTTCGATATTAGTTCGAAAACGACGGTTGTCTAAATAATTGAAATAACTAGCTTTATGCACTTACAGCTATCTCCTGAACAAGTGCCGTCATCGGTGACTGGACCCCGTCTTGACCCACACGGGGAATGTGTGCAACCCTCCATACCCTGAAAGCGGAGGGTTCAACCCCCGTCTCGTGCTCCTGCGTAGAATTAAATAATTACCTAATTACATCTAGTTGTGAAATGTAAAAAATTATAAGCGTTAAAAGATAAGTATGCTTACTAGGTCTCGCGCCACGTGACCCATGCCGAGCCCTCCCATGTACGTGTTGCACAAACCATACAGGCGTCCTGTTTCCCTGTTTCTCCTGGACATGTCGATCCACTCCTCCGAGGCCCACAGCGACACAGTGCTTCAAGCACGGTGGTCCCGTCCATCCATTCGGGCGCCATGGGAGGAGGTCTGCTTTGCGATAAGCTACTCGCTGGTCTGCTTTGCTTTCTTGGTCATCTTTCTACCCTCTTCCTCTGATGCTTCATCACCGATCTACGGGCAAGCCCGAGGGCCTCCTTCACGAGCTTTGTAGCCATCCTGTCGATGACCTGATTAGCCTGGGTGTACTCTTCGCCGTCGTCAGCGCCAGGGGGAAGTCGGTACCTCACCTGAAACTAAAACAGAGACAGGATTAAATAAGTGCATGAATGCCCAAAGTGTAATCACAGAACGTCGACAATAATAGATGAACAACATTTTACCCAGAATTCGTTGACGACCGCCTCGGCGACAGATCCTCCTTGGTCGAACCCCGCCTGGTAGTAGTCGCGCCGGCTCAGTGCGGGGCGTCTATCCCCCCTCTCTCCAAGTAGGCCGAGGTAGAGGGACCTGACAAGCACACCAAGCTGCTTTCCTAGCTCAGACGCCTCCCCCTTGTTCTGGCAAAACAGCCTACTGCATATAGAATACATTCAAATAGAATGGATCCACAAAAAATACAACAAATAACATGCATCAAAATAGAAAGATTTGTGGTTAGCACACATACATTTCTCCTATTGCAATGCGAACAATGGTCCTCTCCTCTAGTGTGTTGGGAGCCTTTCTCAATTTGCTCCGCACCCGGTGCCTCTTGGAGCTCACTGACCCCGCTGACGGCGTGTTCTCCGCTCAACCACTGCGGATCACACCCCTGGTCAGATTTTTAGACTGCTAGCCAACTCGATCAAGCTCGGTTCGATTTGAGCGTCGGGCACAACAAGGAGCGACTCGCAGATTTACCCAGGTTCGGACCCCCTCGCGGGTAATAGTCCTACTCCTGCTGAGCCTTAGCTCTTTTCTGATTGTGGTTGAATGGGAATGTGTTTACAGGGTGCTTGCTAGTGCAATGTTTTTTGCCTCTCGTAACCTAACCTGCCTCCTACCCTCTCTCTCCTCCCCTTTTAAACAAGCTTTGGGCTGGCGGAGAGAGCCGAGGGGTAGGCGATCTGATACTCAAGATAATCGACAAGACACGACAGAAGAGGCAGCGTGCAGCTGCCACGCGCGGCAGCTCGCGCCTCAGCGATGCCCGCAAGTGGCCTCGACCCGCTGATCCACCGGTGAGTGCGTGGGTGGGGCCACTGCTCCTCTGGCAGGCGGCCTCCTCAAGCAAACCTTCTCTCTGCGGTCAATTCTTCTGCGCCACAGGATGTACCGCTCCGGACACTGCAAGGGTTCTCAGAAGCGGTAATCATTTCTTCATTTGTCTATCCGCGTGATGTCTCATTAAATGCGCTTCGTCCTTGGCAGAAGGGGGAGCCTTCGTCCAAGACTCATTCGCAGCGTTCTGCTGCTGGCCCCACTGGCGTGTGGGACCCTCACTGGTCTCTAGAGGGGCTCGCCCACACACCCGCCTGGGGCGTGGGGCCCTCGCCTCGTCTTGAGAGGGGCTCGCCACGCACCCGCTGGCGCGTGGGCCTCGCCTCGTCTTCGGAGGGGCTCGCCAGCGCTGGCTGGGCCTCGCTTCGCCCGCTTTTGGCGTGGGGCCCTCTTGGCCTCGAGGGGCTCGCCCATCTTGCTGGGGCCTTGCTCGCCCACTTTGACGTGGGGTCCTCTTGGCCTCGAGGGGCTCGCCCATCTGTTGGGCCTTGCTCGCCCTACCGACGCGAGGGCCCTCTTGGCCTTCTTAGGACTCTTTGTACCCGGTATTTATTACCGACAGTAGCCGGGTCCACCATGATACGTGAACCGTCGCCTGAGACACTTTTCCGCTTTCTTGTGCGGCGGAGATTTAATCGTGGGGGGCCCCCCCCACCGCGGCCAGACGCTGATTCTCCACCGCACACGATTTTCCTTGGGGAACTACGCCTTTTGGAAACCAAAACAGCGGGGCAATGATGGCGCTGGCGCGTGAAGCGGAATCCAAACCGTCGTGCTCGCGCCCACACTTATAAATACTTCTCTCGGTAGCTGCGATAATCCTTCCGCGACGCTAAGTCTTCTAAGCGCCAATTGCCTCCTTCACGCCACCAGAGCCTTCTTTCTCTTTGCCAACTTCTTCTTTGTTTTCCAATGGCGCCCAAACGCAGCAAGGATCGCCGTGAAGGCGGCGCGCGCTGGGCGAGTTTTCCTACCTCCGCCGCCGACGAAGACTTCGATGGCGGCTTCAAGTGTTCGTGCCGCCAACCGCCGCCGGTTCGCCCGGCACCATGGCGCCAAGCCCTCGCGACGGGAGATTGTCACCTTTATGCAGGCGGCGTTGGCGGGGCTCATCCGTCGTACTCTGAATTTTTCTTGGGGTGCTCGCCTTCACGAGATCCGGCGGTGCACCTTCCCCAACTCCATCATTCTTGTTGGCCATCTTCATCCACCTCGCAAGATGTTCGTGGGGGCGATGCCAAGCCTCCCCTCTGGGCGCCGGTTCTTCGTCTTTGCACGCGAGGCAGCGCGCCCGTCTTGGAACCTTTGGGGCTGCTACTTCACGCTCCGCAAAACCGCCGCCTTCATCCCTGTCGCGTCCAAGTCCAACTGGAAGGACTGGTACCGACAATGGCTGTACGTGGAGGACTCGCATTAGGGTTAGCATGCTACTCGCTTTTTGCATACCCGAACCCTGTTTTTCCTTCTTGGAACAGAGCGGACGCTGGGGCATCGAGCTCCGCTCCACGCGACTTCGCCCGACCCGCCCGCCGCTCCTTCGACGGAGGTCGCTTCGCGGCAGCGGAGAGAGTTCGTCGGCGCCGCGGCGGAGAACCCTTCGCCACCGCGTCGCTGGCGCCGCCGCCATCTCGGCGTGATCCCGGCGAGGGCGCCTTCGAGGCGCCGCATCCTCTCCGCTTTTTGGGCAGCGCGAGGAAGCCCTTGCTTTGGCGGAGCGATCCGCCGGCGAAGCTGGCGGGCCTTGGCCAAAACCGCTGCGAAGGCGATGACTTCGCGAGGTGCGGCGGTAAGCCGCCGCCGCTGCCTCGGCGCCAAGCGGTCAAGACCTCCGCTTGGAGCACTTCGAGCGCCTCGAACCCTCGCCGACATGTTGCGCGACCGCATACCGCGGTTTCGGACGCTCGCATCCATCTGGCGTTACCTTGCATCCTCATTGGAGGAGGCGGTGCAAGAAGATCTGTTGGCGCCGTGGGACGAGCCGCAAAGCCTGCGCGGTCTTCCGGTGGCGTTGCGGACGCGGGCGATCGAAGACGGTCGCCAAGATGCTCTCGAAGCAGCGCGGTTCATCTTGGGCAACTATCTTGCTCAAGACGCCGCGTTTGATCTCGGCGCCGCCACCGGGGAGCCTTCGCGCCAGCTGGACCGGTTTGAGCAGGCGCGGGTTGACACCGCCGCCGGCCACGTATCCATGATGGGCGGCGCCACTCCAGCGGAAGACGAAGACGAGGAGGAGTAGCGAGACTCCCCCGTCTTTTTTGCCTTGTAAACATTGCCTATCAATGCAAACAAACTTTTGCTCTTTTGTTGTGAGTCTCACTTGAACTTCGCACAATTTTAACTTGCGGAATTGAACTGGGGCACCTGGCCGCCAAAGGCTTTAGGCTGAGCGTTACGCAAGTGAGCCTGCTTCCTTAGGCATATGGTTACTTCAACCCTTATGGCCTCTCGCAACCCGACTTAAACATTACGTGGCGGCGCTTAGCTTCAGGAAGTGGTCTAGTCGTCGGGTGCATTGTTGGCGCATTGCCTAGACCGAGCCGACACACGGGCTAGAACCCGCCTTCGTCGCCGCCTCGCGCAGGCGTAAGTTATAAGCGTTTGCCTTTGCAACTAAGGGCCATCGCCTTAAGTACTTTTTTCGCTACCGACTTTCAGCGAATGCTTTCTAACGGACTTGAGGCGAAAAAAGCAGATGCCCACAAGGAGACAGAACTTATCTCTTATTGAAGATGGCTTTGTACAATGCAGCCCCCGAGGCGAGCGGTGAAGGAAGAAGACCTCGCCGCTCGGCTCCAAAGGAAGGCCAAAAAAAAGCTTCTGGAACTGCTACCTACGGGTAGAACTTCCTCAGCTGCTCGACGTTCCAAGTGTTCGCCAATTCGCGACCATCCTCGAATGCGAGCCTGACTGAGCCTCTGGCGGAGGCGAGACCACCTTGAAGGGCCCTCCCATAGGGAGAGCAGTTTGTTGCGCCCTACCGCACTGGATTTTACTCGAGAGGTCGCCCACTGCCAGTGTTCTCACACACACCCGCCTTGCTTGATAACGGCGCAGCGCCTGCTGGTACTTGGCGGCCCGGATCGCCGCCCTGTCTCGGATCTCCTCCAGGAGATTCACTTCGTCCTGACGCCGGTCAGGGTCTTGGTCTTCGCTGAACGCCGCCACCCTTGGGGAGCCGAAGGCGAGCTCTGATGGGAGCACCGCCTCAGAGCCATACACCAGGAAGAAGGGGGTCTCGCCGGTGGCTCTGTTGGAAGTTGTCCGCAGCGCCCACAACACAGTGGGGACTTCTTGACCCGGCGCACACGCTTCTCGAGCGATCGAACGCCCTTGTCTTGAGCCCTTTGAGTACTTCGCGTTCGCCGCTCCACCGCCCATTGCTCTTCGGATGCGAACGGAGGCGAAGCCGACTTGGTACCCAACTCTTCGCACGATCTTGAAATCGGCGCTTTTGAGGCGGCGCCGTTGTCAGTGATGATTCTGTTGGCGACACGAACCGGACGAAGATGCTCTTCATAAACTTGATAGCCGCTGCGGATGTGATCGCCGGGACCGGCGAGGCTTCAACCCACTTAGTGAACTTGTCGATGGCGGCGAGCGGATGTGTAACCTCCGGTTGTTCGCGAACGGGCCTGAATGTCGGCCCCGGACGCGAGCGGCCAAGAAGCGGAATGGTTTGCGGCGCTGGGCGGTCGGTGGATCTGCTTAGCATGAAATTGGCACGCTTCGCATCTCCTCACCGGCTCGAAGGCATCACGGAGGCGGTAGGCCAATAAAGCCGTGGCGAAAGCTTTCCCAACCAACGCGGCTCCTGAATGGCTCCGCACATGCCTCCATGGATCTCGAGAGAATTTCACTCCCGCTTCGAGTGGCGCGCCGGAGAACTCCATTTGCGCCTGGCGATATAGGTCCCCACCTACGAGGCGTGGCGCTTGGCCTTGCGCGCTATCTTCTCGGCCAAGCAGCGTCATCGTCGGGATCACTCCATCCCGCGGGTAGGCTGGATCGGATCCATCCACCGACCTTCCGGACCGGTGTGGCGGCGTTACATACATTGTCGCCGGCGTACTCCGCTGGCTGGCGTTTCCGCCTCAACCGCCTCAGCAGTTCTTCGCCTCCTCCCTCCAACCGGGAGCTGCGGCGAGATCGGTGGCGTCTCCTCGAGGTGGGAGCTGCGTCGAAGCGTCGTCCCGCCGAGATTAGGGGCTGCGACGAGCGGCGCGTAAGTCTTTCTTCAAAGACCCGGCCGAACAGTGCCCTCGGCGAGGCAATGCAGGGGCAGTTCATCCGCCATGTAGTTGTCGCGGCGAGGGCGTGCACGAAGCCCAAACCCTCGAAGTGCCGCTCCAACCGGCGCACCTCCGCCGAGTAGGCCGCCATGCGGGATCGGCGGGAGAAATCCTTCTCGCTGGTTGATGACCAGAGAGAGTCGCTTTTACTTGTAGCCCGGATGCCAAGGGTCGGCCACCCCGAGCCAGCGGCGATCCTTCATACTCATAGCGTTGTTGGTGGCGCGGAAGTCCAGCACCACCAGTGCCGGACGACATCGCCGATGGGAGACACCAGGGGACGCCACCCCCACCCCTCCGGCGGAACGAGCCGTCAAGAAGAGAGTCCACGGCGAGGTCTGGGTGTCTTCGGCTTTCTGTGTCGCGGAGTCCATTCACGACGAACTCCGCCGAGCTTGCCCTCGATGGCCGTTCGAGGAGCGAACTTGAGATCGAATGCCGGCTCAAGGCCCACTTGGCGTGCGACCCGTCGCCTCGCGGTTGAAGAGGATCTCCGCAAGGGATACTTGGTCAACACCGTGACTTTCGCCCTTGGAAGTAATGACGACTTTGGACGCCACAAGACGGCGAGAGCATCTTCTGGTCTTGTGAATACCTTGTTTGGCGTCGTGGAGGACCTTGCCGGCGTAGTAAATGGGGCGCTGAACGCCTTCTCTTTCCGTCACCAGCACCGCGCTGACCGCCTGGGGGTTCGCCGCGACATAGAGGATCAGCGGCTCGCCCGAGTCTGGGGCGACCAGTACGGGCGGGAGGTGAGATACTTCTTGAGACCGTCGAGCGCCTCCTGCGCCTCCGCCGCCCACTCGGCTGGTTGGTCTTCTTTAGGAGCTTGAGCGGTGGGAGACTTTTATCCCCAAAGCGAGCTATAAAGCGCCCGGGGAGGTCAAGCGACCCACCAAGCATCGTGCATCTGCCAAGTCGCGTCGGGGCTTCATTTTCTCGATCGCGGCGATCTTGTCAGGGTTCGCCTCAATCCCCCTCTGGGAGACGAGGAATCCCAGCAGTTTACCCGATGGAACGGCGAACACGCATTTCTCTGGATTAAGCTTGATGCAGTACTTTCTCAGGTTGGTGAAGGTTTCTTCTAGGTCGCCGATCAACTCCTCCGCCTTCTTGGACTTCACCACCAGATCATCGACATACACCTCCAGGTTTCGCCCTATTTGGGGGCGGTGGCGATATGCATGGCCGGCCGATAGGTTGGGCTGCATTCTTCGATCCAACGCCATCCTTGTATAGCGATGAGACGCCCATGGGCGCCACGAAAGCGATCTTGTCTTCATCTTCTTCGCCATGCTAACTGGTGGTACCCGGAGTACGCATCCGAAGCTTACCGCCGCACTCACCGTTGAGTCGACGATGAGATCAATGCGGGCAGCTGGTACGGATCCGCCGGACACGCCTTGTTGAGGTCGGTGAAGTCCGCGACATCCTCCGGCGCCCGTTGATTTCTTGACGAGGACGGGTTCGCGAGCCACAGGATGGGCGACACTGCGGGACGACCCCGCCCTTAAGAGCTTGTCCACCTCTGGCGGATAGCATCTGGCGCTCCACCGATCGCTTCCGGACCTTCGCATGACCGTCGCGCGCCGGGAACGCCGCCAATTTGTGCTCAATCACCTTCGGGACCCGGCCATGTCGGACGGTTGCCACGCAAACACGTCTGCGTCGAGGAAGGAGACGAAGCGCGCCTTCCTATTTGGCGCCGAGAGAGCGCCCACCGAACGATCTTCGCCGGTTTGACTTCGCCAGGAGACCGCCTTAACCTCCGCGGACGAACCGGGGAGGCGGGTCTTCGCCGGAGGAGCTCCTGAGTCGAAGCCTCGGCCTTCAGGCACCGATCGCTTCGCCAAAGCGAGCGTCCTTGTCGCAGCGGAGTGCCTCCGGCGGTCCACTTTCAAGACGATGGGGCCACCGCCCGGGATCTTCACCACCATGCGCGATAGTGCCAAACCGCCATGAACTTGGTGGCGCCGGCCGACCTAGTATGGCGTTGTAGGAGGTCAAAGTCCGCCACCTCGAACTCGAGCATCTCGGTGCGGAAGTTGTTGACCTCCAAACGTCACCGGGAGACTGACGCGCCCCATCGGGACGGACTCAGCCCCCGGCGCGATGCCGAAGAACGGGAGGTTGAGGAAACTCCCTCCGTCTACCAGCACCCGCCCTAGCTTTACATTCCGGACCATGGGTGCAACCACGATCGGGAGATGCCGGGGGGCGGATCTGGTGGGTGATCGGCTCGATCAACGCGATCGGCTGCTCCGACCACGCCAGCTGCCTTGCTGACCCAAAACCAGGCACGACGGCGCACACTTCCCTCATCGCACGCTTAAAGCTAGCGTGGGACGGATATGTGGCCGAACCGCCGTGGATGACGGCAACTTCGCGCTCTGCCTGCTGAAAGCCAAGCGAAGCCGTCTCCTTGCCCTTGCCACTGCCGGACGCCTGCTGCTGCTGCTGCTCGTGGACTCGCTTGTCCACCATCTTGCTGACGACATGGCAATCTGCCAAGTCGTGGGAGTTGTTGCGGTGAATGGGGCGAGAAGGCCTTCCGTCCCACTCACGGGCGATGGTCTCGCCCTCGTCGCGGCGCTGGGGGCGTCGCGGCACGCGGCGGTCGCCATGGCCGCCGCCTCGGCCGCCTTTACGGGACCGTACCCGCCGGCGCCGCGACCTCCTCCTCTTTTACGCCCGCCCGCGCCCGTTCTTGCTGGTGGCTGGTCGTTGTCGTTGTCGTCGTCGTCGTCGCTTTCATGCCATGACCTGCCGGTCTCGGCCGCCTTGCGCTTCTTCTTGTCCTTGCCGCGGGGTTCCTCGAGGTCGGCCTGCGCCACCATGGCTGTCCTCGCCAGCGCGGCCGGGCGGATGCGAGCTCACTTTGAAGGGCGACTTCAGCGCCAAGGTGAAGAGCTCCTCCATAGTTTTGATCTTGCGGGTGGCCATCTTCTCCTTGACCTTGGGGTCTCGGGTGCCTCTCCTGAATGCCGTGACCACGGCGTCGATGGAGATGTTAGGGATGGTGTTGCGGACCTGACTGAAGCGCCGAATATAGTCGCGCAGCGACTCTCCTTTCTTCTGCTCCACGTTGTGGAGGTCGTCTTCTACCCCGGGCTGCTCGAAGGTGCCCTGGAAGTTGGTGACGAAGAGCTCCGAGAGCTCCTTCCATGACCCCACGGACTCCGGGGGCAGGTTCATGAGCCACGAGCGGGCTCCGCCGGTGAGGACCGCGGGGAAGTAGTTCACCAAAACCTTCCCCGACCCTCCCATTGGCTGCATCACCGTCGTGTAGATCTGCAAAAACTCATCAGGGTTGGTGGAGCCGTCATACTTTTCGATGGGGGCCGGACGAAACCGTTCCGGCCATTTGGGCCGCGCAGACTCCTTAGAAAAGCGCGGCACCCGACGCCGGAGCCTCCTGCTCTGGGCGCGGTCCTTTCCCGCCGCCCCGTCGCCTGGCGGCGCCAAGAAGCGCCACCCTCATTGGCGGGCGGCTCTGCGACCCTCTTGCTGGTCTCGCGTGCGGCGGCGATAAGCATGATCCGGCGCTTCGATCCGCACCCTGCGGAGCTTGTCATGCGAGTCTTCTCCATGCAGCAAATGGCGGTCCTCCGGATGGGACCGGAGATCGCGCCACTGACGCTGCCCGGCCGAGCCCCGTGAGGGTCGCGCTCTTGTCGTCTTGGCCCCCCCCCTCACCAGAGATCTGCGAGAGGAGTGCAAGGGCAACAAAGAACGGGAGGGCGCGAAACGCCGTTCCCGCCCCAAACTTGCACCACCGCCTTGGCGGCGTCGACGAGCGGCCAAGCTGGCCAACCACGGCGCCGTCGGAGTCGAGTCACCGGAACGGTGGGTTTTCAGCAAGGCCACGCCGCATGGAGGTTCTGTCTTTGAGTGCACTCCTCCAAGGCAGCAGCGCTTAGCTAACAACGGGCGGCTGCTTCCGCCGAGTTCGACCCTAGGCGGCGGCTACCGCCGGGTGATCCACCGCGATCGCCGCGGCCGACTCCGTGGCCGCGGCTCTAGCGGCCGCTTCCTGCTCCATCGCGGACTGCTGTTCCGCCATCGCCGCCTGAAGAAGGGTCGAAGAGCTTGAACCGATGCTAGCGCACCCCTACCTGGCGCGCCACTGACGGCGTGTTCTCCGCTCAACCACTGCGGATCACACCCCTGGTCAGATTTTTAGACTACTAGCCAACTCGATCAAGCTCGGTTCGATTTGGCGTCGGGCACAACAAGGAGCGACTTCATGATTTACAGTTCGGACCCCTCGCGGGTAATAGTCCTACTCTGCCGAGCCTTAGCTCTTTTCTCGATTGTGGTTGAATGGGAATGTGTTTCTGAGGTGCTTGCTAGTGCAATGTTTTTGCCTCTCAGTAACCTAACACTGCCTCCTCCTCTCTCTCCTCCCTTTTAAACAAGCTTTGGGGTGGCGGAGAGAGCCGAGGGGTAGGTAGTCTGATACTCAAGATAATCGACAAGACACGACAGAAGAGACGAAAACGTGCCGCTGCCCACGCCGCCCGGCGCCGCCCTCGCGTGCTTCGCAAGTGGCCTCTGACCCGCACAGTCACACCGGTGAGTCTGCGGGTGGGGCCTCGCTCGCTCCTCCCGACAGGCGGCCTCCTCAAGCAAACCTTCTCTCTGCCGGTCAATTCTTCTGCGCCACAGGATGCCGCTCGGACACCGCAAGGGTCATCAGAAGGCAGTAATCATTTCTTCATCTGTCTATCCGCGCGTGATGTCTCATTAAATGCGCTTCGTCCTTCGCAGCAGGGGAGCCTTCATCCCAAAACTCATTCGCAGCGTTCCTCGCCGCTGGCCCCACCGATGTGTGGGACCCTCACCAGTCTCAGAGGCGCCTCGTCTTGAGAGGGGCTCGCCACGCCATTGGGCCTCGCTCGCCCGCTGTGGCGTGGGGCCCTCTTGGCCTCCCGGGGCTCGCCCATGCTGCTGGGCCTTGCTTCGCGCTTTGACGCGTGGGGCCCTCTTGGCCTCCCGAGGGGCTCGCCCATCTTGTTGGGGCCTTGCTCGCCCGTCTGACGCGAGGGGCCCTCTTGGCCTTCTTAGGACTCTTTGTACCCCGGTATTTATTACACCGACACCCGCAGAGTCAAAGGACTCCCACTCATCCTCCTCCTTGTCGACCCCCTCCTCGGGCTCCACCTGCGCCTCCTGCAACCCCCGCTCCTCCTCACTAAGCATCCCCCGCCAGTCCATCTCCTCGTCGGTCTCCGAACCCGTGTCCTCCAGCCCACTCCCCTCCAAGCTTGTCGAATCCTCGCAGTCCTCGTCTGGCAAACCCGCATTGTCATCATCGGTCACTAGAACGAGGGGCCTCCTCCTGCTAGTACCTGTTGTGAGCACATGATAAATGTGTATGAGACTAGATATATATTAAAAAAATTTACAGCTCTATAAAGTATTAAGTTTAGTACCTGCTTCGGGCACCGACGACGCACCCTCCTAGTGTGAAACGGTGGCCGGCACCTCAACAAGCTGTAGCTGTGGGTCGGTGGCATCCACGTAAGTAACCTCCTCGTGCTATGGGTCGGTGGCGTCCACGTCGGCAGCCTCCTCCTGCTGTGCCTCCACGTCGGCAGCCTCCTCCTGCTGTGGAGAGGCGGCGGCCGCAGCCGCCTTGCAAGCCCCCTCGTCCTGTCGACGCCTCGAGCCATTCTTCCCAAAGAGGTTCTTGGGGCCCTTCTTCACCGTCTCCAAAGCCTTATTCAAACGACCTGACATCCTGCAAATAAATGACAATGATATAAGTCTACAAATTTCTAAATGTACAAGGATATAAATTTGTAATACTATATATAAAGAGTAAATTACACTGTTGCCCCTTAAACTTGGTCGAAAATCTCACCCAGCCCCCTAAACTTTGTTTTGTCCGCTGCGGCCCCTTAAAGTTGTTTCCGGGTGTCACAAAGCCCCAAAAAGTTGGATTTTCTTGCACCACAACACCCGGAAGTTGGCTTTGGGTGCTGAAATAATTGGCCTGCGTGACACCCGGGAACAACTTTAAGGGGCCGCAACGGACAAAACAAAGTTTAGGGGGCTAAGTGAGATTTTCGACCAATTTTAAGGGGCAGCAGTGTAATTTACTCATATATAAATGATCCACCTATAAAATTGAATCCCTAAAAAATCTTCGGCTTCTTCCTCTTCCTCTTCCTCCTCCTCATCGATTTCTTCCTCTTCCTCGTTGTCCTCTTCTATTTCTTCCTCTTCGTCATTGTCCTCTTCATTTTCTTGTATTTCCTCTTCTATTAGCACATCCCCAATATCAACAACTAACTCCCCTGTTAATTCGTGTTCTTGGAATGGTTCGATGTCTAGGTTTGGGTCGTAGTTTTCTTCCGTGAGGGCGTCCAATCCGCCAACTGGATGACATTTATAGACAATCCACCAATTTTTATATTTGGGGTGGGCGTACGGTAGATAGAACACTAGCTCAACTTGTTCGGGGAGAATGAACACGTCGGGCCTTTGATAAATGTGCTTATGATTTATTTCAACTAGTCCTAGTTCAGGGGTACGCCGCACCCCGGATCAAACCATCTGCACCGAAACAATCCACCAACTGGAATGGCTCGATGTCTAGGTTTGGCTCGTAGTCTTCTTCCGTGAGGGCGTCCAATCCGCCAACTGGATGACATTTATAGACAATCCACCAATTTTTATATTTGGGGTGGGCGTACGGCAGATAGAACACTAGCTCAACTTGTTCGGGGAGAATGAACACATCGGGCCTTTGATAAATGTGCTTATGATTTATTTCAACTAGTCCTAGTTTAGAGGTACACCGCACCCCACTCTCCGGATTGAACCATCTGCACTGAAACAGCACGATCGAAAGTTGGTTCTTACCGCCTTCGTAACATTTTTCGAGGATCTCCTCGATGACACTATAGTACTCAACGTCTAGACCACCTAAGGGGTTTGTGACATAACTGACGATGCCGCTATTCACCGTGGTTGCATTTGGACGGGCTGACTCCGTCGCTTCGGACCAATATCGATACCTATGGCAATCATAACATCTATGAACCTTGATTGTACGATTGCATCCACGTGACATTTGACGGAGATCATTGTGCACGCTAGAATATCTTTGACACTGCAGGACATGCACAAAAAGATTCAATATAAAATGTACTGTTGGGTAAGGTAATTGTATGGTGTGTTATTAGATACACAACTTAGGTGGTAAAAGAACCATGTATGAAAGTTAGGATGGTCTTGTCCACATCCTCGTCGTTTGAGATTGTCAATTTGTTTCGACGAGGGTTCACCTAGTTTTTTCCACTCTTCTTGAATAAATTAACTACAAGAGTACGTGTTTCATTAGTTCATTTGAAATATAATTATAAGTTTATGACTTAAGTGAGAAATGTCTTCACTTACTCGATGTACACGGTCATTTCATCCATGCTGTCGTACACATACAGTTGGATCATAAGTTTTCATCTTCACCCAATTGACGTGTTGAGTTTTTGCCAATGCTACGTCCAGCTTGGTCGTTGAACACTTCAAGGTCGGAAGTACTCATACGACGTGCCTTCTTATACCTCGGTTGCGGCACATGGACCTTGTTCTTTGTCGTAAAGTACTTATCCGTGAAGTATGTGATCTCCTGGGTTAGCCAAGCTTCGGTAATACTTCCTTCGACTCGTGATTTGTTCTTCACTTTCAAACGGAGATTTTTCATCATTCGTTCAACAGGATACATCCACCTGTACTATGCAGGGCCCCCTAGTTTTGCTTCGTATGGCAAATGCACCAATAGATGTTGCATGCAATTGAAAAAACCAGGGACATATATCTTCTCCAGCTTTTCGACAATAACAACGATCTCCTTCTCCAATTCCTCCATCCTCGAGACGGATATCTCTTTAGCGCACAACTCTCTATAGAAGAAATTGAGCTCCGACAAAGTTCTCCAAATAGAGTCGTCAACATATCCACGCCATACGGCGGGGAATAAATGCTCCATGAAGACTTTATAGTCATGGACCTTCATTTTATTTAACTTGCATTGGTCCATACTAACCGGCATGACGAAGGCTCGTAGCATAACCATCTGAAAATTTCACCCTCTCATTCATCCAGACTAGGATCTCCCTTACTTCGGTACGTGTCAGGCAGTATTTTGCCCTACGTTTCATCCCATTTTCCAGGAGGTTCATCTCTGGTCGATCGCATATCAGAGCGCAATCCAACCAAGCTTTTGTGTTATCTTTAGTCCTATGTTGGATGTCCCAGTTCGTGTTGACTAAGGCCTCACACATATTCTTCTTCTGGTGCATCAGGTCGAGGTTGTGAGGCTGCTTGAGGTCTGTTGCGTAGGGAAGGTTATAGATGCTGCACTTATGAGTCCAATGGTGCACCTTCCCATAGTTTTCGTCATTGTAACCTTTTTTTACCAAACGTTCATGCCATTTGATGATATCCTCCACTTCTAAATGTTTTGGTGGTTGTTTGGTTTTAGTAGTCTTTCCTTTACGAAACGCTTTTTTCCCTCCTAAATGGGTGATTGGGCGGAAGAAATTGACGGTGACAGTCAAACCAAGAAAACTTGCCCCTCTTTTTTAATTTGAATGAATTAGTGTCAACATAGCATTTAGGGCACGACAAAGGTCCATGTGTGCTCCAGCCGGAAAGTCATGAATTGACCAAAGGTAGGCGGCTCCCATCCTAAAGTTCTGGCCCTTGTAGCTATCATGTGTCAAGATACCATTGGTCCACAGGTCATTCAGCTCTTCTACAAGTGGTCGCATGAATAAGTCTAAATTTTTTCCAGGAGACTTAGGCCTAGCTATGATAACAGATAGAAATATGTACTCTTATTTTAGACAAAGTACTGGTGGAAGGTTGTACGGGATAGCAAATACTGGCCAGCATGAGTACAGGTGTGAGGTCATATTGAATGGTGTAAACCCATCGGTGGATAGACCAATGCGCACATTCTGGATTAATTTGCAAATTGTGTCTTCACGGTCAAAATGCTTCCACGCTTCTCCATCTGACGGATGAATCATCACACCCTCCTTTCTATGTTTTCCCTCTTTGTGCCATCTCATTTGCCTAGCCGTGGACTTGGACATGTACAAACGTTGCAGCCGCTAAGAGATGGGAAAGAAATGGAAGGTTTTCTGAGCAACCGTCGACTATCTCTCTACACCATCTCGTCCTTTAACTAGCATGTACCGACTCTCCCCACAATGCTTGCAGTGAGTCAGCTCAGAATCGGTCTTCTGGTAAAGCATACAAAACTTTGGACAGTAGTCTATCCTCTCACATGGCATGCCTAACATGCTTAGAAGCTTCTTCGACTCGTATAGATTTGGAGTCATCTTGTGTCCAGCCGGAAGAAAGCTGTCCAACAGTTTGCACATGTCGTTAAAGCAATTGGCTGAGAAGTTGTATTTCGTCTTAACTGCCATTAGACGCAACACCGCCGAGAGCACGGTCACGTCGGTTCGCTCATGGAGCGGCTCTTTGGCAGACTTAAGGAGTTCCTCGAATTTCTGTGCAAGTGGTTCGGACTCTTCTTCGGGGGAGAGATCGAAAGCCCGTTCCACATCATCCCTTAGCTCGTCGAACCTGTCGACCTCAACCTCATCGTAGCCATCCCCAAAATCCACAGGGCTAGGCTCCGTTGCCGAACGCTTCCTCTCTCCATGATATACCCAAATAAAATAGTTTGCCTTGAAGCCATGCCTACAGATGTGCTCGCTGATTTCCCTCTTCGACCTCTTCAGCGTGTTCGAACACACCGCACAAGGATAAGGCACCTTTGCTACGCTAGGGTTGGGAAATCTTCGAAAAGCTTCTTCGACGAATGCTTCCGCATTGTCAAACCACTCGTCTGTGTGCTGCCCAGACCTCTTCCATTCATCGTACATCCACCGCCGATCTTCCATCGCACAATTACTATATGTACAATCGAACATGTTTTTAAATTCTAGGTCATATATTGACGTTACTATCTATAGGTCCATTTCTAGCTAAATAGGAAGGCTTACCCACCCACCGATGTTGGTATGAGTACGGGCTCGTGTACAGGAGGTGTGCGGATCGAATTCCGCAAAGCATAACCCGCAGTCCCTCGATTACAACGACAGTGCAGCGTACCCTTATGTTATGCACTAGGAGGACGACAGACTTATGCCGCCGGAATTCCGACCCGTGCACCTCCCATGGCCACGAGCCCGTACTCATACCAACATCCGTGAGCTGTCCAAAACATGGACAACTCGGGAGCACGACGTATTTCGTAAATGGAACACAATGAATCACCGTCCGTGTTCCTTACAAAAATGTGTTGCACCCTGAACGGGTTTTACTATGGCTTCGTACATGATAGAACGTCAAAATTAATTTTTAACTAATTTCATAAGCCTAACTATCATACATGCCCTATTTAACAATAACTCACTAAAAAAATAATTAACAATGTTTAAATAACACAAAATAGTCCACAATGTTCAATTAACACTAACTAATTAACATTAATAAATTAGAAATGACTAATTAACAATAGCACACTAACAATCTATAATTAGCAATGAATCACCAAGTAGCCATACTAATTTACATTACTAATTAACAATCCTAATTAACAACAGTAATTAACATGCACTAATGTTGTCGGTACACAAAATGCCGACGACATAGCTAATACACAAAAAAAAAGTACATGGCGCGGGAGTACCTCGGATGCCGATGGGTGGAGGAGGAGGAAGGAGAAGGAGGGCTCAACAAGGAGGAAAGTTTGGGGCTCGGGGTGGAAGGAGAAGAGAGGGAGGAGGGGCGGGAGGAGGAGGCGGGGAGGAGGCGGGGTTAGGCGGCGCGGGGGAGGCGGAAGCAAAGGCGCTTGAGGAGGAGGCGGCGGGCGGGCATGCGGCGGCACGGCAGGCGGGCGGTGGGGAGAGAGGCAGCCTGGCACCGCGCGACACGGTGAGGAGGCGGCGCGGGAGAGTTGGCGGCGGAGCATGCGACGGCGGCGCGCAGGGACGAAGAACAATGGCGGTTTCGCTCGTGCGCTAAGTGTGGTAGCCACTTAGCGCACGAGCTCTTTTATTTTGTAAGTGCACACTCAATGTCGGCGGCTACAAAAGCCGCCGACATAGAGCAGTCGGCCGGCTTGTGAGGCAGGTTAGTGTCGGCAGCCTATATTAATGCCAACGACATAGATGGCCCTATGTCGGCGGCTCCAGTTCAGCCCGCCGACACTACCCAGCCCCCAAGCCCACCCTCTCGCCTTAGCTCCCACGGGCCCACGAGGACTTCGTTGGGTCCCCGGAAACTTCCTAGGACCATGCCATGGCCATTAGGCCACATTGGATCGGGGAGCGATGTCTTGGCTAGAACCCTAAGGCAACTTCCCTCACAACCCTAACGTCGTATCGGGTTTCGGGCTAGTTCGAGGGTACCATTCAAGAGGAAGTTGCCTTAGGGTTCCAGCTGAGACGTCGCTCCCCAGTCCAGTGTGGCCTAATGGCCATGGCATGGTCCAGGAACTCCTCGGCGGCCTAGCGAAGGCCTCGTGGGCCCGGGGGAGCTAAGGCGAGAGGGTGGGATGGGGGGCAGGGAAGTGTTGGCGGTTTTGATCAAGGCCGACGACAAATATGGCCCTATATCGGCGGCTCCACGTGAGGCCGCCTACATGGGTACATCTTTGTCGGCGGTATTCCTTATGGCCGCCGACACTACCTAGCCCCCAAGCCTAATGGCCATAGCATGGTCCTAGGAACTCCTCGGGGACCTAGCGAAGGCCTCGTGGGCCCGGGGGAGCTAAGGCGAGAGGGCGGGATTGGGGCAGGGAAGTATCGGCGGTATAAAGAAATGCCGCCGACACAGATTGGCCTATGTCGGCCGTACCAACTAATGCCGTCGATATTTATGCCTTCGGAAAACATACAAAATCCTGTACAATCTATACATGTAGAATAAATTCTTGTTCTCATTTGGTCATCATTGTGCAATACATGAAATTGTGCAAAGAGGTCATTGGTTCGAGCCCCGCCGCACCCCCTGATTTTTTATTTAATCTATGTGGGCGGCATAAGGTTATGCCGCCGACACAGATGCCTCCCTAGGCTACGGTTTGGGCCCGCTTGTTACCGACCTGGCCTGACTTACACGTGGGTCCACATAAACGTCCACCCGTTATCCGTCCGTCACTGGAGGGAACAATGTCGGCGGCTATGGTTATGCTGCCGATACTGCTTAATTGGCAGGAGCAAAATTTTGAAATTCAATCGGCGGGCGGGAGGTGGCTGATAAGTGTCGGCGGCTTAAGTCTGGCCGTCGAAACTGATTCCGTCTGTGTCGGCAGTATTGTTTGGGCCCCCAACATTGATCTGTCGGCGGCATTTGGCCGTCGACACTGATTTTTCTGGCCACCCACACTTAGAGCGTTTCCTGTAGTGAATATCTTTATTTGAACAAATGGTTGGTCAAGGATCACTATAAAATTGTGTATTAATGTTGTTTAAATTGTGAATTATGTAGTCTAATGTTGTGAATGTTATTTAACCACTCAAAATAGGTTATGGTTAACACTTGCAGGGAGCCGCCAATTTCCGTCTCCGGGATCCCAAAATACCACTACAAGTACGACAGCCAATTATTTACTCCTCTTTAATCTTCGTGCTCATGCTCAGATGCTCTGATGATGTTGTCATCGCCGAGTGATTCATTGGCCATAAACTAATATAATTTGCATATAATCATGTGTGATGAATAGTTATCTGATTGTTCCTTGCCGTTGTTTGTTGTTGTTCTTCAGCTGCAGAAGGCTATCAACAACTTTACCACAATTCTTGGACAAGGATCGTTCGGTCCTACGTATAAGGCTGTGATGGCAACTGGTGAAGTGGTAGCAGTAAAGGTGCTCGCGAGTGATTCAAGGCAAGGGGAAGAGAATTCCAGACAGGTAAGGTGATTTTCCTCCCTTTTTATTTCTACAGTTTCTTTTTTCTTCCTAATTTTTGTTCAAACATGTTTTCGATTTCGATTGAAGTGATGGACTAACTATGAAGGAGAGGGTTGCACAATTTCAGTAAATTGCTCCCTTGGGCCTTGGACAATTATAGGATCAACTAATGTATAACTAAGTTTATCTTATGTCAAAAAGTAATTATGCTTTTGTGTGATGAAAACATGATGTGCGTGAAGCAAGTGCAACTTGCAATACCTTCAATCCATGTAAAATAGTTGACACTATAGCATTTGACTTTGATAAAGTGAGTCACAATCATGACCGTGTCTTCGTTTGCAGGTAGCATTGCTTAGTAGGCTGCATCATATAAATCTTGTTATTTTGGTTGGTTACCGCGTGGAAAAAGGACAATGCATTTTGATTTATGAGTTCATGAGTAACGGAAGTTTGGCAAGCCTTTTGCATGGTAAGGGAGTTCGAATAAATCTCTAGCTATGGCATCTTTGTGTCTATCTATTTTTTAGATTTATTTGAATGTATCTTCTTGATTTATATCCTCAATTAGATGGAGCTAACTTGTGTTTCTGAAAAATGCTATCAGCTTTGTGCCAATTGTTGTTTTCAATTATCTATGAACATGAAAAAAAATAATTATCTACAAATCTTCAATTGTAAATTTGAATGAAAAAAGACCATTGCAGCATGTTTAGATGGACATAAGTCAAGTTGTTAGGATGGACATAAGTCAAGTTGTTAGATGCCTTCAAGGTGACAGGACTCCTTTTTGCACATGAATAAAAGAAATGGTCATGTTGATCATATTTATATCTGTTGGTAATGAATAAATTAGTGATGGGCAAATTGGTAATAATATTTTATCCATATGTTACATTCAAGTTTACAGACTTTCATGTAAATAAGTTAAAAGGCTATGGTAGCATGTTTAAATGGCCATAAGTCAATATTTTAAAACCTAGATGGCCATATGCCATATGCATCTTTGTTTGCAGTATGATTATTGTACATATTTATTTTAAACGGTATGTGATTCTACTGATTACATTACTATGCTCAAGGGTTACCGAGCTCCCATGACCATCTGTCAGTCTAGACCATGATATTTTTTTGGTGTGTTGTGTTCAGATGCTTACTTGTGGAACTAGATAATCTACAGAAATTGTACTTGTATAGCTAGAAAGTTCTACTAATAATACATTGCCAAAAAGAGACGCTGCAACAATATTAATATATGCTAGCAGCTGCAACAATATTAATATATGCTAGCATGTGCCCCTGCCTATAAGCTGGTTCTAAAGAAATCATTGCTTCCAGTTGGGTAGGAAAAAAATGGAGGATCCAGATTGATTATCAATGCCTCCACTTTGTTCTTTTCTTATACACAATAATGGTATAAATCAACCACCACTTTGAGAAAAGCTGTATGGTGAAGTTGCAGGTGGAGGTAGACGGGTCGATCTACGTGAGCATGACAAGGCCCTCGAAGCCGCATGTCTTTTCCTTCTGTTCTGTGCCTGGAAGTAGACATTGAAAGTGTAGGAGGCAATGATGTTGGAGTCCATGCCGGAGCACGTCGGGGGCGTGGTTCAGTCGATGAAGGTGCATGTCAAGTTTCATGTACATAGGACTATTTTCTCTTGTTTTGATCTCTAAATTTTCCAGTAGGCTCTCTACTTCTTTAGTCTACATAAATCACTTGCATATAATAATGCCACAAAGAATGATGATGCCATCTCAAAATTGCAAAGGGAGAAAAGTATGCGTACTATATGCTGTGTTCGCTCACACGTTGCTTCACGTTTCTTCCCAGGTTAATTAAGACCAAATGTTCAATTTCTAAGAGTTTGATCCTGCTAATTATGTTATGATCATGCGCCATTTATTGCTTAGGATTTGGAGTACTTAGGATGTGGTATGTCTGCGTTTTGCAGCATATGTATAGAAGTGCTAAACAAATGGATATCACGGGTCGATGGAGATCAGTAAAGTTAATTAGTTAAATCAATACTTTGCTCAAACAAATATTTTGAGTAATATGTGGAACTGAAATATGTGGCCAAAACTTAATTTTTATGAAAAAAGTTTCATGTCTATCTGATCTTATATAATATCAACATGGTGTTACCTGTTAACAGCGGTGGCGAGCATTGAAGATAACAATGAAGACGATCTCTGTGTTTTGATATTTGAGCCACTTGTCGAATCTGAATATTCTATCAGTCCTTATGTGTCATTCATTAAGATTGTGGAAGCAATTTATCCTACTCTTTCTTCACTATATGGGATTAAATGTGACTTCTGATCATTCTTTGTATTTTCAGGAAATTGAATTCATCAAGCATGGCAGTTTTAGTCTGAAAGAACTTAATGCTTTGATCAGCGCTTTAAAGTTAGCTGGGCAAAAAGATGTTAAGGAATCATCAGGGAAAGGCATTAAGTCATATGCATCAAGAAAAGGAAATGGTCAGAGATCTAAGCATGTACCCTCTATGGAAAAAACTGTGTCTGATTTAGAAGCCATGGGAGTTAGGGTTTATGGGTTTGATGAAACATCCAGTGTTCCAATGGATGGTACTGTAATGTGGGAGAACATTGTTGGATATAAACCTCAAAAAAGATATAATGTTATTGTTTGGCTATTATTTTAAAATTTCACAAAAGCAGATAATATGTAGAAAAAAGTAAAATATTATTGTTTAAATATGCATATTTGCTTGTCTAAGCAGAGAAACAAATATTCTTTATGTAGGGCACCTTTTTTTGGTTCCCTTCCTATTTAGGTGACTTACTTACTTCATATAGTTGACACACAGTGGTTGTATTCTTGTTGGAGGTTACTATCAGTTTTATGCTTATGTGTGTTCCATTCTAAAAATATGGCTCTTGATCTTTGTGTATGTTTTTTGTTCCTTTCATAGCGAACTAGAGGATACTATACTCTTGGCCTTACAAAGTGTATGATGGCATTACTCGTGGTACATGTTGCAAACTTGAGACAAATCGCCCTTGAGCTATTTTGTTCGAAGGTCCACCCGGTCACCCAGTGAGTGACTAGAATGGCATTTTACCTCGGGTGGAAATTCCCATGCCAAAAAGTCATGTCATTGCATTTTGCGCTTGTGTCTTCTTGATGCTAACAGCTATAGTAACTGTATTATATAGCTTGGTTATGTTGTGCGAGAACTAAAACTATAGATTATGTTTGAGGGACCATTCAATATTAGTAAGAGCTTTCAACCTGATACTGGAATACAAATATTGTTCTCTTTTATGTACCACGGACCTACAATTTGGTTGTTTCTGTTTTCATATGTACTACAAACAAATATTCCCCATGCTTGTGATTTTTGTATCAGCAACAACAATGTTTATGTATGAGATTCAATGTAAAATCATAATTTTATGCTTTGACTATAATTTTGTACCTGCTATTAATTTGCTTGTGGCAATGTTCTGGGTGATGATGATGGTATAAAGAAAAGTAAGCTATTCATCATCTTTTTTTTTTGTTGCTGCTGCTCGGTATAATGCACATTTAGCATAAATTTATTAAGATGAATTCATAAATTTATGCTAACTAATAATTCCTATCCTACGATATATTATCTCGATGTGCTTTGAACATGCTCGCTTTGATTTAAAATCATCCTTTCTAATTTCGTATGTTGTTTCGATTTATATTTTTTATTCTTCCCCTATATTTCCGTTGTCAGGGGTTAGGCTATAGAGGATCAAGCACTGCAACTCCAAGACGACACCACTGGTGTGGTCGGTGGTGGTCCTCTTGTTGGAAGCTCCGGTCTAGCAGCAACCTCCAACTGATTTGCCTCTCCCCGTGCTTCGGCCTCGTTTGGCAACAATGCACCTAAACTAATTAGGTTGCAAAGAACCAAAACCAACTAGGCGTGTATGTAACAAAGTATTGATATTTCGTTGTTTAAAAATGATGCCAAATTTTCAGTGGGTTATAAAAGTGTAGTCAATGTCTCATGTCATATCATTCCTTGTACAATCCGTTCTCTGTTGATACATATTGTCTACGTCTCTTCAAAACGGTGTTCTATCAAAAGGGTCCAAGTAATATGGGAAATCGTGGTATAATTACGAATGCTTTTTTATTACTTTTGATCTTCCGTTCATGATAAAAATGAAAAAATTGCATTATATTTACAACATCAACCTTACCTTGTAAATTACCCTTTACAATTTTATATATTACTCTGATTTATTTTTTCTTTATAGTCCAACTAGTTATAAATAAATAAAAATTTAAATAAGATGAGTAATTAAAATCAATTATATATTTTTTAAACCGAATCCGGTTTCTGAAAGTATATATACAGCCCAACGGGGCAGACGAGGGGTTACAATGATCTTTCTCCAATCTTTTCGCTTGTTGTATAAATACTTTCAAAAATTTAAATAAGAAGAAAAGATCATTGCAAAACGGAGATTGGAGAGTACAAAATCAAAGCAAATCCCGGGAAAGAGAAAAGATCAAACCCGAAAAAAATAGCGGCGCAGCAACCCCTCGTCTGCCCCGATGGCCGACGCCTCCTCAGGCGGCGGCGGCGGCGGCGGCGGGCCCCGCCCGTCACCCTCCCCGTCTGCCGCCAACCCTCCAGCGTCGGCGTCCCTCGACGGTGGCTTCCTCCTCCGTCTCCTTCAAAACCCCCCGGCCCACCCACACCCCGAGGTCCCCGGCGGGCCGCACCCCTTCTTCCTCGACCCCGCCGTCGCTGCCATGGGGCCCCAATTCCCCTCCCCCTCCAGCGGCACCCAGCAGCAGCTTCATGGCGGGGGCTTCGCGTGGCCCTCCTCTGCCCAGCAGCCGCAGGTCCGGTTACCCGATCCCCGCTTCCCGCACCCAGTGGATCCCTACGTGGCGCATGGAAGAGACGGCTTCGGAGCAGTGGATGGGGTTGCGGGGAACAGGAAGGAGAAGCCCAGACCAGGGGCGCCGCCTCCGGGGTTCAGCAAGTCGTTGCATCAGCCCGCTGGTGGTGAGGCGCCGAATGCATTTGGTGGACTGCCGAACAGGGAGCAGAGAAGGGAGCCAAACCATCACCGTCCAGGGGTTCTTGGTAGAGTGCAGCATAAAGAGCAGCAGATGATGCAACCTTTGACAGGAGGCCGCGAAGCTTTCGGCAGATTACTTCATGGGGAGCACCATATAGCACCAATTACAGGTGGCCATGATAAAGCTACCGGAATGATGTACAGGGAGCAGCAGCGGCGGCAGCATGATTTTTTCTCGAGGACGCCGCCTGATGTGAGCACCCAGGGACCATTTGGCTGGTTGCCTTGTGGAGACCAGCATAATTCTCCAATCACAGGTGGCAGGATGCTCCATGGCGAGCAGCATGTACCTCCAGTGACAGGCGGCAAGATACCACACAGAGGGCAGCGGCAGCAAGAGACGCGCTTTACAAATACCCCACAAAGTGACCAGAGGTGGCCAGGGCATAGAGAAGAGAAGGGTCCTTCCTCGCAGAAGTTGCCCAATGGGAATGAGCATGGCAGATTTGGTAAGATGCCAGCGACAGAACAGTACCAGTTGCCAGTACTTTCTAGCAGTTTGGTTGACATGGCTGTTAGGGGGGATAGAGGTAAGAAGATTGCAGAATTGAATGGTTTGGAGGATGATGGAGTTGTGGAAGTTGATTTTGAGCCTGCAAGGGACAGAGGGGTTGTAGTGGAGGCAAGGAATTTGGAAGTATCGTATCAGAAGTGCAAGGTTAGATTTGCTGGGAAAATTGAGGGAGGGAATGATTATGGCAAAGGGGAGGATGCTATAATTGAGCAGTTGGAGACTCTGGCAATTGAGGGCAATGGTGAGGCCAAGGGCATTATTCTGCAAAAAGGTGGATCAAGGAGTAAGGTAAATTGGATATTATTAATTCTTATTAAGTGCAACTAGTATATTTTGTTCTTGCATTTAATCCCTAATTCATTTTATTTGCCCCATAGCTAGTTGTTAATTACACCCCTAACTTCACCAGAGTAATTCGTCCTAGTGAACTGTAATCTGCTTTTTTCTTGCATTTAAAGTCTTATACAACTAACATCAATCCTCCTCCTTAATTTGCTATGAGTTGTAGTTCTCATACTAAAAAAATCCGTTTGATCTCATAGACTCCCATCGAACAAGATCACCAAGTCAATGCTAATTTGACATGTACTTTGGTTCTCACACTGATACTATCATACTACAATAATGCATTCAGTCTAATATCTGAGCAAATATTATCAAGTTTAATTATTTGGCTTGTGTTTGTGGTTCACATACACTAGAATCTAGTAAGTCATTTAATCTCATTTTGTAAACAATAATATACAATAAAAAAATGCTGTGTTAAGGCACAACATTGCCATTGTCTAATAAAATGATCTAAACACAGAATGGTGGGTTCACCAATTGAGTACCAGCCATTGCTTTGTAGAACATTAATATGCATTGAAATTCTATGGGTGCATGCTGTTTTTTTTTTTTTTTGCACAAACATACAAGAAGTTACAGAAGATGGAGAGGCAGAAGTAATGGATTTGGAATGTGCTAATATATAATGTAATGGTCTAATTGACATATTACCATGTGAGTCAGTTGCAACGAAATGTGAGACTTTAGTTACTAAGCAATACTAACACAGTCGTTTTGCACCTTCACTAAATTCCATCTTTCTCAAGTGGATGTAAACTAACTACAAAGCTACTATTGACCTATTCAGATTTTTTGGGAATTATGGGATAGAATTATGGGATATTCCCAGTTCCATATATATTATTAAATTGAACCTAATTTAAAGTAAATTTCCGCACTTTGGCAATGTTATTACATGGCTTCAGCATCATGCCTTACACTCCTCAAACCCTAGCGGCCTGTGCAGTTTTTTACTGGAGCCATTTGAGGCGTTGAGCACTTTTCTGCTGGGCCGAGCTGCATTAGTGTTGATGATTAATCACCTGAGCTGATTAATGGTGCGGTGTGTTTCAAACCACAACACATCCCTGGTGACTGGTTATTAAGCAATTTCGCTGATTTTTGTAACACTGATTAGATCCTCGCAGGCTAATATCTCTCCACTTCTCATCATCTACACTCATTTACTCTACTATCTCTATATCACTATAATACTCAGACTTCTCCTGAAATTATCATTTATCGTTACCCAGCGCCATATACAGTTTTTTTCAGCACCACATGTTCATGGTGTCACACTCGGGTTGCTATCTAAGGACAAAAACTGGTATTGATCCTCCAGACTCTTGTACAAATCTTATGAAATCCAAGCCATTGTTTTTCAAAAATTAAGGCCATTTCTAGTTTTCTCAACTTCCACGTAGGCCAAAGAGTAGTTTCAATCATTCATTACTTCATTCATAGAATTACTAATCCATCACCTTGCTATTGTTTCATAGTTATTTACTTACTACCAATATGCTGGTTTAACACGCTACATATATCAGCACACACTTTGTTTTAGCTGTGGGAGTCATAAAACAAACAAACAGCAAATTCACATTCATCCATAGCAATTAAGGCAAGTTTTCTATGTGTAATATTTTTCCAAGGCTATTTCTAATCAACTTATTATGAAAGAGAAGCAAAAGAAATACATGAATTCTTGGAGGAAGCTGTCAGCTCAGTTTCCAACAGCAAGTAAATAAACAAAATATTGCCTCTAAAATTTATAACCACATAAAGGCTACACATAAGCATCTTCATCAGTGATATAAAGGGGATCAACATGATTTCAAACCACATATCTCAACACAACTTTTAAAAAGGACGTTCAACTGTTCAAGTTTAACCAATCGTTTTCTATCCACCAAAATATGTTAGCGTGAATACTGAATAATCAAGTTCGAATTACTAAACCACTGATCCTCCCAAAATCTACCGTTAGCTCCATTGCGAACCTTCAAATGATAAAAGGAAGGATCAAATTTTGCTGCCTTGCCTATCCAAATGAACTTCTCTGATCACAACATAATACTCGCAAGTGACAATCTATATTGGACTAACCTATCTGTTCGTATCATACAGGAAGCCTCATGTAAATTTGAGGGGTTTTGTTTCTTATATCTATAGTTGCACACCTCAGGTTCTAAAACTGTTTTATCATTACTTCACTAGCTTGTATCCTCTTGAAAGATCTAGGTTCCTTTGTACAGTAGAACAGTTGCTTGTGTAAGAGAGCTTGTAGCAATGGGAAAACTAAAATGCACTCCATTGCATATTTTAATTTGTTGTGGTAAACCGACTTTGAGGTTGCAAGGCAGGAAAGTAAGTAATACATTCATTTCCGTGGGCTGAGAAGGCTCATTCAGATTTGTTCTGAAGCGTAATCGGACTTGTAACATATGTGTATTCACGTACGCCAGTTTGTATCAATCAAATTGAGTTCCAATCTTAGCTTTGATGAATCTTATACTCTTGCTAAAACCCTGATAAGTTCGAGCTTGAAACTAACTAGGTTTGCTTGTGTTTGGCTCATTTACACCACTCAGGTAAAATTGATCTGCATATATATTTTAGTACAACCAGATCAAATTAACACCATTGAGGCTGAGTACTTGTCTAGAAGAGTAGTTGTCAGCAGTTTTAGCATGTATAGTTCTAGTGTGAGCTACATTGTTGCTAGTTGCCATTAATACTAGATGTAACTGGTCTTGCAATTTGGAGACACAACACTTCTGCTTATGTTATATTTAGTCTCTTAAATTAAGGTCTTTTATCTTGCAGGACTTCAGATCAGACTTTTCTAGAGGGCATCATGTTTCAAGCCAACTAGTAAGATCTGAGAGGAGAAACAGGCCATGTCGGTATGACATAGACCAATTTACACCTAGTTTTCTGTCAATTTTCAAATTATTGATGCCCTCAGAAGAGGAAATTGCAAAGCAGAAGCAGTTGTTAACAACTTTGAGCAGACTGATAAGCAAGGAATGGCCAAATTCAGAACTTTACCTCTATGGATCATGTGCTAATTCCTTTGGTTTCTCAAATAGTGATATTGATCTCTGTCTATCTATTGACAACAAAGAAATGAGCAAAGTTGATATCATATTGAAATTGGCGGACATTCTCCAAGCTGGTAATCTCCAGGATATCCAGGTGAGCAGTTTTTTTAAAAAAAAACTTTTTTTTTTTAGTATCTATCCATGCGGTATGAGATATCGGGGATACTTTGAGATGGACGATATAAAAAATTAGATATCTCCTAATCGATGATGCTAATCTCCAGGATATCCAGGTGAGCTAGTTTTTTTTTTTAAAAAAAAATATATATATTAGGACTCAAACCTAGAGTATCCTTTTGTGTTATGGACAGAGGGTATTTTGTGATGAATGATTAAATGAGGTGCCTCCTATACAATGTGCTTATGCTTTTTTATAACAAGATTTTAACCTTTATGATTTATTAAGTATTGTGTCACAATGGTTTCTTTGTTAGCGATTACTTATAACTTATGAACCATGAAACATAAATTTTATCATTTTAATTTTAAGAACTAACACAATAAATCTAGACAATTTGAGCATGTGTTAAATCCCTCACTCAAATCAATGAAAACTTGCAGGCATTAACTCGAGCAAGGGTCCCAATAGTGAAGCTTATGGATCCAGATACAGGGCTTTCCTGCGATATATGTGTCAATAATCTTTTAGCAGTTGTTAATACAAAACTTCTGAAAGATTATGCACAAATAGATGAAAGGTTACGACAATTAGCATTCATTGTGAAGCATTGGGCCAAATCACGGCGTGTAAATGAAACTTACCAAGGAACACTTTCTAGTTATGCGTAAGCTGTCTATTTCAAATGATTTTTTAAAATTCTCGTGCTTATATCTTTACATGACGATGACCTGAATATCATTCTTTCTTTATGTTCAGCTATGTAATAATGTGCATCCACCTTTTACAGCTGCGAAGAATACTCCCATGTCTACAGGTATCTGGATGGTACTGCAATTTCTATACACTCACATTCAGCTATATAATAATACCTGTCTACCTGTTACAGCTGCATTTTTTGGGTCCCATTCTGTTTATTATTTTTACATAACTAAATTTTTGGAATATTTTATATTGGACATGTGATAGTATCTTAGACAAAGATAATGTCTAATGTTAGTCCATGTTTTGCAATGATGCTACCTAGGCCTACTAATGCTCTCTTTAAATCTTTACCATATTGGTGCTCAAGTGCGATAGGTGTTTTATAATGTCATGCCATGCTGATGGTGCTCTACTCTTCTTGGCGTAAATGCTCATAAATGGTTTATTTGAAAGGATAACTTGGTTAACTCCAGTAATTTGAGTTATTTGATTATTATTATTATTATTATTATTATTATTATTATTATTTGTTTCCTGGAGGTTCATATTCATATCGATGTTGAACTGTTCATATTGTTGCTTTTATCCAATTTATTTACAAAGGCAAACTAAGCTATAGTGCTGTACTAGAATGATCGCATTCACGCACTTTAGTTTTGTAAAAAATATAACCTTTTTCTGTCACAGAAGCTATCTACTACATTACATTTTTTGGCTTGCCAACAGTATCTCTCCTTGCTCACTACGATCAATATAGCATAATTATACTTCCTTCTGTCACGGCTGGGCAATAGAAATTGCCAACTGCTAGAGCAATCGGAAATCAGGAGGCCCTTGGCTCTCCAGATCCCCGAGTTGCTGCACGGCAGAGGCAAAAGAAGAGATATACTCTGGTAATTCGATAGATCTATTCCTCAAATCATAGCCTATTTATAGCCGGGCTAAAGGCTTTACAAAGAAGTACTAATTTAGGAAAGCCACATATGGAAATTAACTAGAATATAGAATAGAAGGGACTCGGTGGCAATTAGCCGCATCCGTGCTAATCGGGGATAGTTCGCGCGGATGTGGGCTTAGCCCGCGATCCATACACTAGCCCATAGCGGCCTTTAGGAGGAGCCGCCGTGACACTTCCCTCTTGACGAACAGCTCGTCATGAAGCTGGAAATTTGGAAGCGAAGCTTGAACGATCCACGTCTTCCCAAGTTGCTGCTGATGGAGGAGAATGCAACCATTGAATAAGAATCTGCCATCCCGACTGCATTCGACGAGAACGTAGAACCAATTCCGGCTGAGGCAATATATGGCCATGTAACATGGGTGGTAACGGGGGTGGCGACGTTGGAGGAGCACCCTGAAAAGGTTTGAGTAGCCCCACATGGAACACATTATGGATTCGAGTGCGAGGAGGCAGCTCAAGCTGGTAAGCCACAGTGTCTATTCTTGTAAGTACTTTGTATGGGCCAAAGAACTTGGGGCATAGTTTGGTATGACGTGTGCCTGAAATGGCAGCAGCTTGACGAGGATGGAGACGGAGCCATACCCAATCACCCTGCTGAAATTCCACATGACGATGATGTGCATCATAGTAATGCTTGGCTGTTTGCTGAGCCTGAAGGAGACGTTCTCGTATTTCCTAGAGAAATTCATCCTGCTGGACTAAGGAATCCAGAACTGTTGCATTGCGAATCTCCGACTGATCATATGAACGAAGTGAAGGAGGATCACGCCCATACACCAATCTGAATGGAGTCTCCCGAAGTGAAGTGTGAAATGATGTTTGGGGATGAAAGGCCGTACTCATGCACAAGGAAGTGCCTGTCACACGAAACAATTCGCGCCAAAAGGATGATGTAAAAACTGGATCCCGATCAGACACTATGGAAGATGGAACACCATGTAGGCGAACAATCTCATCAAAGAAAGCACGCGCAACTGACTCGGCCGAATAAGGATGGGATAATGGTATGAAGTGAGCATATTTAGATAATCTGCATACCATGGTTAGAATGATAGATTTACCACCCACTTTAGGTAAGCCCTCAATGAAATCCATGGATATATCCGACCAAATTTGAGTGGGAACGGGAAGAGGTTGCAAAAGACCTGTAGGATGTAGTTGTTCTGTTTTGTTGCGCTGACAGGTGGAACAAGAGGCGACAAACTCCTTAACCATATGTTTATCCTGAGGTATATGAAAATCACGACGAAGGCGAACCAAAGTCTTTTGAATTCCTTCATGACCGATAAGATGTGCTGCTGCTAACACCTCCTGAACAAGGGGAGAGGAGGGAGGGATGTAAGCTTTTTTCTGGAAAGTGAGGATCCCATCAATAATTGTCCACCTTTCATCTAAAGTGCCTTGCTGTAATTGGTCCCTCAACGCTACCAATGCCGGGTCCCTAGTACCTTCTTCCCGCAGACGCTCAAATACATCAAACCGCGGGCTTGAAATTGATGATAACTGTAAACAGTCCGTAGCACATCTTGAAAGTGCATCAGCTGCAGCATTAGTATGACCCGGTTTATATTCCACCACAAAATCAAATCCAAGTAACTTGCCTACCCAGCGATGTTGTGGCACTGTACTAAAGCGTTGATCAAGCAGATATTTGAGAGAATAATGATCAGTGCGGACTGTGAACTGATGTCCCCATAAGTATGGTCGCCAATGTTTGACAGTTTGCACTAAACCAATCAATTCGCGCTCATATGCAGCCAAGGATAAATGTCTCGTGGCCACGGGTTTGCTGAAAAATGCTATTGGTCCATGCCCTTGGTGAAGAACAGCGCCAAATCCCACTCCAGAAGCATCACACTCCACAATAAAAGGTTGCTGGAAATCTGGAAGATGTAGTACTGGACCCGAAGTAAGAGCGATCTGCAGTGCTCTAAAAGCTTGGGTAGCCTCGTGTGACCAAACAAAGCCCTCCTTGCGTAACAGTTGGGTTAAGGGGGCTGCGATGGTGCCATAATTCTGAATAAAACGGCGATAATAGCCCGCCAAACCCAGAAATCCGCGAAGAGCTTGGACTGAGGTTGGTAATGGCCATTCGAGGACGGCTTGGACCTTCTCCGGATCCATGGATACCCCAGCGGCTGAGATGATATGGCCCAAATAATGCACTCTGGTAGCTCCAAAGATACACTTAGATTTCTTCAAAAATAAGCTGTGTTGCCGAAGAAGTTTGAGAATCATACTGACATGTTGGAGATGTTCAGCCCATGAGTTGCTGTAGATCAGTATGTCATCAAAGAAAACCAATACAAATCGGCGAACGAAAGGACGCAACACCTCATTCATTAGTGCTTGGAAGGAGGCTGGGGCATTGGACAGCCCAAAAGGCATGACCAAGAACTCAAACAGCCCTAGATGTGTGCGAAAAGCTGTCTTGTGGATGTCCGCCGGATGCATGCGAACTTGGTGATACCCAGATCGCAAATCCAGTTTAGTAAAAAATTTGGCCCCTTTTAGTTCGTCCAGCAGTTCTTCCACTACTGGGATTGGGAATTTATCCTTAATTGTTCGGCTATTGAGAGCCCGATAATCCACACAGAACCTCCACGTACCATCTTTCTTCATAACTAGCAGTACTGGAGAGGAGAAAGCAGACGTGCTCCGCCGAATGATTCCTTGCCCTAACATGGCTTCGCATTGGCACTCCAACTCGTCCTTTTGTAAACTTGTGTACCTGTACGGACGCACCACCACCGGTTCAGTGTTAGGAAGCAAATGTATGCGATGGTCGTGCTGCCGCTGTGGAGGAAGGCCTTGGGGTTCATTGAATAGATCGCTGAATTCTTCTAACAACTCCGGCAGCAACTCTTTGTCACTGCATGTGGCTGATCTAGCTGCTGTCTCTGCCTTCTTTACCCAGCCCTCTATGGTACAAGTTTTATCTCCTTGTTGAAAAGATATTGTACGTTGTTGGAAATCCCACAATACAGGACCCAAAACAGCGAGCCATCTCGTCCCTAGGACCATCTCATAGCCCCCTAGTGGCATCACATAGAAACCTGCAGCAAAACTATTCCCCGCAATGGTGAATGGGACTGCTTGAAAAACACCAGAGCAAGACGCCCGGTCTCCATTTGCCACGGTCACACTGAGGCCCTTGTTCTTGATTAATCTCGTAGGTATACAACTTGCCAATTTGTCCCCGACAAAATTGTGGGTAGATCCAGAGTCAACCAATGCCCACACTTCTTGCCCTGCTATCATGACCTTAATTTGCGTAGTATCTGTGACTTGTACCCCGGATATAGCCTGTAGCGATATCTGCCCTTCTTCAGCTTCTTCCTCTTCCTCATTGGTCGCAAGAATCGCGAAGAGTTTCTTGCAAGTATGCCCCTTAACTCACTGCTCATCATAGTTAAAGCAAAGGTTTTGCTTCCTTCTTTCTGCCATCTCACTTGGAGTGAGGCGTTTAAATACCTTGGGAACTACTTGGACAGCAGTAGAGGAATCGGCTACTTTTGATTCCACCTGGGCCACGGTGGTTGTTGCTGTAGCAAAGGCTGTCTGTCTTCCCGCAGGTGTGCGTTGGGGTTTTGTTGGCGTGAGGACAGCCAACAGCGCCTTTTGCAGCTTTTCCACGGATCTAGCCACGTTCATGGCTTCATCCAAATCCCTTGGTTCTTTCATCTCAACCTCCGAGCGAAGGGGGTCATTTAACCCAAAGGTGTAAAGATCCACTTCTTGTTTTTCCGATAATTTTTCTGCATAGCTCAAACGACTCAAAAATCGATCTTCGTAATCCTCCAATGAACCCTCCTTTTGAAGCGCTGCTAATTCCCCTAAGGAATTTCCTTGCTGTTCAGGACCAAACCGCCGTGTGACCAAATCCACAAACTCAGTCCAGATCGGTTGCCCATAGCACTCTTCCCAACGGGTGTACCAAGTCTGCGCTCTGCCCGTTAGATGATATGAGGCAGTCCAAACTTTATCCTTCTCCCTTGTCCTTTGGGCCCTGAAGAACTGCTCACACCGACTTAGCCAAGGAAAAGGGTCTTCCTTTCCATCGTATATAGGGAAAGACCACTTCAGTGGCTTTGGCGGCACATCTTGCTCTTCGCTTTCAGCCACCTGTACTCGCCGCGGCTTGGCGGAAACAAGCAATTGCTTCTCCTGATGTCGCTGCTTAGGGTTAACCGGGACCAACACCTCCGCGCTGACCTCCGCGTCGTCCCCTGCCTCGGTGATGGCCTTGCCGCGCCCTGTCTCTAGCCGCATGATGGCCAGATGGTGTGCGCGTTGCTGCTGTGAGAGATCCTCAACCAGCGACTTGATCTTGGTGATCTTCTCCAAGCACGGCTTGATCTCAGTGAGGAAGGACTCGATCTTCAGCAAAGCCGCCGCTGCCTGGGTCTCCTGGCCCTCGTGCGACATGCTGATGCCAAGAATCGGTGGCTCTGATACCAAATTGTCACGGCTGGGCAATAGAAATTGCCGACTGCTGGAGCAATCGGGAATCAGGAGGCCCTTGGCTCTCCAGATCCCCGAGTTGCTGCACGGCAGAGGCAAAAGAAGAGATATACTCTGGTAATTCGATAGATCTATTCCTCAAATCATAGCCTATTTATAGCCAGGCTAAAGGCTTTACAAGGAAATACTAATTTAGGAAAGCCACATATGGAAATTAACTAGAATATAGAATAGAAAGGACTCGGCTGGCTTAATTAGCCGCATCCGTGCCAATCAGGGATAGTTCTGGCACGGATGTGGGCTTAGCCCGCCGTCCATACACCAGCCCATAGCGGCCTTTAGGAGGAGCCGCCGTGACACCTTCACTAGCGATTCAATGTACTATGTTATTATGCCTTAATTCTTTGTTTGTTCTACAGTGTTACCATAATTTTTTTGTTTGTCAACTAACAGTATGAATGCTACCAGGAAATGGAGACCACTTACTATGTCACTGTGGATGACAATGATTATGCTTATTTTGATAAAGTGGACAAGCTAAAGAATTATGGCACTCGCAACAAAGAGACAGTTTCAAGGCTGCTTTGGGCCTTTTTCCATTACTGGGCGTACCAGCATGATTACACAAAAGATGTCATATCAATTCGTACTGGAAGGATCATTAGGTATGGCATCATTTACATGTTAAACAGTCTTTTCATTACCATGAAATGTGTCTAAACTTTTGTTACCTGGTTCTGTTCGCATCTCATGATGCCTAATTGTGTGCAGCAGCATCTATTTTGCAGTCAAGTATATGGTAGTTTCTCTTGTCATACGGAATTAGTGAATTGTATAGATTTGAACGTGCAAGTAAAGTAGCCTTCATTTTTTATCTTTAGTGGGACACCAAGTAGCCTAAGAACTTGTTTTTTCCTAATCCTGTGCCATTTATTTCAGTAAGCATATGAAGGATTGGACAAGACGAATTGGGAATGACAGGCACCTGATTTGCATCGAGGACCCTTTTGAGACCACCCATGACCTTGGTCGTGTTGTTGACAAGTTCAGCATCAAGATACTCAGAGAGGAATTTGAGCGAGCCGCCAATATATTGCAGTTTGATCGAAACCCAAATGTCACGCTCTTTGAACCTTACGTGCCCCCACCTCTGCCGAGTCTGATTCAAGAAGATATTATGAGCACCGCAGAAACTGAGGTATGATATCACAGGGCTTGGTCTTCATGTATCAAGAATTCCTGTATTGAAGGTTTCGTGGTTCGTTTCGTTTGTGCATGGTTGATTAGTTGTACAATAGATATTTAATGTAAATTAACTAGAGGCCTGAGCTGTGACTCTGAGCAATATTATGTTGCTGCTAAGGCTGGGCAAGGAATGGTCGTTCCCTTTATCTTATTTACTTATTTGTTATATCTTTAAAATTGAAAGTCAAACATGCACGGTCCAAAAGATTAGTTCCAAAAAAACAAACCACAACGTATATCCTTCGTAATCAAATTATTGGAACTAAGTTTATGTAAATTGTAAGGAACAGAAATTGGAGTTGAGTTGCCGTTGTGCTTTACTTGTTCTAGTCTCTGGATCAAATAGTTAAAACACAGATATATACCTCTCAAATCAAAACTATCAAACGAATAAACTTTATTGCATCAGATTATTAGGCAACATAGCCTTTACATTAGACTAAGTGCTTGGAAGACAAATAATAAGATTAATTTCGAAGAAGTAAAACACGACGATCCCCACAGTCAAGTTGTAGTTAGCGCTCCTAGACATCAAAATAATCTTCGTCTTGAACTCTAATGTTGAAATCATCCTCTTAGATCTCATTTGGGTAAAGATTCTATTGGCTCTAACTTGCTCATTTGAAAAAACATGCCACATTAAAAGGCGGGGTGAGTACGCAAATACTCAACAAAGATTGACTATATGCAACTTAGTCTTACAAAGCAAGGTTCTTTTGCATAAAGTTAGTTTTGTAATGTTCACCCTATGTTTTTGAAACATGGCAGGAAAAAATATTTGAATCATTTAATTTCAATATTTTGGGTGACCGTCGGTTTTGCCAAGTAGCTAATCATGGTTTCTCACCGTGCGCCTATAACCTCACACTCACGGTACCTCTGTGAGGATAAAACAAAACACATAACTTTTATCATTGTTTTTATTTAAAAACATTTTGAAAACAAAATGTTACAACTACCATAGAGACAATTCCCTGTCGTTCGCCCTTGACCTCGGGCAAGGCTATCATAATAGTTGTACACTCTGCAGAGGTTGCATGCTTTACCCTTGTGATACAATGCCCTCCCGTCAGAGAACATCGTAACGAGACCTTCAACCATCTAAATCTTGGCTGACATCCCAAGGGTTCCCCGCAGCGCAGGATGACCTACCGTTTGGCTGTGTTCCCCTCTTGAGCCTAATGGATGATGTTCGGATCTCCAGCATCTCCTCCGCTCATGGGATGTCGAAATCAAGAGTTCAATGGGTACTCAGTCATGGCTGTTCCATACCAGCTAGGGATGGAACTTTAGCTCGTGGTTCGTTAACAGCTCGGGCTCGGCTCCGAAAAAGCTCGGGCTCGGGCTCGACTCGTTTACAAACGAGCACGAGCCGAGCACGTTTTTTAGCTCGGTCAGAAACGAGCACGAGCCAAGCCAGGTCTGGCTCGCTCGTAGCTTGCTCGTAGCTCGGTCGTCTGATGAGACCGATGCCCCCATCCTCGATCTCTCTCCTCCTCCTCATTTCCCAAAGACGGATGTCCGTCTCCTCCCTCGGCCCTCACCCTCTCTCTCTCTATCTCTCTCTTCTCCAGCAACACCCTCCCCTCAATCCCTCACCCTCTGACTCTCTCTCTCCAACTCTCTCACCCACCATCTCTCCCACGACCTCCTCCTCTCACCCTGTACCTTTCTCTCTCTCCGACTCACTCGCCCCCATGACCCCATCTCTCTTGCGACCTCCTCCCCTCACCCTCTGTCTGTCTATCTCCCTCTCTCCGACTCTCTCACCCCCCACATCTCTCCTACAAGCCCGCAAGCTGGCGGCAGCAGCGCGGAGGTGTGTGGCCGTGACGATGGCGGTGGCGCAGAGGAGTGAGGCAACAGTGGCAGCGGCTTCCAGATCTGGAGGGAGGCATGCGGCGGCGATGACGTGGAGGCGTGTGGCGTTAGCGGCTTCAAGATCGAGAGAGAGGGCGTGCGGCGGTGGCTTCAAGATCTGGATGGAGGCGTGCGGCGGCGATGGCGACGGCGCGGATGCGGCGGCTATTCCCCCATGGCGGTGACAACAACTACTCCCTGATAGACGGCGGTGGCGTCATCTACTCCCCGACGGCGACTGCGGTGGCGTCTCCCTACTGGTAAAAGCTCGGCTCATGAGCTAGCTCAAGCTATTCACGAGCCCGAGCTGAGGCTCTTCTCCAGCTCATGAGCACGAGCCGAGCCTTCTTTAGCTCGTGACATTTCATGAGCCGAGCCAGAGCGAGCTCGCTCGAACTCGGCTCGTTTCCACCCCTAATACCAGCACATAAGGTCGCATTGCAGTACTTACCTCAACTACCTCAAGGAATTGGCCCTTATGAAATCGAGTGGGTCCCGTACTGGCCCAAGGCAGTGATGCTGCAACCAACCACCCCAATCAGGTTTTGCAAAACAATTTTTATCCCGATAGCACCCACTATCATCTAACCCATTTTAAAACTTGACGACAACGATCGTCCTTACTCACATTAAAACAACGTAATGAGGCAACTCATAACAAGTATGATTAAAGGGGTCTAAGCATTCTAAGCATTATGCAAAACCTAGATCACGAGTATGGAAATACAAATAAGTGATAAACAATAACCTATGGCAACAAGGATAATAATAATAATAATAATAATAATAATAATAATAATAATAATAATAATAATAATAATAATAATAATAATAATAATAATGATGATGATGATGATGATGATGATGATGATGATGATGATGGGTGTAGCTACTAATTAGCATTTTTAGTTTTAACATAGCATGCTTTTTGATAATTCTATAAAATACGTTCACAAACATAGGCGTCAAAGGTTCAACACTTGCCTTGATGAGCACAGCGAGTGCACTCTCCGTGAGCGTCGACAAATCTCCCTTCACCCGATTCTATCGCATGGAAATAACAAAAAAAATCAATAAGTGAGAACACAAAATTATGATGAATGCATATGCTCGTGAAAAGTTACATAATAGTAGGTGTCAAATTTATAAACATTTTAAAACTGGTTTCATAATTTTTGAATATATTTTATTAGAACTATAAAAATATATAGATTACTTGGTACACAAAAATGATTGAAAATCAAAGTAATTTATAAAATTATGAAAATTTACGGGAAGGTAGATATGTATCTCATAAGGCTACAGAAATGTATTTGAGGTCAATTTTGGACATGGGATGAATTTTTGGTGACCATTTGAATAGATGGAAGGAACTTGTAACAGCCAATTTTTGGGGGTAATTCAAAATTTGTGAAACTCAAAATGCAATCAAATTCACGCTAACACGTGGACCCCAATTCTCCTCTTCTCTCTCTTCCTCTCCTCTCTTTCTCTCTCTCTACCATATGGCCCGAGTCATACGATCCGCTTCTGCATGCTTGCTGCTTGTCTTGTCTTCTTGCTTGTGGCCGTCGACCATTTCCACTGCCGTTACCGTCATCATCACACCGCCGCGCCGCGCCCCGTCGCGCCGCTCTCCCTCGCGCCGCTATGCATGCCTTCGGGCCAGAGATCACGCCCTGCGCCTATAAAGCCAGGAGCTCCGCCCTGCCCCACCGGCATCGGTTTTCGTTTTCCCCAAATTCACTCCTCGCTGGCGCCGAAGCAATCCCAGTGAATTTGTGAGCCATTCTCCAATTCCTCTTGCCCCGAGCCTTCTTCGCTCGTCCCTAAGCTTTCCCCTCACCCAATTTTAGGGAAGTTGCCCGGAGGAGCCCTGCCGGCAGTGACCTTGCTCCGGCCGCCGTCGGGTGATTCGCCGCCATCCGTCTCCGAGCTCGATCAACCTCGGCGCTACCCTTGGTGAGCAAGCCCTTAACAGTACAGTACTTGCCGCTCATGCGCTAAGCCTGTAGGTCCGTAGTTCGGCACCTCGTATCTGGCGAGCTTTCGGTTTCGCCGCATCTGTCGAGTCGCCGCATCCGGCCTTCTCTGGTCTCGGCAAGGACGTCATTAGGTCCATAGGAGGCTGTAGGTTCAAGGGCACGCACGCACACAATCGGAACAGGGCTAGAGCGCCGCCGCGACGTGAGCCGCTGCCGGCCACGTCGCCCCTTCCAAAGGTAGATAACGAACTATAGCTGTTGATGATGAGCCAAGATTCGTGCAGGCCGTGAGTGTTGAGTCGATGACACAAGGGACCCACCTTCTAGGGTACCCATTCGCACGCGTTGGCTTAAACCGTGGTGTTACGCCACTGCCATGTGGGCCTTGGTCCCACGGGCCAGGATAGTGGGGACGTCTCCTGGCGCGATGTTAACCCTGTACGGTTGTGCCTCGCGAATTTACGCCTTCGACGCTTTCGTCCTCATTGGCTTGGCTGGCTCGTAGCGTCTTGCAGTGCGGGCAGTCGATATTGGCGCGCCGTTCTCGGGTCGGCTCGTCGAGTTTTATTAGATTTTGACCGATTTAGCTAATTTGTTAATTACATAAACAGTTATATAATTAATTAAAATAGCTAGAGGCTCCCAAAAATTCTGGAAAAATTTAGATAAATAATTTAGACCATTACTGATTTTATAAAAAAATATTAAAACAACCACTGTTAAGGGGAAATGACACTGTTTAGTTGGCATAGAGGATTTTCCTACTTAGAAAATGGTTAAACAAATTCTAGGATGATTTTAGTTACATTAAATAATGAATATGACCCTAGAAATTCATTAGAGAATAAAATGGATTGGTCAATGCCATAATAAATTTAGAACAGTTTAAAATTGACATTCCCGCTTAAAAATATTCACAGGAATATTTAATTGCTAGCCACCAACAAATAATGAGCACATTCCCTATTAAATTAAATAAGGAGTTGACTTTAGAAAATATATTAAGGTGAGATATAACTTAGAATTACCTCATTTATTTAGAAGCACCTATTAAATGTCAAACTCCGATAAACTTTACCCCATACGTATGTTGAATTTCGACGAGCTGTCATCGTATGTCCTTTCCCAAAAACCCTAATCACCCTATTATGACCATATCGTACGATATCGTACTTTGGGGTATAGCTAGACTATTATAATAATATTGCTACTTAATAATGTATTAGAGCATGCAAGGCATATCATACGGAAACTAGATTCGTTAATCAATCTTAAGCAATAATGCCGAGGGTAAAGCCTAGGTTGTGCATGCATCATGATTTCTGTTTGCATTAGTAAGTAATTATTGGTTTGATTGTATGATTAGACGTGGCGCTGCCAAAGTGAGGTTTGGTGACGCCGAGGAGGACCACCTACCTAAGTAAGGCAAGTTAACACTTACTCTTTAGATGCCTGTATTAGGGAGAGATTGTGACTTCCCCTAGTGCGGATTAACATCACTAATATCATGTTGATTACCTAGTTTTCTGCTAACTATTTTGTTTATTACTTAAATGCATGCTTAGTAATCTGCCTAATTGCTAATCATGTAATACTTATACATGCCTGCCCTTGATCTGTTTAGCCTTAATGACTGCCTTGATTGTCATTACTCTTGTTAGCATATGATTAGTCTGGAAATCACTTTAACCCTACCTAATGGGTAAAACTTGCTTAGACTGGCTTAGGCTTAAACAAATCTTCCAGCACATCGCCACGGAACGGTGAACCGATATTCACCGGTCATTCATTGTCTTCATTCAATTATGATATGAAGGGCTACTAGTTGCATGTTGGGCTGATTATGTTTGAGGGTAAGGTTATGTGGGTGGTCGGTCTTGTTTGGTCGGTTGGCTAGGATAGTCCAAGTGTGGTACGGTCAATGACCGTGGAAGTAGAGATGGACCGGTGGGTTGCCCCTATAGGACATCATGATGGATGATTGAGGCACAGGGTGCCTTGTGCTGGGTCTAGACAGGGCTTACCCAGGAGGAGTGTGGAATAACACGCGTAGTGGGGAGATCACTGCCATATGAGGGATGGTTCGAACACAATGCGTGACCATCGCAGAGTACGGGTCTTGGATCGCCAGCTGTGAGCGTTCTGCGGAGGCCCTCTGGGACCATTATCAATAGAGACCGGCATGGGATATCACCGAGGGCCACACTTCCCTAGGGTGATGGTCAGCTAGTGAGGGCTGGCAACCCCTAGGCCGAGGTGGGCATTCCATGGCAAGTGTGGTACACAACAGGATTGCCAAATCTTGGAAAGATGGCGGATCTAGAAAATGTTGGGGGCAATAGGAAGAAAGTCGGGATGATCAGTCAAGCTGGCTTGGGTATTTGGTCGAGAGCTGGTATATTGTGGGTTAGTTGGAATGGTTGGTCGATCAGTTGGGTCGAGGTGCATTATTAAGATGGTAAACCTCTGATTTATAAAATAAGACTACTAATACTTGATGCTAGTCTAGGAAGTTTTTATAGTCATTTAAAACTAGCCTTACGCAAATAAAATAACCCCCTTCCCCAAATAAAGCCTCTATGCACTAATTGCATTAAGGGAAGTGTTAACTAGCCAGCGTTTCAATGACGCTGACCTCGCCTACTTACTTTCTTTAGAAGAGGAACTCGAGGAGGATCTGTACGAGTGCCATGATGATGATGGACAAGACTTTGGTGGAGCTGACGAGTCTTAGGGGTTGCTCCGGTCGCTGGCAGGGCACTTAGCCGATAGGAGATTCTTTTGGGTACATATTTTGGGATAGCTGCAATACTCTGAACAGTGTTTTGTAATATTAAGGCGTGTTTGTCCACCTTACTAAACTCGCCTAAGGGCGTAACTTGGTATGTACTATTCAGTGATTCTGTTTAATTCGATGTATGCTTGTATCGGCTATGTGATCTTCCGCACTAGTGTACCGGTCTAGGGCTACTGCATGGGATTTCGACTCTCAAGGTAAGATAAAATGGAGGGTTGATAAAGCTGGTATCAGAACATGTGACTGTAGGACCCATATGAATTAGAGGTCAAAATTAGGAAAAATTATATATATTTCCCTTTTATGACTATTTTGATGCTTAAAACATCCCTTTAATACTCTGCCTACCTGTTCTAACAAATTGTATGTCAAAATTTTCTTTTAGATGGAGCGATGCCGCCAGCACTCCTATGCTGAAGAGAGGTCGACGCACGGCTACGAGGACCCATATTACTGGAGCCAGTGGGTCCGGGGACTCCAGCAGCTGTGCTGGTCTCTGTCTTTCAGCGAGAGACCGAGGTTCTTTTGGAGGGATGCTCGATCCCTTCCTCGTACTGCCTACCTCATGAGGGTGGTCATCTACTATGAGGGGGATGAGGTCGAGGCACATAACTACGACACCTAAACGCCGAGAGATCACCTGCAGGCGGTGATCAACGATGCTGAGATGGAGGCCACCACCGAACTCCAGAGGGAGTACAGTGTCTATCTCCGGGGGGGAGGGGGCTATGCACTGCCGACGCAATGCACATGAGATCATTCCCTGGGTTCCACGCCTCTATGACAATTCAGCACCAGCTGATCCGCGTCTTCACGAGGGCACTACTCAGGTGGTCGGTGGTGCGCTAGAGGAGATCAGCCTCTTACGTTCGTCGCTCCGAGTGGCGAACAACGAGCTGAGGGTGGTGGGGAGACGGCTCCACCAGTATGATATGAGCCTCGCCATAGCGAGTCATCAGCGGAATGCAGCTCGGGAGGCGCTTCACAGACGCCAGGCGAAGGAGGCACGACAGGTGCTGGTACAACGTGACCAGCGGGACCCTTCGATCTCACCTCTGGGGCCGGAGTATCCACCTCCGGAGTATGAGAATCGCCACGATGCGAAAGAGGACTCTGCCACCCCGAGCCTTGGTGGGGATTCTACGCCATGGGCCGTCTTCTTCAGAGGTTCCACTGAAGCAGCCGTCGATACCGACTCCAACTTCGACACTGACACTAGAGGCGATGCTGCTCCTGCACCACCGTCTGCGGGATTGTCTACGAGGCCGTCTGTCGACTGGTGGTTGATCGGGGGTCACCGTCGGCAATGAATTGATTTAAGGGACACGCTCCACGCTCAAGAACCAAGTCAGATGGTAGCACAAGACAGGGATTTATACAGGTTCAGGCCCTCAACTCGGTGGTAATACACTACTTCCTGTGCTCTGGAATTATGATTGTAAGATGTGACGATGCAATGTAAGCTATATGCCTATGGCCTCTACCCCTCCCTTTATATAGTGCGGGGGAGATAGAGTTACACGGTAGAACGCAGTATATGGTACCAGATTCGGTTATACCGATGCATGATATGCAAGTATTGATCTCCTAATTACATGGAGCTTAAGATGGAATTAGCGATATTTATTTGTTTATAAACTCCCCAGGCGGGTGGTTAATCTCAGGAATGGCTATTTTTGATAGGATGCAAACGGTGACACCAGATATATATACAATATGCCTCGGAATAGCTGCGTCCATAGCAGACTATATCCTCGGGAACTTCCTTGGCGCTCAAGTTATACGTAACCCGAGTGGTCTCTATCCTAATCGGCCGACTTGGGTCGTCTTCCTCATGGGCCTTCTAGAGGATACCCGGGGCCCATGTAGTCCATAGTAGCCCCTGAGTGCTTTACGATCGAGTCAGATGTTCGGCCGACTGGTTTCGCCAATGTTTCCTATAATCTGAAAAGAGATTGTAAAGAACTCATAAAATCTCAAGTCTTTTGTGTTGGCGCTAGGATTGGCATACCAAAATCCTAGCTTTTTCGGTCCATTGGGCACGTCACCTCAACAGATGAATTCGGCTACTTGGCATCTACCCTCGCATTGTGAAAGCAGCAATTGACCCAGCATAGGGCACACCTTAAGCCACGCAATCACAGCTTCCGTCTTACAGCATGCTATAAATTATGTGTTTAAAAAATGTCAGCATCAGATGCCCGGCCTTAACTTGTAAGAACCAGCACTCGGCCTAACATGGGGCGCATCTTTCAGCCAAGTGGTACCTGTCCCAACCAGAGAAGGGATTAGCTGTCGGCCCTTAAGAGCGTACCGATTGGATGTAGTTTGGACGAGAGGTATTTGTATCAGAGTAGTGGTATACAACTGGTGACCTTAAGAAGGCATACCTCCGAAACTGTATCCAAATTTTACCAACACCGAACTTTGAACATGCAAAGCTGGCTAGTGACCCAATATGGGGTATGCCGTGAAATATTTTTAATGTGGCGCTTCCGGTCATATGCCCTACAGGGTGTACTGAGGTCAAATTAGGCTCAATGTTAACACAGTGCCACCGTTAGCGGCGTTTTAAGAAAGCCTGTTAAGGGGATCGCCCTTTGCTTATTTGTTCCAAGCCCATTTTAGGGAAGGCGAAGAGTTTTCGCGCCATTCTCACAAGGCCGAAGCGTCACGCGCTTCCGCCTAGAAGCGCAACCGCACCCACTTCCGTTCCATCGCCATGATGGTGTTACTGTGTTCAGAATGGATAGCGAGGCGCGCCCTTTGAACTTCTCCGTGTATAAAAAAGGATCCGTATGCAGTGCATTGCTCCTTACCCAGTCTCCTAGTCTTTTTTTTCCCCTTTCTCTTCTTCAAGTTCCTCCCTTTCCTCCTCCACCGTCAGCAAGATGGAAGGTCAAGAGGAAAATATGGATGCGTGGGAAGCTGCCGTTGCCGAACTAACCGTCCGTGCCACTGCCAAGAGAGCCGCCATTGCATCCGAATGGCAACAATGGAGGAAGGATCGTGCGGAACGCACCGCTCAAGACGCTATTAGGGTTCTTATCCGTGGCCTTCCATAGCTTTTCCTAGTACGTACGCCCTTAAAGGGCGCACTAGTCACCTCTGTTCTGGACGCAAAGTGGCCCTCGAGGTAGTTCTTCTCCTTCTTTCTCCTCCGTGAGCTAGCAACGAGCCTTAGCTCACTGTGTTGCGCCACGGAAAAACATGTAACCCGGCCTAAGAGCAGTGTAATGAAAAACCTTTTGGAAGCTTCATGAAATTTCTTTTGCGTCTGTCGTCTAGCTTCAATCGATATTTATTGAATTCCTGACCGACATTATCTTCATCTGAGTAGTTAGAACCATGCGTTTCCCAAACCGGTGCCCAACACTTAAGCGGACCTCTCGGGGAAAGCCACTCAGCCACCCGAGTGGTTACCCGAGCTCCCTCAAGGAGGCCGCATTCCAACGTCATACAAAGCCCGGTCCGTAATGCGCTACATGGCCCATTTAGTATTTTAGGAACAGGGGAACGTAGTCAGCTCGCCCCGCCCATTTTTCACGCTAGTCTTTTCGTCCTTTCCAGTGAACTCCGCCGCTAGGGTTCTCCTCATTCGCGTTCTCCGCCGCCACCATCGCCGATCAGCAATGGCTCCCCCATCTCCTTCCACCCCAAAAGCAACCAAGAGTGCCAAGGAGTGGATGAAGTCCATTACGACCGACCGGAGGCTGCAGGAGCTCGTATCCGCCGGTGTGCTCCCCTCGGAAGAGCTGATTTCATGGCGCGTCGCCGCCGGTGAGTCTTCCCCACCCCTCGATCCGACGAGGTGGTGGTCTTCGAATCTTTCTTCCTCCGTGGCTTCAGCCTTCCCTGCTCTTCTTTCTTCCGGGGGTTATTGCATTTATATGGGATCGAAGTAACTCACCTTAACCCCAATTCCATTTTCCAAATCGTGATCTTTATACACATTTGTGAGGCGTATCTCGGAATCGCGCCCCACTTTGATTTCTTTAGAAGCCTTTTCCTTCTCAAACCCTTTCCCAATAAGACTTCACGCAGAGCCGTAGGCGACACTGGATTCCAGCTGCGGGAAGGGGCTAAGAAATTTACTTTGATCTTCCCATGAGGACCTCGAACAAGGGCTGTCATTCTGAATGGTTCTATTGTGCCAATCTTCCCCCAATGTTTCCTTTGTTTTCTGGGGAATGCCCTACGGTCAATGTCTCTTGGTCCGGCTTCTCCCCTTACCGAAAGCGAAGGGAGCCAAGTCAAGGAACTGCTTACTCTCCTCGGAAGACTAAAGTCCATGGGGCAGACCGGCATCGGCGTAGTTCTAAACTACAACGTCCGCCGTGTCCAGCCCATCAAAGAGAGGGTGCATCACGAATACGAATACTTAGGACTCCAAGATGCCACTCGGAAAAGTGAAGAGCCAATCACCCACAAGGCTTTGATCAGCAGAGTGGCCGAATTCTTCGCCCCAGGATCGATTATAGAGAACGAGAATTGTCTGGCCGCGTACCGCTTGTCGTATCCTCCTCCAGTGGTAAGCAAGAAATCCCCTTCTCCACTTGCTGTGGTCTAGGGTCTAGGAAATTCTTTTATAATTGATCTGACCTTTGCACAGGGACGCGCCACATTCTTCTCCATGTATCCGGTCCCCGAAGCTCCCAGCCACAAGGAGGCATCGCACATACGTCCTGCAGAGGACTCGGCTGATGCCCCTCCGACCAAGAAGGGCAAGGGAGTCGTCCTGAAGGACTCGGACGAAGGTGATGATGAAGATGACGTCCTGCTCCTGCACCGTCGTCGCCCGGCTCCAAAGCCTTGCCCAGCTCCCTCTAGGTAATCTCCGAGCCCTCCAACTCCTCCGTCTGCCGGCCCATAGGCTACACCAGAGGCTAAAAGGCCTTCCGGCTCCGCCCTGAGTGGTCAATCCACTCAGGTGGGAGCCAAATTTATTCCATCGCAAAGGTTTACCCTCACAACTTCATTCTTCGTTGTTTGTGAAGAAACCAGGGTCTCAAAAATCTTCAAATACTTGTAGGAAACCTGTCTTGGGCACCATTCAAGGTAAACGCAGCACCAAGACGCCGGCTCCTGCCACTGCAAGATCTGGCAGCCAAACTGAGCCTACTCCAAATAAGGGCCCCGCGCAGCATGCAACACCTCAACCTGCTTTCCTCAACCTGCTTCCCCACCATCCCTTACTGCTCACCAATCCTCATCGGCTGTGGGGACCCCGGGAGATCCCTGAAAATAGAACTGTCCAGGATTTTAGTTGCATTTGGAAATAGCACAAACAACCAAACTTTATTTCATAACAAGAATTATTTTACAAAATGGCTTACAATTTTTAGTACACCTCCAAAATTTACACTTCAAGACCACAGGTATGGCTCGAGTGTAGGATATCTAAAAATCTACACCAATTTCTTCCAAGTCTTCAAATGAAAAATCTTCTGCTGAAAAGAAAAGACCTACCCAAAAGAAGGGTAGCCCGAAAAAGAACAGGTAAGCACTTACGTCTTAATAGGTTTCCATAAGCAGGTCTATTAACTACATGCAAGGTTTTAACAGAAATTGTCAGGAAGATTTAATGATAGACTGGATGCATATTTTTGAAATAGTTTTTAGAAAATCCTATATTTTGTCAATTCTTTTCTAAAACATTTTTAAAAGAGATTTTAAAACATTCGCAAATACTATCTCCAAATACTCCATTCCTTAACGCATCTTCTTTCAGATGTCTATTCTTTTTAAAATCATGAGAATTATGAATAAAATAGGCATCACCAAGTTGACACAATCTCATATACCCGAGATAGGGTCCATCGATGTTTTTGTTATCAGCTCTGCAGAATCTATCCAACTTTACCCATATAACAGCTTCTTATATGGTTGGATGATAAATGTGTCGTTTTTATTCAATAAAACCCAAGGTTTTGCAATATCTTGCACACCGCACAGATATTGTGAAAATAACCACAACAATGCTAAGCTCCGCACAATCACCACGGTAACCTTGCTAGTGATTCACTCGCTTAAAGCATTGCGGAAAACCGCGCAGGCATTAAGAAAAATAATAAAATAATGCCTCGCCTTTTTAAGTCATCACGGTAACCTTGCTAGTGACTTAACTTTTTATAAACTCTTATTTTTATCCAATTTTCATTTCCATATCAATAAATGAATTTATCATATGGACAATGATTTTCTACCCTACTTTTTAAATACATTATAATTAAGTTTTTCTTATACTAGGGTTGTGTACAAGATGAATATTTTAGGAGGGCTTTTGGTAGTGGATTTGGAGTAACTATTCCTCAAAAATGAGAAAATATATAAATAAAATATGGGGAATTTATACAATTAAATAACTAAAAAGTAATGCAATAATTAAATAGAAATATGACAATAGAACATTCAATATGCATCAAAGATAGGGAAACCTGCCTGGTTCAATTAAATCTTTAATATCTATAGTATTGCCTTGATATTCCTGCTTGGCTGATCTGGGGGCAATGAATTCGTTTTCTACATGTTGGAGAAAGGGAAAAAGAAGGGGAATTTAATAGAAAGAAAAAGAAAAATGCAAGGAGTATGAATGCATAAATTATTTTTAAAAAGGATATTTTTTGGGGAAAAGGCTAGGGTTGGCTAGGATGGTGATGGTTTGTATGATTTAGAAAATTCCAAAAAAAATTTATAAAAAGAAGTGTTGGGGATTTTTGGCATTATTCTGGATAGAATAAAATGGAGGGTTAATTTTGGCATTATTTTGGGTGACCTCCGGATAGCAACAATTTGTGCATGTGTACGTGGGATAAGTGTGGATCAACGAATTTCCAGAGGTCGGGGTCGACGACGACCAAGTTATCGGAGTTCTGAGATGGAAATGGTTGAGAGTATAGGGTGAAAATATTGGGCAAAGGACTTTTATTAAAATATTTGTGCTAATAATAATTTTAGGATTTTAAAATATTTTACAAATCATTTTTCTGAATTTTTAAAGGTTAGAGAAGGACGGAATGATTTTAATTATGTTTATTTTATTCATTAAAATGGGGTTTAATAATTTTCAAAATTATTTATTATATAAAATATTTAATGGAATTTTTGCACTATTTTTGAAGTAGATTTGTTATTTAATAAAAATTGGACAGCATAACTAGGTATTTTAAAGGAAGAAGTCCAATTTACATCCCTTAAGTATTGCAGAAGTTCATTTTTCCTTCTTCAACTCATTTGTGACCGTTCGATGCAAGATTGGACGGTCAGATCTCACCCATTTAACACACAGAGAGGAAAAGTGAACTTTTTCAATAGTTGAGAGAGGCAACGTGGACTTCTTCCTATTTTAAAAGAAAAGAAAATAAAAAGAAGGCTGGGCTTCGAATGGGCATTGACGGGCCTTGGCCTGAGAGAGAGGGAGAGAGTAACTGACAAGTGGGACCCGATGGCAGTGAGAGAGAGAGAGAGAGAGAGAGAGAGGAGGGTTTAGGGAGGAGCTCACTGGGGTGATGGCGCCGGCGAGCGGTGGTCGGCGACGGCGAGATGGTGGCCGATGTAGGTGCTTACGGGGTCGCTGATCCAATTGGTGGTGGTGGCGAAGCTTGACAGCTACGGCAGCAACCGAACGGCGAGGTTGGGCGGCGGCGGGTGGAGAAGGTCGTCGACGGTGAGGCTCCGGTGGATGTCGGTGAGGGAAGATGGATGGAGGTGGGTGGCTTGGGGTGGTGGTGCTCCGGGGAGGATCTATTTATAGGCGGGGATGGCGGTGGAGGCCAGAGGTGGTGGCCGTCGTTGCGGGCGGATCACGGCGAGAAATTTCGGCGGCACGGCGACAATCTAGGGGCGCCGTTTTGAGGGGAACTGTGGGCGGCGACGTGGCGAAGCTCCGTTGCCCGTTGGCTAAGGCTAGGGCCTGGAAGGCTCGGGAATGGCCGCGAGGCGCTATTCCGGCGAGCTCCGCAGCGAAAACGGCGGTGCCGACTATTTTGGAGAAGGCGGCACGGTTGGGGAGAGAAGAAATGACGTGTACCGTTGGATTAGGTTGCGAAATCTTTGGGCGCCGTTGGATCAAAAGGCTAAAGCGGTAGGGGAAAGGTGACGTGGCAGCTTAAGGGCCATCGGATCAAAATGGAAGAATCCCAACCGTTGAGAGTAACTTAAGGATACGGTTGTCGGCAAACCGGATGACGTCGAAGGCGTATTTCAAAAAGAGGAAAGCGTAGTTCCAAGAAAGTCCAGAAAAGGAAAGAACTTAACTGATTTTCCAGAAAATGGTTTTAGGCTTTGGAAATTCATAGAAAAATATAGGGAGCTCAAAACATTATGAGATTGGTCTCTAAAAATCTAGAAAAATGGGAGAAAGATAATGATTTAATAAAATTTGATATTTTATGGGATGAAAATCTCTGGACAAAAGGAAGAGGGGATTTCTTAAATGGAATAAAATAAGAATTGCTTTGGAAAATCTTCAAAAAATTAGGGAAGGTTTCTAGGGGCTCAAAAATTATTTTTGCGAAAAAATTTTATGCTAAAATTGGGTGAATTTTGGGTATGTCACATCGGCGAAGGGTAAGATCCCGGCCCCGATTCCGGGAAGCTCAGAGCCGGAAATCAAGGAAATTCCTCGCCCCGCCGCCAGTGCCAATCCCCTCCCCTCCGAGTGAAATGGAGGAAAGAGATGGAAGGCTATGAGGTTGATGACGAGCAGGTGGCCGAAGAGTGGGAGATGCTACAGAACATATCAAAATTCAGTACAAACATACTTGAGGTAAAAATCCCTTCATGTCTTGAATTCTCATTTTACACAAAAGAATCCGACTGATCTTCCCTCATGTCCCCACGCAGCGCATGAGCAAGAGGTCCATACTGAAGTCTCTATGCTTGCGGAGAGCCGTAGGCGAGCTGAAGTCTCGTGATGAATTCGACAACGCGCAGTATGCTCTCAAGTTGCAATTTCGCGGCGAGATCGAGGAGCTTCGAAGGGAAAACACTGAGCTCCGACTTCGCCACGTAGAAGAAATGAACACCATCCATGGTGAGATCCGTCGAATGGTGTCAAACCTGTGGTGGTCATAGAACGCTCCCTTAAAATCAATCCCGCATCCATGCCCTTTGGTACACAGCTCGAAAGAAAAACCAGCAGGTGATGGAGGCTAGGCAGAAGGCCATGGAGGGAGAAGTCTTTCAATCCAGCACTCAGGCCCACAAATTGGCCACCTTTGGCTCTCCCCGACTCAACCCCACTGATTAACTTATGATATACGACTGGTGTTGCAGCCTATCAATAGAAAACTAAGGCCCCATTACAGGTCTTTGATGAAAAGGTGAAGTCCGCCGTCGAGCTTCGCAACCACGCCTTGAAAGCAGCAGTCCCTGTACTCCAATACCTCAATCTTGAGGACGAGCTGCCATCAGATGCCGAGGTTCTTATGGCGCGACTGGAAGATACTCCCACCCAGATCAAGGTCTGTGCGAGGGCTGCAGCGACGATCTGCACCGGCCAAGCTTTGGCCATTACGAAGTCGAACTATCCCGGCGTAGACCTCGAAGCCGTGTGAGAAGGATTTGCCTGCGACGAAGAGGAGGCCTCCGCTCTTATGGAAGAAGTCCGGGATATCTCCGCTATGTTGGCAAGACACTTGAATTTGTAGATGATTTAACTCCTGAATGTTTAATTGATCCTCAATGCATCTTGATCTTTAATTTATCTGAGTATGTGATTCATCCTCTTTTCGTGTAATGCTTCTACCACCTAGTCCAGCCCCCGAGTGCTAGGAATAAGCACTTGGCCTTCTCCCTATGCACGTACCGAGTGACTAAACGTCGTCTTTGACAAGCATGAGCGCCACTACTTAATAATTTTCATAATACCAAAATTCGATCAACAGATGTCAACAGAAAACAATTTCATTGATAAGATAGGGTGCGGTGACTCAAGACACTACTATTTTTGTAACCCCAACTTCTTTGCTTAGTGGGTATGCGGTGACGACAGAAGTCAAACAAGAGACTAATTACACAATATTTGAATACAAGATTTAAGAATAAAAACGACGTAGCTGCTCAATGTTCCAGGTATTAGGCACATCTGATCCGTCTTCTCGCTTCAGCCGATAAGCCCCCAGGCGTGTCACTTCATCAATCACATAGGGGCCTTCCCAAAGTGGGGAGAGTTTGTGCTCATGCTTCTGATTCCTTCGGAGGACCAGATCTCCTTGACGGCGTGTTCTTCGCCCAACTACAGCGAATCACACCCCTATCAGATTTCTACTCTGCTAGCCGATCAGCCCGAGTTCAGTCCGATTCGAGCGTCGGGCGTGGCAAGGAGCGACACACAAAGATTACCCAGGTTCAGGCCCCCTGATGGGTAATAGTCCTACTGCTGCCGAGCCTTAGCTCTTTTCTTGTTGTGGTTATGAGTAAGAAAATGGTTACAGAGTGCTTCCTTCCCCTCCTTTCTCTCTCCAAACTCCTTTTATACAAGCCGTGGGTTGGCGGAGAGAGCAAAGGGGTGGTACAGTACACTTACAAGACTGGAGAGACTAGACCGAAGAGATGAAAATGCGCTGCCGATGCGTGAGCGGCGCCGCCCACGCACTCTTCGCAAGTGGCCTCTGACTCGTGTGAACGCGCCTACAAATGGATAGGCTGGGCGCTGCCCTCACCGCCTGACGCGGGCGGCCATCCTGATGACGGCAAGCTCTCTCTCTGCCGGTCAGTTCCGCAGAGCCACAGTGATAGTTGGTCAGACCTGCAGAGGTCACTGTGGCGGTAATCATTGCTTGTTCGATTTGTCCGCCCGTGACGTCTCATTAAATGCTCCCGTCCTTCGCGACAGAGAGAGAGCCCTCTCCCCGAAGACTCCCCTCTGGACGCTTCCTGCCGCATGGGCCCTACTTGCCAGTGAAGGGCCTCACGTGCGCTGAGAAGTGCTCGCCCACGCGTTGGGGCCTGGTCACCCGCCTGACGTGTGGCGGCCTCGCCTGGAGCGCTGTGGAACTCGCCCATGCGCTGGGGCTTGGTCACCCGCCTGATGCGTGGGGCCCTCGCCTTGCGCGCTGAAGACCTCACCCACGCACAGGGGCATGATCGCTCGCCTGACGCGTGGGGTCCTCGCCTTGCGCGCTGAGGAGCTCGCTCACGTGCAGGGCCCTGATCGCCCGTCTGACACGTGGGGCCCTCACCTTGCGCGCTGGGGAGCTCGCCCACGCGTAGGGGCCTGATCGCCCGCCTGACGCGTGGGGCCCGGCCTAAGCGTCTTGAGGAGCTTCGCCAGCGCGAGGGCTGATCGCCCGTTTGACGCGTGGGGCCCTCGCCTTGGGCGCTGTGGAGCTCGCCCACGCGCAGGGGCCTGATCGCCCGCCTGACGCGTGGGACCCTCGCCTTGCGCACTGTGGAGCTCGCCCACGCGCAGGGGCTTGATCGCCCACCTGACGCGTGGGGCCCTCGCCTTTTCTGTAGGGCTCTTAATACCCCGATATTTATTGTACCGACACTCCTTTCGAGAACGCATGTCCCGTACGTTGCACTAATTACAACGACGCAAGCCCTGTTGGTATTTAGCCGACTGGATCATTGCTACTTCCCTGGAGTCCTCGAGCCTGTCGAGGTCTTCCATTCTTCCTTCGTCCGACTGGTTGCTGTCGTAGTTGTTGAAAGAGGATCCGAAGGCCTAGAGGGGGGGGGGGGGGTGAATAGGCAAATTTAATTTCTTTACTTAAATTATTCTTAATTAAGCAACAAGTTAAGAATGACCCAATCCTAGTTGCAAGACAAAAAGCGGAAGCTATAAATAAATCACAAAGCAACTATGACAAGGCATTCAAAAGAACACAAGCAATGCGAGAGAGTAAATGCGGAAATTAAATGAGAGAGTGACACGGTGTTTGTTTGACCGAAGTTGAACCGCAACTCCTACTCTCCGTTGAGGCTACCCTTGCGCAAGGACCGGCTCGCTCTCGAGCCTACCGCCTCGCTCACTCCCGGTAGTCGTTCGCCACTCCGTGAGGTGGACTCGTCACCCGTACACCGACTCGAGAGTAGCCACACGCCAAGGCCTACTCCCAAGCCCTCGCCTCCACGAAGGATATCTTCAAAAGTAACAAGCCCGAAACGCCCCGATCATGCCGGATTGAAGGACTTCCATGAAGCTCGGTATTGGGGTTTGATGGATTGTGGCTTTCGATGATTTGTGGGCGGAGGAATGGCTCTAGATCACCTAATTGATGAGCTATGAATGTGGTAGGTGAAGTGGAGCAGCAAACCTCAAAATAGCCGACCAATAGATAGGTATTTATAGCCCTAGAGCAAAACTAGCCGTTGCCCTCGGAAGAGGACAAAAGACTAGCCGTTACACTCTCTGGGGACGCCGTCAACAGCGCCGACGCCGTCCAAGCAGAGCGTCTTGCTCAGCAAAAAGAGCTGATCGGACGCCGTCCGTAACTACGGACGCCGTCCGACAGTGATGAATGCGTTGGAAAAAAGCTAACCGGACGGCCCCAGACGCCGTCCGACCAGAAAACCTCGGTTTTAACTCGACGGGACGCCGTCCGGTAACTCACGGACGCCGTCCAAGCGGTGTGATACAAAGGACGGGACGCCTCGGGCGCCGTCCGACGGCGAGAAAGCCCCAGTTGAACTTTATCGGACGCCGTCTGGTAACTCGGACGCCGTCCAAGCGATAATCTTGTTTTGGTGTTTGGTGGTCGGACGCCGTCGCTTTCGAGACGCCGTCCGACAGAGAGGAATTTTTCGAGCTAAAATTTGTGGGGGAATTTAGGTGGGTTTCTCTCTCTAGAAATCTCACAAGGATATATATGGGTATTTTTAGAAGTGGTGGACTACGAACCGAAGTTTTGAGAATTCAAAGATCCGGCATAGTCCGAGATATTGAACCCTTTTGAAATCCGACGAAAAACAAGAAATAAACCTAACTACTCCTAATTTATCGTGACCTCTTCTCTCGCCTTGGGTCACGCATTTGAAATCTTGGGGCAGCTCGAGAAAATTGTCGACACTTCAAATTAGGGTTTATAAAAATCACCGAGTCTTCGCCAGGTTCCAGAAGTCCAAAACCCCTAGCCCTTTATATTAATTAATTTTATCATCAATGCCACTAATAAAAATTAGGGCTCAACGATGCTCACAATCTCCCCTTTGTGGCACTTGATGACAACCCAAAAGAGAATAAAATTTTGAGAGCGCAAAAAGGGTTAGTGCAATACAAATATGCGAGCAATTTTAAAAATTAAGAAACCACAACTCGACCACAAAGGTGTGCAAATAAAGGAAGCTCCCCTAAATTCATGCATAAATTAAATTGAGAAGCCAACAAGGTTCAAATGTCATACTTGACAACAAGGTATCAACCACAAATTTCAGCAGTATCGAGGCATCAAATAATATTACAATTAAGCGCAACATCGATCTCACTACCCACTACTAACCCTCTACTACTCTCTAACTTCTCCCTTTGTCACCAAGTGACACAAGCGGAAAAAGGTCCTATTCTTGCTGATCTTGATCCATGTAAATCGCCTCCGTTATGTCCATGCTTTGAAGAAGAACCCGGATCCTGCGGCGCTTGTACAAAGGCATATGTCTTTGCAGAGGGTACCGACCGAGGAGAAGATTGATCATCAAAAAAATTTGGGTCGGAGGAGGATTTTGCAAAGAAAAGTTGAGATGGCGGCGATTTCTCCACGATAAAATGAATCTTACCGGGAGGAGGATATGACCGTGGTGGAGGCACAAAAGAAAGTGCAGTCTGAGCCAGAAGAAGGAGGTACACCCAGAATGAACCGGTGGTGGGTGGCGGTGGGCGAGGAACTCTGACGCGCTCATAAGCTTGATAGCTGTTGTGGGCATGAGAATACCAAGCATATGGATTTGCCCTTCAGCATGGCATAAACATCGCTATGTGTCTTGAGCAGTGACTTGAATTCTGCGAACTCATCGCCAAGTATATCTGCTTTGCCACCAAGTCTGTCATCTCCTGCGGGTGGTGCTAATTCTTCTTTCACTTGATGTGAAAATTTCTCATATCTGTGCTTGACCCCTCATCTCACCTATCAAAGCATCAAACCACGGAGGAGGGATTGCTGAAGAGGAGCTCGCGCAGTCTTGGCACAAATGGTTGCATTAGGCGGTAGGAGCATAGACAGGAGGTGGTGGAGAAGCATCATCACGAGTCTAGCTAACTTGGGCTTGCTCCCAAGAGAATTCAAGAAGTTCTTCATCGATGCTTTTTGATTACATTGTTCCAACTCCTTACTTCATCATTTGATACTCGCTCGTCACGGAGAGCAATAGACCAATATAGGGGCTAGAGGTAGTGCCTATTAACTTCTCTGAAGATGGCGTCATCAAATTCTCCCAAGAGGTAGCTCCAACATTGATGGTCTTGCATCGGAAGAAATAACATGAACCATTTGCAAATGGGAAGAATTACATCGCGATTGCCACCTCGAACAAACATTGTACTTACGAGTATAAGATTAATAAAGGCGGGGCTCATGTCATGGCGATTTGCCTTATCAATACTAATTTCTTCATCATCAAGATCTAGGTACATAAATCGACTTGACCAAGGAGGATATTTGCCCTCCGAAACCATCTTCATAGCACACCTCATTCAAATCGGTGCGAATCGGGAGTGCCCAAAGCAAGATTCATCTGTACCCTTTGTGATCCCCTGAACACATCCATCAAGCTGAATGATAATAGCTTGACTCGACCCATCTTGACAACTAGAAGAGTGGCAAAGAACTCCTGATCCTCTCTTTGCTCGAGGTCAACTTCTTGTTTGAAATCAATTCACCAAACCAGAGTGGAGTGAATATAGTGTGTACCTCTGGTCCCGCCTTGCTGCGGATATCTCTGTCCGATCTACGGTGAGGATCCCTAGGGCGGTCGGCGGGAGCGAAGAAGCACATGTACAATTGTTTACGAAACTTGGTATAGAACACTGAAATCCACTGGTCTCCTCTACTTGTTGAGGGTACCATCGGCATAAACAACAGACCTCTTCTTCCTCAAAGTTTCCATAGATAGCTTTAGAACCATATCATCCACGGGTCGTCCTCGTGACCACGGTCTCGATGACATCCTCATCAATAGGGTCCTCGTGAATGTCTCATCATCAAGATCCTCGGTGGTGGCAAAGGAAGAACCCGCCATCCGAGTCAATGGACTCCACGATCGGTCAACTGCTGAATGTCGCTCTAGTCACTTTGCTTGGGCGAGGAGGAGGCGGCATCGCTAGCCGTCTCATCGACATAATCCGGATCGCCCTATCGCATTGTCGCGCCGACCACCGAGGTCCCGCCGAGCCTTCCCAAATTTCTTCAAAGATTTCGACATCTCGAATCAAATCCTCGACAATGTGATCACCGACCGAACAACCTTCGCTAACCGCCACGACCAGCGATCCGCGACACGGTGCCAACCCACCACGGTTCAACCCTAAACACGAGCGCGGAAAAACCTATTCAAAACCTAGAACTTCGGTAAATAACGAAATTTGGCGGGAAGAAAGGCGGGAAGCCATTACGAGCCCTAGAAGTGAAGGAGGAAGGCGCAGTGCGAGGAGATCGCCCCAAGGCCCTTCCGGTAGAGAAAGGAGGGAACTTCGGCGGAGAAGAGGTGCCTGAGCAGGGCCGTCGGTTCAATCCGCGGAGGATCGAAGAGGACAGCGAGGATGCCGCCGATGGTGGTGGAGATCGCGGAGATCATGGGAGGACTTCCGGTGAGGAGAAGCGGCGGGCGGCGCCGGTTTGGGAGAGAGAGGAGGTCAAATGAGGAAAGAGGGAGGCGGAGAGGTAAGTTATAAGCGATTCAGCGATTAGGTCTGTCGGACGGCGTCAAGCGGTGATCGAACGGCGTCCAAGCAGCAAAAAGTGCGATGCAGCATGGACCTCGTCCAGACGGGGGTAGCGGAGAGGCGAGACGGCGTCCGGCAAAGCAGTGAAATCGGCTCGAATCGACTTTATCGGACGGCGTCCGGTGGTTACAGACGGCGTCCAAGCAATCTGACTTCAGCCGACACAATACTCTGTCGAGACGGCGTCCGAGACCTTCCGGACGGCGTCCGATAAAGGTGAAATTCGCATGACTTGCTCTTTGACTAGAGGCCCCCCCAAAGCGAGAATATATATATAAAAATAATGTTTTGAGGTGATGATCTCCATTTTGCTCAAAACTCAAAGGAAGATTCAAATGTGAGCAATTTGAAGTGATTTTCTAAAATTTTAATTTTGAAGGGATAAGAATATGACAAATGAAATCAAGCCAAATTCAAAAACCCAAATTTTGATCTTAGAGATCAACAAAATGTCTGAACCAAATTTTGCCTTGATTTCTCATATAGGCATGAAAATCGAGCATAGGGGTTCACTTTAGAGTTTAGGCACATGTTTTTGAATTTTGGTTTCTTTTCAAATATTTTCAACAATTTTGATGCCATATGATTTTCAAGAGAACAAATATGTGTATGGAGCAAATTTTTCAGAGGGTAAGATTTTCAAAACTAGAAGTTTGAAATGGTAAGAACATAAGGATAGTCTATTAAGCTCAAATTTGTTTTGGCTTGAAATATAGGACAAGAATGTGCTCACCCAAAATCAAATTTATCTTTTCACCACTAGAGGAGTTTTGAGATCATGAGTTGAAACTAAACTCCCCTAAATGTGACAAGGGTCATAAGCAAATGAAAAATCAAATAAGACCCAAAAAAACACAAAACCAATCAACACGCATTTGATCTATCTAGTATGTTGAGTTCATTCCTTAATTTGCAAAACCGTGCCTCATCTAAGGGTTTGGTGAAAATATCCGCCAATTGGTCTTCCGTTACGCGCGTGGGCAAGCTAACGTCACCTTTTGCAGCGTGGTCACGAATGAAGTGATGTCGGATGTCGATGTGCTTTATGCGGGAATGTTGGACGGATTGTTGGCTATTTTCACCGCACTTTCATTATCGCATAGAAGTGGCACTTTTTCAAATTTTAGCCCAAAGTCACTAAGCATTGAGTCATGTACAAGAGTTGAGCACAACAACTCCCCTTGCTACATATTCCGCTTCATGTAGATAGCGCCACGGAGTTTTGCTTCCTCGAAGTCCATGACACAGTGGCGATCTAACAAGTGACAACCCCGAGGTGCTTTTGCGATCAATTTTGCAACCGCGTAATCTGAGTCGAGTAGCCAAGAAGCTCAACACGCGCTCCCTTGGGGTACCAAAGACCTAGGCTAGTAGTGATTTTTAGATATCTCAAAATGCGTTTTACGGCAACAAGATGCACTTCCTTAGGGGATGCTTGAAAGCGAGCACACATGCACACACTAAACATAATATCGAATCGAGAAGCGGTAAGATAGAGAAGCGAACCGATCATGGAGCGAAAAAGCTTTTGATCCACGGGCTTTCCATCTTCATTTAAGTCAAGATGCCCATTTGTGGCCATTGGTGTTTTGATCGATTTGCAATCGTCCATTGAAAACCGCTTGAGAAGGTCCTTTGTGTATTTTTCTTGACAAATGAAGGTCCTTCGAAGTTGTTTAATTTGAAATCCAAGGAAGAAAGTGAGCTCTCAATCATCGACATTTCAAATTCCTTGGACATCATCTCGCCAAAGTCCTTGCATTGAGATTTGTTAGTGCATCCAAAAATAATATCATCCACATATATTTGACAAATAAATAAGTCATTTTCAATTGGCTTTAGAAACAATGTGGAATCAATCGCACCGGTTTTAAATCCCTTTTCTAAGAGGAAGTCCCTAAGGCGCTCATACCATGCTCTTGGAGCTTGCTTGAGACCGTATAAGCGCCTTAGTGAGCTTATAGACATGGTTTGGATGTTTGAGGTTTTCAAAACCAAGGCGGTTGCTCGACATAGACAAGTTCATCAATAAAACCATTTAGAAAAGCACTCTTAACATCCATTTGAAAGAGAGTTATGTTATAAAGAAAGCGAATGCCAAGAGTAACCGAATAGCTTCAAGTCGAACAGCGAGGCGTAGGTTTCTCCATAGTCAAGTCCTTCGATTTGTGTGAAACCTTGCGCCACCAATCTTGCTTTGTTTCGCACCACTTCACCGTTCTCATCTTGCTTGTTGCGGAAGACCCATTTGGTTCCAATGACATTGTGATCTTTTGGTCTTTCCACAAGCTCCCAAACTTTATTGCGGGTGAAGTTGTTCAATTCTTCATGCATGGCGTTCACCCAATCCGCATCCGCCAATGCCTCATCAATGGTCCTAGGCTCAACAATAGACACAAAGGCGTGATGCTCACAATAATTAGCGGTATGAGAACGGGTTCTTACGCCTTGATTGAGATTGCCAATGACTTGATCTAGGGGATGATCCTTGGTGAGAGTGCGGTGTTGTTGGACGGGTACTTGTAGATCAACGTCTCCCCCTTTAGCTTGATCAACTTCAAAGTTCGCATCTCCGTCCACCGCTTGATCTTGAGTTGTTGGAGAGGTGTCTTGAACTTGATCATCGATGGAGGTGGTGGGGGTGATTACTTCATCTTTTGGTGCCTCCGATGAGGGTCGAATTTTCCCCAACTCCATAGCATCATGCGGTGGCTCATCACCTACATTTCTTGTCAAATCTTGCTCATTTTGCGAGCCGTTAGTTTCATCAAATTTAACATCATAGGCTTCCTCAACTAGCCGGTAGAATTGTTAAAAACTTCGAAAAGCTTTTGAGCGAGAGGAGTACCTAACATAATACCAACGTCACACCTCTTTTGGAACTTACCCAAATGAGTCCTTTTCTTATAGATGTATACCTTGCAACCGAAGACTCGAAAATACGAGATGTTGGGCCTTCGTCCCACTAGTAATTCATATGAGGTCTTGTGAAGGAGTCGGTGGAGGTAGAGGCGGTTGATGGCATGGCACGCCGTGTTGATGGCTTCCGCCCAAAAAGCATGCGGCGTGTTGTACTCGTCAAGCATTGATCTTGCCATCTCTATCAAAGTACGGTTCTTCCTCTCCACCACTCCATTTTGTTGGGGAGTGTATGCCGCCGAGAATTCGTGCTTCACACCTAACTCATCACAAAATTCTTCAACGTTTGTATTAGCAAACTCGGTGCCATTATCACTCCTCACCTTTTTAGTAAAAGAGTCAAATTAGCCACTTGCTTGCCGGCTCATCACAAAGTTCAAGTGGTCGGGATGTAGACATAAAAGTCTTAGTCGGATGAGAATTAGCCACTTGCTTGCCGGCTTGGCATGAGCTACATAAACGATTCTTCTCGAATTTGACATCCTTCACTCCAACAACCAAGTTATCTTTAAAAACCTTTTTCAAAGTGCCCATACCAATATGTCCAAGACGTCTATGCCACAACCAACCAAGAGTGGTTTGAGAGATAAGACAAGTCTTGATTTGAGAAGTTTCACGGTTTGAAAAATCAACCAAATATAAGTTTTGAAACCGGTGCCTTGAATGCAACACTTTGATCCTTAGAGGAAACAACACGAACTCCGTTGATTGAAAAGAAGCAATCAAAACCCAAATCGCACACTTGAGCAACGGAGAGGAGATTAAAGTTGCAAGCTTCCACCAAGAGCACATTAGAGATGGATAGGTCATTGGATATTGCAATTTTACCTATACCCTTTACCTTTAAGCTTGAGTTATCCCCAAATGTGATCTTGTGTTCGGGGTCCTTCTCCTCTTCAAGTGAGGTGAACATACTTGAGCTACCGGTCATATGTTGAGTGCAACCGCTATCAAATATCCAATGTCGGCCACCGCTCTTATAGTTCACCTACGCACACAAATTCAAGCTTGGGTTTTAGGTACCCAAGACTTCTTCTTGGGTTCTTTTGAGTTAGTCATCAAGCATTTGGGCACCCAAATAGCCTTCACATCTTTCTTTTCATTGGGTGCACCAACATATTTAGCATAAGTAGAGCCATTCTTTCTCATAAGCATGTAACTAGCATTAAGTACTTGAGTTTTAGACATGAATTGAGATGATTTTGCAAGAGGACAAGCAATGGCTTTGTGTTTATCATTTTGCAAATATGACAACGGGTCCTCCCTTGACAAAAGTTAGCTTGGGCTTACCCCAACCGCCCTTGGGCAAATCCCCGGGATGAAATCCCAAACCATGCTTACCCAAGGTGTACCTTTGCTCCCGAAGTACCTTGTCAAGAGAGTTGTTCCCCACAAGCAATTTAGCCAAACTAGAGTCTAGCTGCTCAATTCTTATCTTTTAGAAGCAAATTTTCCTTAGCTAGCTCATTAGCACATTTAGCAATACCACAAGTACCAATAGAACAAACATTCTCAATTGAAGGAGTAGCACTAGTGGATGAAGATGAGCTAGCATTGGGTGTGTGAGTGGGTGACATGGTAAAGGATGTGTCATGCGATAAGCTAAGTGAACCATCTATAGTGTCAATCAAGTCACACGTCACACCAACATTGCATTTTTCAATTGAGCAATCAAGAGGAGTTTCATCATCAACATTAGAGCTAGCTAGTTTGTTCTCTAGAATTTCAACTTGCAAATTTAGAGCTTCATAGTCATCTTCTAGAGTTTCATGCTTTTCTAACAAGTTCTCAAATTCATTTGCAAGCTCTTTATGCACCTTCACTAGCTTCTTTCTCTTAAACTTTTCTTTCTCTAGAGCATTATTCAAATCATCAATCAAAAGTTTAAGCTCACTTTTAGAGAGGTGCTCATGTGTTACCTTCTCCTCTAATGCCATAAGACACATGGGAGGTGAGGGTTGTCGATGGCGACTCAGGATATCTTCGTGTTTTCATTATCGGAGGAGTCCGCCTAAGAACCTTCATCATCGGTGATCCATTCCCCAATCACCTCTTCTTGTATATTTGCGGTGAGGCAAAGCTTTTGCTTGGGAAGAGCCGGGAGGCGTTTTCCTTGATCGCAAGTCCCGCTAGCCCATGAGCTCTAACATCTTCTTCTTGGAGGAGGATTGAGAGGACGATGAGCTTGAGCTATCTTCCTTCTTAGTCTTTTGACCGCAAGAGCTTTCTTCTTATCCTTTAATTTGTGATCACTCTTACGGTAGTGACGATATTTCTTCTTGTCATCTTCCTCATCTTCCTCTTGATTCCTTGCCTTGTGCTTGTTCTTTTTACTTCTTGGGCAATCCGCGCCAAGTGACCCTTCTCTCCACATTCATAGCAACGCATCTCGGAGATAGGTCTTCGCCTTGAAGAGGATGATCCGCCGCGAAAGCTCATCTTCTTGATCAACTTTCTTGACCTCTTGACAAGGAGGGCCAATTCTTCAATCTCCGAATTGCATCATCGGAGTCTTCATCATCTTCTTCAATTTCAACTTTCTTCTTTCCACTTTTGGCTTTGGCGGGAGAGCGATTGACTTCTTGTTGGCGGAGACTCTTCACTTTCAAGAAGCCGCATCTCATATGAGTTGAGTTGCGAGGAGCTTTGTCGGTGTCATCTTCTTGAGCTTTGACTTAGATGCTCGAATTAAGGTCACAAGTGGATTGAAACTAAGCGGCACAACGTCAAGCATCTTCCGACAAATGTCAATGTCTTCCAAGACCTTCTTCTCGAACATCCGCAATTTCATTTACGATGGGGTTCAACCTAAGAAACATTTCGTTAACACTTTCATTAGGAAGCATCTTGAATTGATCAAATCTTTTTCTAGCACGAGATAGCTTCTCCTCAAGCATCTCGGCACTACCAACATAATTTCTCTAAGATGCTTGAAATGTCATAAGCTTTAGAGAGATTTCCAATGCTATCAAAGACTTGGAAGACACACTAGAGAGTAAAGCATTTCTAGCAATGGCATTAAAACGTTTGTACTTAGCATGAACTTCATCAAGAGCAATAGTTCCTACGGAGGGTCCTGGATAGCCGGTCTCAAGCGACCCACACATCATAGCTAAGTGCCTCTAAGTAACATTGCATCCTAATTCTCCAATAGTTGTAGTTTGTTCCATCGAAAATAGGAGCTTTTCCAATTTCTATCCTAGGCCCCTCTTGAGCCATCTCCTAGCGGTTAAGCTAATACCGGAGAACCTTGCTCTGATACCACTTGAAAGAGGATCCGAAGGCCTAGAGGGGGTGAATAGGCAAATTTAATTTCTTTACTTAAATTATTCTTAATTAAGCAACAAGTTAAGAATGACCCAATCCTAGTTGCAAGACAAGAAAGCGGAAGCTATAAATAAATCACAAAGCAACTATGACAAGGCATTCAAAAGAACACAAGCAATGCGAGAGAGTAAATGCGGAAATTAAATGAGAGAGTGACACGGTGTTTGTTTGACCGAAGTTCGGAGCCGCAACTCCTACTCTCCGTTGAGGCTACCCCTTGCGCACAAGGACCGGCTCGCTCTCGAGCCTACCGCCTCACTCACTCCCGGTAGTCGTTCCGCCACTCCGCGAGGTGGACTCAAATCACCCGTACACCGACTCGAGAGTAGCCACACGCCAAGGCCTACTCCCAAGCCCTCGCCTCCACGAAGGATATCTTCAAAAGTAACAAGTTCAAACGCCTGATCATGCGGATCGAAGGACTTCCATGAAGCTCGGTATTGGGGTTTGATGGATTGTGGCTTTCGATGATTTGTGGGCGGAGGAATGGCTCTAGATCACCTAATTGATGAGCTATGAATGTGGTAGGTGAAGTGGAGCAGCAAACCTCAAAATAGCCAGCCACTAGATAGGTATTTATAGCCCCTAGAGCAAAACTAGCCGTTGCCCCTCGGAAGAGGACAAAAAGACTAGCCGTTACACTCTACCGGACGCCGTCAAACAGTAGCCGGACGCCGTCCGACAGGCGTCGCATCGGCAAAAAAGAGCTGATCGGACTTGATCCGTAACTACACGGACGCCGTCCGGCGATGAATGCGTTGGAAAAAGGCTAACCGGACGGCCCCCAGACGCCGTCCGACCAGAAAAACCTCGGTTTTAACTCGACCGGACGCCGTCCGGTAACTACGGACGCCGTCCAAGCGATTTGTGATACAAAGGACGGACGCCCTCGACGCCGTCCGACGCGAAAGCCAGTTGAACTTTATCGGACGCCGTCCGGTAACTCGGACGCCGTCCGAGCGGTGAGTCTTGCTTTGGTGTTTGGTGGTCGGACGCCGTCGCTTTTCCAGACGCCGTCCGGCAGAGAGGAATTTTCGAGCTAAAATTTTGGGGGAATTTAGGTGGGTTTCTCTCTCTCTAGAAATCTCACAAGGATATATATGGGTATTTTTAGAAGTGGTGGACTACGGAAACCGAGTTTTCGAGAATTCGCAAAGATCCGGCATAGTCCGAGATATTCGAACCCCTTTTGAAATCCGACGAAAAACAAGAAATAAACCTAACTACTCCTAATTTATCGTGACCTCTTCTCTCGCTTGGTCACGCATTTGAAATCTTGGAGCTCGAAAATTGTCGACACTTCAAATTAGGGTTTATAAAAATCACGAGTCTTCGCCAGGGTTCCGAGAAGTCCAAAAACCCCCTAGCCCTTTATATTAATTAATTTTATCATCAATGCCACTAATAAAAATTAGGGCTCAACGATGCTCACAGTTGTGCACCCGTGGAGAGCGGAACTTCAATTCAGTCGGGAGGACTGCTTCCGAGCCGTAAACTAGGAAAAAGGGTGTCTGCCCGGTCGCTCGACTTGGGGTTGTTCTAAGCCCTTAGAGAACCGAAGGTAACTCCTTAACCCAGCGCGCGACATACGGCTTTAGACGGTCGAATATCCTTGCTTTGAGTTCTTGTAAGATTAATCCATTGGCACGTTCAACTTGCCCGTTGCTCCTTGGATGGGCCACAGAGGCGTAGCATATTTTGATGCCCAGCTCCTCGCCCCAGTCCAAGAATTCGCTGCTCATAAACTGAACGCCATTGTCGGTGAAGATGTGATTATGCACGCCAAAGCGTACGACGATGTCCCGAAAGAACTCGCGTGTCTTGGTAGCCGTGATGTCAGCAACCGGCTTGGCTTCAATCCACTTTGTAAACTTGTCGATGGTGACGAAGAGGTGAGTGAATCCACTTTGCGTTCGCTTGAGAGGCCCTACCATATCCAGATTCCAGACGGCGAACGACCAAGAGATCGGGATCATTTGTAGATCTTGGGCCGGCATATGAATCTGCTGTGCAAAAATCTGGCAGCCTTCACATCTGCGTACTATATCTTCCGCATCAGTTACTGCAGTCGGCCAGAAAAACCCTTGTCGATAAGTTTTCCCAACCAGAGAACTTGCTGCCGCATGATGTCCACACTCTCCCGAGTGGATGTCATTCTGTAGATCTCTGCCTTCTATGCGACGCTTTAGTACTCCGGAATTGCTTTTTCGAAAAAGCTCATCCCCGATTACCTTGTAGTTTTTGCTTCACGCGTGTAATGCACTTTGCGAGGCTGCGATCTTTCGACAACTTATCATGGAGAAGATAATTTAAGTACGGTTGTGTCCACTCGGGGTTAATTGATAATACCTCCGACTCGTGCTGCTCGTCCTTCTGATCTTCTGGCGGGGTTGGTGCCTTGATGGAAGGCTTGCGGAATTCTCAACGAAAACACCAGTCGGGACTTGCACCCGACTGGATCCCATCCTCGCCAGTTCATCTACTGCTTCATTGTCTCGTCGGAGTACGTGAGTCAATTCCAGCCCATCGAATTTGTCCTCCAATTTCCGAACCTCCTGGCAATATGCCGCCATGTTGTCGCCGATACAAGACCCTCCTTTTGAACTTGATTGACCACAAGCTGGGAATCCCCGCATACCATTAACCGTCGTATTTCCAGCGATATGGCAATGCGCAGCCCATGAATGAGTTCCTCGTACTCGGCGGCGTTGTTACTGACTGGAAATAGAATATGGAGGACGTATCGTAGTTTCTTCCCAGTCGGATATATGAGCAAAATCCTAGCCCCCGCGCCGCTGAGCATGAGGGAACCATCAAAGTAGATCGTCCAGTACTCGAGATTTTCCTTTGCTACGGGGGTTTGGGTCTCTGTCCACTCTGCGACGAAATCGGGGAGTGCCTGAGATTTAATAGCTAACCGAGGCTTGAACTTTTGTTCAAAGGCTCCAAGCTCGACTGCCCACTTCGCAATTCTCCCGATGGCTTCCTGATTACGAAGAATATCTCCAAGCGGGAAGGAAGTGAGCACCGAAATCTCGTGATCTTGGAAATAATGCTTAAGCTTCCGTGACGTGATTAGTATGACATACAAAAGCTTTTGAATATGGGGTTATCTTATCTTGGAATCGCCCAATACCTCGCTTACAAAGTAGACCGGGCGTTGTACCTTCTGGAGGGATCCTTACTCATCCCATTCCACCACTAATGCGCTGCTGACTACATGAGTCGTGGCGCCGATTTAGTGTAGGAGGAGCTCCTGGGGCATGGGCGGAACCAATATCGGTGGCGTTGTAACGAATTTCTTGAAGTCTTCGAAGGCTTCTTGTGCTTCCGCCATCCACTGGAAACCGTCTTGTCGGCGTAGGAGCTTAAAGAACGGCATGCTGCACTCCCCGAGCCGGGAAACGAATCGGCTGAGTGCCACGATACATCCAGTTAGCTTCTGCACATCCTTCGGACTGGTCGGGAGCTTCGATCCCCCGCTGAGACATAACAAATCCGAGTAGATTACTGGATGGAACCCTAAAAACGCACTTCTCAGGATTCAATTTCATCCAACATACCCTTAGGCTCTTGTAGGGGTGAAAACAGGACGGGTACCCGGGTCGGGTATCGCATACGGGTAGCGAAAAAACCTATTTTTTCAGATACGGATACGGGTAATTTTACACTCGGGACGGATACGGGTAGTACCGGGATACTGTACTCTCCGATACGGGGCGGATACGAAATCTGTAGTACCCAACAATTACCCGGGACCCTCAGGCGGATACGGGTACCCCGGTATCACCAGGCGAGGAGGCGACCTTGGCCTTCGGCATTGTCCCTTGGCCTACCTTGGCCCAGTGGCCCACAGTGGCCCAAGTGCTCAACATCACTACTGCCGCCTAGGGCTACAGCCGAGCTATGGCCCGTCCCACTGCGTGACCCGTCTCCGCCGCCTCCCTGGCTCCCCGCCAGCACGGCGCCGTGGCCCATCCCCGACTTCCCGGCGATGGCCCCTGCCTAGGCGCTCCTCGAAGGAGCGCCCCAGCCGCCTCCAGCCCTCGCCCGACGCCGCGCCACAGCCCTTCACCAGGCGCCACCGGCCACACCGCTAGCCCTTCCTAGATGCTCTCGGCTCCTCGAAGGAGGGCGGGCCGCGACACCGCCCCTCGCACAGACGGAGGTGGCAATGGCAAGAGGCATTGGACATGGCCTTTTGGCGGCCTGTTCTCTCACAGATCGAACGGGAGCTCGTCGTCGTCGTGATGGCAACGAGGCCCAGGCGCTCAGCTGCTGCCATTGCTTCCCCCGTCGTATATTCCAGTGCCTCTCGCTCAAAAAATAGTCCAGTACCTGGTGTGTTTATATTGTTATCCCCTTATGGGATCGGTTGGGCATTTCAGCTAATATAAACACACCAGGTACTGGACTATTTACAATCTTTATCACTATCCCAGTAAATTTTTTTGGCTTCAGGTTAGTGATAAATCTTTCTTTTGTTGCTGGGAAATTGTGATGCACTTCAGTCTGTGCACCGGTAAAACGAGGCTCTCGGTAAAAGGAGGCTCTGACGTTTCAGCTCAGGTTCACTCTCTGGTGCTTTTCTAAAATCTGTTTTGCCTGAAAGACTGCAAGTATATTTATGTCAGGAGTTAAGATGATCATGAGCACATACACGATTCTAACAGACTGAAAGGTCTAAATTTTAATGGTCACCATTATAGTACCTGATTGCCTGATTGCAACTTCATGCGCTCATGAGAAGCCATCTGCCAGCGAAACCTCAAAACGCCTGAACACCTCTTCAAGCATGCATTGCATGAACTATATGCCGATTTTTTTCACACATAATATTTTTGGTCAATTGATGCATGTAGTTGCATGTTTGGATTGTATAAGAGTTGAGTAATTCATGGACTATCCGACAAGTATCCGGTATCCGTATGTATCCGCTCGAATAATATCCGATATTCGTTTTCGACCCGCCCGAATATTACCCGATCCCGTCCTGTATCCGTTCTGATTTTCAACTATCCGAACCCAATCCCGAATCCGAGTAAATTGCATTAGGGTAGGATACGGGATGACCTACTATCCGCCTGTATCCGTCCCGTTTTCACCCCATAGGCTCTTGAATGTTTTGGTCAAATCTATTATGAGATCTGACTTTTTTCGGGTTTTCACGACCACGTCGTCGACATAGGCCTCCACATTGCGGCTGAGCTGAGTGTGAAAACACCGCTGTATGATGCGCTGATAAGTCCCACCAGCGTTTTTCAGCCCGAACGGCATTGTGATATAGCAGAAAGTACCAAAAGGCGTAATGAACAACGTCTTGATGCAGTCCTCCTCCTTCAGGCTGAACTGGTGATAGCCTGAGCAAGCGTCCAGAAAGCTTAGGAGCTTGCACCCGACGGTGGAATACACCACTTGGTCGATACGGGGGAGCCCAAAATGATCCTTTGGACAAGCTTTGTTGAGGTCGGTATAGTCAACGCACATTCGCCATGTCTTGTTCTTCTTGTGCACCAGGACGGTTCGCCAACCACTCGGGATGATAAACTTCGTTGATGAATCGTGCTACCAGCAGCTTCATGATCTCCTCCGAATGGCGTCTTTCCGATCTGGCGCAAATCTTTGGGGACCACGGTCATGATTGCGTTGACGTCCTGAGTCGTAAGCTTCTGCTTCCGCTTGGACTCATACGCATCCGAGGCCCCGAATATGTAGCTGATCTCGCTGTTGACACGAAAAATGAGAACTTTGCGAACACACGTGCGGAAGCGTCAAGTCTGGGCTTGCGTTGCAACCAGGAACCAAGCGTGCCAGTCAATTTGACATGTAAATTGACAAGGAGTAAATTGTTAGCGACATGGCCCTAATCGGCTTTTAAGAAGCAGCCAGATCAGGTTTTTGCGAATCAGCTTTAATAAATCCGATTGCAAATCTATCGGCTTAATGCCTGATTGAGCAATTAAATATAAATAGGCATTCAAATATAAATCTTTCATCTCTTTTTGTTATTTTATGAATAGAATTAGTTATAAATCTTGAGATCAATTTATCATATTAAATTAAGGAATATATTGAATAGATTGGTCAGGCCAAGATAGTGTTCAGATCTAAATCTAGATGTAAACCAATAAACCGATTTAAAGGTTTAGAACTAATATAGGTAAATACAACACTGATCGGCAACTAACTACACATGCAAAGTCCTAAAGCAAGTATATGCAAGATCGATTAAACGAGGCAGTTGCATACATCGGATTTAGGGAAAGCACATAAGACAATTGACAATCGGCATTGCAGAATAAATACATATTATAGATAGATTGAACGAGACAGTGTAATATGCGAGACCACATTAAATATCGGTAAAACCCGAGACAGTTTAACATGCTTTGTATACATGAGATCAAGATGATACAACCATGCATACGGGTTACAAGAAGAGAATTGATTATCCCATCGAGATAGCTCTACCTGCGAGTTGAAGCCTTTCGACGAAGTCGATCGGATTCGAAAAGAGTAGTTGTGTTTTGTGTATGCTGTGTATCGTTTTTTCTAGACTTGAGACCCTATTTATACTATTACAAAGCCAAAACCGATACACCCTAATTTACCGCGTCATAGAGGATATCTTCTGATTAGAGCTTCGTAACTCTTCCGGAGCCTTGTAACTATCGGAATTTTCTTATATGCTTTTTTCTCTTGACAACAAAACCCATTTTCTGATTCGGCCCAATAATTCTGATGAAATTACCTGCTTCACAATATCTGATTTTCAAGCCAAATTTGGGTGTCGACACTCGCGCTCAGCGTCTTGGTAGTCTCCAATGGGCTTTTTGTCGTTTCCTCCCTTTGCCACCAACTGCTTCGAGTTATCGGCGAACTTCTGGAGAATAAGGCAATCTTTGTCGTTGTCGTTGGGAGGCATAGGCCGGTTGCGCTCCATGTTGGCGACCATCTCGTCCCCCTTGCGCTTCTTGTCTCTTGTCTTTAGGCTTGCACTGTTCGTCTTTTGGCTTCTTCTTTGGGCCTCCGTCGTTGCCACCACAGTGGTTCATGATGGCCTCTTCGGCGTTGGCTTCCTGATCTGCCATTGAGAACTTTGCTTTGAGAGTTCGCGGGGGTCCTAAGTCATCTGCCTGATTAACTCCTCGGATTTGCATCCGGCGAAGGAAGCGTCAATGACCGTTTGCTCTGAAACATCCCGGATCTCGTTCTTCTTCTTGGTGAAGTGCTTGATAAACTCACGGAGAGTCTCGTTCTTGCGTCGGTGCAGCTGTCTGATCTCCCATCTCCCTGCGGGCCTTTCATAGGTCCCCTGAAAATTAGCGATGAACTGTTCCTGGAGGTCGTCCCAAGACTCGATAGAGTTCTCCGGAAGTCCCGTAAGCCAGGTATGAGCAGTTGTGGTCAGAGCGACTAGTAGATAGTTTGCCATCACGTTCTGATCACCTCCTGCTGCGTTGACCGCTAAGGCGTAAACCTGCAGCCAGTTCTTCAGGTCCTTCTCGCCATCGTACTTGTCGATGCCTTTGAGGTTAAAACTGTTCGGCCAAAGCACTCGGCGGAGGTCCGGGGTGAAAGCCCGAATCCCCTCCAAGGGTCGTGGCCGCCTTCGACGCGGGGATCTTCTGTGATGCTATCGCCGCGGGTCTTAGTGATGTCGTTCGTGGTGATGGTCGCGCCGACTGCGATAGCTATGGTTGTGCCGATCGCCCTCGACGCGCTCCCTTCTTCTAGCTTCGATGTCGTGACGAAGGTAGTGGCCTGCCGACAGGCGTGACCCGCAGGCGTCGGAGGCGCACACCTTGCTCCGATTGCGCCCAGAGTTGCTGTGAGTCGTTGTGGTGGGAGTAGGGTGCGCCTCGTTTTGTTGAATGGCCGCCATCTCGACCATGGCCGTCGCGCGAGCAAGGGTCTGGACAAGCGGACTGTTCATAAGAAGCTGAGGCGCAATAGTCTTGAGAGGAGTCTTCGAGGCGACGATGTTTGCTTGGGGAGTTGTGTAGACATCCTGATCCCTCAATTTCACCGCGCAAAGCTCGTTTTGGACATTGCGTCCGTGGATGCGAAGTTGTCGTAGGCGATCTTGATCCTCAGCGCGACGCGGGTCCGGGTCAACCGCCTCAGTGGCGGCCGCCTCGTTCCCGACTGGTTGAGTGGCAGAGTGATGGTCGTCTGCGCCAAGGACGAAGACTTCTCGGTAGTTGCAGATCTCCGTGCTCCCGTCGGACTGAGTCTGAGAGGGAGAGGCTGACCTACTCGCTGGCTGACCTACTCGCTTTGTCCAATGGGTTTTCCGGTGTTAATGACACCCACGAACATGGTTGGATCTGATCGGTCGAGTCCGACTGGATTAATAGATCGATTACCCGAGTGGTCACCTCCTATCCCAGTCTCGGGATCCGTCTGCGTAAATGTCGCGGCAAGATTCCTAAGATCGGAGGGAGATCCTGTCAGGGGTGCTGAGTCTTGATCGGGCTGGATTGAATCCTTGTCCGTGGGGGTGATTCCGCCGAGAACTTCTTCACCCTCTTCGAATAAAGGCACAAAGTGGGACCGCAAGCAGATCAATCTGCGAAGGCACATGCCGAATTCTCCAAGCCAAAAGGCAATGGGTCACATTGATCGCGTGTACCTTCTTGTTGGGAGGTCTCTCCGGGAGGGGAGAGACGAAGATTGCCGATACCGTCGACGATGAAGTCTAGGGTGCCGAAGCGCAGCAACTTCCCTGGCCTCAGGGCGACGGATGGTGATCTCGATGAAGCCATCCAGCTTGTGTGATGATCTTGACGCAGACCCCTACCTGGCGCGCCAACTATCGACTGGTGGCCGATCGGGGGCCACCGTCGGTAATGAATTTGTTTAAGGGAAATGCTCAAGAACCAAGCCAGATGGTAGCACAAGACAGGGATTTATACAGATTCAAGCCCTCAACTCGGAGGTAATACCCTACTTCCTGTGCTCTGGGATTATGATTGTAAGATGTGACGATGCAATGTAAGCTATATGCCTATGGCCTGTACCCTCTCCCTTTATATAGTGCAGGGGGAGATAGAGTTACATGGTAGCACACAGTACATGGTACCAGATTCGGTTAAACCGATGTATGATATGCAAATATTGATCTCCTAATTACATGGAGCTTGACTATATCCTCGGGAACTTTCTTGGTGCTCAAGTTATACGTAACCCGAGTGGTCTCTATCCTAGTCGGCCGACTTGGGTCGTCCCCCATCTGCTCCCTCATGGGCCTTCTAGAGGATACCCGGGGCCCATGTAGTCCACAGCGTCCTTCACCGTCTGTTGACGTCAAATAAACACCAACTTTATACATCAACATATTCCAGAATTCCGGCATTTCGGAGGAAAATCAAGGTTTATACTAACATTTTTTATTCAAATAAAGTTCCACAGGTTTTAGTCAGTTTTGGTCTACAGGTACAAAATGGCAAGAACCAGGGCAAAAGGCCAGGCCCGCCGACCCACCCTAGGCCGGCTGACCCAGCCACGTCATCGATCCGGATCCAACTTCTCCCAAGTGGCTTAGAAGCACAAATTGAAGACATCTACACCCTCCATTGCAGTCAGTTTGATCAAATGGACACGGTTGCTTCACAAATGAGCATAGGATTCCCTTGGATTCCTTACTTACGGATGTCAACTTGATCAACCGGCTTAAGGGGCTAATCTACATCATCAAAGAAGTATCCTAGCAAAATTGGGCGGCTAGATGAGCCAAGAGTGGGTCGGTTGACCCACCTAGGCTGCCAGACCCCCCTTGATGCCCTTTGGTTTCCCCTTTGGAGGAGGGTTTGATGACACATGTCCCTACACGTGGAGCATCCCGATTGGCTTCGGAGCACTATAAAAAAACCCCCTCACTCACTTACAACACAACACAACACATCACAACACTTTAATTCCACTTAGTAGAGTAGCTCTTAGTCTAGTAGTAGTTGGGAGTTAGAGTCAAGTCGAGCTGAAGCTCGGAGTTCCGGAAGTGTCTTCGGGAATTCGGGTAATAGCTCTTGTACCCTTTCCTAATTGTTTCAATTAGTGAGACCACTTCATTCATTGTCTATGTGTTGAGCTTTATTTGAGTTGAGTATATCTGCATAAATGAGTCGTGTAGATTTGCCTTATCGGTAGCTTGTATTCGTCTGAAATCAGTTTAGGTTCTCACTTATATACTGTAAGAGCCAGGCATTGAACCTAAGTCAACTTCTTTTTGGTACTGAGGAAGATTGGTTAGAAATAGTAGCAGACGTGGTGTCTGAGAGTAGGACTAACTTGGTTTACACCCGGGCCCACGTATATGTGATAGGTGGTAGGTGGTGATAGCCCTATCCATCCGTAGATATTAATTATCTCGTGCGTAACCCATAGCGTCAGGCTTTGGATCAATAGAGCCCTATCGGAATGATCATAACCATTCGGGATTCCAATTCAGGATAGCGGGTGGTAGTGAATGTTCGAGCTCTGAAGACGATACCAAGTGAACCACTGTTTGATTACCAAAGCTCACTCAATAATCTGAATCACACAATTTTGTGAACATATATAACCTTGTCTCGTTGTCCTCCCAACTATCTATCTAGCTAGAGTAGCTTTCTCTTTATTTGTGTGAATATTTATATTGTGTGTGTCTCTGGACCTTTTTACTTATCCTAACCCCGTTACCTAGACTGGCTGGTATTTTAAATAATTAAGATATAGAGGATTGTCTCTTTAAACCCTCGTTCCCTGTGGATTCGATAACTCTAGAAATACTCCTGGTAAAAAAACTACAAGCGATATCCGTCGCTTGCGGATTAATTTCTTTGAGCGTAACTATCGCCAACAAGTTTTCTGGCGCCATTTCCAGGAACGCAGCGGATTTTAAAAAAAAAACAGATAAATTTTTTTCCAAAAGCTACATCTAAATTATTTAATCTACCATCCTAGCTTAACGGGAGTTACCCTGCTCCGTCTTTGTTCTATGGAACTAGTAGAGCGGTGGATAACCGGTTTTGATCTCCCGAAAAACTTCTGACAAAATAGAAAGTCATTGTCCATATGATAATTTCATTTATTCATATGGAAATGAAAAGTGGATAAAAATGAGAATTTATAAAAAGTTAAGTCATTAGCAAGGTTACCATGATGACTTAAAGAGGCAAGGCATTATTTTTATTATTTGTCTTAATGCCTGCGCGGTTTTCCATAATGCTTTAAGTGAGTGAATCACTAGCAAGGTTACCGTGGTGATTGTGTGAAGCTTGGCATTGTTGTGGTTGTTTTCTCAATATCTGTGCGGTGTGCAAGATATTGCAAAACCTTGGGTTTTATTGAATAAAAATGACATATTTATCATCCAACCATATAAGAAGCTGTTGTATGGGTAAAGTTGGATAGGTCTGATAACAAAAACATCGATGGACCCTATCTCGGGTATATGAGATTGAAGACCCGAGCTAGGCGGCTAGAGGGGGGGTGAATAGACGCCAATCAATTTTGACGCTTTCTTTTTGCACATGCAGCCCCTCTAAGCATTCCGCAGAAACTGCTTCGTGTTGAAGATCAAATCGCGATGGACAACATGACAATTATGTGTACCCATGACTTGTATGGATGATATCCATATGAATATGTGGGGATTTTAGAGCCACAATCCTGGTTTTCAAGTGTCCACACAAGAGGAATCAATTCAAATCTTGCTTTTATAAATAGATCATGACAAAACCTCAAAGCAACTTTCAAAAAGCAAAAGCATATTCGTTCAAAACTTGTCCTCTCATGGAGCAGGAGGTTCGTGTCTTTAACGTGCTCTTGGGAATTTTTCTCCCTATGTCTCAATGTGTCATGAAGCAGTCCACCAAAAACTCCTTAAAACTCCTTACAAAACAAATATGAAAACTCAAATAACACAAGCTGCTTTCTGGAAAGCAAAAGTTGTTTCTATTTGGAGAAAAAAGATGATTGCTTTCTGTTGCTCCAAAAATTGTGGGAATTTTTCTCCCTATGCAAACATTATCTCAAGAATCCATCCACAGTCAAGAACTTCGAGCAGAAAGTTTGGGGCTCTGTATTCACTTCATAGCTCCCAAATGGAGAAACCAGTGGACTTGAAATTTTTACCACAGATGGGTATATGCGTCACACATCTTTTCCAACCGGAATCATCCCAAAATGATTTTTCTAGATTTTTCTAAAAATATTTTACTGACTGCTGCGCAGATGAAAGTTTCTGGACATATTTGCAACATGTCAAGAACTTGATCTCTTGCCTCTCATATGGTTGCAAAGAGTGTGGCAAATCATATTAGCAACCTCAAGGATTCATGGACCATCAAGAACCAGTAGGAAATCACCAAGACTCATATCCAAATAAGAGCTCCAAAAAGGGAAAATAAAAGAAAGAAGAACTTGGAGAAATCAACACAAGAAGATCATGAAGATGAGAGATTTCATTGCATAGAAGTTGGGGGATTACAAACCACACTCCATGTGGTCACAAGCACTCTAAGTGCCACCCTTACACACCCAACTCACCCTCTCTATTTCTGAAATTTTCAGCTCAAAGGGGATGAGGACGAGGTGCTCCCCTCCCCCTCTACTTACAGCCCGAGGGTGAGATGCCCTATACCCTAGAGCCCATCGCCACCCTTCATTTGAGGATGAGTGGTGTACAACACACACACGACAAGACACATTTCCGAGAGGGAATATTCTTCACAAATTCCTCCGGGAAATATCTTGCAAACATCTTCGATTGCCCCCCACGCTGGGCCCACGGTCGAACCGGCCTCGCCACGAGTTCTCGACGCCAGCCTCCAGTGCCTCAGTTCCTTGCCATGGCTAAGCTTCTGAGTACACCACCTCATATGACCGCCAGGTCATCGAACCCGGTCACCTGCACGCGTCCGGACGCACCAGTCTCAGTGTCCCCATGCCACGTCGTACGTACCCGCCGATACCTGCATCACTGAGGTGAACACACACGAAACCAACATACCTTACCTCACCTGCAAGGTTAGTCCATCACAAAATTACCAACACAATCCCTTTATGACATCACAATTAGGAAGCCCTAACACACGACGTGTCAGCTTAAATTCCACCGGACCACGTCCGATCAAAACTATTACCTAGCCCAAGCTCAGCACAATGGTCCGGTACCAATTCGACAGCATTTTTCACAAATGCACCATTTAACATTCTTGAAAACACTTCAAATTCCATCTTGTCACATATATTCATCATCAAACCGGGTACCCTCCACATGGGTCTCAACAGAGATTGTGTCAACTGGGTGATGCCTATTTTATTCCTAATTCTCATGATTTTTAAAAAAGAATAGACATATGAAAGAAGGTGTGTTAAGGAATGGAGTATTTGGAGATAGTATTTGCAAATATTTTAAAATCTCTTTTAAAAATGTTTTAGAAAAAAATTGATAAAATATAGGATTTTCTAAAAACTATTTCAAAAATATGCATCCAGTCTATATTTAAATCCCCCTAACAATTTCTGTTAAACCCTTGCATGTAGTTAATAGACTTGCTTATGGAAACCTGTTAAGATGTAAGTGCTTACCTGTTCTTTTTCGGGCTACCCTTCTTTTGGGTAGGTCTTTTCTTTTCAGCAGAAGATTTTTCATTTGAAGACTTGGAAGAAATTGGTGTAGATTTTTTGTTATCCTACACTCGAGCCATGCCTGTGGTCTTGAAGTGTAAATTTTGGAGGTGTACTAAAAATTGTAAGCCATTTTGTAAAATAACTCTAGTTATGAAATAAAGTTTGGCTGTTTGTGCTATTTCCAAATGCAACTGAAATCCTGGACAGTTGTATTTTCAGGGATCTCCCGGGGTCCCCACAGATGCTAACGTAGTGATGGCACGACTCGAAGGTGCTCCCGCATAGCTCAAAGCCTTAGCAAAGGAAGTGGCGACAACTTGCACGAGCCAAGCTCTGGCTATTATGAAATCCGATTACCTTGATGTAGACTTCGACGCTGTGCGGGGGGGCTTTGCCTCCTCCGACGAAGAAGCCTCTACCCATATGGAGGAAGCCTGAGAGACCACCGCCACGTTGGTAGAAAACTTGGATTTGTGAATGATTTAATCTCTACTTGCTTAATTGATCCTCGATACTACTGATCTCTTTTACCAGAGTACTTGATTCATCTGCTTTTTCGTGTAACGATTTTGCCGACTGGTCTAGCCCCTGAGTGCTCGGAGTTAGCACTTGGTCCTTTCACTATGTACATGGCGAGTAGCTGAACATTGTCTATGACAAACATTAGCGCCACTACTCAGGAATTTCATGATACCGGAATTCGAACATCATAAGTAAAGAGAAAGCAATTTTATTAATAAGATAGGGTACGGTGAATCCACACATTATTTAGTGTAGCCCCCGACTTACTACTTTATCGTGTATGGCTGAGTAGCAAATCAAACGAGCAACTAATTTACAATGTCTGAATACAGGACTTCAAGAATAAAAACGACGTAGCTGCTCGATGTTCCAGGTGTTAGGCACATCCGATCTGTCTTCACGTTTCAGCTGATAAGCCCGGGCGGGTCACTTCGTCAATCACATAGGGGCCTTCCCAGAGTGGGGAGCATTTATGCTTGTGCTTCTGATTTCTTCGGAGGGCTAGATCTCCCTTGGAGAACGCATTACCTCATACGCTGCGCTGATGATAGTGACGCAGGCCCAAGTGGTACTTAGCCGATTGGATCACTGCTGCTTCCCTGGCCTCCTCAAGCTGGTCGAGGTCTTATTATCTCCCTTCATCTGACTGATTGTCGTTGTAGCTGCACACCCGTGGGGACAGGAACCTCAATTCTGTCGGGAGAGCCACTTCTGAGACATAAACTAAGAAAAAGGGTGTCTGTCCGGTCGCTCGACTTGGGGTTGTTCTAATCCCCCAGAGAACCAAAGGCAACTCCTTTACCCAGCACGTGGAATATGGCTTTAGGCGATTGAAAATCCTCGCTTTGAGTCCTTCTAGAATTAGTCCATTGGCACGTTCTACCTGCCCGTTGCTTCTTGGGTGAGCCACCGAAGCATAGCAAATCATGATGCCCAGCTCCTCGCCCTAATCTTGAAACTTGCTGCTCTTGAACTGAACGTCATTTTCGGTGATGATTCAGTTAGGCACGCCAAAGCGTATGACGTCCCGAAAGAACTCGCGCGCTTTAGCGGCCGTGATGTCAACAACCGGTTTTGCTTCAATCCACTTTGTGAATTTGTCAATGGTGATGAAGAGATGAGTAAATCCGCCTTGTTCTCGATTGAGAGGCCCTACCATGTTTAGATTCCAGACAGCAAAAGGTCAAGATATCGGAATTGTCTGTAGATCTTGGGCTAGCTTATGAATCTGCGTGCAAAGAATTGACACCCATCACACCTTGTTTTGGAGTCGCCCAATACTTCGCTGATGAAGTAGACCGAGCATTGCACCTTCTGGAGGGAGCCTTACTCATCCCATTCCACTATCAATGCGCTGCTGACTACATGAGTCGTGGTGCCGATATAAAGTAGGAGGGGCTCCTGGGGCATGGGCGGGACCAATACCGGTGATGTAGTGAGGAATCTTTTAAAGTTCACTGAAAACCATCTTGTCAGCGCAGAAGTTTGAAGAACGGCATGCCGCGTTGGCCAAGCCTAGAAACGAATCGACTGAGTGCCACAATGCATCCAGTGAGCTTCTACACATCCTTCTGACTGGTCGGGGCTTCATCTTCATGATGGCGCTGACTTCTCTAGATTGGCCTCGATCCCCCGATGAGATACGATGAATCTGAGTAACTTACCGGATGGAACCCCAAAAATGAACTTTTCAGGATTCAATTTCATCCGATATGCCCTTAGGCTCTTGAATGTTTAGGCCAAATCTGTTATGAGATCTGGTTTTGTACGTGTCTTCGTGATGACATCGTCAACGTAGGCCTCCACGTTGCGGACGAGCTGAGTGTGAAAACACCGCTATATGGTGCGCTGATTGGTTGCGCCAGTGTTTTTCAACCCGAACAACATTGTGATATAGCAGAAAGCACCAAAAGGCGTAATAAACAATATCTTGATGCAGTCTTTCTCCTTCAAACTGATCTGGTGATAGCCTAAGTTCCAGAAAACATAGGAGCTCGCACCCGGTGGTGGAATCCACCACTTGGTGGATGTGGGAGAGCCCAAAAGGATCCTTGGGACAGGCCTTGTTGAGGTCGGTGTAGTCGACACACATACGCCATGTCTTGTTCTTCTTCTGTACCAGGACCGGATTTGCTAGCGACTCGCGGTGGTACACCTCCTTGATGAACCGTGCTGCAAAAAACTTGGTGATTTCCTCCCGGATGGTATCCTTTCGATCTGGTGCGAATCTTTGCAAACGTTGGTTGATTGGTCGTGCCTTTTCATCAACGTCAAAGAGTGCTCAATCACCTCCCTCGGAACACCAGGCATATCCGAAGGCTTCCAAGCGAACACAACTTGATTTGCCCGGAGGAAAGTGACGAGCGTGTCTTCCTATTTGCTGTCGAGCCCTATCCCAATCACAGCTGTTTTAGCTAGATTGGACGGCTCCAACGCTATTTTTTTAGTTTCTTCAACTGCCTGGATGAAGGTTTTGGCCTGCTTTTTGGCGGGGTACGTCTCCCTCCTCCTGGAGGGATGTGACTGCCCGTCGGATCTTCTCCATCTTAGCCGAAGTATCAAGCGCCTGCGCCATCTCGCAGCTTTCGTTGTCGCAGACTAAAGATAGCCTCACGTCACCGTGATGGTAATTACACCATTGGGGCCCAACATCTTCATGGCGAGATAGGTGTAATTAGGGACGGGCATAAATTTTGTGATCCCAGCCTTCCCAAGATGGCATGATATGCCGTCTCGAAATCAGCCACTTCAATGCTCATACTCTCGGTCCGATAGTTGTCCTTGGTCTTGAACGTCCTGAGTTATACATCGAACGCCCCGGGGATTACCTCGTGGAAATGAGATGATCCCTGCCATAGCTCGGAACGAGGAATCTTCATCTGATCCAAGGTCTTGGCAAAGAGAACGTTAATCCCACTCCCGCCATCGACCAGGACCCTCTTCAACTTGTTTCCTCGAATGACCGAGTCTAGCACCAGTGGATACCTTCCAGGAATGGCAATCCAATCAGGGTGGTCTGATCGATCGAAGGTGATGGGCACCTCTAACCAGCGTAGGTACTTGGGGGCGCGGGTAGGATCGCGTTGATCTCCCGAGAGGTAAGCTTCTGCTTCTGCTTGGACTCATACGCGTCGGAACCCCCCAAATATGTAGCTAATCTCACGCTCAGTGTCTTGGTAATCCCCGTCTGGTTTCTTTCCGTGAACACCTTTGGCCACCGACTATTTGGAGTTGTCGGTGAACTTCAATAGAATAAGGCAATCTTTGGCTGCATGCTTACCACGTGGGTGAAAGGGACATACCGCCTCCATTACCTTATTGTAGTCGTTATCGTTGGGGGGTTTAGGCCGATTGTGCTCCAAGTTGGCAACCATCTTGTCCCCCTTGCGCTTCTTGTCTTTGGACTTGCCCTGTTCGTCGTTAGGCTTCTTATTAGAGCCTCCGTCGTGGCCACCACGATGATTCATGATGGACTCTTCAGCGTTGGCTTCTTGATCCGCCATCGCGAACATGGCTTTGAGAGTTCGTGGGGGTCCCGAGTCATCTTCCTAATCAACTCTTTGGATTTACACCCGGCGAAGAAGGCATCAATGACTGTTTGCTCCGAAACGCCCCGGGTCTCATTCTTCTTCCTGGTGAAGCGCTTGATGAATTCTCGAAGAGTCTCGATTTTGCGTCGATGTAGTTGTCCAATCTCCCAGCTCCCAGCGGGCCTCTCATAGGTCCCTTAGAAGTTGGCGATGAACTGCTCCTTATGTCGTCCCAAGACTCGATAGAGTTCTCCGGGAGTCCTTTGAGCCAGGTCTGGGCGATTGGGGTCGAAGCGACTGGCAGGTCTAAATAGGATAAATTGCAAAAAGGTGAAATAATTCACAATTAATTTGCAAAATTAAAAGACTACGGGCTTTAAACAAGATACAGCAAATAAAGTGAATTAATACTTACGTAACGGGGCAATAATATAAATAAATATTAAATCAACAAGATATAATTCATAGGGAAAAAATAAAACGAAATCTTCGGGATTTTCTGAAAAAAAAACTAGTCCAAAGAGGGCCCAGTTTGCCCCTTTTTTCATTTATTTTTCAGCCCCTTCACTGTTTCGGCCCATATTTGGGCCGGCCCAACCGACCTTGCCTGCCATGGGGGCTAGGGTTTCCCTAGCCACCCTTGCAGATGGCGGCGGCGGCCATGGCGTCGGCGGCGGCAGACGGCGGCGATGTGGCGGCGGCGGGCGACTGGCGGCAACCTGCAGTGTGATGGTATGAGGTAGGGTGGCCGGCGTGGCAGCTGGCAAGCATGGCCGGCAGCAATGGCGCGATGGTCGAAGCGGACGGGCGGCCTACACGGCGGCTCAATGACGCAACGGTACGGCCGATGCACCGGTCGCGAAACGCGGCGGTCGATGCCAAGGCGGCGGCGCTGACAGCATGGCATAGGGTGGCCGCGCGGCTCGTCGGGCGCTGGGCAGCCAGGGTGCCCACATGCCGCGGGCAGCCGGCGCGGACGGCGCGATCGGTTCGGCGGGCGCGGCTCGCAGCTGCAACCTTTGCCCGACTAGCGTCGGCGGAGGCTTCGGTCTTGGCGCATCGGCGGCTTGGGCGAGGCGCTGCTCGCGAGGCGGCGCGACGGCATGAAGGGCTGGGCACAGCCCGCCCGGCCAGCGTAAACAAGCGCTGGCACCGCGCCCACGGCGAAAGCACGGCATGGGTGCGGCCGGCAGGGCGGCGGCGGCACGGCCGAGGGCGGCGCGGCTTAGCTTCGGCAGCGCGAGGCTTGGCTCGGCGTGGCGGCGCGGCGGCCTTGAAGCGCGGCGTGAGGCGGGCGAGCAGCGTCTTGTGGCCGTGCGTGGCGGCTCGGCCGGCAGAGGAGGCAAGACGGCCGGCGCGGTGATGCACATGGCCAGCGCAAGGATGGCACGGCCGGCGCACTTTTATCAAAACAAGATCAATCTACTCGAGCCAAAGATAATAGATTGAAACTGGCAAAACGATCTTCTAGATCGACCAAGCGAAGGCAGTAGATCGAAAATAACAGATCTGTGGTGTGTAGCGACATACCATTGATCACAAACCTGAGAGCGATTCGTGCTGATAACGTGTTGTAAATCGGTCATCGCATACACACAAACACAATCATAATATACAGGAGGCTTAGATCTAGAGAGACAAAAGTCATGTACAATGATCTTTTATTGATGTATCTCTCTTTGTTACAAGGGGTTCATATTTATAGTCTAGCCTAAATTCGGTTTCGCCCATAATACCCCTAGGGTTTAATGTGGCTTCCGGCCATAAACCTCCTAGGGTTATACCAGTGATCTCCATAAAGAACGTGAATGACACGGCGGCAACATGGGGGCCAGTCGTGGGGAAAACGTGGCGCATGCCGGCAGCACTTTTTCGACGATGCACGGGTTGAATTAAACGTGGGGAATTGATCCTCTAGGCTCTAGCTACGGCGATGTTCTAGGGAGATAGAAGGAGGGAAAGTAGAATAAATATATAACAGGTTCAATTCCAACCAAATATAATAAAAAAATTTATCTTTCTTTCCCAAATAATTTAACAAATAAAATTTATTCTTGGAATCGTCTTCAAATATTATTTTATAATAATCATATTTGAGCACATATAACGTAGGGTTACATAGTTTTAGGAAAATAATCATCCACAAAATTATTTAAATATTATTTTTGGGAAAGCATTAAAATATTACATTGATTTTTACAAATACAAAATCCTTTGTTCATATATAAAATTTAAATTACCTTTTTATTTTAAAAGTAATGTATTCATTTTTATTCATAAAATTTTTATGCACAAATTTTTAATTCATGCAATGCCATTCATGATTTTTATTTTCTAAAAAAATGAGGATGTTACAAACCTCACCTTTTAAGCGGAATTTCGACCCCGAGATTCCGAAGAACTAGGAGAAAGGAAGAATAGGAGGATTGGATCTTGTCGATCACTCTCTTGAGCTTCTTAATCATCTCAATCCACCTTGATTCATTGAGTTTGTCCACGACAAAGAGAATTTTGACCTATATGGTTGATAACACATCTCAAAATTTCTTCATTTGACGAGTCTCTTGGTCGCGGTGGGTAGGATGGTAGATGAGAGGGAAAAGGGATACATAAAAGCTAGAGAGAAAGGAGATAATTTATCCCAAAACATAGCAATAAAACACTGTACCTAGAGGTAACTAAGGTTTAAACAAAAATGAACCAACAAACATGTAGCCAGCATATAACGGTGATATGCCTCATAGCTTTGAAAATATAAAACTTTAGTTCGGAGTTGAGAACTAACAGAAATAAATATTTTTGGAGCAGAAGAGAGAGCTTTTTTAAAAAACAAAATAAAGATGTAAGATACTCCGACCATTAGTTTCTTTCCTAGTCTTAAAACATTTTTAAAATCAGACACAAAAATATATAATTGAAAGAAAGAGACTTTTATTTTCAACAAAAAAGTGAAAGTCAATATTTGATTTTGAGAATATCAACATTTTTTGTAAGTGCAAGTTGAGTAAATTATTCAAGGTTATTTTTCTTTTAAGAAATTAGAAAGCAACAAGTCAAAGTCCAATATAAATGTTTTACTTGAAGCTTAAACAAGTAAATAATCAAATAAACATTTGGAGATCTTAAACATCTCCAAACCTAGGATAAAACAATAGTTGATTTTTTAAAATGATTTAATTAAAATGAAAAATTTTAAATGTTTAATTTAATTTTTAAGAAATGATTGCAATCAATACCTGAAAATAAGTTTTTCTCATTTTCTTTTGCACATACAACACAAATAAACTTTTCAAAACTATCCCCCTTTTGTAAATTAAAAATAATAAGTTGAAATAACATATGTGACATTTAGTAGAATTGGTAACCTTTGTTTTTAAGAAATCATCATTTTCAGCATAACTTAATTTTTTGAACAAAGGAGTTTTTAACCCTAATTTGAAAACTATTTTTTTTTCCAAAACAAAAATAATAGTTTTGCAACAAAATTTTTGTAACTAGAATCTTTGTTAAACTTTAAACTTTACCTTCGGAAACGCAAATAAGAGTTGTGTTGTGAAACATTTATGAAAAGATTGTTGAAAAGATAACCATTTAATACTATATTTATTTTACAAAGAACATATATTAAATTTAAGACTGATTTTGGCCAAAAAAACAGCACATCACAAATATTTTCACCTTGATGTACAGTTGCACCTGTTTCATTATCAATAAGCTCCTCCTCGGCTGATGTAGACGTATATTCAATCGTACACGCATGGGCCAACTAGCATCTCCTCATTCTCTGTATCATTCACCTTTTTTGGTTTATTATCATTGTCAAGTTGATTATTTGCATTTGGCCATAAATTGTTAGTCGTCGAAGGATACACACCATTTTTTCAAACATTTGTGTTGGTTTTATGCACAACTTTTTATTGTTTTATTTTATTTTCATGAGCGCAAGCAAGATCAGGGAGATTTCGTAGTTCGGTCATCATCCTTCTCGGTCTCGCACGCCCGAATCTCCGCATTTAATGCGGCCAATACGCTGAACGTTGGGGAAGCCTTCGCCGAAAGCCTCCTCCCTCTGCGTGGATGCCTGCCTGGGCCCGATGACCACCTGCTCGGCTAGGCCGCCACGCGTCCTGCTCGGCTCGGCGTGGGGGTCTAGTCGCCCGCTCTACGCCGAGCTGCCACGCGTCCTGCTCGGCTCGGCGTGGGGGTCTGGTCGCCCGCTCTACGCCGAGCTGCCACGCGTCCTGCTCTGCCTTGGTGTAGGGACCCCGGTACGCTGTGTAGCGACACTTCTCTTGATACATTTCCTCCAAACCACAACGTAACAACACATTTTGCAATTCTTCACAGTAAATTGTCACCGATTTGTCATCTTGTTGTAAACATTGTAGTTTGTTGAGTAAATTTTTATGATAATGGACAGAAAAAAACTTAAAACCCACTACCGCAACAAGAGGGGGGTCAATGGGAGGCTTCAAGATTTTCTAAGGAATGGTGCTCCTCGAACTCACCATCTTTTTAAAACACAAAAAACTTCGGCAACTATGCGTACCCCTAGCCTGCATGGATGTGAGCCATTAAATATGCGATGATTTTTTCAATCACAATCCTAGTTGTCAAGTGTTCAACCAAAAGAGAATCAATTCAAACCTTGCTTTAATAAAACACATCAAGCCAAATCACTAAATTCACTTACAGAAAAGCAAAAATAGATTCTCTAAAATTTGTTCTCACTTGGAGTAGAGATGGTGGGTTTCCGGTGCTCCAAAATTTTTGGTAATTTTTCTACCTTTGAACTAATAATTGTGAAGCACTCTACCAAAAATCTCTTAGAAACAAATCAGGAAAAAGCAAGCACTACAACATGTCACAGATCTCGTGCAGAAACTTTGGGGCTCGGTATTCACCTCACTGCACCCAAACAGCAGATCTCCATGAATTGAAATTTTTGTGTTGATACATATCGAAGTCACAGAACTGCTCCAAGTGGAAGCACACAAAAATGATTTTGCTAAAAACAAATACTGACTGCTGTGCGAAGAACAAGTTATGGACAAATTTGCAACTCAATGGAAAACTTGATCTCTAGTGAATCATAGGGTGCAAAAGAGATGCAAAACCATAGGAGCACCCTCAAGACATCATGGATCAACAACATAAAGAAGAAGAATATGCAAATAAACTAGTACCAATAAAATCAACAAAGCAACAAGATCAAAACATATTAACTACAAGAACGAACCATTAACTTGAAGAACGGAGGTTTCATTGCATAGATAAATAAAAGATTACAAGCTGCTCTCGTGAGCACAAGCTCTGGCAGGTGCAACCCTCCCTCACCCACACACCCTTCTCACAAAATCTGAAATTTGTAACTCAAAGGGTGAGGAGGAGGTGCTCTACTCCTCTATTTATAGACTTAGGGGTGAGACTCACAAACCCTATGTGTTGTCTCCACCATTGATCTAAGGATCAACGGTGTACAATGTATAGGCCACCTATCTCACTCCGGACAAGAAATATTCGCTGCATTTTCCTCCGGAAGCATCCTCGCACCTTCCTCGCTACCGAATCAGTCCCGCTTCGCCACCATGTAACCGACGCCTAGCCTTCAGTTGTCTTGGATCTTTGCCGCAACGAAGCTTCATGTCGACGCCTTCTTATGTGACCGCCATATACCAAATCCGGTTGCTTGCACGTCCCCGGATGCTCGTACCTCCAGTTCGCCTATGTGGAATAGCATCAACCACGTACCCACTAACACCTGCATCACAGAGATGAATACAAACAAAAAAGTTACCTTCTCCTACAAGTTTGGCTTCACAAAATTATCATCATCATCGAAAATCAAGTGCATCAAGATCATGAAAAAATCAATTAGTCACAATAACTGTCCTAACACGAGTCGGTCGAACACGGTCCAGTGACAACCGGAAATTGTTTAGAATTTCTCGCCCGTTTCGGCAAATGCTCTACCAAAGTATTTTAAAATCTCACTAGAGTAATACACTGTCACATATATTCATCACAACACCGAGGTATCCTCCACGTGAATCTCAACATAAACCTATCCTTTAAAAGTTATTTCATGTTTCTCCAATTCGAAGGTACCCTAATAAGAAAACAACACGCCTTTTGTTAAAGCACTGGCAGGTGTCATAACCTTTTTCTTATCATAGATTCTACAGTAAACAAAGATTTTATGTACTGCTATTTTCCAATCAATATATGCATGATGTCCAAATTTTGTATCATATAGAGGAAGGCTCTCAATGGTATTACCTTGCTAGGTGGTAGAAGATCATGTTTAGCACTTTTTCAACTTCTCGTTATGGTGGAACCGATCAAAATTTCCAACTAGTAGAAGATGAGGAAGGCTCTCAACGGTATTACCAGTGATGCTTGCATTCCAACCAGTGGCTGATCACTGCAATCTCCCAATTCTATTATATTCTCCTGCCATTATTAGTAGAAAATAAAATAACACAAAAGTATTATCCCTATCAATTACTAGGTTTTAAAAGATGGAATCACATTCTTTCAAGCGCCTTATCACGCTTTTACAAGTGTTCTGACTAACGTTGTAGAAGGTACAACAGGTGGTTGGTTCGTGATACCGAACGAGTTTGAGTGAAGCGATTGCAAGTTCGAACCTGAACTGATAAATAATGTGTAGAGTTTGGATAGAAAATATTTAGTAGCAAGAAATATACAATTATCAAAATCAGATTAGCAAAGCCGAATAAATATCCAAAGTATTTGTTACTCTTGCTGGCCTAAGCTTGTCGTTTGATCTAGCTCAAGCAAGCAAAATAAATAAGTCAACACTACGGATACAAAAGGATGCAAACACTTTTTTTGAATTTTTTTTATATTAAAAGCGCTGAATAGATAATTACAACTCAATGTCACATAAACTATGCACAAACACCCACTATTTCTCCCAGCCGCACAATAAATAAACTACAGAATATTCTAGTGCTGTTTTCTGGTCCTTAACGGCCTCACACGCAAAATCCTACAACAGCAAAGTTGTAGAGCTTTTTATGCCAATAAATTTGCATGTATGGAAAATCCAATTTGAATAATCCAAGTAGAAAATATGAGCCCCGCAATATAGACACTGATCAAACAAATCCAAGACGAGATTTCAAACACAATTTTGGGCAGGAAAATGGCGTTTCTGGATCTTCTCACAATGGACAAATCTATAGATATTTTTCTGAGTTACAATTTAGGCTCTAAAATTGTCCAAATTGGTGTTCGGAGGAAGGAGATATGACCTCAGGAATAACAAATTGGAAATAAATCCGAACCGATTCAACTCTGAAGTCCTTTTTTTTGTGCTAGGGTTCAACGAGATTTCTCTACAAAACTGATGATCTTAATGCTAAGCCAAGAAACTAATCTAAACCAGCAATAAGACCTTGACCATGGACACAAACTCAACAAAGCGAAACTGAAAACGAAATTGCGCAAGACACAAAGTAGTTTGGACAATGGATGTGACAGCGAATTCAAATCATTTTTTTGGGTAATTTTCTATACTTTAGGTAATGGATGAACAACGAACGAGACGTGATACAAAGATACCTATCGGTCAACTAGGCTCTGATACCACTTGATGGGGAACGGGGTCCTGATCTTTCGACAAGTAAGAGGTAATTCGATTGGTGGAGACTTGACGTTGACTATCCGACCTTCGACCAAAACCGATATAACCCTGCAATTGCTAAATCACCACTCTGTTCGTTATCAACTGTTCCAAGACGCGGTTGACCTAGCCACAAAGAATTATCCCTGCATGCGAATCGAGAACACAAGTAAGAACACGGTAGATGCAATCTCAAATTACTAATTACTGATGAAACACACAAGTTGGGGTTTCACAAACCGATAGACGATAATAAAACTGCATTGACAGAATAATCTAAGCAAAACCCACGTCTAAACTAGCGACGTCTGCTGAATTTATAGATGGGAAAGGAGTAGGGTGACCAAGCGGGTGGCCGACTATGCCGAGCTGAGCCTGGCTCTGTCAAGAACGAGCCGAGCCAGGCTCAACTCGGCATTTTGGCAAGCCCCAAAAGTTGGCTCGATTTGGGCTCGGTAACACCTTCGAGCCGAGTTGAGTCATGAGGCAGAGGCGTTTTCATATTTAAAATCTGTAAACGTGCCGAGCTAAGCCAAACTAGGCTCGATCAGAAATGAGCAGAGCCAGGCTCGACTCGCTATTTTAACGAGACCTAAAAGTGGGCTCGGCTCGGGCTTGGCAACAACTACGAGCCGAGCTGAGTTGAACTTGAGTCAAATTGCAAGCTATTTTTCTAGCCCTATCCATCTAACCCTAGGTCATACAAGGCCTGTGGCCCCAAGTGGAGGTGGCGCAACACCTAACAAATTTTGTATGTCCTCTTGTTTTCGCAATTACCATTCATTTTGATGGAATTTGGGCGTCAAACCAGATTCGTTTGAAAGTTCTCATGATTGGCTTGTCCGTGCATAACAAGAATGTCCAGAACGGGCTTTATATGACTGAGTTATGGTCGTTTGAAGTTGGACTGCTCCTGGTGGCGAATTGGGCTCGTGAACGATGAATTGGGATTAATCTTTGGTTTGGCCTTGGGCAACGTGAGTGGTTGGGCCTGAGGACGTTGAGGATGTGGAGAGATGTCTTTCTTGAGTATGTCTTCATGTAGTGAAGGCAGCCACGATGGAGGTCGAACTTGTGGCAGCGGCGACACATTATCAACATGACGACGTACTTGTTGCCAGCTTCGACGTCCTGGCCATGGTGGCGGTCGACGAGCCCACGCAACTATAGACATCATAATACGTGTAGATGTAGTAGTGAATGTCATGAAGTGTCGCCAATTTGTTGTAGATGTCGAGATTGAAGACGGTCTTGTTGATGAAAAGCTCATCAATGAAGAACCCGACGACGACCATTCTATGGAAGAAGTTTATGCTAAATTCAATGGTGACCTGTTAATGTAATAGTCATCATATACTTGATGTGCATGGTCACATCGTGAGGCCGCCGCATTGTCGTGGGGGACGAGGTCGTCGTGCCAGCGCTGGGGAGGGGTCCGCCGATCGCTGAGGGGGAGGGGGTTATCACACCGTCGCGCCCTTGCCGGGGAGGAGGCTGCCTTGCCATCACATGATATGGTTAGTGATTGAGAGATCTAGAGAAATTGGATTGGTGTTTAGTGCTCACGGAAGTCATGATGCTTGAGGCCCATGGTGGATTGATGTGTGGTAATAGCTATTCTTATGGCCTTCGATTGAAGGGGTTGAACTGTTACAATAGAGAGCAGAGACCAAGGAGAGGTTGTGGGCTATTTTTTGGGCTGTGCTGATCTGGGCACGACCCATGGCGTCGAGCCATGCCAAGCAGCTCATCGTAATCGAAAGTTAGGCCTGGCTTTGCACGCCTTTTGGGCCGAATTGGCCAGGCCCATTTTTTCTCATGCCGTGCTTCAGGCTTCCTTTTGTGATCTCGACCCAAGCTGGTCTGGACGGCCCGGGCCAAACTGCACTAATTTGAGATCCCAGCCCAAGTTGTTTGGGGAATTTTTTGTTCTTGCCCCTCATTTTGTCGACCTCGTAGCCCTTGCCACTCAATTCGTTGCTTCTTCATAATTTGCCACCGAGCCAACAGATTTCTTCGTTCTCTTCCATTTCTCCCTATTATAACTCAGTGAGCCATATGTGAAGAGACGAAAATGCCCTCTCACAGCGCAGGGGTTGGATGGGATCAAAACCATTCGACCGAGACTTTGCTCATTTTTTTCTTCGTCCTGACTGGAAGCTAGGGTTCCAAGCCATGCCCCTCTCTCCGCCATGTTCTTGTGATAGATTGGCTTGTCCGCTTAAGAGAGGATTGGATAACACCACAACACCATGGGTTTGACGATTTGCAGCAAGATTTCTTTTGGGGTAAGTTTGCCATCCATCTATCATAAGGTGTAGGGTGGGTTCGCTGATTTTGCTTATGTTTTTATTTTTTTCCCTTAGGTAGGGTTGACCTGGATGACATGTTTAGTCATTGCGGTACTAACTCCAGTGCGGATGGCGAGTAATGTTGTTTTTGACAGTGTTAATTGGTATAATTTATGCGTAGTTTGAAATTCAGGTAATTTGACGATATCGATCATAGCAAAGGATGGAATATTTGCCTTTATTGGACTCAGATATGAGGATGACAGAGAACAGCAAGCTAGGGCTTATACTCATGGCCATGTTATTGTTGAGGATTTTGAAGGTGCTGAAATATCAGTTTTTGATGAGATACCTGGTGAGGAAGCCATTCACAATGACAAGGACGACTCACCAATGGTGGTTGGAAGCACCTATGCAAGTATGGATGAATTCAAAATGGCATTGGGGCAACATGTGTTGGTCAGTTTGAGGTTGGAATACAAAAAATAGATCCAAATAAGTTCATGGGCTATTCAACAGCTGATGGTTGTCTTTGGACCATAGTAGCTAAGCTAATGCATGATGGAAAGTCTGTCAGGGTACGCTAACTTTGCACACTAACTTTGTACTCTAACTTTGCATAATACTTATGAGTTACCAACCATTTGTTACTGACTATTGTTGTATGTGTAAAATTTTCGCAGGTTACCTTGAATATTTTTGGCCATTTGTGTGCATCAACAAGGAGGGTGAATATTAGGATGTCATCATATCACCGATTGCAGAGAAAGCATGAAGCAAGATCCAAATATGGGAGGTACAAAGCTCAAAGCGGAGTAAGAGAATAAGTACAACGTCACACTAGGATATGCAACCGTTTAGGCAGGTAAGGAAAAGGCTTTTGAACAATTTTTTGGTTCATGGGAAGGAAGCTTTGCATTGTTGTATAGATTCAAGGATGAGGTTGAGCATAGAAGCCCCAACATTGTTGTGGGGATAGATGTAAAAGAGGATGGCATTTTTTTCATAGATTCTTCTATTGCTTCAAGCCTATTATAGATTGGTAATGGGTTCCTAAATGGGTGTATACCATATCTTAACATAGATTCCACAACCCTTAATGGCATATAGAATGGACACCTTGCATCCGCTACGGCATTATGTGGGCACAATTGGATGTTTCGATTGCATTTGAGTTCTTTGATGATAATTGGACTTGTTTCATGCTCTAGCTTCAAAAGATAGTAGCTCAGTTCAGACAGTAGCTCGGTTGAACTGGTTTGATCCCTTTTTATTCGCGTAGCAGCTCGGTCCAACCCCTGCGCAGTGAGAGGGCATCAGGGCAACACTAGACTGATCAGACTCAAAAGACTACGCCTTGTTTTTTTTTCTAAACTCAGCCGACTCTTCGTATTCAATTGTTTATGTCCTCTATAGTCAAAACCACTCTCATCAGTTTTGCATAGTAGAGTGTATGACCAAAGTGAACTTTTTACAAATTTATTAGCTTGGTGGCTAGTAAAAAAAAAAAAACCCAGCTGTTAGGTACCTCCCCAATTCGGCAATTCCCCATCTACTCTCGCGCTTTGCTGGTTGGCAGTTCGCATCGCAGGGCGCCGCGGCATAAAAAAGAAAAAGAAAACGGAAACGGAAAAAAAAATAGAAGGCCAAAATAAAAGTAGGAGAGGAGATCCGTCGAGATGGCGGCGCCGCCACCGCCGGCCCTGATGCCCGAGATCGGTCCCGACGGCCTCGCGCGGGACGCCCCCGTCATCGCCTACACCGAGAAGGTCTGCAGCCACACGCCCTTCCAAACGCCTGTTCGTTTCGTTGACCGTACCATACAATGTTACATTGCTGCCAGCTGGTTTCTTGATTTGGATCCGTTTGGTTCGTAGGTGATTGAGGAGGAGCAGCTGCAGCTGAAGAAGTGAGCCATTTCTTTTGCCAACCTCTAATTTCGTGCCTGTTGTTCTTGGATCTGCATTCACTTTTTTTTTTATTGTGAATCCATACTGTTGTGGACTAATGAAATTGATCAACATAAATCTTGGTTATGTTTGTGAGGATGCGGCTGTATGGATGTAAATGAATTGTACCGGACTGTACATTTCTGTGTCTTTTAAATCATTTTCTGCCTAGACTATTGAGAGATTAATCATATCCCCCCTCACTCATAATGAGCTATAAAATGTGAACCTCAATCGTGCAAGTGTGTATTATCGAAGATGTGCATGAAGTTAATTTACCTTAGGGACAAAGAACAATAATCAATTTGGGTTGTACTGATTAATTTTATCAAAAAGAATTTACTATCCAGTGACAGATGATAATTAAATCAACAATGCTTGTAACATCCTTTGGGTTTATCAGCTTCCACCAAAAAGTTTGTTTTATTTTAGAAAATTTAGTAGACTGGCTAATTAAAATTACACTATAGTTCTCCATGTGAGAATCAGGGTATTACATTCATGAATACGTTGAATAGTTAGTGACTGGCTGACATCTATGCTATTCAACAAATTTATTAAGAAATTCAGCACTGCATGTACTTTCATCATCAATTTTGCTTAGTTCTTGTCTAATATATAGGGCATATCCTATGTTTGCACTACAATCCTGATTTTTTTTTTTAGGATGTTTTGCTTGATCTGTACAGCTATGCCATCAATACTCCTGAATTCTATACTTTCAATGTCAGCTTGTTTACCCAGTTTTATCTTGCATACATTTTTTAGGTAGCGTTACCTATTGTTTGTAATCACTGCCAACTGGCAATCTTGAATCAGTATGATATGTTTAGGGCTATGCATTATTATCTTCACCCAACGGCTTAAACATATCATCATTGTTTTGGGCTGATGTTAAAATCTTTGTTTGTAAATACTTTTTTTTCCATTTTAACATAATTCACTTCATATTTACCTTAAAATGTCTTCGATCCTTTTAGAATTTGAAGACATTACTAATTAGAGCCATATATGTTTGTCAATCAGGATGAAGCAGAATTTTTGCTTGAAACATTGAAATTGTTGCCATTTCTGGGAGCTCTTTATCATGAAAATCAGTAGCCACTTTAGCATTTGGCCTATGCATTGCAAATTACTGAGTCAATGTTGAAATATAAATATGAAGTTGGTGAATGAATGATCTCAAACAATGACATATTGTTTCTCCAGGTTTGAGCCAGTAACCCTAGTCCTGTCTTATCACTTGAAGGACACTCTGAGTACAATGGTGTATACTGATCACTAGTCGGCGACCAATGAACCATGATGTCTAGCCTAACTGCTATGATATTACTACTATTAGCGAAGAGATATTGTCTATTGATGCTTGATTGAAAATCTGATGTCATCATTCATGTCCAGATGATCCTATAAATTGTCGAAGGGTGGTAGTTGCACAGCTGAGAAGAGCCTTTTTAGTTCCTGGAGCAGTGCATGTGGTTATAGATACCAGCTACTCATTCTTCTGGTGTGGTTCAGGCATGATCCTTGGACAATTTTTGTCAAAGGCTTGAGGGCACTCGGGCAGTAAATTTCGGACACACCTGTGCACATGGTTTTATTTTCAGACATGCCAGTTGATTGCAGGCTTGTACATAGTAACATCCCCAGGGTCCTGACATACATCAGTTGTTAGGATGCCTCATACTGAACCTACGAGCCCCTTGATCGGTTCTATAAGAAACCTCTGGTCTGTAATCAAGGTCAGCTCAGCTTCATGGATATAGTCGCAATTCCTGAATTAAGGAACATGCCTATTCAGTGTTGTGGACCTTAAGAATCAATCAAATAAATGAATACTTAGTTGCTAACTAGATATATAATCCTCGTCACTTGTATTAATGTATGTTTACATAATTGATGGGTGGCACTTATTTATGCATATAAGTTTCTTGCTACCTCTCAACTGCCGTGTGTCTCCATGTGCTTAACTTGTTTTTCTTTTTATGATGTCCTTTGACATCAGACTATTTCATTGATGTGTTATACTGTTCCTCAGATACATTCAAGAAAACTATTCCAAAATTCGTGATGTTGAGAAGGAGCTAGAAAATCTGACTTTAGAAATGAAATTAACAGCTGGACCAAAGAAAGCAGGTAGCTAACAGTTTATTCAAGAGCCCTTATTGGTCTAATTCCACCTTGATGACTTCTGCCTTTTTTTTATTTATTTATTCCAGCACTTGAGCATTTACGGAAAAAGGTTGAAATGTCAACTGAGAGAATACGTCTAGCTAAGGTGAAAGAAGAACAGGCAAAAAAGGTTGTATATGTTCACCTTCAACTCTGATATAATTACTGCAATTATCAACTGTTCTGCAATTCAAGGCTCTGCTCCTTTTTTATTTGCGAAAAGTCCCTTTTTTTTTGTTTACTTCCTGCACTTCTTGTGAATGAATGGAAGGATACAACTCTTTTTTTCAGGGAGGCATGCAAACTTCTGACTACTACTATACCACTTTGACCTAAAACACAAATCCTAGTGTTGTTGCCTGCAGCTTTCAGCAAATATCACATAGTAAAATGAAGTCCATGAAAAACAATTTGAAACAAGCAGTGCTGATATGCAAAATTTGTGCTTTTGTAAAATAAATAAATTTGAACTCATGGTTTCCTTTCAAATTGGAGATAAATGGTGTTCTTTTCTTTTTAGGTTTCATGTTTGTAATATATGAATACTTTTAAAAAGGTAAACTGAAAATCCGTAATAGTGATTCCTTTCTGTTATCAATTTCTGGAAACAAGTGTTCTTTGTACATGAACATGTGTAGGGCCATAGCACAGCCATTCCCTTCTTGTTCTTCTTCCAATTTCCTTGGTTAAAATTTTTAGGCCTGGGAAGCTGCTGCCCAAGTTGTTAAAGACGAAGAGGATGCTAAGCAGAAGTTATGTGATGATCTGAACCGGCTGGTATATGTTTTATTTCATATACCATGTAATTTTTTTTAATTCATCATTCTTTTGAGGTCCTACTTATTTGATTTAATTAGGTCCAAGAGAGCGCTGCTTCCCAGTATTCAAGATTAGAGGACCTAAAAAAGCGTTTAGAATCTCTAAACCCCAGCAGGGCTTCTGTTGATGTTTCAGTACGTCCCGACTCTTGTGATCAGCAACCTGATGTCTACTTAAAGCATCCTTACAAAACATGCTATTTTTCTGAATTCTGATGTCATTAGCTGTTTCCCTTGCATGGATATTTCTGGTTTTGATCCCAGTATATTATGTTGTAAGCAATGCATCGCTGCTTATCTCATTCTCGTTTATAATTACCAGGTTGCTAATACTGGCCAGCATGCTACGACAAATTTAGTAGCTCAGCAATCTGCTCCACAATTTTCTGCCAATGCAAATGTTCCTTCGTATAATGCTGTTGAGTCTGTCTCCAGCATACATCAGCAGAGGCCCGCTGAGGCAGAAAGGAAGAGAAGACCATCAAACTCTGGTAGAGGGAGAGGTGGTGTAATGATCCTTCCAAAGGGAAGAGGGAGCTCTGAGTCAGGATGGACTGGTGCTGGCTTTGACGTGGATGGCGGCACGTGATGCTAGGATCTGTATAATTCTTATTCGAAAAGTTTTGACATGATGCGTTCCATAGGATACATCAATTAGATTGCTCGGTTGGATCTGAGAGTGGAGAATGTAATCAATTGATTGTTTGTTTATCAATGTATATGTTGTGCATCAAGTTATCAACAGCTGTAACATCTATATGTAACTGCCAATACAGTCAAAAAGATTTATTTAATTAATCGAATAACTGTTCCAAGAATCATTTTGTGTTAATTTCAGACAAATGATGTTAGAACTTATCTTCTGTACGACAATTCTACTTGTTCACAATTTTCCCGTGTGGTTCTTCTATAAGAAAGATCCACGTTTAGATTTAGCATCTGTCGCAGCGGTTTTTTTCTAAAATAAAGAATCTATAGAGACTGCTGAGGGCACTTTTATTTTAAAATTTTACTGAAATTTTAGCATGCAATTTTTCACAAAAATTCATTTTCAAGCCTATAGAAAACTCCTCCAATTTTTCATAAATTTTGAAAAACAAATTCTATTTTATCCAATAAAGAAAATACCCTATTCTAATTTTATAGGGAAATATATCCCGTAAAATATCAAATATTATTCCATATTTAAAATATTCTATTTTTCCAGATTTTCTTGAAATTTATTTCACATTTTTCTAAACTCCCCATAATTTCCTATCAATTTTTGAAGCTTTAAATGATTTATGAAAATTATTTTCCCTTTATCTCAGCCCCTCTCCTTTCCTTGAAAATACGCTTTCCTTTGTTAGATTATGTTTTCAACGTACTCCTTTTCCTAGCTCAAGCCTAGCCCAATCTAGGCCAATCTGGCCTAAACCGGCCAAGGTTAGCTGAACTAGGGATGTAAGTGGGACACCTTGCGGGTACCCACTTGTCCATCCTAAATAAATCATTAGAATTACACTAAAAACTTATTTTTATTGTATTTCTAATGAACTAGAGCGGGCAAGTGGTACCCCCAAGGTGTCTCACTTGCATTCCAAATCTCACTCAGTGCATTAATTGATGACAAACGACCTAGATAGTCCCATCCCCAATCCAACGACCATCTCTAAGGCCACATCATTCATACCACTCACCGTTTCGGTTATATGAATCCGACGATACCCACAGATCATCAAAAGATCTAGTGGCTGTCCTTGTTCTATCTTTTCCCATTGCCGCCACCATCTTCCATTCCACTGGCGTTGCCGTCTCCACCATGGCGCCTGTTGGGAAAACCCATGACGAGAACATCACCGATGAGCTTGATGCCACTACGTCCACTGATGGAGTAGGAAAGCGACAAGACAGCATGAACCCTCATGCTATGCCATATCCCCAAGTAAGTGAAGGAGCTTATAGCAGTTCCATTCAAAATTTTGAAGAAAATTTGAATTTAGTCACTGCTTTAAGGTTTGACCAACCAAACAGATTTCAAAAGAAATTCAAAACGTCCCATTTCTAAGCATTTTAAAAATATGACCCAGAAAGCAAAGTTGTTCTACATTTTATGGGCTATGATTTTATCTAACACCCCGTTTGGATGTGGGCATTGAGCTAGGATTTGGGGAATTGGAATCGTATATCTTCAATACCACGCGTTTGGATGTGCGAGAATTCGATCTTGGAATTTGACCCCAAATTCTCCCTGGTATTAGCACATACACAGACCACGCGCATCCAATACAGACCTGCGGGGCTCGGTATTGATTGGAATCGAACCAACTCGAGGGCCCCGCGCGCATCCATGTGCATACACAGACCACGCGCATCCATGTGCTCAACTTGATATGCCAAGCAGGATTGAATTATCTGAACCCTATTGTTAGCCAAATCAGGGAGAGTGTGAAATATGTTCGAGGATCACAAGCTCGAAAAGAAAAATTTGAGGCAATTGTTTCACAACAGGGCATTACTTATGAGAGACGGCCATGTCTTGATGTTTCTACCCGATGGGACTCAACCTTTGGTATGGTCAGTACGGCTTTGCCATTTCGAAGAGCTTTTGATTCATTGGAGTTGCAAGAGCCTCAATTCATATATGCACCAACCTTGGAGGATTGGGAGAGGGTTGCGCCTGTATGTAAGCTGTTAAAGGTGTTCTATGATGCAACCAAAGTTGTTTCAGGGTCCAACTACCCTACGGCACATTTGCATTTCCAAGAAATGTGGCAAGTGATGATGACTCTAGAGAAGTATGGTATTGAGATGGATTCTAGCATCCATGATACGGTCAAATACATGCAAAAGAAATTCAAAAAGTATTGGAAGCTGTCTTGGTTATCATTGTCCATCACTGTTGTGCTTGATCCACGGTTCAAGTTCTCCTACCTGGAGTTTTGCTTTGGTCAAGCCTTTGGGAGTAAAGCTACAACTAAGCTTGCTAGGGTGAAAAAGGTATTTCAAGACCTGTTTGAGAAATATGTTGACCTAACTAACTCCACTTCAAATGATACAGAGATGGGAGCAAATGATACGGACCCATTAGCGGATTGGGATCGTCATCTTAATCTTAGTGTCCGTTCAACATCTTTGGTGACCTCTGAGTTAAACATTTACCTAGCAAAGGCTCCTCTTCCTCGCACTAGTGACTTTGACATACTCAGCTGGTGGCAAACGAACTCAACGGAATATCCAACACTTGCAAGAATGGCTCAAGATATATTGGCAGTACCTGCTTCGACAGTAGCATCCGAGTCCGCATTCAGTACAGGAAGTAGAGTCTTATCTGATTTTCGAAGTAGGCTAACACCTGAAATTGTGGAAGCACTCGTATGCCTTCAAGATTGGCTAAGATCTGGTAATATAATATATATAGATAGATAGATATATAGATAGATAGTAGATAGATAGATAGATTTCTCTTTTCAGTTTTTATCCCTTCAAAAATACCTCTCTTTTGAACTGCAGGTTCATCTAAATTGAGCATTGCATCAATTTTTGACAATATTGATCAAGACGAAGTTCTTGCATGAATTTCTTGTTCTATAGGTATTTAGCATTTTTGTGGAAACTGTTGACATAAATCTAGCTATTTTGCTATTTTAGCTCTGCTTTGCATGTAGGTTTATGTGGAAACTGTTGACATAACTTTGTTTTCACTTCACTTCACTTCACTCTGTTTCACTTCACTTCACTCTGTTTTCACTTCACTGTGTTTCTGCTTCTGATGCCATGTTTGTTATTCATTACTAATAACTACTGATGCCATGTAGTCTACCAGTTTCTGCTTCACACTGGTTGACAGTTTTCACTGCATCTGTGCTGTTCTAATGCATATTTGCTACTATACTACGTTGACAGCTTAAACAAACAAATTGCAGAGGTTTTGATTCTATTGCTTTCAGGAAAAGTGCATTTTTTTTCTTGGCTAGTTTTGGATGGCAGCTGCAACTAGTAGCCCCATTTGTTGAAGTCTTTATAGAAAAAAAAGGCAAACACGCTGGCGTTTTGGCTAAGGCCGAGAGAGAGAGAGCATAGATTCTCTGCCTCTTTTGTGTTTTTGGCGTTTTGGCTGCTGCTGCAAACAGCTTGCACACTGACCAAGCGATTGAAAGTTGTTTTCTTGAACAATGACCAGTGCCTTGCTGATTTTGTAGGATCATGCTAGTAATTAATCTCCTGTCGCATGCTGTTGTTTATGATCTGTTCCAAGTGGAACTTGGGCTTATACAGTGTCTAGTGCTGTTGAAGTTTATCCAAGTTGGATAATGGGGTGTTTGTTACATACGTACATATATATATATATAGCATTAGTTGTCTTGAGTTTTATCTTATCTAATATGAATTTTTTCACTTTGCAGGAATGAGACATTGCAAGATATAAGCATGAATCAATCTGCTCAATCCACTTATTTGTTTTTCTAGAGTTGTTCGAGAGTTGGAGAACTAAAGCTAAAACTGAATTTGTTGCTGAGCCACAAAGCAAAAGCTGAAACTTGTCTCTATAGCTCTCTTTATATATTGTATTGTAATAATGCATGTTTTGTACTAATGATGCCATTTAATGGTAGTAGAAGATTTTGAATGAGATTTTACAAAATAAATTTTTCAAAAATGAGTCGACCCTTTTACCCAATGGATCACCCAACATGATCCAACGGGTCGATCCGTTGACCCCTTTTTAAAAAATGGGTCACGTGGGTCGGTTCTAATGGGTCAAGGGTCCACCCATTCCCACCCCTAGCCCCGACGACGCGGACGCCTATCAGCTGTAGCAGCGCAGACGCCGGCGAGCTTCCCTCCTGGCGGCGCGGACAAGCAGCGCGGCACCGGCGAGCCTCCCCTCCCGACGGCACAGACGAGGGTGCGGCACAGGCGAGCCTCCCCTCCTGACGGCGCGGACGAGCGGCGCGGCACCGGCGAGCCTCCCTCCCGATGTTGCGGACGAGCGGCGCGGCACTGGCGAGCCTCCCTCCCGACGGCGTGGACGAGCGGCGCGGACGAGTAGCACGGCACCGGCGAGCCTTCCTCCCGACGGCACGGACGAACGGCGCGGACGAGCGGCACGGCACCAACGAGCCTTCCTCCCGACGGAACAGACGAGCGGTGCGACACAGGCGAGAAGAGCCTCGAGCTCGCTGGCAGGGAACAGATCGAGTTTGCCGGAGAGCAGAGTTGAGCACAGGGAGGGAGCAGACTAGAGGCTCGACCGCGCAGAGGGAGCAGAGCACATGGGGAGGGAGACGACTTCGCGGTGGGAGTAGAGCACACGGGCTGGGAGCCTCAAGCACGTGGGGAGGCTACAGAATAGAGCCGGACGACGGAGGAAGAAGATAATGAATGTGCGTTCTGATTTCCAGGGAACCAATTTAGAAGACATCCAAACGTGATGAAAATGAATCCAGTCCAATGCCGTTTCGGTGAGTAATTGAATTGGAGAGCCAATTCCGTTGACCTAATTCAATGCCAATATCCAAACGGAGCCTAAAGGATTTTTGTCCAAAACAATTTGTAAAATTGAACTTTTTAAGAATCTTTCAGCAGGTCAGATTTCCTGATAGAAATCAAATTTGAATAGATTCAGTTCTAGTTTGAAATCAAGGCAAAATTTGAGAAAACACTTTTTGACAAAGTTGTCACTCACCTAATCATCTACAAGTTTGGTAAAATAAGTTTCTTTAGATTCTTTTTATATATTTGGGTTGATACCCCACAACAATAGCTTGTTCATGGAATCATATGGCAGAATTTAAATCTCAACCAAGTTTGTGAATGTTTATACATGCACAAACACATGAATGTATATAATGAAGATGAAATGAAAGTGAAAATGCTTTTGAGATACCGGAGGTATCACAACGCTCCCTCCTTAAAGAAATCTCGTCCCGAGATTTTAGAGTGTTGTAGGTTGGCAAAGTTAAAAGGAGAGAAATGTGCAACCTGTATTTGCATTCAAACATTTACAAAATATCACATGGTTCAGTTTTCAAACTTTACACTTGCTGAGAAGCAAGAAAACGTGGAAACTTATTTTGGAGATACTCTTATTGCTCCCATGTAGCTTCATCCTTGGCGTGATTTTTCCATTGCACCTTGTAGAACTTGATAGTCCAGTTTCAGGTGAATCTTTCCTTTGTGTCGAGAATGCGAAATGGTTGCTCTTGGTAAGTCAAGTTGGGCTACAGTGGTACATCATCCACATCAATGGTATGGCTGGGCACTCAAGGCATTTCTTGACTTGTGAAACATTGAAAACATTATGAACACTGGCTAGATTTGGAGGAAGCTACAACTTGTAAGCGACCGGTCCACATTTTTCCATGATTTGAAATGGCCCAACATATCTTGGAGCTAATTTTTCCTTTAGCCCAAAGCGATGACCACCGTTCATAGCTGAAACTCAGAGATACACATGATCATCAACTTCAAATGTGAGAGGCCTATGCCTTTTATTGGAATAGCTCTTTTGATGGGATTGCGCAAGCTTCAAATTTTTTTGGATGTAGTGGACTTGCTGTTTGGCTTTCACCACAAGGTCAAGACCAAAGATGATGCATTCACAGGGTTCGGAGTAGTTTAATGGAGTGTGACATCTCCTACTGTAAAGAGCTTCAAAAGGAGCCATTTTCAAACTCTGTTGGTAGCTATTATTGTAGGCAAACTCGACTAGTGGTAGGAAATCTTCCCAATTCCTATCTGAGGGACCGAGTGCACTGAGTCTGGTCAGTCGTCCTAGCTGTGATGAGCGCTTGTCAACACCAAAGCCCTACCGAGTGGACTGGCAGGCACCTCCTAAGTGCTACCTAGAGGAAAAGCCCACGTCGAGTGTACTGAGGTGGCGGCGCCCGAGTGTTACCATGGCGTGACAAAATCCCTGCCGAGTGGACTGGCAGGTGGCTCAGGTTGTGGTCTGAGTTAGGCCCGGCCCATAAGTGTGACCTTCGGTCGGGACGGTGTCGTGAGCCGAAAAATCACCAAAGCTGAAGACTCTGATCGTTTCCGAATTCGAGCATCAAAATTCGGCCCACCAGATTGTTTACGGGTTCGAGCGTCAAAACCCGAGTCCATCAGAGCATTTGCCGTTCGAGCATCAAAACCGGAGCTGACTCAGCGTTTGTCGGTTTGAGCGTCAAAACCGGATCTACCTCAGTTCGGGCTACTGGACGCGTGTCGACCATCGGGAGGATGCTTCGAGCCTAAGCGACTATGAGGAAGGTATCGCGTTCGTCCGTGCTTATTTTCAGGCGGTTTTACAGTTCAGCCCTCAGGCATTCTAGTGTAGATCGAGTCAGATTTGTATCCTAGGGGCAAAACTGTAAATCTGCCCAAGTCTTAGAGTTAGGTGGAGTATGTGCTATAAATAAGGGGTGAAGGGATGCCTTGCCCCTTATTTCTCCTAGTTGGTTCTCTTAGTCCAATCATTCCAGCCAAGTGCTTCAGGCTAGAGAGGCCCCCAGATCCCAGATCTGCACCTGTCACAGTGAGGGGGTAGGAGTAGGGCGGTCGGCTGGCAAACTTTCATCTGTGTAAACTTGATTTAGAGGCTTATGCCCATATGATCCAGATGATTTTTGTGCAGCCCCTGTGTCCTTTTGTGATCTTCTAGTTCCCTCCCTCCTCTAGTTTGGATCTTGGTTGAATTCTTGGCTTTTGCCCCGTTTTGATTTGCCAAGGATGAAACCTTTCTTTTGCTAGTGGATTTGGGTGCTAGGACGTGGAGGATTATGGTGCCAAAGTGCTCGATCCATCTCCCCACGAGCCCCCCTAGATTTGGTGATTTGGCTCTTGTTCTTGAGCTTTTCGTATTTTTGGGTGGCTGCTCAAATCCGCCTAGGATTCCTTGTGGATCGACTTCGATTTCATGGGGGAAAGGTTCCTAGAAGGTTGATCTAGCTATCCCCAAAGTTTGGCGCAGTTTGGAGTTGATTTGATGAAGTTTTGATCGAATCTTGAGAGTTTCGGAGCTGTTTCTGGGTTCTGGCCGTGTTTAGCGGCTTGTCCGGTGTAAGGGGCGGCTAAGCCGCTGGGGTCGGCTAAGCCGATAGCTTACCCCGGCTAAGCCGGTTCTTCTGGCTGGCTGAGGCTGTTCCGGCTAAGTCGGTTTTAGGTTCCGGCTAGGCCGGCATATTCCCTGTCCGGCTGCAGTGTTCACGGCTAAGCCGGTGTGCGAATCCGGCTAAGCCGCAGTTCCAGCTAAGCCGGCATCTATACCGGCTAAGCCAGTTTTGCCGCTCCAGGCACCGCTGGTTCAGCTTGTCTGGTTTCTCAGCCCGACTTGTCCGATGTTGCACTGAGAGTGCAGTTTTCTGCTCGTTTTGGCTCTGTTTTGATCGGGGTTTGATCGAGTGCTTCCACGTGCGAGTTTAGGTGCGTATCCTTTTAGTGGACGGCACCTAGCACTTTGAGAGGTCTTTTGTGTTGGTGTTTTTACCGAGCTCCTTGGTGCGTAGGTGAGTTGTACCGGGCACCAAGTCTCGAAGAGAGGTTGGGGGATCTTCTCAGTGTTTGAGTTTTTGGATAGCGAGTTTTTGAAGGCTCCTATTCACCCCCCGCCCTCTAGGTCTCCTTTTTGGTCCAACAATTGGTATTAGAGCCCGGTCTTGGTTCACCATACCCTTACCGGTTCTGTGATCCATTTTGGCGACCATGGATGTTTCCGCGGGCAAAATCCCAGGGTTCGATGGCAATGATTTTGCATATTGGAAGGTTCGCATGACGGCCTTCCTGCAGAGCCAACATTTGAGCATTTGGTAAATTTGCCTAAGGCCTGACTACCAAGTTCTTGATGCCCGTGTGACTCATCAAGAGCAGGCTAAGCACGACGCAAACAATCGGGCCAGGAACTTTATTCTCACCACTTTGAGTTGTGCTATCTTTGACCGAGTGTGTCATTTGAAGACTGCCCATGAAATCTGGACTCCTCTCGAGAATTTCCATGAGGGGACAGTTCAGGTTAAGGCACGGCTCTTTGAGACTCATAAGCGGGAGTATGAGAACTTTTCCCAGCAATCTGGTGAGAGTGTGGATGGCCTGTTCAGTCATTTTCAGTCGATTTGTAACAGGATCCGTGCCAATGCGCCAAATGGGGGCACTTCCTTACTCCGACCACGAGCGAGCTATGAAGCTCCTCTATGCTCTGGATCGGGAGATTTGGAAAGTGAAGGTGCAAGCGATTGTCGAGGGAGGAGGATATGACACGCTTACCACAGAAGAGCTTTACAGCAAGCTGAAAGCTGCGGAGGTTGACACTCAGTCGCGAGACAAAATGAGTGGAACAACTCCAAAGCCGCTAGCTCTGATGTCTGGCCCCGGAGGTGCGAGTTCTAACGCTAACCCTTCTGCTGGCTTTGCTTTGTCTTTGGTTTCAGCAATGGAGGATGATCTTGATGGACTTGACGACGACAACCTCTGCACCCTCTCGAACAAGTTCCAGCGGATCTACTCCAACCGCATGAGCTGTAGAAGAGGGGAGAAGCCGCAGTGCTTTGAGTGTGGGAAGACGGACCACTTCATCACTGATTGTCCACTGAAGCGGACCAAGGAGAAAGAGGAGTACTATGCCAACAAGTTCGGCTACAAGAAGAAGAGCGAGTACAACTCCGACAAGAACGACTACACCGAGCACAAGAAGGATGGGTACAAGTCCGATCGGAAGAAGGACAAGAAGAACTTCCGCAAGAAGACCGCCAAGCGCTACGCCAAGAAGTTTGAGCGAGCTCTCATGGCTCAGATGAGCGACTCCGGCTCTAGCGACACCGAGTACGACTCCGGCGATGCTAAGGAGATCAAGAAGAAGGCCAAGGAGAAGAAGAAGATCGTTAGACATGCCGGGCTCTGCTTCGTCTCCACCAAGTACGGCTTCTGTGGCATGGTTCAGGAGGGTAAACCTGAAGAGAACACTTTGGCTACCGCTGCCAAGAAGAGTGGTAACCCTTCCGAGTCCGATAGCGAGGTGAGCGATGATGATGTGCCTATGCCTATCTTTGAGCTTATGACTGCCGCTCTAGATAACCAAAATCGTCTGCTTAAGCAAGCTTCTAGGGAGCGAAAAGAGATGCGTGCTAAGTATGTTGTCCTGTCTGATGAACTAGATGCTTCTAGGGTTCAGTGTACTTCTGCTTTGGCTGCCCTAGAGTCTGCTAAGTCTGAGCTGGCTTGTGCTTTGCGTGATCTTGACATAGCTAAGTGTAGGACCGGACAAGCGACTAGAGGGGGGTGAATAGGAGCTTCTTGAAAACTCGCTATTAAAAAAGAAACGCAACCCCCAAAAATGTCAAGAACCGACTACTGAGAAGCTACGCTCTTGAACACAAAGAACCAGCAAAAACACGGAGTGCTAGATGCCATCTATAGAACTGATACGCATCTAAACACCAAGTGAAAGCCACTGATCACAAACACCAAGGGAAAGGAGCAAACCATGGCAAGAACAGCCACTGCCAGCAGCTTGCCGGACAAGTCCGGTGGCCTGCCGGACAAGTCCGGGACTCAGCCACGGACAGGCCTCACGCCGGACAAGTCCGGTGGCCTGCCGGACTAGTCTGGTCTGCTGTCGGATATGTCCGGTGTGTGGGCCGGACTTGTCCGGCGCACACGGGCTGAAAGAGGGAAGAATCCCAAATCCACTCAAACCAACTCCAAACTTCGCGATTTCTTGGCCATAGTATCCTGGGTACTTGGTGAAGATAGTCCAACTCTAATTTCTCAGAAAGATGTTGTCTTCACCAAGTAATTTTAGATCTAGGCCTCAACTAAGGAACCAAGCTAAAGAGGAGAAGAACTTCAATTCAAGGGCTGCTCGTGGATGGATTAGATCAGCACTTTGGCTATATATTCTCCACGTCCTAGCAAGCCTAAGAACCTAGCAAAAGAAGGGGATTGACCAAGGCAACAAGGAAACCCCAAAAATGCCTTAGTCTCATCCAAAACTCAAGAACAAGAGGAAGGGGAGGAAGAATTTGAAAACACAAGGGAGAAGCCACGAATCTTGCACTTCTATTGATTAGAAACAAGATTACAAGGTCAAATTCAGCCTTCGCCCTTCATCCTACCCTCTTCATGAAGAACTACCCGATCTAGAGGGACCAATCCTATCAAACCAAGGCACCTCTCTTACAATTTGCACTTGGCTGAATTTTTCCTCTCAAATCTAGATCTAGGCCAAGTGGGAGCTCAAATTTGCTGCAAAGAGTCTCAATTAGATGGCTGCCCCCTTGGCTCTATTTATGGACTAGACTAGATGACCAAAAGACTAAAATGCCCTTTGGCTGAAATAGAAGCTAGAAATGCCCGAAAGGGGCTAAACCGGAAAGATACAAGTGGGGAGTCCATCCGACGGCTCCGATGCACTTCATGGCTTGCTTAGCTCCTACGCTTCCTTCCCGGTAGCGCCACGTCGCCATAGCCAGATCTGGATTCCACCAACTCCGCCCGCGGTTTTGAAGTCAGAAACTGGGAAACTTTATTCCACAGGCCTTAGTGGCCCACGGGCTTCTCCACCTTGGTGATTTTGAGGCCCAAATCACCAAACCCACTTCTCCAAGGTTGGGTGGCGGTTTTGAGCAGAAACCGCCAAAGCCCCTACTCGCCCGCCTTTGCGCCTCGTGTCTAGGTTGGAGCACCACGGTCACGCCCAGTTTCTCCAGTCCATCAGAGTTGCCTCTTGGTCCATTGGAGGGCTTACACAGCCATCGATCTCCGCCCTTCCGTGTACTGAACTCACGTGGCCAACCGACGTCGAGCATCTTCACCTTCAGTCCATCAAAGGTCTTCTGCCTTAAGTCCTTCTGAGGTCTTTGTCTTCTACCTCCAGTCCATCGGAGGACCTCCAGTCCATCGGAGGATTTTGCTCCATTGACAATCACTCATCACCAGGAGCACTGAGGCCGGTCCATTGGCTCCTCAATCTCCCCCTTGATGAGTGCATTGTCAACACTCTCCCTGTAACCTGAAATAAATCAAAGACAAAGAAAACAAGCGTAAAATCGAAAAAGAAAGAAGAAAGAAGAAGAATTGCTTAAAATGCCCAAAAGCCAAACAAAAGCAAAGAAGGGCAATTTGAAGCAACAAAAGAAAACAAAGCCAAAGATCGACCCCCTAAGAAAAGGGAAACCGCTCAACGCAGTCGATCAAACTAAAGCATGACCCCTCAAGAAAGAGGCAGACTGGCTCAACACAGTCATGCTAAGGCAAAAGCACCGGCTCCTCCAGAAAGAGGCAAAAGGCTCAACGTACAGGTGAAAGAGCATGAAAAAGCTCAAACTACACACGCTCCCCCTGAAATGCATAATCCCCTCACAAATGCAACTCTCAACCATATGAATGCACACAAGCCCATATTTTTCCAATTTCTCCCAAATTCTCCCCCTTGTTGATAATGGACTCATCAAGCACTCATGAAGCATACTCCCCCTAAAGTAATGCTCCCCTGAGACAGACAACTCCCCCTCAAAATATGCCATGAGATGCAAGGAGTGTATGTGAAAGCTTCTCAGGTATGGTTAACAGCATTTATAAGTTCTAGCATGTATATACAAAGAGGGTATAGCATACAGACACTGCATAACAAGCTCAGGTGAATATATCTATATTAGAACATGAGCAAGAAGTTCAGGGTTTGTAAAACAAAAGCATCACCACTTAGTCTAGCCAACTAACATGATAAGCATGAATTGCAAAGGCTAGCTGGTATCTACACAAGTGAGCTTGCCAAAATAAGGATCATCAGCAAATTTGAATTCTCATGCAAACAGGTCTTACAGATTAACAGATTTAGCATTTTGAAGTTAAGCAAGCCTTTCAAATCATGTGCCAGGGGTTATTTGCTTGTCAAGCCACTTCTTACCAACCAATGCCAAGCCTAGGTCCATATGAACCATCAGGAGCTTAAGACAAGGTTTTAGTCATTCACAGCCCAGTCCAAGTTCTTGCCAAAGTGCAACGGCAAGCAGTCTCGAACTAGATCAGTGAGACAAGCAAACCCACCTGGATCTTTACATTTTAGCACAAAGATGGATATCATTTCAACTTAATTTAGTTTTAGCACAAGATTACCATGTAAAGCAATAAGATTCAAGTTGCATATTTGATTCCAAAGCAAGGACATAGCATACTAGGCATATACAAGATAGCAAATGCAAAACAGCCTACACATGCTAGTAGCCAAGCAAAGTAGTGACCAGTTTCAGATTTTTAAGAAGTAAAAGCCAAGCTCAGCACAGATATTCAACATATCCAAAAGAGCTTAACTAAGCATGGTCATAGGCATATACATCTCAAAGCATATCTTACACTAAGCACAAGTAAAGGCTATGAACTATACAGGAAAAGCTAGTGCAAGTGAAAAATGCATATGAACATGAATGTAGTGCATGATATGATACAAATGTAGGAAAAATCAAAGAAAACCTAAACTAAACAAAATTACCCCACTCAAAAAGGGTAACAAACACCCAACTCCCCTCGCAAACGGTCGAAAGTGCTTTGGTCGTGGGGTTTAGTTAGGATATCAGCTAGCTGGTTATCAGTTCCCACATGAATTAGGTCTATCTCACCCTTCTCATGGTTATCTCTCAGAAAGTGGAACCTCACCTCAATATGTTTGGTTTTGGAGTGTAGACATGGGTTCTTACCAACGCTAATGCCACTCGTGCTGTCACAGTAAAGTGGCACTCTCCCATAGGTTAACCCATAGTCTTTCAGCGTAGATTTCATCCAAAGCAATTGGGAGCAACAGCTAGTAGCGGCTACAAACTCGGCTTCGGTAGTAGATTGGGCTACACTGGACTATTTACGAGAAGACCAAGAAACCAGAGAAGACCTAAGGAACTGGCAAGTCCCGAAAGTCGACTTGCGATCAATCCGACACCCGCCAAAATCAGCTTCTGAATACCCAGAGAGAGAAAAGGTCGAACCTGACGAAAACCACAAATCGAGCTCAGGGGTGTAGGTCAAGTACCTGAAGATCCGCTTCACCGCCTGACAGTGTGAGTCACGCGGCGAAGACTGGTACCGACCACACTGACAGACAGCGAATTGAATGTTAGGTCTCATCGCTGTGAGGTACAGAAGCGATCCTATCATCCCGCGGTACTCCTTCTCGTCCACAGCAGCTCCTTCCTCGTCCTTGTCCAAGGCAGCAGATGTACTCATCGGGGTCTGCATCAGCTTCAAATCGCCATCGAAGTTGAACTTCTTGATCAGGTCCTTCATGTACTTGCCCTGATGTACAAAAGTGCAGTCCTTGGTCTGCTTGATCTGAAGCCCGAGGAAGAACTGCAACTCGCCCATCAAGCTCATGTCAAATTCACTATGCATCTGTTTAGAAAACTGAGACACAAAAGCATGAGATGAACCACCAAAGATTATATCATCCACGTAAATCTGAGCAATTAGGATCTCAGCACCACGATGCAAGAGGAATAAAGTTTTATCCACCGATCCCATGACAAAGCCCTTGGCGAATAGAAACTGTTTCAGCCTATCATACCAAGCCCTAGGTGCCTGTTTCAACCCATACAGAGCCTTGTTGCAGTTTGAACACACGGTGGGGGTACTTGGAGCTCTCAAATCCCGGTGGCTGCCTCACATACACCTCTTCCTCTGTAACCCCGTGAAGAAAGGCACTCTTAACATCCATCTAGTAAATCTTAAACCCCTTGGAAGCTGCAAAAGCTAAAAGGAGTCTAATGGCTTCTAAACGGGCTACAGGGGCAAAGGTTTCTTCATAGTCAACACCTTCTCTCTGGCAAAAACCCTGGGCAACTAGCCTAGCCTTGTTTCTCACCACAACTCCTCCCTCACTCTACTTGTTTTTGAAAACCCACTTGGTTCCTATGGATTGCAGTTTGGTGGAGGCTCGACTAAGACCCAAACCCGATTTCTCTTAAAGTTCTCCAACTCCTCTTGCATTGCATTGATCCAATCTGCATCAGATAAGGCGTGTCCAATATCTCGTGGCTCAAAAGAGGCAACAAATGCAGAATGAGCAAAAACTGCAACAGAACCTGTCTGGGACCTCAAGGTCCTCTCACGAATCTCGCCTATGATCAAATCAGGTGGGTGATCCTTCCGAACAAGTTGCGAAGCTTAGGGCATTGATGTCACTTCCCCTGTGACCTCACGGCTGCTTCTACTCGTGGTGGTGGAGGTACAAATGTAGAGGAAGTAGCGGGTTCAGGGCCTCCATCATCATCAGTCGAAGTGTCAGAAGCAGGAGGATCTGCAGCCGGCGCAGTAGTCCTCTCATCACCCTCTAGAGCATCATCATCCTCAAAAATGCTCTCACCTATCTCACCTATCTCATCATCACCTGAAAGCTCAAAAGAAGGGGTTGTGCAAGGCATAGTTTCATCGAAAGAAACCTCACAGGTCTCCACTACTTGTTTGGTTTCTAGAATCCACACTCGAAAGGCTCGAGAGCTCGAGGCGTACCCTAGAAAAACACCATCCAAGCAGCGAGACTCAAACTTATCCAAATGCCCTCCCTTCTTGAGTACAAAGCATCTGCAGCCAAATGCTCGCAAGTGCTTCACACTGGGCTGCCTGCCATACCACAACTCATATGAAGTCTTACCAAGGTAAGCTCAGAGAAAAATGCGGTTAGCAACGTAACAGGCAGTGTTAATTGCCTCAGCCCAGAAACGCCTAGGAGTCCTATGCTCATCAAGCATCATCCTGGCCATCTCAACAAGTGTGCGGTTCTTGCGTTCCACAACACCATTCTATGGGGGGTATAGGGAGAAGAGTACTGGTGATCAAGACCAAGGTTACGGCAGAAGTTGTCAAAACGAGAGTTCCTGAATTCCGTGCCATTGTCATTGCGAATCGCTCTAATGGCTTTATGATTCTCATTCTTCAACTTCAAGACTAGATCTCGAACAAAACCAAAAACCTCATCCTTCGACTCCAAGAAAAACACCCATGAAAAACGGGAAAAGTCATCAACAATGACTAGCACGTACCATTTCCCACCAACCGACTGTACCCGAGTAGGACCAACAGTGTCCATATGAAGTAGCTCACAAGGGTAAGTGGTCATCACCTGATTGACAGGCGCATGGGATGCAGCAATCATTTTTCTATGACAACAGGGATGGCATACAAGATCCTTCTCAGGTTTCAATTTGGGCAATCCTCTAATTAGGCCCATTGAGCTCAATCTGACAAGCAAATCGAAACTCAAATGACCAAGCCTCCTATGCCACTTCCAAATATCTGAAGAAGGTCCAGCCACCAAACAGCGCGAAGAGCCAGAAATAGAAGAGAAGTCGACCCGAAAAACTTGGCCAAAAGGCAAAATCGGACAAACAAAGTCTTCTTCAGAATCAAGAACACAGCAAGAGCCCTTCTTAAAGCGCACCTCATACCCTTCATTGAGAAGTTGCGAAACCGAAATAGAACCAACTCCGAACACTTTACCTTGACCATTATCCCCGAAAGTGATGTACTCCTTTGAGCTCACAGGGTTGAGGCTGGAGAACCAACTGCGGTGCCCGGTCATGTGGCGTGAGCAACCGGAGTCCATGATCCAAATGTCCTCCAGGCCTCAATCCTGCAAAATCAGCTATTATGGGTGAGCAAATGGTCTGACACTGGGGTTAGAAAAACTGCTGAACCAGTGTCGAGCCATTTGCTCAAAAGAGGGGTAAGCACAGTCAAAGAAATCATCCCTAAAACCATGATCAGGGTAACCACGACCTGTAAAGCGTGGACTCACAAACTCACTGTCAAAGCCTCGGTCTCGAGGTCCAAAGCCATACTGAAAATGACCCGGATCCCGACCGGCAAAGCGTCCACCACTAGGAGCACGGTCTCGAAAGCCGTCTCCACGCTCACCACCAACACAATGCGCCCTAGCATCTTGCCTATCACCGCTCCGAGGAGGAACCTGTCCACCACCCTAGTAGAACTGATCCTCGTTCTTCCAAGCCCTCTCTCTTCTCTCAACCCGCTTCCTTCTAAAGCAAAACTCCTCCAAGTGACCGTCTCTCTGGCAAAACTCACAGTGGTAAATAGGTCTCTTAGGAGGTGGGTGAGGTCATGCCTTTGGGTTCTTGGGAAGTGGTTGAGTGGCCTTTGGTGTGATTTGCTGCTGGTTTTGCTCTTGGCTCACTCGAGGCTTGGGGATCTCAGTGACAATTGTATCCAGCTTATCTTTGGGAGGCTTGGGTGTCCAGAACTATTTTTGGGGAGCTGACTTAGGTGGTTCTTGAAAAACTCCATCGACAATCTAAACTGGCTGGGGAGAGGCAGTCCTAAGAATTGTTGGGGCTTTCTTCTTCTCAGCTTAAGCACTGCTCTCACCATACTCAATACCACTCATGTTACCTTCACCTCTCTTGGTCCCCTCAATGATCATCCAGAGCTGTGGTTGCCTAGCATACACCCAACTCAAAACCTCACGCAAGCGGTTGTTCTCATCTTCCAACTTCACTTTTTCTTCCCTCAGATCCTTCATCAGAATAGTCTGAGCTGCATAGACATTACAATCTGTGGAGGGATCTGGAATAGCAGACTTCTCAAACTTCCTTATAGTGACGTCCCTATCCACTAGCAACATCCTCAACGTGAGACAGTTCTCGCAAGTGCCAGAAGGGGCTGACAGGGACTCAAAGTCAGCTCGCAACTGCTCAAGCTTAGCTCTAAGCGTAGGACAAACCTTACATGCCCCCAAGAGAACTGGTCTCGCACTCACTTCTTCAAGCTCAACTTTCACCCAATTCAGCTCTTTGAGCTGCCCCTCACACTTCACCTTCAGTTCAGCTATATCTACTGCAAGGTGGGGACAAGACTCACACTCAGGCTCATCAGTCATAGCAGGTTTCTCTAACTCTAACTGAGCTCTACCAAGATCAGCAGTCAGCCTATCAACTTCTTCTACCCGCCTAGCATACTTGCTCTTCAACTCACTCAGATCAACAACAAGAACCTGGCAGGTAGGACACTCAAGCTCTTCTGAAACTGGAGGGCAAGCTTTCAACCTCTCAATCTCTTTCAAAGCTGTAGCTAGCCCAATTTTGAGCTTCTTCTGCTTCTTAGCAGCCTTCTCAAGCAACCTATCCTGGGCTCTAAGCGCTCTGCTGTTCTCCTCTAGCATGTGAATGACCTGAGCCTCATCAGGAGTTACCTCATCTCCGGAGGAAGAGTCGCTGCTATTGTCGTGGTTCTCGTTCTCCAGCGCCATGGAGCAGACCGGCATCTTGCTTCTCTTGTGCTTGCGCCGGTGGCTAGTGGAGACAAAGCAGAGATCGGCTGGTCCGCCAAGCTCCTTCTTCTTGCCTTTCTTGATGACGATCTCCTCATCGCTTGAACTGGAGGAAGAAGAGGAAGTAGATGATCCGCTGCTGAAGCCACCCAAATCGGCGAGGAAGGCCTTCTCACACCTCCGGTTGTCTTTCTAGAAGTTCCTGAACACCTTCCTGAAGTTCTTGGCCCTCTTGCTGGAGTGGTACTTGCCGGAGTCGTACTTGCCAAAGTCGTGCTTGCCGGAGTCGCGCTTGGCGTAGTCGTACTTGCCGGAGTCGCGAGAGTAGCCCTTGCCCTTCTTGTAGTAGTCGTTCTACTTGTTGGGGCACTCAGCGATGAAGTGGCCGACCTCTCCACACTCGAAGCACTTGGACCTCTCGCCCCTCTTCTTGCTTATATGGTTGTCGTATGCGCGCTAAAAGCGGTTTGACACAGCACAGAGCTCCTCATCCCCAAGTAGAGAAAGAGTGGTTAAAGGATTAGTAGTGGTTTTGGCCCCAACGGTTTTGGCAGGGTTTGCTCCAACAGCTATCTTGGTTCCTTGCCTATATAAGTCCCCTCCCTTGCTCCATTTGAGGTCTCTTGGCGCCAGCAACAACTCACACACATTCCCACTCAGCCTTGAGCATTGTGCTTCAACATTTGACACAAGACTTGAAGATTCAAGCCCCCAAGAAGAAGAGCAAGAAGACTTGATCAAGAGAGAGCTGTGTGCATCCTTCTTAGTGTTAGGATTCTAGGTCAATTGAAGCTTCTTGGTCTGTTACTCTTGGTGGTTGGCAACACCTAGGCGGACTTGGTGACCGGGGTGGTTCGTCGGAGCTTGCCAAGGATTGTGGAAGCCCGGCGGACGGCTTTGTGCATGGTTTGAGTTCCGCCATGTCGGGACGACGAATGGAGACTCACTAGAGAGCGCCCATTGCTTAGTGCGTGGGAGGTGGCATAACGCTTAGTGCGACCACAACGTGGACTAGGGGAAGGTGCCAAACTTCCGATACCACGGGAAAAAATCCGGTTGTCTCTTGCACCTATTTTACTTCTCGCATTTACTTTTCTTGCAATTGATCATGAGTAGTGCTTGAAATAGTCTTACCTAGTCCTTGCTCTTAGCATTCCTCTAGTTGCCTAGTTGCTCGTTGTGAACTCTAGTATAGGATGGTTTGAATTGGGCTATTGAAGTAGCGATCGAATTAGGTTAAGGACTTTCGTAGAAATTTTTAATAGCCCAATTCACCCCCCTCTTGGGCATCGATCCTTACAACAAGAGCATTTACAAGTGCTAAAGCATACAAGCATGTGAGGTAAAGCACAAGACATGCAAAATAATTCAAAACATAAATGGCAGTAATTGTGAGTGCATCTCACCTTCATGGGGTTTTGTCGATTGTTCATCACAACCGTCACTTCCTCCAACTTATTAGGTTCTTCGCAGCACTTATCTGGAACCATTGCGTTCCTGACTGTTGCATAAGAAGAATCAGCTGCACATTTTGCTTCTATTCTAATTGGAACATGCAATCTGTGCATCAGTTATGAACATGTATTCTAAGCCACTGCCACATTTTTATTTTGGTGACACCTTCACTCCTTCAGATGATATGTATTATAACACTATAAGAGAAACATCAAAAAAAGACAGCAAAAGATCTACAAGATGTTGCTTATAATATCTAAAGGGTACATAGCTTGAACATACAGTTTGATTCATGGATATAATGAACATTGTTTTGCAGCTCATAGGCCAAAACAGCTCATAGGCCAATTAAGAAATGTCTCCCACTGTATGGTAATAGGATAACAGCCAAATATTAGAGGGGAGATGCCCTTGCTCTTTTTCTGTTAGTGTCCATTTGTTCCTTTGAGTTCAGAGAAGGTAAAAGATTTGCCTTGCTCTTATTAGTCTAAAATATGTGAAGTTAAAACTTGCATGGGTTATCTGAAGTCTGAACATTTCAGCAAGTTAGCTGGTCCTATAATGCAAAGTGGAAACTGAAGACGTACGCATGACTTCCTTCCAGCTGTGATCTGATTGCAAACTAATAAAATTTTAAATGCAAGAATCTATGCGTTGGTACAGGGAGATAAGTGCCAGAGCAAGGATGCATTGTAGTAATGGCAAGAGGCCAAAAGTATCATACTGAAAGCATCTACATTTAAAAGTTTCCAAAATATCATTAGTTATAGTAAGAAGTAACATATATCTCACCTATGCTGTAAGAACCTCTCTATAGATGATGTTCCTCGTGTATGTGTCGGCAGTACATTTTAATACATTGTTTTGGCTGACATTTACGGACTTCATTGTTTTCATCAACCCTGATAGCAAGGATCTTTACATTCTTTCTAGCGGTGGCCCTAGAGAGTGCGACATACAACTGTCCGTGAGAGAACACAGGCTCGGGCAAATAGATACCAACATTAGGGATAGTCTGCCCTTGAGCCTTATTGACCGTCATTGCAAAGCTGAGCCTGATAGGGAATTGCTTCCTCTTAAACTGAAAAGGGAACATCTCATCATCAGAGGGGCACAACGGGATCCTTGGCAAAAATACCCTCTTCCCAGCATGCTGCCCTAGAACAATTTCTGCATCAATGACATTTCTCTGGAACCCGCGGACCACCAGCCTTGTCCCATTGCAAAGCCCGTTTGCGGGGTCGATGTTCCTGAGCAATATTATTGGGCAGTTAATCTTAAGCTTCAAGACATGTGGAGGCAACCCATTAGGGGTCAAAGTATTAAGGAATTCAGATGGGTAGTAGTTATGAGGGTCATCAACTGCAGAATCAAAACTATGATACACCATCTCTGTGCCTTTGAACCGATCAATCATCTTCATGTTAATCCTGTCGACAAAATCATTTCTGGTAGACAATATCGCTCTAGAGGTGATGTAGTTTGGGTCTGACATGTTTGCATTGAGACCTGGAAAAATAAAGTCTATTAGTGTATCAAGGTCCGTGTCCTTCCCCGTACACGGCACGCATATCTCGTCTGGTAGGCGCACATCACCATTAGCATTCACCTCCTCGGTTCCACCACCAATACGGAGCAAGTATTCTGCGAACCACGGGTCAGCTTATGCCTTCATGTTGTGAACCAGCTTTAGTTGGTGCATGCAATCCCAAAGATATGACCTACGCAGTGATGAGTCAACTATCTGAGCCCTCGAGCCCTTCCGGACAACAGGGAGGACCTATCTAAAATCTCCACCAAACACAATTGATTTACCTCCAAATGGCACGTCAGGTCTACTCATTATATCACGCATACTGTTATCAAGCGCCTCCATAGCCTGTCTCTTTGTCATGGTAGCCTCATCCCAAATAATGAGAGAAGCCCTCTTTAGGAGCTCTGCAGTACCACTCTGTTTAGTGAAGCTACAATACCCTCCATCATCAACATTGAGTGGTATCTTGAACCGTGAATGTGCGGTTCTACCTCCAGGCATTATGGAAGCTGCAACACCGAATGTAGCAGTTGCCACGGCAATATTGTTCTGCCCACGTACGGTTGCAAGAAGTGCCTTGTACAGAAATGTCTTCCCAGTGCCTCCAGGCCCATCTACAAAGAACACTCCTCCATCTTCACTCTCAATAGCCGCCATAATTTCATCGTATGCTGCCCTTTGTTCCGTGTTAAGTGAGTCTGATAGGCTTGTGTCCTCGGCATTGAGCTCAATGGTGGACTCCTCAAAGATCTCCCTTGGCACACCGGATGCGATGTCATGCTCCTCATCGATTTCTGGAAGAGGGAATGTCTTTATATCTTTCCCCATTGATTGTAGCATATTCCGAATATGTATCAAAACCATCTGCTCAACTACAAATTTGGATGTATTATTGCGGCGATAGTCTTCTGACATTGCCTCCAGGTGCCTTTCCCAAAGTCCGCGCACATCGCTGGGCTCACAAAATACTAATATTGTTGCGAACAGGTGTCGAAGAGACGATGGCATCTCATAGAATGCAGCTTCAGTCATGCACTCATCTAGTGTGTTGTCTCCTTCTATAAGACCCCTTTTCTCTGCAGCTTCACGAAAGGTTGAGAAAATTTCCCCATTAACCGTTCTTAGATCATCATATAAGGTGGCGCCAGTGACATGGTTTAGGAGCACACGTAGGTAATACCGTTCCCCCTCGGCCGGATGAGCGGAGACAATTCTTCCGACCTGTCCACCTGTATTTCGCACCCTTTTTCTCCAATGTTTATTATTCTGGCCTGTCTGCCAAGTATACCACTCTGGGAAGTCCCTATATAAGATATCGCGAGCCTTCTCATGTAAATTGTTGGCTTCAAATTACTCTGTAAGCATCGACTTCTCTGCCCCTTCTGAATTAACTACTTGCCTGATATCTTGGCCTTTCTTGAAGGAAACATGATGCATGTTTGGTAGATTAAGTTGCAGCTGCATCACTGGTGGCGAGTTCTTGCTCAACTCAAAGTTGTATATCCTTCACAAGGCTTCCGGAGGAGTGACCCATCTCGCATCTCTATATTGTTTAATCTCATCGACGTCTCCATTCTTGTCTTGTTTATCAGCCTCTGTCACGGAAATAGACGCCCGATCATGACCCTTGTATACGTACTTGAAGAGGTATTTAACGGCTTTTATGCTTCCACACGCCCCGACATTGATGTGACAATTGAAGTACTGCAATAGGTAAGGGTTGTACGGGACGACCCACCTATTGTTTAGCCATTCCTTTCGAACCATTGCTCTTCGCCCATCATCATGTCTCCTGTACAACGGATAGGAGTCCTTGCCCTGTAAGGTAGCTGCATTGAAAGGCCGAGGATAGTGATTCTTGCAAGCAGGACATCCCTTTGTGCATGGGCAATCAGGGTTCAACACTCCACTTGGTCCATGCATCATATGCTTGACTACCATCTTGTATAATTCTAGGTACTTCTTTTTGTTTGGAAGCTCGGCAGATATAAGATGGTCATACTGCTCAGGGCATGTGAGCTTGTATCGCCCCTCCATGATGAGCAAGAAGTGGGCATGGGGTAAGCCTCTCTTCTGAAACTCGACCACATACACATATGCCCTCACCTTGCCAAGTATGTGCTTTTCAAGCAACTTGTTCTTAAGTTCTTCCAGTTTTGCCCTAAAAACACGAACGACGAGATCTGGACGATCCTGAGGTGCCTGTCCAGGGAAGAGCTCGCGCCTAATCTCATCCCAGTTTCGGTTGCATGTCATTGTGAGGAAGACGTCTGGTTTGCCATACTTTCGCACCAAGGCCATAGCATCCATGTGGCGACGCCTCCTGTCTCTTGGTCCTCCAATAAACGATGTAGCAAGCACTGTACGCTTCCCAACAGCGTCTGCCCGAGCCTCACCGGCATGTAAGCTGTCAACTAAGCCTTGGTACAGATCTGCTCTTATCTCAGTTTGATGGCCCCAAATGTAGTCCAACCTGGCATTTTCGATCTTGATATAAGTGTCGACAGCAAACTGTTGGAAAAGCCGCTTGCCATAAAGTATTGGGTTAAAAATCCCTGGACGTATCTGGAATTTGTAGCAGTAGTAGTCTCGGACAGAAACACAAAGCCTGCCACCAGAAGCTGCATAGAGCATTTTGAATTAGTGGAGACGTAAAAGTGATGCTAATTACATAGTTTGTCTTGGTGCATGTAAGAACTTATTTGAGCACTAACCTGCTTCTGATTCATTTTCACCATGAGCATTCCGAGCTGCACGGTCTTTCATAACAGCATCCATGGAGACACCGTCCTTCGGGATATCAGAATGCCACCCAAGTTCGCCTTTAGGGAAGAACATAGGGTATGACAACGCGTCGTAGCATCCATGGTACGACCGTATGCCGTAAATATCTCTAATATGGCCTTGCAGGATGACATTGTTCTTGAACTGTCTTAGACGTTCACTCCCCTCCACCCAGACTGCGGCTACTTCTGAAGAGGCCGGCACATTATATCTTCTCTGGTCCAGCCTTTGGTCGAGGTTTAGTGTTATTCGATAGTCATCAACACGCTCAACCTGACCCATACTACGCAGATGTTCAGAGTACGGATTGCCTTGAAGTATGCCCACCAGCTGTTTGATGACTTCTTTGTCCCTCTCATACTGTTTTTGGCGGCAATTGAGGTACCTATGCTCTAAGCTTGGGTCATCATCGTAGAAGTAGAGCTCTAAGTGTTTGCGCTCAGAACCATCCTCTCTTCCTAATGACCGTATGGTGTGATACATTTGGCCATGGGCGCGAAACGTGTAAATGGGATGTTTTTTAGTGTTAGTGGTAGAGCCGTCAAGGTGACAATATAACGAGGTGAAGGAGAAATGCCCATTGAAGAACCTGATATTGTCACAAAAATGCCTTGCATCCGGCTCTGCACTCTTCCATAGCCTCATGAGCTCCGGTGGCGTCTCCGAGTTAGAAAGTTTTATCTTCCCATCACGGCAGCAGAATCCTTTCGACTCTTTATCAAACTTCTTTGCTCCACACCTTTTGCAATTTTCCACATCCTTTAGCCTGTGCGTTTGTTGAGGGATATTGCTATAAACCATGTCGTAGGGATCTTCACCATCTGCTTTGTCTGTAATGGAATCGTCCTCAACATCATCGGGTTTATCATCATCTGTGTACTCATCTGAAATTAATCATATCAACAAGAGTCCAGAAAGGACGCCCAAGACGTTCCCATATTGTGCACCAAATCTAATTTACCTTGTCCAGCAAACATGAAGCCCTCCCCATCCTCGGAGTCCTCATCGAATACGATGCCCTCATCCTCTTCTGTCATGTTACTATTTATATGAGCACCATGTTTGTATTGGGACATGAGAAATTAGAACAATTTTAAATCTCTACATTGTCAATACCTTCGTCATTGACTTCTGGGTGTGTTGGAGGTTGTTGATCAACCTGAGTTGTCGGAGATATAGTTGCTGTCAAAACAATACGAAAGATTAACCATCCATACTAACATTTACATCTTATCTTAATAGATAGATAGATGTTAAAAACAACCAAAGTTGTGTGCCTCACCATTATTAACAATCTCTGATTGTGTTGGAGGATCTAAACCATCATCGTCTTGCATAGGTATTGATTGTTTCTCCTTTGTACAGCCATTTGCTTTGTCCTTACTCCTTGCTTCATATTCCTGGTTTCTTTGAGCCATCAATGCTTTCCTTTCTCCTGGTGTTACATGTTTTCTACGTGACTTCCTATTGGCATCCATAACAGGGATCTCCACATCTGACATATGCTCTTGGGCAGGTGGGATATACACAGGGGTTCCTCTTGGCTCGAGAATGGACCAGTCGTGTCTCGTGTGCCTCTATGGATCCACAAGGATTGGTTGCTTGTGTAGACCTCGGGAATACAACCTCAGGGACATCTTGTGGGTTCTCTATAGCTATTGAATCCTTGTCCGCTTGGTTCTTACGCAACTCTAGGTGTCTTTGTGTACAGGACTTCATCGCCTCCTTTCGATTAGGCTTTGTGTTATGCAACCTTTGGCGTTCACGCCTGGCTATCCTCTCCTGAGCGGTCATATTTTTGTACCGCTCTCTAAAGTAGCTACTCCTTGGTTCTCTTTGCGTATGTGGGTTTTCAACAGTGGAAGTAGGGGTATCACCATCAAGGTTGGTTACTGTTTTGGCTGAAACCGGCGTACACACTGGTTGATCCCTTGGTTTAGAAGGGTGATAAGCATGGATGACACCTAGAAGTTGGAGCCCGTTAATCAGTTAGATGCTATTTTGTTTATACAATGCTTTCATCTTGTTTTATAGAGATTTTCACATGTTTTTTGTTGTATATATGAATTAAAGAATAAGGTAGAAAAAAGGTGCAATGAAAATATGCTGGTTTGAAAAATGCACCTGGACTTGAATATGGTGGAATATTAGTAAAGGCAATAGCACTGTCTCTGTTCACATCTATGGTTGTGGCATCACCTACATATAAATCTTTTTAGTTTACATGATGGCATCGTATACTCAGGCACAACTCATAAGAAACATTACCTGATATATGCATGGATGTATCGTTATTAACATTGTGTTGGGGCTGATAGCTCTCGTTCCTATGTAACCAATTTGTATTGCTATCAGGACTGATATTTTCCTTGTCTGATGCAGTGTGTTTGTCTACAAAAAAGTTAGTATTTTCCCCTTTCTTCCGCTGGTACGCTTCCGCCATTTTTTATTTCTTTCATTCCTCTGTTCAATAGTCATTGCAGCAAACCTAGCCTTGTCCCTTTCCCTCTTACGCTCCTTAGCATCTTTGGCTTGCACCTTTGAACTGGATGCATTTTGACCACCTATTTTGAATTAAAGTGTTATATATTAGAACATATTCTTAGTGGGACCACAGGCAAATCGAACGAACATGATTAGTAGTGAGTTTCAAGAATTACCTCGGCCATTGGTGTTTGACAGGTCTGTGAATGGAGTACGGCCACCAATATTTCTCACAGGATCCATCTTGAGCAGTCTGCGTTCAATTGTGAGGGTGGTAACCCAACATTACTCTACTGGCCCCAAATCATTCCCAAGTAGCAGCTGGTAGCAATATATTTCATGTCAGGTCAAAAGGGCCTGCTACATTCGCCGCTACTGCCGCTGAGCTAGATGACCTTCTCCTTGATAGCACCTGAGAAGCCAGACACGAATAGATGGCTCAATCATAGAATTTGCAGCTGCCCAGGAGAACAAACAACACCATTCTACAAGAGGTCGAGCAGACCGCTAATTATGAACATTGATCCCATCACCCAAGGAGATTGTTTCGAGAAGGAAATATTATATTAACTAAAGGGAAAATCATGATGGAGCTCTTGTACATCCTAAATTAAAACTCAATCTGTACTTCTCCACCTAAATTGACGGCTCATTATCAGTAAGCGATAGGAGCAGTATGTGCAATTAACACACATAAGAGTTTAGTACCTGAGTAAGCAAGAGTTTGGTATCTGAGGTTAACCTAAGTAGTGCAGTACTGCAGTTAGCAGATTGTCAGTATGGATACTGACTTTCTTTTGTATGGTCAGATGCTCTGGAAGAGTTTAAAGCTATTGACATATTCTGATCATGGCCAGACATATCTATCACCTAAAATACTGATCATCAACTGTGTACTGAGAATGTTTGTGACATTCCATCGAACATGTATGGGACGCCGCGGACTCAGGATTCTGCCCTCGACAGTGCGTGTACCTGGGCCGGCTGGAGCTCCTGTAGGTCCTGCGTGGTGGCAGTGAAGCTGCTGGTCTGCTCCGCCGTGCAGCCCCTCCGCGCAGCGTCCACGTACGGCGAGCTCGCGGCGGATCAATGCGCACTGATTGATGGGGGAGGACGAGTTCGTGCACGTGTACCAGGGCGGTGGAAGCGGCGTCTTTGCGTCTTGCGGTGAAGCTGTTGATGCCGCTTTCCGTCGCCAGGGCAGCGGAGCGGCAAGCGACGGAGGGGCAGGAAGAGGAGCGCCAAGCGACGAAGGGGCAGGAGTCGAGCGGCAGGCAGAGAGTCGCAGGTGGAGCGGTAAGCGGAGGGGCAGGCGGAGCGGCGAGCAGCGAGCGGCAGAGGGTCGCAGGCAGGCAGAGTCGCAGGCGGGCGAGCGGATCGCGAGCTCGTGAGGACGTGGACGGCAGTTCCGGACTTCGGGTTGGGGTGGGGACGTGGGTTTCCCGGGGGGAAAAAAAAGAAATCGTTCAGAGATGGAACAGTGCGCGGCATGCGTATTCGGCGTAGCGGTAGTTTTCGGTCCGCTCTCGGACCGCTGTGAACGATATATTACTGCTTTTTTAGGTGGTAGAGATAGAGATTATATGGATGTTATTTTCATTAGGCAATAACACTATTCTTAATTAGGCAACAATACGTTTTTGTATTAGGCAATAATTCTAGAATTCATTAGGCAATAAAATTACATGTTTAGTTTATCAATCAGTTTGAGTAATTTGGCAATAATACGGTTTTCATTAAGCAACAATATTTTTTTCATTAGGCAATAATATGGTTTTGATTATACAATAATTTGGAAAATCTGTGCGAAGAAACTAAAGAAAATCCGATCATCCCTCGGTACTCCTTCTCGTTCACAGCAACACCCTTCTCATCCTTGTCCAAAGCGGCAGAAGAGCTCATCGGGGTCTGCATCGGCTTCAAGTCACCACCGAAGCTGTACTTCTTGAGCAGGTCCCCCGTGTACTTGGCTTGGTGGACGAAGGTGCCCTCCTGAGTCTGCTTGATCTGAAGCCCGAGAAAGAACTGCAACTCACCCATCATGCTCATCTCGAATTCCTGCGACATCTGCTCAGAAAACTTGGACACAAGATCATGAGAGGAGCCACCAAAGATGATATCATCCACGTAAATCTGAACAATAAGAAGATCATCACCACGCCTGAGGAGAAACAGAGTTTTATCCACACACCCCATTTTGAAACCCTGGTTAAGCAAAAACATTTTCAACCTCTCATACCAGGCTCTAGGGGCTTGCTTCAAACCATAAAGGGCTTTTTGCAATTGTAAACACGATTTGGGTATTTTGGATTTTCAAAGCCAGGAGGTTGTTTTACAAAAACTTCCTCCTCAATGACCCCATTTAGAAAAGCAGACTTCACATCCATTTGAAACAGTTTAAAACCCTTTGAAGCTGCAAAAGCTAGAAGAATACGAATAGCTTCCAGGCGTGCCACTGGAGCAAACGTTTCTTCATAGTCAATTCCCTCTTTTTGACAAAAACCCTGAGCCACAAGCCTAGCCTTGTTCTGCACAACAACCCCATCTTCCCCTTGCTTATTTTTGAAAACCCATTTTGTACCGATGGGATTGCATTGTGGCGGTGGCTCAACCAAAACCCAAACCTCATTTCTTTCAAAGTTTTCTAATTCCTCATGCATGGCGTTAATCCAACTATCGTCAGAAAAAGCATGTCCAACATCTTTGGGCTCGAAAGAGGCAACAAACGCAGAATGAGCAAAGACAGCAATAGAACCTGCTTGGGACTTCAAAGTCCGCTCGTGAAGATCGCCCACAATGAGATCGGGCGTGTGACCTTGCCGAACCAGCTGCAGCACTTGAGGCCTGGAACTCACCTCTCCAGCTACCTCTGACGCTGCTGAAACTCATGGTGGTGGAGGCACAATCGTAGAGGAAGTAGTGGGTTCAGGGCCTCCATCATCATCCGTAGAGGTGTCATCAGTAGGAGGATCTGCAGCATGCGCAATAGTCCTCAACTTCCCTTCTGGGAGCTCGTCATCCTCGAAAATGCTTTCACCTATCTCATCGTCACCTGAAATCTCAAAAGAAGGGGTTGTGCAGGGCATAGTTTCATCAAAAGAAACCTCACAGGTCTCCACTACTTGTTTGGTTTCTAGAATCCACACTCGAAAGGCTCGAGAGCTCGAGGCGTACCCTAGAAAAACACCATCCAAGCAGCGAGACTCAAACTTATCCAAATGCCTTCCCTTCTTGAGCACAAAGCATCTGCAACCAAACGCTCACAAGTGCTTCACACTGGGCTGCCTGCCATACCACAACTCATACGAGGTCTTACCAAGGTAAGCTTGGAGAAAAATGCGGTTGGCAACGTAACAGGCAATGTTAATTGCCTCAGCCCAAAAGCGCCTCAGAGTCCTGTGCTCATCGAGCATCGTCCGTGCCATCTCAACAAGTGTGCGGTTCTTGCGTTCCACAACACCGTTCTGTGGGGGGGGGGGTATAAGGAGAAGAGAACTGGTGCTCAAGACCAAGGTCACGACAGAAGTTGTCAAAACGAGAGTTCCTGAACTCTGTGCCATTGTCACTGCGAATCGCTCTCATGGCCTTATGATTCTCGTTCTTCAACCTCAGGACCAGATCTCGAACAAAACCAAAGCCTCATCCTTTGTTGCTAGAAAGAACACCCACGAGAACCGAGAAAAGTCATCAACAACTACTAGCACATACCACTTCCCACTGACTGACTGTACCCGAGCAGGACCAACTGTGTCCATATGAAGCAGCTCACCAGGGTAAGTAGTCATAACCTGATTAATAGGAGCATGAGAAGCAGCAATCATCTTGCCATGACGACAGGGATGGCATACCAAATCCTTCTCAGATTTCAATTTGGGCAATCCTCGGATTAGTCCCATTGAGCTCAATCTGACTAGCAAATCGAAACTCAGGTGACCAAGTCTCCTATGCCACTTCCAAATATCTGAAGAAGGTCCAGCAACCAAACAGCGCGAAGGGCCAGAAACAGAAGAGAAGTCAACCCGAAAAACTTGCCCAAAAGGCAAAATCAGACAAACAAGGTTGGCTTCTGCATCAAGAACACAAGAAGAGCCCTTCTTAAAGCGCACCTCAAACCCTTCCTTGAGAAGTTGCGAAACCGAAATCAAATTGAACCCCAAGTTCCTCACCAAAGCAACTTCTCTTAGGGAAAACTTCGAAGAAACCGAAACAGAACCAACACCCAACACTTTACCTTGACCATTATCCCCGAAAGTGATGTACTCCTTTGAGCTCACGGGGTTGAGGCTGGAGAACCATCTGCGGTGCCCTGTCATGTGCCTTGAGCAACCGGAGTCCATGATCCAAATGTCCTCCAGGCCTCGATCCTGCAAAATCAGCGATAGTATGGGTGAGCAAATGGTCCGACACTAGGGTTAGAAAAACTGCTGAACCAGTGTCGAGCCATCTGCTCAAAAGAGGGGTAAGCACAGTCAAAGAAATCATCCCTACGATCACGATCAGGGTAACCACGACCTGCAAAGCGTGGACTCACAAACTCTCTACCAAAGCCTCGGTCTCGAGGTCCAAAGCCGTACTGAAAACGACCCGAATCCCGGCCGGCAAAGCGTCCACCACTAGGAGCATGGTCTCGAAAGCCGTCTCTCCGACCACCAACAACACAACGCGCCCTAGCATCTTGCCTACCACCACGCCGAGGAGGAACCTGTCCACCACCCTGGTAGAACTGATCCTCGTTCCCCCAAGCCTTCTCTTTCCTCTCAACCCGCTTCCTTCTGAAGCAAAACTCTTCCAAGTGCCCATCTCTCTGGCAAAACTCACAGTGGTACAAGGGTCTCTTGGGAGGCGGTTGAGGCTGTGTCTTAGGCTTCTTGGGAGGTGGTTGTGTGGCCTTTGGTTGGGTGTGTTGCTGGTTTCTCTCATTGCTCACAGGAAGCTTGAGGATCTCAGTCACAATCTTGTCAAGTTTAGCTTGTGGAGGCTTAGGTGTCCAGAACTGTTTCTTTGGAGCAAACTTGGGTGGTTCTTGAAACACACCATCAACAGTCTGGTCGGGCTGGGGTGAAGCAGTCTTAAGCACAATGGGAGCTCTCTTCTTCTCACCTGAAGCACTGCACTCACCAAACCCAATTCCACTCATGTCACCCTCACCTCTCTTGGTTCTCTCTATGATCATCCTCAACTGGGGTTGCCTAGCATACACCCAACTCAACACCTCACGCAACCGGTTGTTCTCATCCTCTAACTTCAGCTTATCTACCCTCAGATCCTCCAACAGAATAGCCTGAACAGCGCAGACATCACAATCTGTGGAGAGATCTGGAACTGCAGACTTCTCAAACTTCCTCAAAGCAGCATCCCTATCAACAAGCTGCAACCTCAAAGTGAGACAGTTCTCACAAGTGCCAGAAGGAACTGATAACGACTCAAAGTCAGCCCGCAACTGCTCAAGCTCAGCTCTAAGCGTAGGACAAACCTTACACACCCCCAAAAGAACTGGTCTCGCACTAACTTCTTCAAGTTCAGCTTTCACCCGATTCAGCTCTTTGAGCTGCCCCTCACACTTTACCTTCAGCTCAGCTATATCTACTGCAAGGTGGGGACACGACTCACACTCAGGCTCATCACTCACTATGGGCCTGTCCAGCTCTGCCTGCAACTTACCAAGCTCAACCGTCAGCTTGTCCATCTCTTCCACCTGCCTAGCATACTTGCTCTTCTGCTCACTCAGAACTACCATCAAACACTGACAGGAGGAACACTCAGGCTTTTCAGAGATGGCTGGCACATTCTTCAGCCTCTCAATCTCTTCTAAAGCGGCAGCAAGCTCAGCCTTCAACTTCCGCTACTTCTTAGCAGCCTTCTCAAGCAACCTATCCTGGGCTCTAAGCGCTCTGCTGTTCTCCTCTAACATGTGAAGGACCACAGCTTCTTCAGGAGTTACCTCATCATCAGAAGAGTCGTTGTCGTCGTTCTCGTTCTTGTCCTCTAATGCCATGGAGCAGACCGACCTCTTCTTGAGCTTGTGCTTGCGCTCGTGGCTGGTGGAGACGAAGCAGAGGCCAGCAGGACCGCCAAGCTCCTTCTTCTTGCCCTTCTTGATCACGATCTCATCTTCACTTGAACTTGACGAAGAGGAAGAAGAGGTGGCCGATCCGCTACTGAAGCCGCCCAAGTCGGCGAGGAAAGCCTTCTCGCGCTTGCGGTTGTCCCTCTGAAAGCTCCTGAATGCCTTCCTGAAGTTGCCCTTCTTGCCGGAGCGGTACTTGCTGGAGTCGCGCTTGGAGTAGTCGTCCTTGCCGGAGTCGCGCTTGGAGCAGTCGTACTTGCCGGAGTCGCGGGAGTGGCCCTTGCCCTTCTTGTAGTAATTGTTCTGCTTGTTCGGGCACTCGGCGATGAAGTGACCGGTCTCTCCGCACTCGAAGCACTTGGGCCTCTCGCCCCTCTTCTTGCTCATGCGGTTGTTGTCGTCAGCGAAAGCGGTTCGACCAAACCTGAGCTCCTCATCCCTAAACAACGCATAGCTGCTCTCTGTAATGACATCAGGCGTAAAACGAGAAGTTGTGAAGTGAGGGGCTAGCAGCAGCCTCAGAGGTAGTAGCCAAGGCAGGCTCTTGGAGCCAGCACCAGTGAGATTTGATCTCAACTCGTGATCCACTTCTGTGGCCTTGAGCTTACTATACAGTTCCTCTACACCAATGGTATCATACCCCGCGGACTCGATGATCGAGTTCACCTTGATCTCCCACTTGCTAGTCAAAGCATAGAGAAGCTTGACAGCTTGCTGGTGATCTGTGTAAGGCAAAGCGGCTGGGGCAGAGTTCACACGAATCTTGTTAATGATCGACTGAAAACGACCAAACAAGTCATCCACTGACTCACCCGGCTTCTGTGTGAAATTCTCATATTCACGCCGGTGGGTCTCAACAAGACGGGCCTTGACGGTCCCTGTACCCTCATGGTGTGCTTTGAGCAGTCACCAAATCTCTCGAGCCGTCTCAAGGTGGCTAACACGCTCATACTCAATTGGACCAAGTCCTGAGAAGAGAATGTTCACCGCCTTGTTGTTATTCTCATGCTGAGCCACTAAAGCAGCAGTGGTTCTCTCAGCAGCAGGAAGCACCACAAAAGTCGTACTCTGAGAAATATCCCATATGTCCTCGCTCTGGCTCATCATATAGGCTCGCATCCGGCCTCTCCAATAGTTGTAGCCATTGCCCTCAAGGACTGGAACTTTCCCAGGGTGCGTCATAGTCGCTACTTGTGTCGACGGTTGAGATAACGATCTCAAGTTGCTAAGGTTCTTTAAAATTGAGATGGGAGACACGCCGAACAACCACGAACAACAACGAACAGGAGACATGGGTTTTTATCCTGATTCAGGCCTCTCGGGAGAGATAATAGCCCTACGTCCAGCCTTTCTTATATATCACAGATGAATACAAGAGGTGGCTCGACGAGACGAACAAGTCTCGGCGAGATTATGTGTGTACAGGAAGTATTATGCAAAGACCTCGTGCCCTCTACACGCCGTAGGGGCTGGTTTATATAGTGTTGAGCAAACCGACCTACCGAGGGAATATCGGGCCGGGCTAACAACGAGATCGTAACGAACTCGACATGCCAAATATATCCCAAGGTAGATAAGGCATACTCTTAGTCTTGGGGATCACGACTTCTATTCCAATCCGGGAAACCAACGTCCGGGTCTTCACGCAGTCATGCAGAACTCTTGTTCGAGTAGGACTCGAACACGAATCCTAAGCCAAGACAAGACCGTGCGGCCAGAGGCTGTTGGCGAGATGCATATGGGCGAGATAGAACCTTCCAGGGAGCTGGGCCCTGGTAGGCTGTTCGATTGGGCCGTCAGGGAGTGGGCCATGGCAATGGGCCGTAATTTTATCCCCGACAACTTGGTTTCTGAACCGGTTAAGGTATGAAGAAACCTAACCAAGCTCTGATACCACTTGTAGGACCGAAGACAGCGACTAGAGGGGGGGGGGTGAATAGGAGCTATTGAAAAACTCGAATTCAAACACCCTGACTCAAAATCCACCCAACCTAGCTAGATACCGTCCACTGAACGGATACGTATCTAGCACAAAGCACGGAAGCACCTACGGTTAAGTCCAATGGGAAACGGAATCAACACGAGGGAAGACAAAAACTTCAGAGACACCGGATCGACCGATGGGCTTACAATACAAGGCACCGGTCGATCCCAGGGGCACCGGACGATCCCTGAGGCACCGGTCGATCCCACCAGAAAGGTCCCGAGGGAAAAACCTTCTCACCGGATCGATCGGTGGGTAGCACCGGTCGATCTTACCAGAGAGGCGCAAGAGGAGAAAATGCACTCACCTGATCGATCGATGGCCCTAGCAGAACAAAGCACCGGTCGATCAGTTAGCACCCACTGGAACAGCTCAAAAATGGTTGCACCGTATTAAACAGTGGCTGCACCGTATGAGTCGGTGGCTGCACCGGATGAGTCGGTGGGTAGCACCGGTCGATCCCGACAGAACGAAAAAAACACAGTTTTCAGCCCGCGTCCCTTTCACCAAAATGACCCGATCTACTTCTCCCGACCTCCAAATCACCCCAAATTTTGTGTGGAGCATCAAAAATACCTATGGAACATATCCCCCATGAATTTGAAGCAAATCCATTGGGGCAAATCCACTGATTTTGCCAGATTCAAAAGGGGAAAGGAAGGGGAAGAACAAGAGCCAAAGCTTCGATTCAAGGGCTGCTCGTGGATGGATTGATTTGGCACTTGGCCAACATATTTCCCACGTCCTAGCTAGCCTAGAACCAAGCAAGAACAAGGGCTAGCACTTGGCAAAACGAAATCCCAATGAAAGCCAAGTATTTCGCCCAAAAACAAGAGAGGGGGAAGGAAGAAAACGAAATTACTCAAGCACAAGCCATGAACCTTGGTCTCGATTGATTAGAAACAAGATTACAACGAAGGATTCACAGCCTACCTCCCTTCATCCTTCCCTCTTACAGTGTTGAGCCCAGATCTGGACTTCAACTGGCAGTTACGTACACTGGCTGTGTTCTCTCTTCTCAGATCTAAACCTAGCCAAGTGGGAGAGCTCACAACTAGCCAAAGAGTCTCAATGATGGCTGCCCCCTTGGTCTCCTTATATAGACTATACTAGAATAGACGACTTAAAGACGAAAATGCCCTTGGGCTGAAATAAGAGGCTAAAATGCCCGGAAGGGGCTAAACCGGAAAGATACATGAGTGATCACCATCCAATGGCTCCGGTGCACTTCATGGCTTGCTTAGCTTCTACGCATCCCTCCCGGTAGCGCCACGTAGCCATAGCCAGATCTGGATTCCAACTCCGCCCGCGGTTTTGAAGTCAGAAACCGGGAAACTTTATTCCTTCGCCTTCATGGGCCTGGCTTGGCCCAATATTCTCTAACTTGGTGAGTTTGAGGCCCAACTCACCGAACCCTTTCGAATCCAGTTTGGGTGGCGGTTTTGAGCCGAAGCCGCGAAAGCCTCCTCTCGCCCGCCTCTGCGCCACGTGTCTAGGTTGGAGCACCACGGTCACGCCCGGCATCTCCAGTCCATCGAAGTCACCTCTCGGTCCATCGGAGGGCTTACACAGCCGTCGATCTCCACCCCTCCGTGTACTGAACTCACGGGCCAGCCGATGTCGAGCCTTGCCTTCAATCCATCGAAGGTCTTGTGCCCATGTCCATCTGGGTCTTCTGCATCTTCAACCTCTAGTCCATCGGAGGGCCTCCTGTCCATCGGAGGGCTTGAGCCCTATTGACAATCACTCATCACCAGGAGCAATGGAGCCGGTCCATTGGCTCTCAGTGCGATCGAGCAGCAGGTGACTTCATTTGGCGATGCCGTGGCTGCCAAGTTCAAGCCGCAATACTTCCACCAAGCAGAGTTTTAAGCTTGTGTTAGTGCGCACCAGATCGTAATGTAGTTGTAATGCAGACTTTACATCACCGAACTTTCTTCACTCGGTCGGTCTGCCGTGTTTTCAAAAGAACTTGTCATTCCTTGCCTTGTTGCTGGCCTCGCCAATCGTAGCTTCGAGCATAGATCATGACCGCATAACATGGCAAGGCACAATAGTCGTGCAGTCTTATACTGCATCTCTGGCAGGTCGTCGTGCTGCCTCTGGGGCGGGCACGTTGTCCGAGCCAGTCAGGCGAGTCTTCGCGCGAGAGAGAGTGAACCCCACCGGCGTGCCCCTTGCACCGCGTGCCTTGAGCTGCCATGGGTGGGCTCGTTCCATGTGGTGGTTTGGTGTTGACATGGGCTGTTTTTGCATAACCGTGTGGATGAGCGGGGTGTTTTGGCACTTATCTTTTTGTCACAGATGGACCGTGCGTCACCCTGGGCGGATCCGCTTCTGTCGTTTCATTGTGCTGTGCCGCAGTGGCCCCTCGGGCCCCGAAGGGTTAAGGTGTGAGTGGTAGTGGAGTTGTTAGAGGCTTGATGTAGGTGCGTGGCACGAGGCCACAGTGCAGGTGACAGTTGTCAGGGACGTGTCGTGGGTGTACAGCGTGAGGAGACATTGCAGGCGTTGCCTGTTAGGGACGCGTCGTGGTTGTGGAGGGACTCGAGGTGACTAGTCAGGTCAAGGCGAGGTTGTTTAAGACTCACCGGCGAGAGTATGAGAACTTCTCCCAGCAGTCGAGTCAGAGCATAGACGACTTGTTCAGTCGTTTTCAGTCGATTGTGAACAGGATCCGTACGAATGCGTCAAATAGGGTGCTTCCCTACTCTAACCATGAGCGAGCCATAAAACTCCTCTATGCCTTGGATCAGAAAGTATGAGAAATCAAGGTAGCGTCCATCATTGAGTCTTTAGGATATGATATGCATACCACGGACAAGCTTTTCAGCAAGCTGAAAGCTACGGAGCTTGACATTCAGGCGCGAGCCAGAATGAATGGAACAACTCTTAAGTCTTTGGCTCTGATGTTTGGCCCCAATGAAGAGACTGTGAACGCTAATCCTTCTGTTGGCTATGCTTTGTCTTTGGTTTTAGCAACGGAGGAAGTGCTGAACTCACTGAACGACGACAACGTATGCCTCCTCATGAAATACATGTTCTATCGACCCTCTCTCTTGCTCTTGTTCGTGGAGACCCCCTTTGGTTCCCTTTGGTGATTTCTTCATTTTTGGGCAAAACTCTTTGAATCTTTGGCTGTCGAGTCTTGTCATGATGTGGTTGAACCTATTCCCTTCATGATATGAAGCAGCAAACCACAAGCAAGATCTAAACTTAGTTTTGCCAAATTTCGTTCAAACCCTAGGTTGAAAGGGAATTCTTTCAATTCTTGGTGTAGCCTGGATCTTTTCATATGGATCCTATGAGAATACCTTCACCAAGTTGAGATAAAGCTCTAGGCAAGATATTGCGAAGTCTGGAAGTGATTTAGATCAATTTAAGTCAAAATTCCAAAATCTGCCCGAGGTTGTTCAGGGTCACCGGCTTGTCCTGTAGCACTCACCAGCTAATCTGGTATTTTCACTTGTTCCAACTGAGCTGATTTTTTAGTATGTTGTTCCCCATGTTTTTGTGAGCCTATGGTTAAAATTTCATAATTTTTGAAGTTTATTTGACAAGGTTTTGATAATTTTCTTTGTGACCCAGTCTGTCAGAAATTTGCCTATCGGCCAGGCCGATGATACCGGCTTGTCCTGTATTTTTACAGCTCTAATTGAGCTGAAAATTGGTGGAGTTGTTCCCTAGGTTATTGTGAGTCTCTGGTTAAATTTTCACAATTTTTGTAGTTCGTTTGAGTAGGTTTTGGCAATTCTTTTTGCACCCCAGCCTGTCTGAAAATTGCTTATCAACCTGTCCGGTGCTGGTCATCGGCTTGTCCAGTGTTACCGTCTTGTCCGGTAGTTCATACCGGCCTGTCCGACATCACAGTCATGTCCGGTATAAGGTGTCAGCTTGTCTGATATTTTTTGCAGGGGCTAGGCAATCACGTTTTGCGTCATTTCATTGACATTTTGAGCGAGATCTTCTGTGAGGGTTGTTTTCCGTGTTTGCTGGTGCGTAGATGAGCAGTACCCGGCACCAAGCTCGAAGAGAGGGTTCTAGGGATCAAATTTTGAGAATTGACCCCCCTCTAGGTCACCTTTCGGTCCTTCAGCTGTGTAGCGTGAGAGCGCGATGCAGTGCTGATACTGGGCGTACTGGGTGCCAGGCTTGACTTGTCTTTTCAAGATCCTTCTTCCCAGGCCATTCTGTCCTGTCACTGGGGAGGGGGCTCCCTTTGACCCGGGTATTGTTCGGGATGCCATAGTTGCCCAGTCCCAAGGCTGGACCCTTCTGGGACTGGCTTCTCTTTGTCCGTCCCCTCCTTATTTTTTAAGGAAGTGGGCCCCCTTTTCTGCCTATAAAAGGTGGGGCCTGGGGGCGGGTCTGGGGCACACCAATTCCTTTTTCCTTTCTCTCGCAAGTCTTTGAATGTCCGTGTGTTGGAGAGACATGTTTCGTGGGGGAGGCTTTGAAGAGGGTTTCCTTTGCCTTGGTTGAGAACTGGCCTCGTAGCCACCGCATGCAGACCTCCCGGGGCCCACCGCTTGGATGAGAATGGGTCTCGACCTGATCCTCCAGTGTGTGTGGCCCCCGGCGGTGCATGGCGGGTGTTGACCTAGGGTTGTGTGAGCATGGCCTCCGATGCCTCTCTTTGGGAGTGATCCCAATGGGGAGATGTTAGTGGGGTTCAGCGTCGCGCCATCGTTGCGCTAGGGGCACCTGCTCGGTTCCTGCCGATACGCTCGTAGTGGCGAGCGCCTCGCAGGACCTGGTGGCCCCTAACGGGTGGCACCGCCCTGGCCTCCGTTCTGTTGTCATTCGATGGCAGTGCTGCTCCAGATGCGATGGGTGGCAGCCAGTCGGCGCTGGCCAACTGTACACTGCACCGCGACACGAGCGTGGCGCGCCGACCGGCCGGGTCGTCGTCTCTGTCAGTTCTCCCACCACAGTTCGAGCCTCATGCAACCGCTATTGCCAAGGTTCTTCGAGACCTTTCAGGGTCTATGCCAGGTGGCGTCGGCCTGCGGCTCCATCGTCAGGGAGATTGGCGGCCTCACCGTAGCGAGCGCATAGCTAGGATAGGCTGCCTCCTTTGCGGTCGCGGCCTTGCTCAAGCAAGGTGGCCTCTTTGTCTTCCTCCAGGTCATAGTGATGGTGATCGCTCTGCCCTACGATCTTGTTCCGCTGCTTCGAGGTGTGTGTAACTGCCAGCGATTGCCGCCGGCAGAGCTTCCTTCAATCCATTGCTAACCTCCTTTTGAATAACAACAAGCATTGCTTTGACCGACTCGTGATGAGTGTGCTTTTGGTTGTGGCGCCTTAGCATCGTAAGGCTGCCAGCGATTCGTGTTTTCTTTGTTTTGCGGGCCTAGTTTTGCCCCTTTTGATGCCATGCTAGGCCCATGGGCCTGCTCCCCGATGCGTTTGTGCGGCCTGAGATTGTCAGGGCAGACTGTTGGGGTGGTCCTGCGAAAGTCAGGGTGGTCGGGCGTTGTGCCTCGCTCCACCTCGTGAGATGAAGGGACGTGCCTGAGGAATGAGGGGATGCCTGTGTCAACTCCTAGAAGTCGAATGGGTGCGCCCCTGCCTATATAAGCCGGGCTCGTCATGGCGCCGGTGCAGATCGCTCTTGCCTCCCATGACTTCCCCTTGCCTCAGAGACGGTTGCTGAGTGATAATGGCGTCTTCCTCTCCATCCTTCGATGGCTGCCCTCCACGCAGCGTGGTGAAGCTACCGTCAGGAGAGAGCTCATCGTCGCGGCGGGTGTGCCATCGCGTGCTGGGGATCGTCGTCTCCAGAGGAGGCTAGACAGTGGGGTTGTAGGATCAGCGGGCGTGGGAGAGTTGCCTCTCCGCACGCGAGGAGGAGGTAGCGGCGTGGGAGAGCGATGTCACGTAGTGCGAGGCCACGGCGGCGTCGACGGCGACGGGTGGTGGCCTAGCCGGCTTGTAGGACCGACTAGACGACCTCCTCCTGCATCGGTCGATGATGAGGGACATGGCCCTTGACATTTTTGACTGCCTTGTCTAGCGGGCCGGGCTAGGCGATATCCAGGTCGGCCAGCAAGGACTTCGCTCCACCGGCCACGTACTGCTGGCGTTCTCCATTCTGGGGGTGCGGCTGGCTACGCAAGGCGAGGCGCTGGCGGGTGTGTTGCTCCAATGCCGGGGGGTGCGTGGGCAGAAGGTGCTGCGGAGGCGGACGTGTCATCAGACTCGGGGGCCTGAGGACGGTGCCAGGCCACCCGCATGCCTCCTGCTTGTTGGTAGGGCCTTCGTGCCCTTTGTATCTTATTTTCCCGTTATCAGTTTCTCGTTCATCTTATTGTTGTGTTATTCTGGCCCCGTACCTGGCAGCGCTGGTAGCCGGACCCTTCGTCATTCTCGCTGGTCGTTTCAAGCGTAGAACTCCCTTAGCTTCTCAATGTTCCAGGCATTGATGAGTACATTGCCGTCTACGTCCTTGAGCTTGTACGAGCCTAGTCACAGGGCCTGTGTGATCTCGTACAGCCCCTCCCACAGAGGGGATAGCTTGTGTTTGTCCTTGGTCGACAGGCTCTGCGGGAGTACTAGGTCACCGATGTTGAACGCCTGGGCGTGCACGTTCATGGAAACACCGAAGGGCTTGCTGGTACTTAGCCGACTGAAAAATGGCGGCTTCTCTGGCTTCCTTAAGTTGGTCGAGCGCGTCCTGCTACGCGACCAAGGCCCGATCTTCATCATAGCATGCGACCCTTAGGGCGCCGTAGGTGAGGTCGGTCGGCAGGACCGCCTCTGCGCCGTACACCATGAAGAACGGTGTGAACCTGGTCGACCGGGTGGTTGTTGTGCGTTGGCTCCATAAGATAGGCGATAGTTCTGTGACCCATCACCTGCCGAACTTGCTCAGCCTGCTGAAGATGCGCGGCTTCAACCCTTGGAGCATCATGCCATTAGCCTGCTCGACCTGGCCGTTGGTTCGCAGGTAGGCCACGGTGGCCCAGTCGACGCGGATGTTGAAGTTGTCCTAGAACTGTAAGAATGCATCTCCTGTGAACTGGGTGCCGTTGTCCATTATTATGGAATTGGGCAACCTGAACTGATAGACGATGTCGCGAAAGAAGGCAGCGGTGTGAGCAGATTTGAGGTCTGCTATTGGGGCCGCCTCGATCCATTTTATGAATTTGTCGATGGCGACGAGCAGGTGTGTGTACCCATCGGGCGCCTTCTTGAGCGGGCGACCAAGTCAAGTCCTCATACGGCGAAGGGACAAGTGATGGGGATTGTCTAGAGTGACTGTGCCGGCAAATGGGTTTGCTAGGCGTAGAATTGGCAGCCCTTAAAAGTGCAGACAATATGCTCTACATCACCCACAGTGGCAGGCCAGTAGAAACCTTGCCTGAAGGCCTTTCCTACTAGTGACCTGGGTGCGACGCGGTGACCACACGTGCCTCTGTAGATTTCATGGAGGAGCTCGCGCCCGTGGGAGTATGAATGAATTTCTAGAGGATTCCTGAGTTTTTCATACTTGGCAATGCTAAATTCCACATTGGAATAAAGCATCCATTCCGCCAAATATTCCTCCCTCAATCAAAATGAGCCAAGTTCTTCAATGTGTCCACTATATACCTACCTATAAAGTCTATCCAATTAAAGACTTCAAAGATATCATGAGTCATCCCTCAACCTTTTGAAAATTTAGAGGCTAAAAAAAAAAGATTGGGAAAAAAAGGAAAAATTCATGATCTCCCAGAAAAAAAGAGAGAGAGTTGATAAAAAATGGCTCTCTAAAAAAATATTTCATAAAAGGGATTTGCTCAAAATAAAGAAGTTGTATAGACTGTTTCCATAAACACAAGATCCGTTGTGATGGACTAATTAGTACCTCACATCTTTGCACTTGTGTTTCTTCATTCGTTTGGCGTGAGTCCATTCTCTCCCTCACCCCTGGACATTATTTCTCTAATGACCGAAATGCGAAGTGACACCATCTTCATTAGGTCCAATTTTTGACTTAACAAAATTATGCGGCCTAAGTAGGCCCTTTTTATCCCTACGTCGAGCTCCATATAAGCCTTTAGAATATAGGGATAAGAATTGGCCTAAGGCCTTGGTGAGGATTGAATAAATACCACTTGAGCGATTTGAGAGTACCAATAGAGGAACTAAAAATTTTCAAAGAAAACATTTTTTGAGACCATCCTGAAAAAGGATAAGCTAACAATGCTCTGTCTTGGTTGTTCTATCTTTCAACTGCCTAATATGAAGTGGCATTTTGGAAGCCCTACAGGTATAAGTACAAGGTTGAGATACGCTTGTACGGGTTAATGTTAACAAATAATAAGGAGTATTATCTTGTGCACTTGATGTTTATTGATTAATGATATTGATGCAATCCTGATCCACCGGGTTCGATTTTGATCTCTTTCCTCGAGGACGAGCAAAAGTTCAAGTCGAGGGGTGTGTTGACGGTCCTCATTTGTAAAATTTTGTACGCTTTTGACCGTCAACATATCTACAAAATAAAGGAATTCAATCTATATTGAGGCTAACATTAATGATTTCCACAAGTTTTGGAGTAGTCTTATGTTTTACAGGCATGCACAAGAAAAGACGATTTATCAGCTGTATGCAAATCGGACGAAGATGAAGTTTAAAATAAACATATTTTGAAAAGTCATCAAATGAAAAAATGGTATGCACCATGATGAAGAGCTCGTCGAGACGATCGAAACACATATATTATTTGCTATATTTGGAGCTCGGATGAGGGAGCAAGGAGTTCCGGAAAATGGCGAACCAGACCGGACCAGACCAAGCAGGCCGGCCGACCCAAGCTAGGTCGGCCGGTCCCTTCCTTTGGTCAATTTGCCTCGGTTTTTCTCCCACACGCCAAGAAAGAAACCTAGAGTCCATCCCAACCATCCATGGAAGTCGGTTTGATCCAGAAACAGGGATTGCTTCACAAGTCATGCATAGGATTCTAAAGGAACCCAATGCTACCGGTCTCCAACTGCCAAACCGACTTGGAGAGATGATCTATACCATTGATGAAGCATCCCAGGAAAAATTGGCGGCCAAATGATGAAAAGGGTGGGCCGGCCAACCCACCCTAGCCCGGCCGACCACCTCGGATGCCGATTGGATTCTCCTTCGGAGGGTGGCAAGATGACAAGTGTCCCATGCCGTGGCACCCTCCCATTGGCTCGGGAACACTATAAAAGGACCCCCTCACCTCACTTTCATAAACACACCACCACACTTCACTTCATCCACTTCATTTAGAGTTGATCTTTAGTTAGAATAGATTAGTTGGGAGTTAGAGTCGAGTCGAGCTGAAGCCTCGGAGTTCCGGAAGTGTCTTCGGAAATTTGGGTAACAGCTCTTGCACCCTTTCCTAATTATTTATTTAATTAGTGGGATCACTTCATTCATTTTATATTGTGTTGAGCTTTATTTGATATTGAGCATATCTACTTAATGAGTTGTGTGGATTAACCTTACCGGTAGCTTGTATTCGTCTGAAATCAGTTTAGGTTCTTACTCATATACTGAAAGAGCACAAGTATTGAACCTAGATCATCTTCCTAGGATCCGAGGAAGGTTGATTAGAAATAGTAGCAAACGTGGTGTCTGAGACTAGGACTAACTCGGTTTACACCCGGGCCCATGTATATGGTAGGTGGTAGGTGGTGACAGCCCTATCCATCCGTAGATATTAATTATCTCGTGCATAACCCACAGCGTCCGGCTTTGGATCAGTAGTGCCCTATCGGAACGATCATAACCATTTGGGATTCCAATTCAGGATAGCGGGTGGTAGTGAGTGTTCGAGCTCCGACGACGAATATTAAGTGAACCACTGATCGTTATTGCCCAAGCTCTCTCAATAAACTAAATCACACAACATTTACGAACTTATTAAACCCGTCTCATTGTCCTCCCAACTGTCTGCCTAATTTTTGTAGCACTCTACTTAGTGTGTGTGTGTGTCACTGGTCTATTTATCATATCATATTTACCCCTTAGCTAGCTGGTTGGTATATCAATACTATAGATATTAGAGTTATCTTTCTCCCTCGTTCCCTATGGATTCGATACCTTGGAATACTCCTAGGTAAAAACTACAAGCGATATCTATCCGCTTGCGGATTAATTTCTAAGAGCATAAAAATCGCCAACACTCCTTCAACTTCCGTACTTTCGACAGGTTCATCCAACGCTTCTTCAGTATATTGCCTGTTTTTCGCCTGAACAAGTAGTGCTAGTGACAATCCTCGTTCAATGCCAATCTTGACATAACGCCTTCATCCTCGGGTTGCCTTTATCGGTAGCAACTCCCAATAAAGTCTTTCTGTCGCACGGCTAACAACAACATAGATATTCAGACCATATTCTTCGGGGTTCATTTGAAACGTCCTTAACAGCCAGTTTTCTAGCCCAGCTAACTTTCTCTCCATGGGCCTCGATATCCTCAACATCACTGATTAGAACATAGTAGGTCTACTCCGTCTGGACCAAAATTGATATCCCCTTGTCCGTAATGAACATTAAAATATTTTCTGTCTGACATTAACCCTGGAAAAAAAGACTCCTAATAAATCTTTAATTATTCCCGTATCGACAAAAGCATCTTAAAGATTTATTGGTTTTAATCCTTTGCACTATGCATTGAACCTACGTGCGTTATGCTTCAAATGAATCGCGTCTACTATTACCCTAACGACAAACCCACACATGCCCTCTAAAGTTCTAAACCCTTAGCCTAAACTAAAAAAAACATACACACTAAATGTACGTACTATCCTCCCTTACAACCCTAGTTATACCCCTGAATATAATCTACAATCTAAAATACATATTATCATACATTAAATCCTAAAACTAATGTACATATGTCATACAAAAACCCAACCGGATTATTATCCTAATTTAAATCGAATGTACATAAATGATACATAAAATACACCTAATTATTATCAAAACCTAAACTCTATATCTAATCTAAAAAAGAATATTAAAATTACCGTGTGCCATATTGCTAACCTTACCTTGTTTTCATTCATTACAAAATAAAAAATTGGAGAGGGTTACAAAGTTACCTCTTCTTTTTTTCTCTCCTCCTCCTCCTTTTCTCCCCCTGCCGCTCGGCTCCTCCTTTCATCCCCTACCGCTTGGCTTTCCAGCGCAATGCCATTGTGCCGAGGAAGCGCCGCTCGAGCTGGTTTTATGTGATTTAGCGCCCATCCGTCGGGCATTTAATTCCCGCGCCGAAAAAACCCCATCTGCCGGGCGGTTTTTACAGCACAGTGCAAAAGGTGCTATTAAACACCTGACGAACGAGCGTTTCTTACCTCGAACAAGCCCTGGGCCGTTGGTCCTATTGACCACCCGTTGGTCCGGTGCTTATTACTGTTCGCCTTTAAAAACGCCCATCCAACGGGCGATTTTTAAATGGCGCCAGTTGATCCGGCGCCAGAGGGCTATTTTTAATTAATTTAATCAGGAAATTTTTTTAAAAATTTTGAATTAAAATAAAGCTAGAACAGTAATAAATTCCTTGTTAGTGAGCCATCGAATGGGCCTGGCCTGGTGCACAAATTTTGGGCTAGGTAGATTTGCATTTGTGCCCCTAAAGTTTCTCACGGTGCAAAGAGTACAAAAGTCTTAACTTACTCCAAGAAGGACACTATAATGGCATGTGTGTTTTCTATGGTAAGTTTCTATTATAATCACTGTAGTATCAGGTAATTGCAAACATTTTTTTGTTTTGGCAATTTTTGTTACTTGGTGCTAGTTGTTTGCTATGGCTTAGTACTTGTTAATTCTGGAAATTTAAAATGAAATCCTAGAACTTGTATTTAGGTATATGTGCTTCCTTCATATGCAAAATTTTACACCTAGCCCAGCTTCGGAAACTTCATATTAATGGGTTTATTTTATGTCATAATGTTATCTTATTTTATAAATTGCTATAATTATAATATAGCCTATGAACAATAAATAATTACCAGAAATTCATGAAAATGCTAGAAAAATGTTTTGTGGTTTTATCTAGCAACGTGTGTTTTGGGTGTATATCATTGGGTGGTAAACCCTGAATTATTAGAAACTTCTAAAATTGTTAGAATAATTTTGGAAATTAAATAGCTCCCGCAGAGTTTTGATTTTATTCATGGTGAATATTCACATCTTTTGATTTAGACTAAGAAATTTTCTTTTCTAGAAACCTTAAATGAATTAATGGTCTAAATTCTTCTATTTTAAGCTTCGCTCCTGTATTAGACTTAATTATCTGAACAAATGTTGAATAGAACATGGTGTCTGAAGCACATATATTGCCTGTAATAAGCAATCTTGCATGGATCAAAATCAGATAAGTTGCATGCATAGACATACATATATTAATAGGCTTGCCTTCATAAAGAGTATTTATTCTCAACACCGTCTCAATTAAAACAATGTCCCGAAGACAAGAGTAGTGGAAATGTTTTCCCCATTGTCACTAGAGAAATTTCCTACCCATATGCCTAAATGATTAATTTAGCCTTAAGACCCAAAGTCTATATAAATATGATTCCCCACTAGTACAACGCAACTAACCCACCCGTGGTGTTGTGCGACGTGTCTGATTGGCTAATAAGGCAGCTAATTTGTAACCCAAATGTTACAAAATATATGTTGGTTTCAAGACAACAAAATCATGCTCTTGTGGTAGTATGGTTGTGAGGTGGTTTTAAATAGATGCCTGAAGCACGTGCTATTACTCGTAAAATATTTGGTTGATGTGGAAAGAGGGAGAGAATTGGGCGTTTATAAGAAGTATTGGAATGAAAGGCGAGATGTACACAAAAGTGTGTTTTGTAGGTAGATGATTATAAATCAAGGTGAATAAAATGGCCAATGAACACTGAGTTTATCCATATAGTTATTTGGGATATGATCGGCCTCGGTAGACGTGTGGCATCTTGGTGTGGATGCACGGTGATCCAACACGGCAAGTGTGGACCCATCGCAGGCGTGGCCTAGACAAAAGCCAACGAAAATTGCTAAAACACACATGGTGGGTTGCTTAATACCTAAAGTAATATGTTACTCTCTAACACACAACTTAATAATGGTGTAGAGCTTGTCTCGCAAATACATTACTCAGTTTAGTACTGTACTATGACCAGAAGTCATATTGGTTTCTCTGAAGCAAAATAAAACCCCAAACTTGAGACAATGGCCTATTTGATTACGTGACATTGAGAGATCATGGTAAGGCTACATCTATATCGTCACTAACGCATGAAGTCGCTATTGCATACTAGAAGTTGTGTGTTAATGAGATACCACTACAATCACACCTCCCTAACAAGCATTGTCATATAAAGTTGAATAGCCCCATGATTGGGTTACATTAAGGTTATTATTATATTCTAGAAGAATAGTAAAACGCATGCAGATTATGAAATATTGTTGTGTTAATGTTAAACTTTGAGTTTAATGATCCAAATTAATTTCATAAATGGAATGAGTAATTGGCTCAAATATTAGGCAATAATATAAGTATCTAAACTTTGAAACCAACAAGGTTTTGAGATGCTATTGAGACCCATGTGGAGGGTACCCCGGTTTGATAATGAATATTTGTGACAAGATGGAATTTGATGTGTTTTGCAAAATTTGTAATATTGCATTTGTGGAAATTGTCGTGGAATTAGAACCGGACCAATGTGCTGAGCTTGGACTAGGTAATAGTTTTGAACGGATGCGATCCGGTGGAATTTGTTCTGATACCAACTGTAACACCCCGGTTCCTCGAGAACCCAGAATGCTACTAACTCTCCAAAAACTATAAAATTTCGACAGCATCTCCCCTGAAAATACTCTAATCCACAATCACAATTTAAAATATATACACAGGTATAATCAACTATCATTACTAAACATATGAACAATTCCCATTATCAAGATATTATCAACAATAAACATATAATCCATCTCATGGGTCCATCTCCATAAAGGCCAAAACCATCAACCAATCACCTTTACCTTTAAAGACGGTGAAGACATTAAACAAGGAATAAACCAATTGTCCAACAAATGGAATAAGCATAAATCTCCACACAAGACAGGATTCATAGATGGTTCTCTAATAAAGATAACTAAAGTTGGTAAGTTCAGCAATTAGTTTAGTGAACAAGTGTGCTTGTGCCAATAAGAGTTGTCCTACGATCCCCCCATGCATGTCGCCTTCAAAGATCACCTAAAAAACAAATAAAGCAAGAGTGAGTATCGGAGAATACTCATTAAAGTATATGTATAAACATTAGTGCATCAAGGTCTCTTCGACAATTACAATTAAAGAGAACAACTATTACATCAACCACTTCATCACACTTACTCTCCCAACAATCGATGCAATGCAATGCACATGCGTCTGTACTGTGAGCTCATACCGGTATAGTTAGGTGCGCACCTGTCGATGCCACACCTTGCCCGTCCTTTTCAGGAGGGGACCAATTACTCCACTCCCGCGGAGTGCCTACCAAGTAGGACTTCAAAACACTCCGGACTAGTCACTTTTGACTTTCTCACCGAAGTCATCGGACTAGTCAAAAGTGATTTTCTCACCGACATGGCTCATATGCACATGATGCAAAAAATGCCACTATGCCACACTGTCTTCTCTGTCATCTAGGTATCACATATTTCCACCTTTTAGAAGTAAAGAAATATTTAAATCAAATCAACATAAACTCCTCATTCAACCATACAATAAGAACAATCACACGGCAATTAAACTCCTTAAGATAACACATATACCATCAAACAAACATTAGTTTAACATATACTTGCCTTTAACCGCAGGGACTAGCACGACCAGTTGGCGCCGAACTCGCACCACCACCTATGGAGAATAATAAATCTCAATGTGGCGCTTCCATTAACAACATTAGAAATAACCCAGGCTGCCCCCACCCACACCTCGTACTCCTCGCCTCTCAAACTACCTCCATAACTCCATCCAAACCTAGGAAACCAACAATCTTCAATTTCTGGACAGCAAACACTAAAACAACAATATCTCCAAAACCGCTTACCCGTTTTATACGTTCATGCACACGAAACGAAGATAAAACATAGACACACAATTCCTTTCATATAGCCAAATCCTGAATCGGACCCTAAATAGATCAAAACCCCACCCGAACCTACTGCTTATAAAATCGATCTACTAAAACCTCATCCCTCCAACCTAATACAAAAAAGCCACGATGGTTATCGACTAAGACAAGGTAGTATCAAGAGAAACTTGTCTAATTTTACTTGCTAATCTTGCAATAACCAGAACCCTAATTTCTTCACCATCTTTAACCATCGTAGCCAAAGTCTTGTTCCCACAGCCCCCACTCCTATGTCAAGGTAACACAAGGGTACAGCAACGATTACCTCGTGTAAGGCGTGATGGCGCGGGCACGGCGTCGGTGACTGCACAGCACGGTGATGCGGCAACGACGACCACAGGGGCGGCGCAGCCACGAGGACGGCGGCGGCGCGGCCACTGGACGGCGGAGCCGCGCCGTCATTAAGGCTTGCTAATTGTGGTGTCACGAATGTATTTTTGTGATGGATTAACCTTGCAGGAGAGGTAAGGAGTGTTGGTTTTGTGTGTGTTCACCTCAGTGATGCAGGTATCGACGACTACGTGGCTGACGCTTCGTGGGAACAGCTGGAGGCTGGTGCGTCCGGATGCGTGTAGGCGACCGGGTTCGATAACTTGGCGGTCTGGTGTACTCGAGAAGCTTAGCCATCGCAAAAAATACGACGCAGCTGACGGCTGCGGCGTCGGTAACCTGGTGGCGAAGGTGGATGGACTGGGGGGCCCAAGCGTGGGCTGGCGACCGAGGAAGTTGCAAAGATATTTACCGAGGGAATATGTGAAAAATATTCCTCTCGGGGTGTGTCTTGTAGTGTGTGAGTTGTACACCACTCATTCTCAAATGAAAGGTGGACATGGGCTCTAGGGTTTAGGGCATCTCACCATTGGGCTATAAATAGAGGCGAAGGGGAGCAGATCCTCCTCATCCCCTTAGAGCTAAAAATTTCAGAAATAGAGAGGATGAGTTGGGCGTGTTTTGGGTGGCACTTAGAGTGCTTGTGACCACAAGGAGTGTGGCTTGTAATCCCTAACTTCTATGCGATGAAATCCTTTTCTCCATTAACATCTTCTGTTGATTTGCTCCTAATTCATCTTGCTTTTGTTTTCCCTTTTGGAGCTATTGTTTGGAGATGAATCTTGCTGATTTATTGTTGGTTCTTGATGGACTATGATGCATTGAAGTTGCTAATATGATTTGTCACACTTTGCAACCATATGAGGGGCTAGAGATCAAGTTTTTCATTTATTGCAAAACTATCCAGAAACATTCCTACGCGAAGCAGTCAGTAAACGATTTCTAGAATAATTAAAAAAAATCATTTTGGGATGATTACAATTGGAAAAGATACGTGACTCACATACCAATATGTGGTAAAAATGTGAAGTCCAGTGGTTTCCCCGTTTGGGAGCTATGAGGTGAATGTCGAGCCCCAAACTTGCAATCTCGAGTTCCTGACAGTTCTTGGTTCACTATTTTTCTTATTTTATTTAGATGGGTTTTGATATTGAAATTTTGAGTAGACCATCACGACTCACCCACATGGGTGTAGAGTGTAGACAACGTTTGAAAATTTATGGTGGCTTTCAACGGCACCAGCAACCACTCTTTTCTTGCGAGACAATTTTCTAGAAATCTGCTTTTTACTTTTGGAAAAGTGACTTTGGTGTTTTGGCTTATTCTTTTTATCAAAAGCAAGGTTTGAATAGATTCTTCTTTGTTTGGACACTTGAAAATCGTGATTGTCATTCAAAAATCCCAAATATTTCATGTCTCTCATACACCCAAGTGAAGGGTACACATAGTTGTCAAGTTTTTCGGGTTTTTGTGAAATCGATAGCGTCGAAAAATTTGTGACGTCTATTCACTCCCCATCTAGCCACCTAGCTCGGGTCTTTAGATGCATGATGACCCTGTATGGGCGTGCAGCAACTTACAATATGTACTCGGCGAAGAAAAGTACATGTCAATGCTCACTGCATATAAATAATTAACCCATTAATTATGTTTAATGAGTGTAAGCAATTATTTCGCTAATAATATCACCACTAAGCATATCGTTTGTCTACCACAAGAAGTTGGTGATTTTGGATCATAAGTTCCATTAATCTTATCTCATTAAAGGGGATTTTATTAAGTATCGATAAAGATCGAATCTCGATATTAGTGGGAGAGAATTGTCCACACTTGAAGTGTTTATGAGAGGATCTTTTCATGTAAAGATCTATACATAAACTAAACTATATTATAGTTCTTGTACGCTAGAAGTGAGGAGCCTCTAGCTGCTCCAGTATGACGACAGGAGCGAGGAACCTCCCAGATATTTTGAGTACCATTTACCTGAAGTAACTGAGTCGCTAAGAGTGGAATACCCCGGGTTAAATAGTATGTCTATCTTTGCGAGAATGACTTAATGGTCATGCTCTACAGTCTGTGGAGACAACTGCGAGTTTTAGATCCAATGACATTAATCAAATAATTGTTTATTGATTCTTGTATTGTTTTGATGAGAAATCACCCTGAAGGTGGCAGACCTCCTTAAGAGGATCATACTGAATATGAATATCTACAAATTATTGTGCGCATATAACAATACTGTGAATGTGAAACGCCCAAGTATTTTCATTTTCAGAAACAGTGAAATCATGGTTAACATTGAGACAAGCTCCATTATGAGATATGGAGAGAAAAGTTATCGATAAACAAGGTTTTAAATTGTGGTTTTCGTGGTTTAGCGGCAAGTTCCAAAAAAAAGCTATAAAAGCTATCGCGTGCTATTGTGAAAGCTATCTATTTAAGCGTTTAAATATAAATATTATTATAAAATAAAAATTTATATAATATTAATCACATTGAAAGGAACTAGATGGCCTAGAGGGGGTGAATATGCAACTTTTAAAATTTTAATTAAAGTTCAAGACTTTAACAATTAGTTACCCAATCTAGATAGCAATTCCTATACTAGGCAATAACGAATAAAGACAGCGGAAGAACTAAGTAGTGAACAAGTGATGAAAGTAAAGAGCTGAAATTTAAATTCAAGAAGAAAGAGGGGGACACAGTGATTTTTTTACCGAGATTCGGAGTCCTCCTCCTACTCCCCTTTGAGTCAAGCCCTTCACCAAGGACCGGCTCCCGCTGGAGCCCGCAGCCTCATTCCACTCTTGGTTACTTTTCACCACTCCGGTATGCAAGCACCTAGCCATCACAAGCCATCTTGAAGGCTCCTGCAACCACCATGGAAAGCTCTTCAGGAAAACCGTACCAAGTCGTCTAGGATTGGTAATCAAAGAGTAGTAAGTTTCAGATCATCACCCAAATGGATAACATACTCTCAATGAGATTTGGATAGTTTTGGAGCAACTAGGATTTTGGGCCTTTTAGTGGAGATATGGTGTAGCTGAAAAACAAGCTCAAGAAATGGCCAACAGGTGTGAGAATAGTATTCTAAGGCCAAAGCTCACTTAGGAAGTGATGTTATGCATCCTTTTATAGGCTAAGCCGCAGATAATAGCCGTTTGAGTGCAATCCTATCCGTTAATAAGAGCACATATTACTTTTTGCGAAAGCACTATCAAAGTTGCTTTAGCAACGGACGGATTTCAACTGTCACAAAAATGAGATAGGGAAAAACACGTTTACGACGGATAGATATTCAATGGAAAACTTTGACATGACGGACTGTCCAGCGTGAATTGGGTTATGTTTGTGCACCACAATACGTAAAGCTAGTTCGCAATAGACTGTCTAACATGAACTTCATGTTCATTTGTTGGTTGCACAAGGGACTAGTCTGAGAAAGTGTTCATGTCGGACCATCTGGCGTGAACTGGAATTTATCAGAAGAAAAGTCAGACCAAAGAAATGGCTAAGGCAAGGCTTGTCCGGCGTTAACTTAGATTTCTCTAGTGGAACACCAGAATAAAAAAAAAAAGAATAACGGGCTTGTCCGGCAATAACACAAATATATCTGAAAGTAAATATGGCTAAGTTTTTAGGATTTGTTTGCTTCAAGTTATTTTCATAAAATTGGGAGAACTATTATCCAAAAGAGTAATAATGTGAAACACTCTTTAATAGTACGAAAAATAACAAAAAGGCCTAGCCACAGGCTCGATACAACTCCCAAGCCTTAACTAGCAAAAATATCATTAATCTTGTCTTTGAGCTTGATGTCGTACCACCAAGGAGAAAACTCATAATATGAGCCTAAATACTCTGAAGCGAGTCCATTTTGAGCTTACTTGAAGTCAATATCACCAAAACCTTTTAGTAATCTTTTCAATAAAAATTGGGGGCTTAGATGCTACATACATCCAGCTAAAGAAAAAATATAAACCAAATCTATGAAATACAAAACTATTTTGCCATGTGTTAACTCTAACAGATGATATGAACAAATATGTAGTTAATAGATAGATTTTGAAAATCTTCACTGAGATGTCAGAAGGATTCTTTATTCCATGCAATGAATGAAATAAAAATCGCGACATGTTTATGAAACTTATACTTAAAATTGTTTCCTGAAGAAAGGAAACTTCCTCGAATGAAGATTGGTTACTAGTCAAAATTTAATTTACATGAATGGTCCTTAGAAATGGACAATGACCTATCGATACTTGATAGTATTGAAACGAGGAACTTTAAAACTGAAAGTTCGTCATATGAGCAGAAGTTACGAGAATTGTGGACAAATGTTAAAGTCCCTTCAAGTGCACAAAAGTACTGTTTAGATATGAGAGTATGAGGAGATGTTAGGACATGAAGTTTCTTAGTTGCTATTGAGCACCAATGTATGTTGGCAATAATAACAGGCTTAACATTGCATTTGCAGTGAAGCTATTAACATGATATAGTGGAGCACCAACTAGAAGACATTAGGCTGGCACTAAAACTGTATTTAGGTGTCTATAAGATACACATTTCTTCAGGTTGTTCCATGGAGGGAATCAACTGAGAACTATGATAGCTAACACGGATGTGGGATTCATGTTTGATCTATATATGTCTAAGTCTCGGACTAAATTTGTTTATCTGTATGGCGATACAACGATTTCATGGAGATCAAGTAAGCAAAACATTGATGGCAATGTCCGCTAATCACTCTGAGATTATAGCTTTATTTAAGGCCTCACGAGAATGTGTTAGGACAAAAAAGATGGTTACCACATCCAAAAGTAATGTGATAATGATACCATCGATACCCCCACAATTATCAAAAAAAATTATTATTTAATCCTTTTTAATAAATAATTTTAATTTTAACCCCTCGGAAGAACTTTTTTCAAATTTAACCCTTTTGGCCGCGCCACGACACACTCTGACACGCCAGTGCATATGGCGCGGCAAAGGTGCCACGCTAGCGGCCCCGATCTATGGCCGCCAGCACGTACTGGCGTGCGTCCCACCTTGACGCGCCACCCCACCTGGCGCGTCAAGGACTTATACAGAGGGCCGCGCGGGATGCCCCTGCTGTTCTTCTTCCCCAAACAGCGTCGCCGCCCGCCCGCCCGCCGCCATGATCGGCCGCCGCCGCCTTGCCGCCCGTCTCCGGCCACTTCAGGGTGGGGAAATCGTTCCCCGTCCTCTTGTGAAGGTGATGGTCCAATATTTTTCTTCGATTTGGTCCTCGATTAACCGCATTTCGTAGGGTTTGGATAGTTATGGTTTGTGCAAAAAAAAACTTGATTTATGTTGCATATTGACGTGTTGCATGTACTGTCCGTGGTATTAACGTGTAGAATCCATTTCATGTACGTGTGCAACATTTTATTTTGGTGTAGATGATGTTGTATATTAGGTCTAAACGACTTGTATTTTTTATCTTTAATTTTGTAGATGGATCGTTTAGTGCTTTTTTCATGGTGGAACCATCAGAGAAAACGGAGAGTTTGAGAATACGAAGGAAGATGTGGTATTGTTTGATAGGAGCCTAAGTTTTGATGATTTAGTTTTTCGCTGCCGGTCTTTCATTAGTTGTAGGGTTGGTGAGGGTGAACTATTGTTACAACGAAGATTTGATTTTGGGAAGGCTAGGGCTCATTACGTGATGTTGAAGATTTCATCGAAGTCGGATTGGAATAGCTACAAGGAGGTTGTGAAAAATCGAACGTTAGTTGTTGGGAGGTGGTGGTTGAGATCGCTCTTGCGAGTGGCTCATTAGCAAGACTCGTACAAGGTGTGCAAAGTGTTGATGACGAAGATGAGGCTGTTGAGCACTTGACTCAGGAGTTGGGCACAGTTGGAGGAAGGCAGGTCAGATCTGAAGCACTGTTGCAGAGGCGGTGGGAGAGCTGTTTGATAACTTTGATAGCGACCTTTTCATGAATGACTTTGATGATGGAGTTTTTGAGGAGGAAGAACGTGATGTGGAAGACGACCAAATTTCTCTAGGATCCGAGGATGAATCCTATGATGAGGAGAGGGCAGAAGAAGAGGGGGTGCAAGGCGAACAAGAAGAGGTGGGGAAGGAGATGAGGTGGAGGAAGAAGATGCTGACGAAGAAGATGACGAGGTTCTTTGTTTATGCGTGGGAGATAGAGGGCAAGCAACGTACGCATTGTCAGCTGAGGAGAGGAGACAGCTTAGGGCAGTTCATGTTGATGTGCCCATGGTGACCATCTTTAAGGACCTAAGCCGAACTCACATGGCAATATGTGAGAGCGGCTTATTGTCAACCAATGTTTTGCTAGATTCTAAGAATCTAGAGATCCGAAAGGGCATGTTATTCGAGTCTTCGCAGCAATTGCAGTACTTTTTGATGGACTATGCGGTGAGGCACCATAGGCCATACAATGTTACTCATTCAGATGTCAAAGTCAGGTACACGGTGAACTGCAAATAAGGATGCCTGTGGGGTGTGTGGGCTCGGCTGGATAAATATACTAGGAGATGGAAGATTACTCGTGTGAGGCAACCTCACACGTGTGGCCCGTCTAAGACAAAGAAGGTGCATACTCAAAACACATCCAAGTACGTAGGGCGCCATATCGCTAGCATTGTCGCGGTGGATAGCGATGTGTCAGTTGTCTCTTTGATTGAATCCATATTTAGATACACCAGGTGCCGTGTGAAATACTCAAAGGCTTGGCGAGCAAAGTAACACGCCGTGGAGTTGCTATATAGGGACTGGAAGGAGGCATACAACATGGTGCCAAGAATGTTGAATGCAATTAAACATTTCAATCCAGGTACAAAGTATTTCACCTACACGGGTTACAGTGGCTTGGTCGATGAGAATGGCAAAACGCGGTATGTTCTTGAGCGCGTGTTTTGTTGCTTCAAGCAGTACGCGGAGTCGTTCGAGCACTGTCGGCCGGTCGTACTCGTCGACGAAACCTTTCTAACCGGCAAATATAAGGGTGTTTGGATGATGGCCGTTGCGGTCGATCTAGAGGATCAATTGATGCCTCTAGCATTTGCGTTGGCCGAGGGCAAGAACAACACGAGCTAGGCATGGTTCATGGCGCATCTAAGGCGGGAGGTTCTCGGCACTAGCCGGATAGTTTGCATGATCTCCGACCGTCACCATGGCCTTCTAAATGCGGCTAAGGAACATATGGAAGGTTACCGTCCTATTGAGCACCGGTGGTGCATGAGGCACTTCGCAGCCAATATATGGGATCAATAGAAGAAGAAGGAAGTGGTATCGAAACTAAAGGGGGTTTGCTGCGCTAGAGAAGAGAGAGATTTCCAGAAGAAGTTAGAAGAGCTAGATAAGATGCTAAACGATCGAGCCAGGGATTGGATTAAGGAGCAGATGGAGAACAAGGACAAGTGGGCTCTTGCTTACGACAAGGGTGGCCGTCGTTATGGGATAATGACGACAAACGGCACCGAGTCGTTAAACAATGTGTTCAAAGGCATCCGTGCCCTGCCGGTATTTGGAATTATATAATACTCTTTTCAAAAGTGCAACAAGTACTTCATTGAGCGTTGGGGTTTGGCGAAGAATGCTATTGATGCAGGGGCGGTGTGGGGAAGGGCCGATGCGGCGCATTTGGAGAAGGAGGAGAAGCTCGCTCTAAACCACATGGTAGAAGCACATGGTCTGAATACAGTTGTTTACAATGTAAAGTCTGCCGGGGGAACTAATCCGGGGGGTGAGCGTTTCGGCGGCAGGAACTACAAGGTGCACATTGGCAAAGCCGAGTGGACGTGCAAGGTTCCGCAGCTGCTTCATGCGCCTTGTTCACACATGATCACCGCTTGCTCCGCAAGAGGGGTACACCACAAAACTTAGACATACATGTCTCCGCTGTACCTTAAGACACATACGTTGAAGATATGGGAACCGAACTTTGAGCCTTTCCTTGATCCCACGCAGTGGCCCGAGTTTAGTGGATTGGACTATTGGCCCGATCCTGCCTTACAAAAGAATAAGAAAGGCCGACGGAAAAAAAAGAGGTTACGAGGTGAGATGGACCGTGCAAATGGTAACGGGGATGATACATATGGAACTGGAGATTTCGACAAGGTCCCAGGGGTGGTCCGATGCTCTAAATGCCACCGGGTTGGGCACAATGCGAGCACGCATAATAAAAAGCATAAGGGTTCTACTAGCGGTAGAAAACGTGGAAAAGGTACTAGAGGCGATGTCTATTACGTTTTAAATTTTGCATAAAACTAACTTATATTAATGCTGAAATTTAACTCTCTTTTTAAAATTTTACAGGATGGCGCACCCTCAGTACCCGCTCCTTGAGACAGAGTACGACAAGGACCATCGTGCGCGACTCATCTGCGATGAGCAACAGGTTTGGCCATCCACTCATCTCATCGGATTACAATTATTTTATACATCGTAGTGATTATGTAGGGTTTGTTCTTTTTGCAGACTCTGCCCTCGCTCCGTCCCCGTACCCACGCGATCTTCCTTACGTGGGACGATAGGTTCGCCTCTTACTTGCAGCGAGCCGGTTCCTGGACCTAGCCCGCACCGTCACGTAGGGGCTGCCGGACCTTGACGAGCCACTATTGACAGCTCTCGTCGACCGTTGGAGGCCCGAGACGCACACCTTCCACCTCCCATGCGGGGAGATGACGGTGACCTTGTAGGACACTGGGATGGTCCTTGGGTTACCGTTGGAGGGCACCGCAGTGTGCGGGATCTTAAATCCCGGCACCTGGCGCGACTTGGTGGAGGGCGCCATTGGTGTGCGGCCGCTAGAGGACGAGAATGACTGGAGCAAGCAAGAACATCGTCAAGTTGGTTTCGTTTTTTCTGAATTCCTTGGTTGTGGTGACTAATGTACGACTGAAACAATTGTATGTTTGTAGGAGGACGTCCGGGGTGAGCTCTGCCTAGCTGCAAGAGCGCTTCCCCTTTTGCTCAGCTGAGGCTCTCCTCACAGTGGTAGAGACGCACACACGGGTCTGGCTGTGACACTTGGTCGCAAACTTCCTCTTACAAGATGCTTCTGACAACACTGTCAGCTGGAGTGTCCCCCCGTCCTGAGGCAGCAGTGGGAGAACATCGCCACGTACTCCTAGGGTCGGCCACACTCGCCTGGCTATACCGGCAATCGTGCGAGGGCAGCCGGCGTGGAGCTGGTACATCTAGCCCTGGAGGATGTCTCTACCTCCTCTAGGTGTGGGCCTAGGAGCGGCTTTCAGTTCGCAGGCCACACCGATCGCCAGTGCCAGCACGTGCTGCTGCAGAAAACTTATATTCATATTGCTGTGTCATTCTAACTTCATTCGACCTGTAGGGGCCCGTACTGGGATTAAGGCCCACAATGATGTTTGGAAGAACATCAAGTCGGTGCGTGGAAACCCTGATAGGAGTTACCTGCAGTACACGAACGAGCTGGACTGTGTGACGTAGTGGCAGGTGATCTCGACTCCTTACCACCGTGCCGAGGTGCAAGACATGGTCCTTAGCACACTTTGCACCCGGGACATAGAGCTCTGGAGGGCGGTTAGTCCGTCGGTGTTCCTCCACGTAGTGGAGTGTCACCTGCCGTGTAGAACAATGCGACAGTTTGATCGCAGGCAGCACACCCCACCTCCCATTCACTCGACAGAACAGCAACTGCACAAGTGAGATAATGGTTATTAATTTAGTTCGTTTAATTCATTCAAAATTTGCATTAACACACCGTTCACTAAACTTTGCAGGTTTAGTAGGAAGAAGAGGTACAGCCAGCTAGACTGGCGTGTCACGCACCGCCAGCCTCTGGAGCTGTGCGAGACGAGGGAGAGGTGGCATCCTGGCAACGAAGCGATGCACAATGATCAGGCCTTCAGCGAGTACTTGGCTTGGCTCCACCGATCGGCCAGGCTTTTCCTTGAGCCAGCCCTTACCGACGTGCCCATCGGCGACACGAACTCGGACAACGACATCACGGACGAGTACGATCGCCTGACACGGGAGGGTGTGCAGCCTGAGAGAGCCCCACTGCAGTGTTACATGGTACGTGCATCTACAAACCACGCGTCAAGCATTTTATCCCGCCTGTGACTATGCACTATATTAAGTTTTGTTGCTCTTTACAGGCTACGCAGCTTGCACGCCTCTCCAATGAGGCAGGGGTCGCTCTTGGCAATACGGATGCACATGAAAGCGGTGCCTTGCGGGCGTTTACGGAGGTACGACCGTGTGCATGTCATGCAGTCCAATTTACTTCCATTCTAATACCCTAGTTCCTGTATTGGCCATTTACAGAGAGTGACGAGGACATGCCGCCGTATGGCCCGGAAATTGAGCTGCATGACCTAGCAGGATATGGGTCAACAGCCTGTCGCGCTGCTTCCGCCGTAGTCGTCGAGCCACCGAACCCTCGTCTATCAAGGGGGCACGGGTGCACGCACACCTCCACGGTCAGGCAGGTCCTCCGCAGCTACTACGGAGACTCCTGCGAGGAGGGCGCGTGGCAAGCGCACCGTGCCACCCGTGGCAGACGACGAAGACGCTGGCCAGCACGACGACTCGGACTCCTCCGCCGCCAGCTTTCACTGCACAATTAGGCTGACCCAGATGCCTAATGCTCTTCTTTGAGTCAGACACAGCCCACCCCAGGAGCGGTAAGACATCTGAAGTAACCCCGTGAATTCTTTGTTGTTTCGTGTCATATCTGACATTTCTATCGCCTGTCTGAGGCCTCGGTGGATCTACCGCCCCGCCACAGACCATACCTTATGTGAGGCGCAGGCGTGACCGTGACACCACCGACGTCGGTAGCCACAATGTGCTGCAGACAAATCCCGAGAGGATACATCGTCCACGGGGTCCTTACACACTGGGGCCCTGAGCTCGAGGTGTATGCATGTACTAGACCTCGGAGTGTACTTTTGCCTATATGGATGTACTGCCACTTGCGTACTTTTGCCTATGTGGATGTACTGCCACTTGTGTACTTTTGCCTATATGGATGTACTACCACTTGTGTACTTTTACCTTTCACTTTACCTTTCTCATATGGTCGCAAATGGCCACATGCCATTTTAACTCGATACTAGTTCAAACTAGATAGAACTTTGAAAGATTTTTCCACGTAGGCCAAGTTAGCATTTACTACTACGTAGGACGTACGTACGTAATCAGTGAGAATCTAATATTTACGTAAGTACGTACATGATCGAGCATTTTACGTTCATAAAGATGTTCCACCAAAGAAGGTGCATAAACGTTCAAGTATCTGGGAGAGTTTTATACGAGCTAATCAGGTTTTGTTCACATCGAGCAGCAAACAGAAACAGTACTGCGGTACGATCGAACCACTGACAAGTTTGTGAAGTGGCAGTTTATGTTGGAAGCCACTGTCGCGCCAGTAGGGCTGGCGCGTCAGAACAAATTTGCGCCACGCCAGTTTCGGCGGCGCCGCAAATTTGTTCTGACGCGCCATCCCTCATGGCGCGGTAGTGCTCTTCTGCCGCACAGCCGATGCCTCCAAACCAGGACAGGACAACCACTGGTTTGGAGTTCTAGTTGGAGCGGCAATGCATCCCTGACGCGCCATCACGAGTGGCGCGGCACACCTGTGCTCCCGCAGGGCCATGAACAGTTCACCAGTGCTCCACATATCCTTCTGGTTTTGGGCTATAGTCTGTGCGGGGGCACAGCCCTGACGGGCCAGTACTAACGGCGCGTCAGTCCTGAGCTCCCGCACAGACTAGATCCCAAAACCAGAGCGCCTCATCTTCTCCAAGCGTGGGTTTCCTTTCTAATTTTGTTCTCTCTATGCGAACCCCATCTCTTTCTCATAAAATTCAAGCGCAAGTAGGACTAAAAACACGAAAAAAGAGTCAACTCGCACCAGAAAACAACAATACTAACCACCAGAAAACCACATGCTTTGCTTGTGACAAAGATACACTAATTAGGATCCCCGACAACCATAACATCTAATTTTTAATTGTTAAAATAAGATACAAAAGTTTTCAGGGTGCTGCATACAACAGTCTAATGGGGGATAACATACTAAGTTCATTATCATATTACATAATGACAACAAACAAAGTCAATCTCACTCCTCTCGGTCCTCGTCATCATCCGGCACGATAGTAGGCAGGTTACCAACAAGAGCCCTCATGGTCTCCATCTCCACTGTCCTCCTCGCCTTCTTGCGCTTCAACGTTTGCAAATGAGCCTCCAAGAATTAGACCGGTAATTGGCATTTAGGTCAATGAGTGAACCCTCAGCCAACTTCTTTCTGTATTGCTCAAGCTCGCGCTCCTTCTCCATCTCCCTCTGATGCCCCTCTCTTTCGTATTTCACCTCTCTTGGATCAACTTCAGGTGGGTACCTCCCCCTACGCCTCCTCCAATATTCCAATGTTTCTGAAGCGGTGAAGTAGCCACGTAGCGGCACGCCACGCTCCCTCCTCATGTCATCCAAGACATTCGTTTTGTCCTTGGTGGACGGCATGAGTACACCATGCTCATGCCTTATCTTCTCCTTCCTCTTCTCCACTTTCTTCTCTCGTTCAGGTTCACACAAATTAAGAATCTCGGCTTCGAAAGCTTGTTGTCCCTGATATTTCTCCCAATCACAAGTCCTTCCCTCCTACAAGATTTAGTGTAAGAGTTATCAAACGCAACATGCAATGAAGTATAGAAAGAAATAAAAAGAGTTGTGAAAGTATAACGTACCCAAAAATCACCATAAGAGTTGTCACAATAATATCTGTACCCGAGCTCCGATGAGACAACACCTGTACGGGCCAGTGTCCAACACTTACAAGTAGTGGGTGGATATTTCTCACATGACCAATTCTTATCCCCGGAGTGGAAGGCCTCGACTTCCGTACTAGAAGGCCAACAGAATTTGGGACCATAAATATACTCCTGCAAATCACACAACGGCCATCCATCCTACGGAAAAGTCACTTTGTTATCGAATTTAGTACAAAATGACACTAATTTAAATAGAAAATGGCATGCGTACACTTACTGAATCATTGCGCGGGCAACAGAAAAATGGGATAAAGTCTACCCTGGGTTAGGCCTTACTAAGAAAGACCGTTGATTGCAATGACAAAGAGGAGGGTCTACTGCTCTCCTCGCACTTGCGACCGCCTTCTCCTCATTTGTCATTTCCGGTAGGTTTGCACGAGGAGGAATACAATGCCTAAAATCCTTGACTGGTGGTTAGTGTTCGTGGAGCGCTAGGGGAAAAGCCGGATCCTCGGATCGTACATTTCTGGGCCATCAATCCAATCGAAAAAACAACACGACCGAATAGAACACTGCATATTGTTATTGTGCTTCGAACCACAAGTGTAAAAGGCTCTACCGGCAGTATCAGGATTCCTCGACTGTTGAACCTCCGTAGGAAGGCCGTGCTCACAAACTGAAACCGAAAACGGGGAGGAACGAACTGGAGCATCCTTACTCCTAAGGTAATCCTTATATTTGAGTCTTGTATTTTCCTTGCCGGCAACGTTTCCTACATTACATTAAAAATCAAAAGTCTTAAAAAAAATCAACAAACTTTCTACTGACATTAAACTACAAATACTTCCTACGGGTTCATATTTACTACAATCAATACTAGAATAATACCCGAACATACAAAATCTAACCCTAACCCTAACCCTAACCCAACCATACATTTGTCAAACATGGATAAATAAAACATCAATCGAGAGGAGATCACCTACCATGATGGAGGAAAGCTTTCCCCACAACAAATCCCACCGAATGGAGATCAAGCTCTTGCAATGGAACAGGCGATTGTTTAGGGAAGAGGAGAGAAGGGAAAATGAGGAGGGAAGGGAGAGGAAAGGAAAGAGGAGGAGCCCCGCGCAGCCCTCTGTAAAAGGCCTTGACGCGCCAGGAGGGGTGGCACGTCAAGGTGGGACCCATGCTAGTCCGCGTTGGCGGCCGTTGACCGGGGCCGCCAGCGTGGCACCTCTGCCACGCCACATGCACTGGCGCGTCAGAGTGGAGACGCCGCGCCAGGTACTGTCGCAAAAGACATTTAAATATAGAAACATAATGGATGTCTAAAAGACATTTAAATATAGAAACATCGAGGGAAGTCATCTTCAAATGGAATATATGCTAAGTATGATTATTTCGTAAAGATTTCATTTTGGTCGATCGTACAATGTTGGTATATCAATCAATTTTATTACACCACAACAAAGATCTCAGAGATCTACATCGCAAAAGTCCATAACATTACCGTGATCCTGAACCTGAAGATCAAATCGTAAAAGATTATACGTCGTGCTCTTTTTACTTATGAGTTTTTAAAGGGTTTCTCATACTAAGATTTTTAATAAGACAATGTTGCAATACAACATGACTTTACAATGTACTTTGTTTTCTCCGGGTTTTTTTTTCCCGCTAGGTTTTTGATGAAAGGCACTGGCTACAGTTCTGCCCTCCCCTGGAGGAATTAAGGATATGGTTTGTCACCATCCCGAGGCTGCCTGAAGGTTATAATAAAGAGTCTACCATCACAAGATCAACTCCTACTTCCCTTCAATAAAAAGATCAACTCGGCCAATCGCTACAAAATAAAATGCAGGGGACGGCGAGGCACTAGCTGCATCGTGGAAAAGGCACGGCCCTATACAAGAACGAAACTCATCCACTCAAATGTTATGTTGATGAGTAGATCCCTCGAGAAAATAATATTTTCCAGGAAAATCATGCATCGATTCCTGGACCTGGGTATGCAGGAAGACTCATGATCCGTTTGTCATGCAAAGGGGCACCCACTGTAAAATGGTATAGGCTTTGGAACTCCATGTCTTTAAAGCCAAGTATATCATGAACTGCAAAACGTTGTAGCAAATTAGATTGCATTATGAAAATACATGAAATTCACTCTTATGGAATGGTGATACATGAAATTTGATCCGAAGTGGCATTGCTACACTATGCATTTAGTATAAATATGAATACTAACCAACGTTGGCACAGAGTGTAGAGCACCAGGACATCAGAATGAGAACTTGTGATTAATGACCAGTGTCTGGTGTAAATTTGATGATCAGGCCATAATTACCGATTATCAGGTTTTCTGGCCTGGCCTTGTTTTTTTATGGATAGAGAAAGCTTTTCACGCAGTTAGAATCCATGCCTGGCCGGAATGGCCACTTGGCATATTTATCCTGTTAGGTTTTGCCCTAGGCCGCAAACAAGCTGTCGTTTTCTGCTTATCCTTATCTTCTTCGTCAGCGAGCATGCTGATCCAATGGCCTGTGAAGTGCTGATCTGTGCTTCACCAGCTGTATCCCTCACCAAGATCTCCATCCAGGTCAGTAGGAAGGGGCGAGGGGCTACTACAGTGTCTGGGAGAAAGGGTTTATCAACAGCTAGCTCTAATCCTTAAACCACATGGTGAGGAAGCACCACATACAAGAAATTGACATGCATTTCTTGATTGCTTGGTTGATTGGAGAGGGCTTGGTTGCTTACAAGGATTCACAAATTTCAATGCTTGTGTCTTGATTAATTATCTGAGATGGCCCTGTTCTGCACAGATTGCTAGTTGCTAATCTTTTCTGAGTTTGGCTAATTTTCCCCCTACTTTTTCATAAAATATTTTGACCAATTTTAATTGATTTCTCACCTGATTCTTTTCAATATTTTGATTTCAATTTTTGGGCTGAAAATTTCTGAAAATTTCTTGAACCAGCCCTAGTGACCCCTATTGGAAACTGATTATCAAAGCCCTGGTGTCAGGAAACATTATTTTACATCCTTTGATGATGTGAGAACAAAAGAAGTGCTGCGAAAATGCAGATTCTATGAATAGCACAACCATGTTTTGTCATAACAAATCGGATTGTAAAAATGGAAAGGAAAGAACTGTAAACAAAGGATACAAAGGAAGAATTGAACAATAAGGAACAATACCCAAGGGGAAAACAGCATATTGTTCTGAATTTGATAGGTACCACATGAATATTGAATAGTTCATCACTAGTTTCAAACCATAAGCATATGTTTCTGGTTGTTACAATGTAACATTGTAGAAAGTAGAAACAACAAACAATAATAGATTTGATTGCCATGAGCCCATGAATTAAATGGGGGAAACCAAAACAAAATAATTCATATCAATGAACTACAGATAGCGTCATTTAAGAGGAAAGCACATACATCAAACAATTTTAGTGACCAAATCAGATAAAGCATCATGATTCCAAAATGTTGAGGACATAATAACATACTGAAAAGATCAGGTTGTTGTCAATAAAGCGAAATGTTTTCCTAAAAAACAGAAGAGCCGACGCTCTGCCATACACGCATGTCCAACAAATCATCCATTTTTTATCATAATATGTACCATATATTCACGATTTGAACCTTATAAAGTGTTTTCCGGTATTCTGTGTCCAGGCAGAGACAATCTTATTCTGATCTTTAGCATCCTAGGTTAATTCCACATCAAAACAGAACAAATGCAATTATTTTCAATTTTTTTTGTAGCACAATATTCTATCATACAACATTTTTTATTATTTGTAGGCACAGAACATATCTTCCTTCAGCTAAAAGCTAACAAAGAAAAAGCCACAGATTACTCAACCAACCACAGCTAACAAGATTTCACAATCATCCAGTCAGGTTAATGGAACTAACAAACTGTGCTTTGTTTTGGGTGACATAGTTCAGGTAACAAAATTCTGACAATTTCTGCATCAACTTACCAGCATCATCAAAGTAGCAGCCGATCCCCGTGGCAGATAATCCAACAGCATGAGCCTCAAGGTAGAGAACTTGACCAAGAACACCAGTCTCCCAGAATAGACGAGGATACATCCATTCGCCTTTATCTTGCAGAACAGGCTGAAATCGAGCAATCATCCCAAGGCTAAAACATCCATGTGAAGCAATGTCCTGCAGCAAAAATACCAGTAATAAACAGCAAAAACTCTGAGCTCAACATATTGAGTTCCATGATCAAATGCAAAATTGATATTCGGCGTATTTCATTATTTCTATAAAATTATCATCGCATGATAAAACATATAAACAAAAGGTGTTATCTGCAAATTTAAGCATGGTACATAAGAAAATTGTCATACAGCATGGTTCGACATTCATATACCTGAAAGCACGATATCTGCATTGCCAACTGTTGACAATCCCCTTTCAATAGCCTATAGAGAGGGAGACCATCAGGGCACCCCTCTGGTCGTGCCCACTCAAAGTCCTGCTTCATGGCACATTGTAATGTATCAAAATGCTCCTCATTCCTTAATAAGAAATACAGTCCATTCGGCAACCCAGAGACGCGGTGTACAAATAATGCGGCATGTATCTCTGCATCCCAAGGCAAGACACGGAATGGCAGAGCACTCTGTGGCCCCTGCCGCTCCCCCAGGGTAATGTTCCCTGATGGCAAGCAATGCAACAATATCTGATAAAATAATTCCTTCCCCATCACATGCACCCCGTCCATGTCCACCGCACTTCTCCGGCTACGCACGACCTCTTGCACTGTCAACTCCTTATAAAGCCCTTCCGACAAGGCAACACTCATGCGCCATGGTTTCACCGAAAATCGCTCTCCAGGATCAAGACGGTGCTTCTTGACAGCCTCAGCAGTGCGGCATATAACATCCCACACCACATGATCCTTACTCAATCGATTTGCCTTTCCCATCCACTCAAAGCCATCAAATCCCCTCAGCATATCCCTCATCCTCGGGTAATCGACCTCTGGATCTGAGCCTGCCGGAAAGAGCAGAACCGCACAATCTGGGTGTTGTCTCTCCAGCCACGGCGCATTGCTTCTCACCATTTTGTCAGGCATCCCCGCAGGGCACCCTTTCTCCACCCCCACCAGCCTTCCAACATCCTCGTCGGACAGGCCATCGAGCAAGCGCGCGTCCCACCCCAGCGCGGCCGCTGCAACCGTCACCGCAGCCAGCGCATGGCCCACGTCGTGGTTGCAGTACCGCAGCGCCCGCTCGCCGTACTTCCACGCCTCCCGCCAGAAGATGGACGAGAGCGCCAGGACCGCCGTCGCCGGCGGCGGTAGGAGCGCCGAGATGTCGGCGTCGGGCACCGTGGCGCGAACCTCGAGGAGGTGGTCGCGGGGCGCATAATGCGAGACGACGAGACGACGGGGTTGTTGCGGGTGGTGGACGAGGAGGTGGGCCTCGGTGGGGTGGAGGTTCCCGCTGCTGGGGTTGACGCGGAGGGACCAGGTGGAGACGCCGGCGGACTTCCAGGCGGAGAGGGCGAGGGAGTGGAAGAGAAGGGCGGAGAGGGAGTCCAGCGAGAGCGGCTGCGGCGGCGGAGGCGGGGAGTGGAAGAGGGCCGGGTACCGGACGGGGTAGAGCACAGGGGGCGGATTGGGCAGCGGGATTTGGGAGGGTGGAGACAAGCGGAGGAAGGGGTTCGGCTGGTTGGCCCAGTCGAGGCGGCCCGGGCCGCGCGCGTAGCCGGCGATGAGGCTGTGCTTGGTGCGGCAGTGATAGTCGGCGGCGGCGGAGGACGAGGACATGGTGATGGTGAAGCAGACGAGGGGAGCGCGGCGAGGGGAGTGGTGGGGGCGGAGGAGGAGCATTCCGGTTCCGTACTCTCCGGAAGCTTGTTGCCTCTTCAGGTTCAGCGACAGGTTCGAAGCATGGGGAAGATTGGGCGGGCCACGGATTGGGCCCGAGTCCGGGGGAGAATACCCTCAACTATACTTTTTTTTTTTTTTTTGTTGAGGAAAGACAGCAGCAAAACGCTGCTCATTTCATTGAAGTAGACGGCCTGGTGAACTCACCAGCCGCAAGAGTACATATACAAGCAGGAAAGTCCTGCAACCATACCATTGCTGCATCTGTTTGGACAAGGTTGTCAAGCATTACAAATTCATGGGCAACCTTGTTACAGTCACAAGAACAGTGAGTAAAAGTAACAAACACAAACTCAAAAGCAGCATACAACCTTATATCATTAAACAAAACAGCATTAACGCTAAGATTTTTTTCTTCTTCAGAGAGCACTCTTTGAACATTAAGAGCAAATGGGAACAATGATATAAACAAAAAAGCATTAACACTAAGATCTTTTTCTTCTTCAGAGAGCACTCTTTGAACATTAAGAGCAAATGGGAACAAAGAGCAAATGGGAACATCTTTGTTCCCATTTGCTACGGTGCTGAAGGCGTTATATTTTGCCAATGGGAACATCTTAAGAGCAACAACAAAGAAGGGTTGTTCTTACACCTGGAGAAGTATCATGAAGGGTATTCATCTTATTAAAAAGGAAGTCATTTGGAGAGTAGGAAATGGTGCCTCTATTGACATTTGGAAGAACCCCTGGTTGCCGAGGAGAAATTGCAGATTTGTCCAGTCTAGCAGAGGTAGTTCTATTCTCACCAAAGTTTGTGATCTGATTGATCCAGTTCTTGGAGGATGGGATTTTGACCTTCTGGTCTAAACATTTAATGAAGACGAGGCAGAACTTATAAAGGGAATTCCAATCCTAGAACAGGCAGAAGATTTTCTTGCTTGGCATCCTAATGAAAAGGTGTTGTCTTCAGTTAAATCGGCTTATCTTTTTCATCTGGAACTGATGAGCCAAGATTTGGGGCAGCTCAAATCCTCTAGAGGAAGGGGTGCTAATTTTAAGTGGAGGAAAATCTGGAATTTAAAGCTTCCAAGTAAGTACAAGCACTTTCTCTGGAGCTTTGTCCTAAATAGCCTCCCTCTCAAGACAAACCTTGCTACGAGGAGTCTAATCCCTGAAACGTTGTGCCCTTTTTGTTCTCGGCTTGATGAGGATGGGGCCCATCTGTTCTTAAAATGCAAAGAAGTGAAGAAAGTTTGAAGAGGTCTTTCCTTGTAAGGTCTCAGGTTAAATTGTTGCAAGCTCAATTTCCCTCAACTATACTCGGTTCGTTGTCAAATCATTAAATTTGATAGTCTTGACCTCTCGGTTGGTTGGCATCATTTAAAATGACATTAAATTTGATTGCCTTGATCTATATGACACTGGCTATAGGAATTTATGATTCCAGTGACATTATTCCCATTTACTACCTATTTTTAACTATTTACTATTTTTCTCCACCTGGACTAATAAAATTGCCCTTGGATCAAAACACTGAACTGCAGCCCTCTGTCGTATATATCAATATGCACAATTTTTTATTTTGGACGAAATTTGATACTGTCATGAAAATACGCTGTATGTATCCATCAAAATTGTCAGATTTTAAAATTCGAATTTTTCAATTTATATTTTCAAAGTTTGGTTAAAATTTAAAATTTTAAAATTTTGTGAAAATAAAAATTTTAAAATCTAACAGTTTTTTGAAATTTGGATGAAATTTGAAATCCGGTAGAGTTTGAAATTTTTGTGTCCCACTCCCGCTCGAAATCACATGCAAACTGCATCACACCGCACGCAGTGGCAAAACAATAAAGTCATGCGGGTTAAAGAAGGTAAATCAACAATAAATTGTGAACAATAGGAAATCACTGCGATCACGAATTCGCGTATCTGGTTTCACACGCGACAAGGCGACCGAACTTAATGTCATTTAAAATGAGGCATTCGAATTGGGTGTCACTTAGGTCAATCTCCCCGAATCCAAAAGGATATTTACCCTTAGGCCACCAATTCAATAGTTTTGAATTTGTTACCATTCACGACACCTGTCACGACCCCGACTTCATGAGATTCCACTCATGATCGATTGATAGTTCCATAGATCAATCATCGAACATCATCACACAATCACATTTAACTAAGAAAATAACATTTAATGCAAAAGTAATTGTTGCACAACAACTTATTACAATAGTTTGATTAAGACGACGTAATATAGTTCAGAGTACGAAATTCTAAATAATGCAGTGGAAATAAAGTATGACGATGCTCTAATCCAACCGTTGAACGATAGCTAGTCTTGATCGAAATCCGGCACAGATTCCTCTTGATCCTGCGAATAAACTGGACCCGATTCTTCTCCTGAATACAAATATATCTGTGGTTTGTATAGTGAATGTACGGTTACCCAGCAAGAATCCTTATAATGAATACAAGGATATAAACAAGAACAAGATGGCTATTTTGCATGACACCTATTCTAGTCAAATTAATTAAAGTACTGTAAAACAATTTGTAGAGTAATTAATGATGATAAGATTCCCAGAGTAAACGCACAGAGCTCGGTTTCCAAAGCCCCACTTCAGAACTGCACAAGCATCGAATAACTCAAAACAAACCAACCCATCAGGTTAATTATGAACACATGAGACTACCATATATGGCCTTCCTCCCGTCCCATGATCATGGGAATGGCTATCATGATAGTTTTCAAACTCTGCAGAGTGTAGCACACTTTACTAATAAGCCTAGTGGTACTTTTATGTCTTACCTCTTCCTTAGGAGCATTGACAAAGTAACGATACAAGACGATTCATTAGTTCCTTCTGTTAACATGGATACCCCCTCTAATGTTTCGACACTTAGATCCCCCTCTTGAGCCAACGGACTGCAGCCCGATCTTTTCAAAGTATCATGTGCTAACAGTTTTCTCTAACTATTAAGCCAGGACTAGCACATATTTGCCAATATGCTAGAGCTAGCACTTATGTTTGCGCTTCTATGGTTTGGTCGGATAAGCATACGTCAAGGGTCCTTAGACTAAGGTGACTACCTCCACCACAATCCTCATTCCATAAAACCACCCGACTTGCCACCTTTAGTCAACACACGCCACGTAGGTTTTAGCTGATTAGGTTACTAAAGTAACTCAGCACCTCAAATTATATAAAGTCACAAGAATAATTAAAGGAAAACGTGTCGATTTGGTCCCTCAACTATACCTGTCGGACCACTTTGATCCCTGAACATCAATACCGAAGAAAACCAGCTTAACCGACCGAACCGGTCGATTCGGCGGATGCGGCGGCTACTGGGGACACGTGGCGGCATCTGATAGGCTAGCGTCGACGGGCGCGGCGAGACGGCGACATGTGGCAGCAGCGCGACGTGCACGGGCAGGATGGGACACGCAGTGCGACCGTGGTGGTTGGCGGCGGCGTCAAGTGCGACGCTGACGTGTGGCACAACTGGGCTGACGCGCGCGGGCGGTAAATGACGGTGTGGCAACACGTGGCGGCCTACGATGGGCGGGCGGCAAAGACAAACCGAGCTGCGACGCGTGGCAACGGCGGCTGAAGCGCACGTCAGCGGGAGGCGGCGACGCTGCTAGATAGGGGGCGGCGCTAGGTTGGCTGGCGCGGGATGCAGGGCTGGTTGCGATGGACGTGGTGATCGGCAGTGCGGCGGTGCGGTGGCGACGACGGCGGTGCACATCAACTCCGGCGAGCTTTTTATCCCTCAAATCTAGGTCAAAACATGCGATCCATATATTCGTCTGGACCGTCTCGATGAGCTCTAGACAATGGTGCCATCTATCCTTGGGTTTGGGCAAAGCATAGAGTACAATACCTTGAAAGCTCCTCGACGGCTAGGGTTTTGGTGGCAGGGTTTGGGATCTGAGGGTTTCTCGAGTTGTGGACTTGAGAGGGGTCTTGGGGGTATTTATACTATCAAGAACAACCTAGGTCAGGCCTTATGGCGGGTGAACTTTGAATGAGCTCAAATTCTACTCCGGGTAGGATTAGAACTCTCCCAAATTTGTTAATACCAAAATCCGTGAAGTTTGGCCTGGGCTTCTATCTTAGCACGAGATTAGGCTTCTAGAAACTTTCCTCCTAATTTGTGCTTGGGCCTCCCACGTTTGCTCATGCTCATCATTTCATGGGTTTGACAAGCTCCCGGCAAAACGACAACACTTATGGAATCATGAGCTAGCCTTGGGCTTAGAGCATGAAATTTGGAGGGTGGCTAAATGATGGCTTCTAAGAATTACTAGAATTTTTCTATAATTTTCCCAGAAGGTTTTTTAGGGTTTTGGCTTAAACCTAGTTTAAAATAACTTAAACTAGGGTTTGTATATAACAATTTCCTTTTATTTATTTTTAGGGTTTTGAAAATACAATGGCATACGATAAAATAGAGGATGTCACAAACCTCCTGTCGACGGGTGTTCAACAGAGGGAGTGGTCGGCAATGAATTATATATGGGGTAATGCGTTGGATCCAAACTCGATGGTAACACAAGACAAGAAATTATACAGGTTTAGGTCCTCGCGGTGGAGGTAATACCCTAGTTCTGTGTTCTGAGATTATGATGGTGATCTGATGATCTGCGGAGAGAAGAAGATGTCTTCGCATGGATGGGTGTGGAGATGAAGATGAAAATACCGAACGCCCGCCTTATATAGTGGGGGCAGGGTTACAAGGTAGAGTCCTGGTCGATTACGAGGTAGGATTCCTATCCCTATCCTCTAGCCAGATATGTAGTTATCTGTGATACAAGTGTATCTTCCCTATTAGGGGTAAACTTCTATTAAGTCTTTCCTTGCCGGGCAAGCCTCCTAGAGTCCGAGTGGTACCCATCCTTATCCACCCGACTAGGTCCATCCCCTGTCGGGTGGTGTTTTACGCCTGCCGTGTGGGTACCCGAGGTTTATGTTATCCATAGTGGCTCTCAAGTGCTTCATAGTGGAGTTGCTGCTCCTTTTTATTGCACCATGGATGAGTCATGCTTCATGATGAATGCTTCTAGATTGTTGATGTTTCTTCCTAACTGATTTCTTTTTTAAAGCCAAGTGCTACATTGCATGCAAGCAGACTATGAAGGACTCAATAAAGCTCCTTATTATATTTTCAGAGTGGTACCCAGCCCAATTTATCGAAATACTGGTTGTTGGCTCATCATGGGGCATACACTTGCTTCGTTGACGCTTGGCTGAGTAGTACCTGTACCCGTCTGTCGCGGTATACAGCTGGCTGCTTTTTTAGAGAGTACCATATTCTTGGCTAGATTTGGCCGAGTGGTACCTATACCAGTCTATCGCGGTGCACGGCTGGTGGCCCTTTTAGAGCGTACCCATTGAAACTTAGACCTAGGCTCAGACCGCAATTGGTGCTTATCAACTGGTGGCTAATCGGGGGTCACCGTCGGCAACGAATTTGTTACTAGGTTATGCGCTAGAACCAAGCCAGATGGTAACACAAGACAGGGATTTATACAGGTTCGAGCCCTCAACTCGGAGGTGATACCCTAGTCCTATGCTCTGGGATTATATTTCTGCGCGAATTCGCAGATGATGGAGATGTCTATGCTGATGTAGCTATTCGATGATTTCAGTACATGGTATCAACTTCGGTTATACCGGGACATAATATGTGAGTATTAATCTCCTAATTACATGGAGCTCGACTCTATCCTTAGGGGCATCCTTGATGATCAAGTTATGCGTAACCCGAGTGGTCTCTATCCCGATCCAGCCGGCTTGAGTCACCCCATTTGTCTCCTCATGGGCCTTCTAGAGGATACCTGGGGCCCATGTAGTCCACAGTAGCCCCGAGTACTTTGCGATCGAGTCAAATGTCTGGCCAACTGGTCTTGTCAATATCTCTATCTCTACCTCTCTACCTCTATCTCTATCTCTACCTAATAATAAAGAGAATATAGTTTCTTCTCGGTATTTCTTCGTACTTCTTCTTCGTCCGTCGTCGTCAGCCCTCCAGCACCGTCCGATCGCAATCCAACAGCTCCATCCATGCACGCCCGCGCATGAAACCCTAGCAGGCCGCTCCTTCCGCTCCTCCCCCGTGCCTCCTCCCCAATCCTCCCTGCACCGGCCCCTCCCATCCTCGAGTCGCGCCCTCCCTCTCCTCCTCCCCTCCACCATCTCCTTGCCCGACGCCTGCCACTGCCACCTCCCCCGTCGTCCTCGCCGTCTTGGCTGCCGCCGCCTCGAAACCCTAGCCTTCCGCTGCCCGCGCCTCCTCCCATCTGCGACTACGCGAGGCACCGGAGCGGCGGCAGCGGCGCCGCCGACGAGCCGCTTCACGACGGCTGCGCCGTGCAGAGTACACGGGTGCCCTTCACAAGACGAAGCTCGCCAAGGCGCTCCTCGGGTCGTCGGGTTTAAGCCGTGACCCGCTGCGATGAGGGTGGTGGAACATCTAGGAGGAGCCCAGTGTGCTCACTGGAGGACATCATCATGCCGACCACCTCCTGCCATGGCTTCGGCCCTCGTCACGCCTGAGGGGATCCACTGTTGGGCGTGTTGGGCGCAAGCTCGACTCAATTTTGTGCAGAAGCCCATTACCCCGGCCCATTTTGCCTCAGCCCAAGCCTCAATTCGCAGCCCAAGCCGGCAAGCCCTCAACCCTAGCAGCAAGTGAGACGAGAGGAGACCGAGCGAGTCCGCCGCCTCCTGTGTGAGCGTGGCTGCGCCTCCGGCCCTCGCGGCTCGCCTCTTCACCAGCGCGGAGGAGACGGCCTCCAAGCAGCGACATCAGCGGCCGTGGCGGCGTCTCCAGCGCCTTCCCGCCCGCCATCTCGCCGCGGCCAATCCCTCGGCGGCGTCGGCGTCTGCGGCGCCCGTGCCGTGCTCTCTCGGGTTGGCCGCCTCGCCATGTCGCCCGGCGAGGCCGGCCAGCCAGCGCCTCGCCGTCGCCGACTCGCGCTTCGCCGCTTAGCCAACCCAACCGGCCAACTGGCACCGACCCTCATCCTCCGCTCGACCGCTCCTCGGCTTCCTCGCGGGCTTTCATCGCGGCGCGCCTCCTCCGTCCTCCGGCCTCCTCGGCGGCTCGGCTCCTCGCGGGCGGCTCATGGCCGTCGGCAAAGGCAAAGGCGTCAAACCTCAGCCAGTGCCCGGTGAGCAGCGGCCACCCTCTGTCCTCCTTCAGGCTTCGGTAATTGTTTTGCTATATGAATGAGCCGATGAGTGATTGAACACTGGTAGTCACTAATTGGGTAATTACTAATCATGTTTCATTGTCTATATCTGTAAATGGATAAGGATAAACGAACATTGCATTCTTATTTTTCTAAAGATGCAAACTCAAGTAACCCCCCCACTGATGAGAGTGCAAATCAACCAAAAAAGCCCCGAATTGAAAATTTTAATCCAAATGATGTGATTGCTGATCCAGCATTGCGGAAACCAATTGAAAGTTATCCCATTGAGATTAGAGATCAAGTGCGAAGGGCGTATTTGTTGAAAGGTCCAACGCGACCAACCGGTTACAATTATCCTCAAAAACCAATGGATTGCCAAAGATCTTTTCAGGAATCTTGGTTTAAGAGATATGATTGGCTAGAATATAGTGAATCAAAGGATGCTGCTTATTGTTTCTATTGCTTTCTGTTCAAAAGCCCCTCACATCCTAATTATTTTGGCCGAGGTGTCTTCACAAAAGAGGGGTTTAGGAATTGGAGAAGGGCTTTGGAGCTCATGGCTGGTCATGTTGGTGGGCCTAATAGCCTCCATAGCTATTGTAGGCAAGCATGTGATGATTTCAATAATCAAAGAGGAAGTATATCATGCAGATTTGAGGCTCGTGGTAGGGAGGATGAGGTTCAATATAAAATTCGCTTAACTGCTTCTCTAGATTGTGCAAGATTCCTCCTAATGCAAGGTGAAGCCTTTCGTGGACATGACGAGTCTTTCACGTCCATTAATAAAGGAAATTTTAGAGAGCTAGTGGATTGGTATAAAGATAAAAATGAAGAAGTGAAGAAGGCTTTTGATGTAGCCCCTAGAAATTGCACCATGGTGTCTCCATTGATTCAAAAGGACCTTGCAAAGGCTTGTGCAGAATCCGTGACTGAGGTAATTCTAGATGAGCTTGGAGATAAGAACTTCTCAGTCAAAGAGCAAATGGCCGTCATTGTGAGGTTGGTATATAAAATATTACTAAATTTGATATTTCATTGCAATGAAATATGGTAATGCATTATTGATTTATTGCAATGAACTAATTTTGTTGCATTGTATCTTATGTCATGCAGGTTTGTAAGCAATGAAGGCAAGGTCATGGAAAGGTTCTTGATATGCATGTCTAGTCTTGATCCAAAAGACTCATTCTCCAAGTTCGATTTAGACAAGCTTATGAGATTTGCAGAAATTTATGTTGATGATTTCTCTCTTGGTGATCGGATATCATTGAGAACCGAATTGCAAACCTATATTCTCAATGTTAGAAGAAGTGAAGAATTTTGTGAGTGCACTAATGTTGCGATGCTAGCAGAAAAGATGGTTCAACATGGAAAGCATAAAACATTTCCATTGGTCTATCGTCTTATGGAACTCACATTGATACTTCCTGTAGCAACTGCTTCTGTTGAAAGGATTTTTTTGGCAATGAAAATTATCAAGACCGACTTGCGCAATAAAGTTTCTGATGATTGGCTGAATGATTTAATGGTGTGCTACACTGAGAAAGAAATCTTCAAATCTATTCATGATGAAGCAATTGTGGAGCGTTTTCAAAGGATGAAAACTAGAAGAATGGACTTGCCTCCGAAGTCTAAATCAGGAGCATCTACTCCTACCTAGTGGCTTTCTTATTTGTGAGTGTCTCTATGTCCTAATTTCTAAACATGTACTTCTCTAGACTCTACTTAACTACTTCGACTTAATTATTGACTATTTATGCATGAATTTGCATTATATTACTATTTGGAACCTATTTTTGGAACAACTTTGTTATAATTTTGATGGTGGGAATTTTCTGCTTAGCCCCACCTCTATTTTTGTCCTGGATACGCCACTGGTTGCAACCATGCCGACCCCTGACTATGAGGTTTCATCCACACACCTCAGTGCTAATTTCCCCTGTTGCTATTAACTATGCATGTAGTCAGGACGTTTCACTGCAATTGTTCATCGACCAGCAGGAATTAAATTTGGCATTAGGTGTTAACTGAAACTTGTATTCAGAAAACCGATAGTGTTCGCAGTATCTCCGTCTGAACACCAGACACCAAAGAGTACATAATATTCTTTCACATATGCAGTGAAGATATCCTGGAACGTGTTTTCCATTGAATCATAGCAATTTCGATGAGGGATATATTCTGCAACGTGAACAACTCAGCATACATACCAGTGAGGAGACCCCCTGTAGTTTAGAATCTCCAATATTATTAAACTTTAAAAAGTTGGTTATCATTGATAAGACTGGAACAGGGTGCTTGGTCTTATATGAACCAAGCCATCTTGTCTTGAGGTGCCTTTGCAGTTTTATATGGAATGCACTTAAAATACTTCATAAAGGATCTTGAGGTAAATTAAAGCAATGTTCTTCAGCAAGCAGTCTTTTTTATACAATGTAATAATATATTGTGCTGGATACTTGCCGCATTTAAATTTTATGCTGTGTATACATGTAGTTCTGGTCAAGAGAAATGAGATATATTTGATACTTTCTGAATAATGCCCTGAGTTGCTCCTCATTCATAGTTGGAAGACTCATCCATCTTGTTTTTGTGTTATAGTTTAGTGCTGTTTTTCTTCTTCTTTTGATTTAATATTTTGAGTAGAAAAACACAACCTAGGCTGCCTTTTGTGCATATTTCATTTTGATGACTGTACTTGCTTATAATATGCAATATTTCCATATTTGCGTAATATTTGGTACCATTTTATGAAATTCAGTTGTTTTTTGTTCTTTGCTCATTTAGGTGACTCTTGGAATAGAAAAAGAAGACATAAAAGTTGACATTGACTTGGGAAAGGAAGGGAGGGCAAATAAAATAGCACCTGTCTTTGCCAATTAGGGAGATTGCTAATCTGAACTGATGCTCCTCTTTGCGTAGAGTTTGCTTTTGAAGAAAACTGATCCTCTAAAATTGGAGTTCGATTTGACAAGCAAATCCCTGATGGTAATGATCTGGGTGGTTTGTGTGAGGAAGATCATGGTTTCTTCTGCTATGGTTAGCTCAAACTTCTGAACCCCTTCATGATTGGAAATTTTTTGTTGCTTATTTGTTGCTAACTATGTGTTGTTTCCATAGCTGACCTACTTCGTCCAGACTTTTCTGGTGGTGAAGAAATTGAGAATCTAGCTATGACTGAGTTAATTGAGGTACTGCCTCTTATTTATATTTGAAATTTCTACAGACATAAAATCGACATTGTATTATAGTGTGATTTTCAATGCCTGTCAGGTCATCTCAGAAGAAAGCAAAACTATGCCTCTGATAGTGCTACTGAAGGATGTAGAGAAATCATTCACTGGAATTACAGAGTCATTTTCATCTTTAAGGTGCAAGCTTGAAACACTTCCACATGGTGTTCTTAATGTAGGATGTCACACCCAGATGGATAGCCGAAAAGAGGAGGTAAATAAATACATTAATTATGAGAAGTTAGACAACTTTGTGTTTAGTTCTGATGGTGGTATATTTCTTTTTCCACATCACATCATTTTTCTAAATTTTGTTCATCTATATTCCAAGGATGATTCTTAACTTACCGCCCCCATCTTCTAATGGAAATAGCATCCTAGCCTCATTGAACACTGAATAGAACAGTTCGGTTCAAGATGAAGATCTAGCACCATGATGTCTTAGTCTATTTTGTTAGGTTTGTAGGGTAGCGGAATAGTATTATATAGAAGATGATTTCTATTCAAGTTTTATGCCAATTCTCCCCTCAGAGATAGAATTGTAATTACAGAAGTCTATTTAGTTAGGAACAACATTAGCTGTATCATTAGTAGTCAAATAGTCCAAAAGTAGTGTCACTGTGATGAAACACTTGCCCCAAGCATTTCGGCAGTTGGCCTGCGTTCAGGTACTATGACATTTTAAATCAAACAAATGATATGTATGGCACTGCTGAATTGAATTACTGATTTTTCTTTGTGACATTGTAGATTCTTGTTATTGTTATTTCCTGAAGTTCCATGGAGATTTTGGTATCACCACCAGGCACGTCAAAGCAAGTAGCTGGTCGCAGACCTTGTCCTGGAACTGGAAACTCTCTTAAGGATTTGTGTTTTGTTTCGAAACAAGGGTCAATAGCTGAAGTGGAGTCTGCATTGGCTTTATTGAAAAAATGTGGTGCAAACATAGATGGTAGAAATGCATTTGGCCTTAGTGCTCTTCACCTGGCAACATGGAGGAGTCATCTTCCAATGGTGTGAAAGGATTTATTTCTCCCGTTGCAAAGCACGGGTATTTTTGCTAGTCTCTATAATCTGAAAAGAGATTGTAAAACAAGAACATGCTGGTATTGGGAGATGCTCTATTGTCGACTAGTTACCAGATGTGAGCTTGCTACTGGATTTGCTGGCTGTCGCCGGATCTGGACCGTGCAGCCGTTGTCGTGGAAGACACCTTGGTTGGTGAGCCACCATGGAGTGCCTACTGCCAGGATTTTTTGGCCGCCGCTGTCCAGGGCCAATCGTTGTCGCGCTCTAGGCCGTCGCCTCCAGCTGGGTCGCTGCCTTGGGCTACAGTATGCCGCCGGTGCCGCCCTCTAGGGTCCTACGCCGTCGCTGTGCCTTAGGCTGGCTCGCCGTTGCCGTGCCCGGCAAGCCGTCGCTCCTTCTGTGAAAGCAGAGCACGCCACCTGCACCGGGACAAGGTCGCCGCCTCTAGCCGGCGTGCCCCTGGTCGGCCTCGCCTCAGGTCCGTGTCGCCCATCTACGACCGGCCAGCACCTGGAGCCGAGCGCAATGCCCGAGCGTCGCCACTATGGTTGTGCCGATGGCCAGCTTCCGTCCATGGCCCTCTCTCTCATGGGGTTGTCATGACCGGCCTCCCCTGGAGCCAAGCGCCGGCGCGCCAAGCCCGCGGCCTGGATCGTCTTCGCTGCACCCCAAGGGCCGGCGACGCCCATGGTCACGCCCAACCAGCTGTCCTTCATCTCTCTCCACTCTCGCTCTCTGGACCTAATTTCTTCCTCAGTCACTCTCTCGCTCACCCTTTCTCTCACTCTAAGCTGTGGCCGACGGCTAGGCAAGGGAAACCCTAGCCACTCCTTTTCTCACTCCTGATCTGCTCTCACTCATGGCCATGGCGGCTAGGGGAGGAACCCTAGCCGGCTATCCTCTTTCCCTTTGTTTCCTTTTCTATTTTCTCTCGTAATCTCTCTCAAAATTGGATGAACACTCAAAACGAGGCACAAAATTTGAGAATAGGTATTTTATTTTCCGGTCCTATTTCCACCTTTCACCTTATATACCATGTGGATACCCCTCTCTCCCCCTCTCCTCACCCTTCTCACCTAGGGCTACATGGTGGGTGGATTGCAAGCCTCCACCCCCTCTCCTTATAGCCTACGCCCCAAGCCCTAGAGCATTCCCCCTTCCCGAATATTCTGGCATCGCGCGAATATCCGGCACAGAGCCACTCGGGGTCCGCACCCATATTTTCTCGTAGAGGCTAACCCGTAACCTCTAGGGTTTTAACCACACCGGCTAACACAGAATCGAACCACGGTTTTCCATGGGCTAACCCAGAACCTGACAAGGGTTTTGATACCGGTTGATCCAAAACCTACCAGGATTTTTCACATAGGCTGACCCCACAACCGGACATGGTTTATCACATATCGGATAACCTAGAACCGACTAGGGTTTTACCATCGAGTAACCCAGAACCTATCGCACAACTTCCTCGACAGCCAGCCCATGCCTAGGCCCACCAGACTGAACATCTTCACCACCATGGTTACCGATGCCACAACCCCCAGCTGTCTTGGATCCCTTGCTATGGCTAAGCTTCTCGAGTGCACCACCTCATGTGACCGCAAGGTCTTCAAACCCGGTCGCTTGTATGCCTTCGGACGCACCAGCCTCCAGCTGTCCTTGTGAAGCGTTAGCCACGTACCCGCCGATATCTGCATCACAGAGGTGAACACATACCAAAACCATACACGTTACCTCTCATGCAGGGTTAGCACATCACAAAATAAATAACAAAAACCATGTACAAAACCTTATCCTGCTCACCAGGCAACCACGCCGTGGCCACGTGAACACACCTTCGCCGGATAACATCTGCTCGGAACCCTTGCAAAAACCTATCACTACTCGACGTGTCCGGCCGGCATCGGACACCGTCCGTTAGACACTCAACTCGTGCCCGTTACACCAAATGCAACTCAAAACACTTTAGAATCGCATCAAATTCAAACCGTCACATATATTCATCACTACACAAGGGGACCCACCACATGGGTCTCAACACCCCCTTGATGAATATATTGACAAACCTCTCGAAAAAAGATTTTGAAGTTTTTGAAATTGAAAACATGAAGCATTTGTGAAATGTCGGTCATGCTTAGATCAAATCAAAGAAGCAATTGTTTGCCATATCCAAGACATGAGAATCAAAGTCTCCCAAAAGAAGTATCTCTCCCTTTTTCACAAGAAAACCAGTTGATGCCTTTTTCAAACAAATCTCCCCCTTTAGGTAATATAGGCATAAAAAAATTCATGGGGCAAGCAAATATGCAAAATGTAATGCATATGCAATCCTAGGGAGCTTTGAAAATTCTTCAATTGAATGTGAAACACGTGGCAAAGATGCTCGAAGCAATGCAATTTTAGTGTGGTGCTTGCAAGATTAAAACATACTAGCAAATTGATTTTTCATTTTGCATGACGTGGCGAGACAATCACAAGCCAAATGCTGAGGCCTAATGAGGCATCAAAACGGCGCCAATAGAACACCACATGCAATCCAAGTGAAAGGCAAGTAGCTTCAAATCGACAGCTCAACTAACTAGTATTTTTGTATTTTTCAAACATTTTTTAATGCATTTGCATTCACAAGTTTAAAACACATCTCAAGGGTCACTGGAAAATGACCTCCTAGGTCACTCTCCTCCTGCATGGGTTTTAGCATTCTTCACTAAATTTAGGCGGGAGAGCCTCTAGCCTTATACCAATGGCCGACGGTGCCTAGCATGAAGCTAAAGGATTCACATGTCTTAGCTATCCGATTTCCTACCAAGTTCATGCCGTCTCGTGAAGGAGAACCGGTGAAAACTCTCCTAAAATTGAAAATTTGCTTGCTTTTGGCTTTCATTTACACGAGCTAATGATTATGGCCAACAAGAGATTTTACAAGGTTGTAAGAGTAACTGAAATGAGACCGCAAAAAGCTCATCAAGCAACAACACTCAAAAAGTGAATATCTCAAGCCACATCAATTTTAAAACAAAAATATTTGCATTTTTCAAGCTAGCCACCAATTGAACGAGTTACCACAAACTGAAATGTGAATAGTCTCGGCATCTTGCAAAGCCTAAATTCAAAACATAATAGATAAAGCTCTAAAAAGTAAAAGAAGTGTATATGCTAATACAAAAATGATAAAAAAAAACTCCCCATCAACAAGTGAGTCAAATTTTTAGCTCAAAATTTGGTTCAGAGATATCAGTTGAAAAACTAATACCAAATGAAGCACCAAAATAACTCCACAAGAACCAATCGCAACTGAAAGGAGTTAAAAACCACAAACACACAAACAGGCATCCTGGAAATCACATAAAATGTTGCCCAAAAATTCAGAAAGTAAGGAAACCTCCAAAACTCCCCCTCAACTAAACAGTTATCCAGACAATACAGAAGAAGGGATAAGAAAATGGAGATCCTCTCATGGGCAGCCTAAAAGCAATGATGAGAGACAGATGACTCTAAGGCTGAAACACACTCATCTACACCAAGCTACAGAAGTAGGAAAGCAAGCTGAAGACTCAACGACTAGAGAGACTTAGACACAGATCCCATCTACCCAGGGTGCCCAACACCTGCTAGACCTAACACCTGTGGTTACTCATCTAGCTAGAGTAAAGGACATTGCTAATCACGCATGATCGCAACATATGGGGTAATGAATAGTGCAAAGAAGTGCTGACTCTCTATCCTTCCTCAGTACTAAACCCACCATGCAGATGCAAATGCAAGAAAAGAGAGCAAAAGCACAATGATACAGAATTAGCTCTCTCTCGACTAGTAAGTCACATTTTAGCGCAAATTTGATTGAAGTTCAGCTATGTCAAAATTAAGCACAAAACTATTATCTGAACTACAAAATCACCAAATGAAGTAATACCAGTTTAAAAGGAGGAAGCTAGAAAACGCTGCTCAAGCTAAGGGAGAAAAAAACGCTAGGCTATTAGAAATCAACTAAGTCCCTAAAACACAAAAAATTTCGGCAGCATCTCCCTTGTAAACTGGACATCCACCGAGCAGACAAAAAAGCACAAAACATGTGTACAATCACAATATATGGCAATATGACCATAAGGGATATCCACATACATCACATAAACATGATCCACATCACAATCAGCACCATAAACATGAAAACAGTCCCACCACAGGGGATCCAACATCATCACACAAGAAAGTATGCTGGGAGATAAACCGAAGCATCTCGTGGCCAAGAAGAAGCAATACATAACTTGTGCGATGTATGCAAAGTAGTGGTAGCTGACTTGAATTGGATCCAGGAAGTAGAGGAAGAAGACCAAGCTGATCCTCGTTTAGCCAGAAATTGAAGGACACCCTGCATCACGCTGCCTAGGCCGAAGTCATGGTCTTATGGGTCAAGCAGGTATCTTTTCCTTTCTATGCTACATCGCCACAGCCAGATCCTAGAACGACGTGGTCTCCTCCTCACCAAGCCTACACACCTGCGTCAAAACTAATCTATGCTTTCGAAACTGGGATGAGACAAATCTAGTTACTAGGCATAGAATAGACAAAAAAAAACATGGTATGTGGCAAAAAATTATCTAGAGCATGAATATGATAATGGCAATACAAAGACATTGTTACTATAGGTTTAGACGAAGTCCAACATCTAAATGGTCATAGGCACAATAACCACAATCATAAGCAAGCAGGAAGGTAGATACCAATGCCTAGGGGAAGGCAGATAACCATGCCCAGGGTGACAACATGTAAGGACAAATGACACGGAAGAGTACATGGGACAATGCAGCCTCATCTAAGCAAAGTAGTAAACAAGCTAATGTGGCACATGCCAAACACGAAGACCTACACCATGTCAAATTGGATCAATGCACTACCCTAAACATGGTAATGAGCATGCATAAGAAAATATGTCATTAAATTAGATCAAAAGCTCATGCAAAACAGGTATGGAGCATAGACGCATTAAGGACAAAACTGATTATCATCAGCAATTCTAGGCTGAAAGCAAAAATTAAATCATATGTCCCTAATCTCAGGAAATGCACTCACATGCAGCAATAAACTTGACAACCAATGTGCAGGCAACAAGTTACCATGGATTTGTCGCATGGAGCAACCCCAAGCATACGTAGAGATATGAGATGATTAGTAACATAAAATCTAGAAACTACTCATGACAAGATAATGCAAATGATATAAAGTGCATGCCGACAATTATAGCAGATGCTCATATCATAAGGACAAAAAAACATGAATGTGAAATACAATGAGAATCACATGCTAAGGTAAAGCTCATAAATATATGTAAAATACAATGAACAAAAAACATGAGCAAGGGGATGCACTTCCCAGAACACACAGAAAATGAAATAAAATCTAACAGGTTCTAACAATTACATATGATACATATGGGAGCTCAGGAGCAATCACAACATGTCCAGAAAGTGATCAATGAGACACAGAAAAGAGGGTAAATGATATAGCTCACCATGGATGTGGAGATGCTCAAGTGCCATACACATGAAGCTAACACCTGTGGAGAGAAACAAGATGCAGTCGAAAGTGAAAGCATGTGCAGGTTAGCATGATGCACATGATGATTTTTCAATAAAATCCAAACCGCTGGAAGTAAGTCGCAAAGGCCAACTCAGAAACCACATTGAGTGCCAATACGAAAAAGCGACGAAATGATTCTAAAGGAACTAAGAAAGAACCAAACATCCCAACATGATTACTTGCAATTCTTGCCGCTAGTGAGCACCTTGATAAAGAACAAGGTTCACTACTTGCGAACAACAAAGATGACACCTCAAGAAAATTTGTGAACTAAGAATCGAACTAGAGAGGCACAAGTTCACAAATCAATCCAAATCCACACCATAGGGTGAAAATCTAGCCACATGCTAGCCTTAAGCAAATCATGCCATTAGAAAGGTGACTAACACTGAAAGCATGAAGACCTAAGCTAGGCAGCTAGAGGGGGTGAATAGACACCACAAATTTTCGACGCTATTGCTTTCACAAAAACCCAAACTCCAAAGAAGTTCTCAAAGAAGGGTCGGGTAACCTTCTACACCATCAGCCTAGGTAGCCTAAATGAATTTCCCTCGAGTCATCTAAAATGTTGAAAAGAGAGGGGTATTAAAGAAATTCAAGTTTATAAATCCAATGAATATAGATATAGGAATCAGATCAAGATAGATAAGGAGAAAAATCAGCAAGTCACCTTTCCAAATTCATTTGATAGTTAAAATAGTTTGGACTCAAAACACCTTCTATCTAGCTAGCAGCCATGCTAAGTTCTAACCTGCAGCCTGTGCTCTGATACCAACCCTGTAGTACCCCCCCTAGTTTTCCCTCGGCTTATTAGAGATATAGATTGATTTCAATACACACTGATTGGATACTAACATACAGGCCGACCTGAGGTAAGCCGAGTACGTTAACCCCCAATCCGACTGCATAGCACAAGTGATCTCTATTAAAACGAGTGCAAACTCGGGTACCGGATATGTGCTTTAGTAACGGCTCCCAAGATCAGCTACCGTTACACACATATCCTCATTTGGATTGATAACACAACACATAAACAAAGGGTCACAACTTAATATTACAAAAGGTATGGACTGTTGTCCATACGATAAGTTCAACATACATATCAGAGTTCTCACAGCGGAAGTACTAAAATTGTTTGATCAAAAGTTGCAGCGGAACCTCATAAAATAAACAACAAAAGTCTATCAAGGTATGCCTCATAACCCAAGGGCAACCGACTGGAAGTTAGAACTCCACATCGTGCTCGCTAGCATCGCTGTTCCCCGCTTGTTAGTAGTACTCAAGCAGGGGTCACTTCCACCTGAAACAATAGCACTGTGGGTTGAGTACAAATGGTACTCAACACTAGGAGGTACTTATAGCCTCGTCCATGCAATAAATATCAAGAGATTGGCTAGCATGACAATTTCGGCATAAAGAGCATTTGCAAAACGTAAATATAAATAGATTGTAAAGGGCATTTGCATAAACATGTTTAGAAAACTATTGACCAGCAGTAATATTTAAACATATCATTAGGTGCATCCTCATCATCAATTTCATCAAGATCAAACCATTCAGCCAACCACCACGAGCAACCCTGTGCTCGGAAACACAACTCAGCCAACACTATAACCAACCCGAAACCTAAGTTCTAGCACAGGTGGGTCAACTCAAGTTTTTCATCCCTAACCCAAGGATGCGGCTGTTCGAACAGTTCATAACTCTGCAGAGGTGTACGACATTACCCACACGACACATCAAGCCATGCCGAAGCCTCTCAATGCACATGCATGCTCATGGGATCACCCAATTAACTTACCGACTGCCCCAATCCACGATTGCAGGAGTCGGGGTTAACAGTTGCAATGGATTTGTCCAAGGCCCATCACACCCAAGCACAGGGACGCACCACGGACGAGCCACCCTGTCGCCCCACCCACAATAAAATATACAAAGCTGCACCATATGGTACCCCATGGTTCATGCATGCGCAGGGAGTTAGCTAAGTGTTCCCATGATGACGCGTGTGGTCGTATGTATAGTAACCTGAGAGACTGGACGAAAGCTCGGTCCTTAATTGCCCAAAGGGGGCTACATGACCAGGAGCTTCTCCTCATGTCATATCCCTATCACCCATTCAGGCTCAACATCAATCCAAATCCTCATATCCAATCATCATCAAAATATCATAATCAAGTATTGCTCTCAACCACGTGGATTGTAAGCATATCTAAGCATTCGTGACACAACCATAGATAAATAGTACCCACTTAGGCTATCAAGGAATGGATGTTTCAACCTATTAATAAACTGACCACTAGTAGGACATAACTACTTCTGCCCATCAAATATCATATAGAAACTAGCATGCAACATTGATAGAACATATTCAAAGTAAAGCAAGTAAATAGAGCTCAACATGATTGAGTCAAATGAGGGGAGTAATAAGTGCCTTGTTGCCGGTCGCCGAGAGGGAGAGCGGCTTGCTCAAGTCCGAGCTCCTCCGGAACATCGTTTCTTATCGTTTCGGTAACAAGCACATCAACTAAAATCCAAATAAAATACCACAGCACAGAGAAGCATGGAACAATATAATATCTCAGAAAGTTCATGAGCTAATGCTGGTTTTGCAAAAAGAATCACTCAAATCCGAGCTCCGATGAGTGAGATATAACTATTTGAAGTCAGGGTGCTATGGGTAGCTCGGGCTAGGAATAGGAAGCTCGGGAATGCTCAAAGTAGCTCGGAACTGAGCCTACTTGCCAGGGGAGGTTTTTCTTTTGTCAAATAAGGGTTACCATAGGTCGGATGTGGCTTATCTTAACTTGCTAAGGTAAGGTCTTGGTCGGGCTCTAATAGGTTTAGCTCGAGTAAGTCACTCAGCAGGTACGTCTCTCAATGCGGGCTATTTTTGAGGTAGAGGACAAGCTCGGCTAAGCCTGGGGTCATCATGAAAGTTGTAGAGAATCTCTTGGCGAACAATTTTCATGTAGAACACTTCTCGATCCGGGCTATGGTTGATTTTATAGAAATTATTTACTGAGTGGCTGTTCCTGGATACGGACTAAAACTGAATAGGTTTGAGACTGCAGTACTTAGGCTCGGTTTAGCTCAAAGATGAACTTATGAACGGGGCCTAGATGATGCAAGGAATGGAGAAGAGATTTTCTAAGGTTCTTACCAAGCAAGGGGTGCCTTGCTTAGGATTGAACGTCCCAAGGATGAAGAGATCGAAGAGGAAGAAGCTCGGTCGTGGTCTTCCCCTCCGTTGCTTGCTGTTGTACAAGCTCGGTTCTTGCTACTGCCTTCTCCTTCCTTCTTGGTGTGTCCCCTACTGCTGCTCTACTCCTCTAGATGGTGCAGAAGCTTCCCATGCACTCCCCTAGGAAAATCCTTGTGCATGCGAATGCCTTCGAAGGTGTAGGGAGTTCAGGTGATAGAGAGCTCGGATCTTAACATGCGCAAGCCCTCACCAAGTATTTGGGTGGATTTAAGGGTGGAGAATGGGAAGAACTGTTGCTGTTTTAACCCTGCTCGAGCAGCAGGAATAGGAGGCAGAAATGATGGTGTGGAGGGTGGAAGAAGGCTGTTATGTATGGGTGACAAGCGGGGCTAGATCCCACCTGTAAACCAGAGATTACGGGTGTAAAACTGGGTGAGAAAAGGAGAGGCGCTACTGCTGTCCAACCGGTTCAGCCACATGGCTTCATCCTGCGCTGGCGTGCGCCACCTGGTCGCCGCACCCTTTTCTGTCTGGCGCACCTCCCACTCCATCCAATGAGAAGAAGAGACGCCTGGTGAATGTCTGTTCCACCGCCCATTTTATCCAATGAGGGAAGGATCGTTGGGTCCTTGTCCGGGACAAAAGGAATAAAAGGACTAAATGGGATTCGGGCTGCTTTAGCAGCTTTTAATAGGAGAGCTAGCCCTCCTAGCTCTACTCGGGCTCTTCCGGGCTTGGTTAATCTTCCCCCGAGCTTGGTGAAGCTTGGTCGGCGTGCTCGCTTGCCTGCTCGGCCAGTAGCTACCGGTCCTGGTCATCCAACGTCCAAGTCTGGTCGGGGAGACTAGATGTGAGTAAAGGATCACTTGGGTTAGCTCGGTGGGGTGCTTTCCAGCCCGGCTAGCTAAGGAATGTGCCCAGTGGGCTATATATAGTTGCCCGCCAAAGCCCGGTCAATATCTACCTCACCATTCTGGTGGCTTGGGTGACTGGTATCCTAATGGTTTTAGTTTAATGTCTTGTGTTCACACCGTATAGCCCGATGGATGAATGCATATCAATGAAAAGTTTTAAAGAATCGTAGAAAAACCAAATGAACACAAAAATAGTATGCATGCTTAATCGGAAATGACAGCAGGGCTGTTACAAATAAGACATGGCGTATGTGCGTCGACTACACCGAGCTCAACAAAGCTTGTCCCAAGGATCCTTTCGGGCTTACCCGCATCGATCAAGTGGTGGATTCCACTGCCGAGTGAGAGCTTTTAATCTTTCTGGGCGCTTATTCATGCTATCACCAGATCAGCCTGAAGGAGGAAGACTGCATCAAGACATCGTTTATTACTCCTTTTGGTGCTTTCTGCTATATCGCAATACCGTTCGGGCTAAAAACGCTGGCGCAACTTATCAGCGCACCATATAGCGGTGTTTCCACACTCAGCTCGGCCACAACGTGGAAGCCTATGTCGATGACGTCATTGTGAAGACACGAATAAAACCAGATCTCATAACAGATATGGTTGAAACATTCGAGAGCCTACGGGAATATCGGATGAAATTGAATCCCGAGAAGTGCATTTTCAAGGTTCCATCTGGTAAATTACTCGGATTCATCATATCTCATCGGGGGATTGAGACCAACCCAGAAAAGTTCAGCGCCATGATGAAGATGAAGCCCCCGACCAGTCCAAAGGATGTGCAGAAGCTCATTAGATGCATCGTGGCACTTAACCGATTCATTTTCCGACTCAGAGTACGCGGCATGCCCTTTTTTAAGCTCCTACGCTGACAAGATGGTTTTCAGTGGACAGCGGAAGCACAAGAAGTCTTCGAGGACTTCAAAAGATTCCTTACTACACCATCGGTGTTGGTTTTGCTCATGCCCCAAGAGCCCCTCCTACTCTACGTTGGCGCCACAACTCATGTAGTCAGCAGCGCATTGATCGTGGAGAGAGATGAGCATGGCTCCCTTCAGAAGGTACAACGCCCGGTCTACATCGTCAGCGAGATATTGGGCGTTTCCAAAACAAGGTACCATGCATGTTCAAAAGCTTTTGTATGCCATGCTGATCATGTCACGGAAACTTAAGCATTATTTCTAAGATCATGAAATTTCGATGGTCATTTCCTTCCCGCTTGGAGACATACTTTATAATCGGGAAGCCACTGGGAGAATTGCAAAGTGGGCAGTTGAATTTGGAGCCTTTGAGATAAAGTTCAAGCCTCGGCTAGCTATTAAATCTCAAGCACTCGCCGATTTCATCGTGGAATGGACAGAGGCTCAGACCCCCAGCAGCAAAGGAGAATCTCATGTATTGGACAATGTACTTTGATGGTTCCCTCATGCTCAGCGGAGCGAGGGCTGGGATTTTGCTCATATCTCCGACTGGCAAGAAGCAACGATATGTCCTTCAAATTATATTTCCAGTTAGCAACAACGCAGCCGAGTACCAGGCACTCATCCACGGGCTACGCGTCGCCACATCGCTCGGCATACGACGGTTAATGGTGCGAGAGGATTCCTAACTCGTGGTCAATCAAGTGACACACGTGCTCCAACGAGACAACGAAGCAGTAGACAAGCTAGCGCGGATGAGATCCAGTCGGACGCAGGTTCCGAGTGGAGTTTTTATCGAAGAATTGCGCAAGCCTTCTATCAAGCTACCATCCGCACTGGAGGAACAACAAGAAGATCAAGCAGAATCCGAAGCGGAGGTATTATCAATAAACCCTGGCTGGACGCAGCCGTATCTGGACTACCTCCTTCGCGACGAGTTACCAGACGATCGTACGTTTTGGCGTGCGTAATCGCATTATCACCGACAACGGCGTTCAATTCAAGAGAAGCAAGTTTCAAGATTGGGGCGAGGAGTTGGGCATCAAGATTTGCTACGCCTCAGTCGCCCACCCAAGGAGTAATGGGCAGGTTAAAAGTGCCAATGGATTAATCCTACAAGGACTCAAAGCGAGGATTTTCGATCGCCTAAAGCCGTATGCCAAGCGTTGGGTTAAGGAGTTGCCTTCGGTCCTCTAAGGGCTTAGAACAACCCCAAGTCGAGCGACCGAGCAGACATCCTTTTCCTAGTTTACGACTCAAAAGCAGCCCTCCTGACTAAATTAAAGTTTCGGTCCCCACGGGTGGGTAGCTACAACGATAATCAGTCGGATGAAGGAAGGCTAGAAGACCTCGATTGGCTTGAGGAGGCCAGGGAGGAAGCAATGATCCAATCGGCCAAGTACCAACAGGGCCTGCATCGCTATCATCAGCGTAACGTACGGGGCCGTGCGTTCTCCAAGGGAGATCTGGTCCTTCGAAGGAATCAAAAGCACGAGGATAAACTCTCCCCACTCTGGGAAGGCCCGTATGTGATTGACGAAGTGACTCGCCCGGGGGCTTATCGGCTGAAGTGTGAAAATGGATCGGATGTGCCCAACACCTGGAATATAGAGCAGCTACATCGTCTTTATTCCCGAGTCCTGTATTCAAGTTTTATAAATTAGTTGCTCGTTTGACTTGTTACTCAGCCGTAAACGACTAAGTAGTAAGTCGAGGGCTACACTAAATAGTGTGCGGAGTCACCGCACCCTATCTTATTAATAAAATTGCTTTCTCTTTACATGTGATTGTCGAATTCGGGTATTATGAGATTCCTGAGTAGTGGCGCTCATATTTGACATAGACAATGTTTAGTCACTCAGCATGTGCATGGGGAAAGGGCCAAGCGCTTATTCGTAGCACTCGAGGGTTGGACAAGTCGGCAAAAGCGTTACATGAAAAGTGGATAAAACAAGTACTCGAGTAAAAGAGATCAGTAGTATCAAGGATCAATTAAACACACGGGGATTAAGTCATTTACAGGTTTAAGTTTTCTACCAACATGGCGGAGATCTCTCGGACTTCCTTCATAAGAGTGGAGGCTTCTTCTTTGGAGCAAGCGAAGCCTTCTCGCATGGATTCAAGATCTACATCAGGATAATTCAACTTCATAATAGCCAAAGATTGGCTTACGCAAGTTGTCGCCGCTTCCTTCGCGAAGACCTTGAGTTGTGCGCATCTTCAAGTCGCACCATTAGTATGTAGGCATCAAACGACAGCTCTTCTTCAGGATAAATATATTGGAGCATTGGAGCCGCCGCTCTCAAGGTACGGTTGCGAAGCTCTACGGCGAACTTCACCTTCTCGTCGAAGACTTAGAATTAGGCCTTGGTTTTTTGTTGATAAGCTGCAAAATCAGTCAGACATCACAAAGTATTCAGGTTTTGGTGGGATTGATCCAGGGAGAGCCAGAGTTAGAGAGTTAACCTTCAACTCTTTGGCTAATTTCTCGACTTGGGTGCTGGCCAGGAAAACTTCTCCCTCCATGGCCTTCTACCTCGCTTCCATCACTTTTTAATTTTCCTTCAAAACTTTGTACAAAGGTATGCAGAAGGGATTAATCATAAACATTAATCTTAGCATCACTCGGGGGACCTTACCTTGGATGGTGTTAGCTTCTTCAACGTGGCGGAGCCGAAGTTCGGTATTCTCTTTCCAAAGCTCCTTGATCTCGCCACAGAACTGCAACTTTAGCGCGTACAGCACGTTGTCGATCTCGTCACGGGACTTCAGCTGGCTAACGGCCTTCTGAAGGCACCGAAACTTCTGTGTAGCCCTCTTGCTCATGCGCTGAGTGGGAACAGGAGGAAGAATTAGGCGCATTCTTTGCCTAAGACAAGAATTCAAGACATGAAGAAAGTTTACCTCAAGCATGTTGACACTGAATTTTGCTACGTTCTGCAGCGTTTGCCACTCCTCAGCCTCCTGCTCGTCATCGACCTCGTAGCCTTCCATTTCCTTCCTCAACTTCACTTGGAGTAGAGGAGGATTAACACTGGCAGCAGAGCGAGGGATCTCCTCGACTTCTAGCTCCGAGCTCTCTGGGGCCGAGGCCGGGATGTTTCTCTTAACCGGTGAGGATTGATGAGCGGCAGGGGAGGGCGGAGCAGTAGGTTGAGGCACTACATGATGAGCCGCACCCTTGTCTGGAGTAGGCTCTGCTTGGGAACCGGATTGTGAAGGGACAGGAGTTGGAGTCTTGGTGCTGCGCTTGCCCCGCGAAGTGCCCAAGACAGGTTTTCTACGAGCAGTTGAAGATTCAGAGACCTTGATCCCCTTGGAAACAATGAAAGATGGAATTGCGAGGGGAAACCTTTGTGACAGAGTAAAGTTGACTCCCATCCGAGTGGCTTGACTACTCGGGGCGGAGCCGGAAGGCCTTCTAGCCTCTAATGTGGCCTCTGGGCCAACAGTCGGGGGAGATGGAGGGCTTGGAGATTGCCTAGTGGGAGCAGGGCTAGGCTTCGGAACTTGGCGACGTTATCGGTGATGATGCGATTAGGTACACCAAAGAGCACAACGATGTCCCGGAAGAACTCATGCGCCTTGGCAGACGTGATGTCAGCGACCGGCTTGGCTTCAATCCACTTTGTGAACTTATCAATGGTGACGAAGAGGTGAGTGAATCCACCTTGCGCTCGCTTGAGAGGCCCTACCATGTCTAGATTCCAGACAGTGAACGGCCAAGAGATTGGGATCGTCTGTAGATCTTGAGTCGGCATATGAATTTGTCTGGCGAAAAATCGGCGACTTTCAGATTCTGCGTACTATATCTTCCATGATTCTTATCGCGATGGCCAAAAAACCCTTGTCGATAGGCTTTCCCAACCAGAGAGCTTGCTACCGAGTGGTGTCCGCAGTCCCCCAAGTGGATGCCCTTTAACATTTCTTGCCCTCTTGCTCAGATATGCAACGCCTTAGTACTCCGGAACTGCTTTTTCTAAAAAGCTCGTCCCCGACTACCTTGTAGTTTTTGCTTGGCATGTAATTCACTTGGCGAGGCTTCGATCTTCCGGTAACTCATCATGGAGGAGATAATTTAAGTATGGCTGTGTCCACCCGGGGTTGATTGATAATACCTCCGACTCATGCTGCTAATCCTTCTGCGCATCCGGCAAGGTGAGTAACTTGATGGAAGGTTTGTGCAATTCTTCAACGAAAACACCAGTCGGGACTTGCACCCAAGTGGATCCCATCCTCGCCAATTCATTTGCTGCTTCATTGTCCCGTCGGAGTACATGAGTTAATTCCAGCGCATCGAATTTGTCCTACAATTTCTGAACCACCTGGCAATATGCCGCCATGTTGTCGCCGATGCAAGACCACTCCTTTTGAACTTGATTAACCACGAGCTGAGAATCTCCGTGTACCATTAACCACCGTATGCCCAGATTTATGGCCATGCGAAGCCCATGGATGAGTGCCTCGTACTCGGCGGCGTTGTTGCTGACTAGAAATAGGATCTAGAGGACGTATCATAGCTTCTTTCCAGTCGGAGATATGAGCAAAATCCCAGCCCCCGCGCCGCTGAGCATGAGGGAACCATCAAAGTTATTGACCAGTACTCGAGATTTTCCTTTGCTGCTGGAGTCTGAGACTGTCCATTCCGCGATGAAATCGGCGAGTGCCTGAGATTTGATGGCTAGTCGAGGCTTGAATTTTAGTTCAAAGGCTCCAAGCTCGACAGCCCACTTCGCAATTCTCCCAGTGGCTTTCCGATTGTGAAGAATATCTCCAAGTGGGAAGGAAGTGACCACCGAAATTTCATGATCTTGAAAATAGTGCTTAAGTTTCCGCGAGGTTATTAGTACGGCGTACAAAAGCTTTTGAATATGGGGGTACCTTATCTTGGAGTCGCCCAATACCTCGCTTACGAAGTAGACCGGGCGTTTTACCTTTTGGAGGGAGCCCTGCTCGTCCCGTTCCACCACCAGCGCACTGCTGACTACATGAGTCGTGGCGCCGATGTAAAGTAGGAGGGGCTCCTGGGGCATGGGTGGAACCAACACCGGTGGCGTGGTGAGGAACTTCTTGAAATCTTCGAAAGCTTCATGTGCTTCCACCGTCCACTGAAAACTGTCTTGTCGGCGTAGGAGCTTAAAGAACGGCATGCCACGTTCCTCGAGTCGTGAAACAAATCGGTTGAGTGCGACAATGCATCCAGTGAGCTTCTACACATCCTTCTGGCTAGTCGGGGGCTTCATCTTCATGATAGCGCTAACCTTTTCAGGATTGGCTTCAATCCCCCGATATGATACGATAAATTCGAGTAGTTTACCGGATGAGACCCCAAAAACACACTTTTCAGGATTCAATTTCATCCGATATTCCCTTAGGCTCTCGAAAGTTTCGGTCAGATCTGTTATGAGATCTGACTTTGTTCGTGTCTTCACGATGACGTCATCGACGTAGGGTTTCACGTTGCGGCCGAGCTGAGTGTGAAAACACCGCTGTATGGTGCGCTAATAAGTCACACCAGTGTTTTTCAGCCCGAACGACATTGTGATATAGCAAAAAGCACCAAAAGGCGTGATGAACGACGTCTTGATGCAATCTTCCTCCTTCAGACTAATCTGATGGTAGCATGAGTAAGCATCCAGAAAGCTTAAGAGCTCACACCCAGCGGTAGAATCCACTACTTGGTCGATGCGGGGAAGCCCAAAAGGATCCTTGGGACAAGCTTTGTTGAGGTCGGTATAGTCGACGCACATTCGCCATGTCTTGTTCTTCTTTTGCACCAAGACTGGGTTCGCCAACCACTCGGGGTGATACACCTCTTTGATGAACCGTGCCGCCAACAACTTCGTGATCTCTCCCCGAATGGCGTCCTTCCGATCTGGTGCAAACCTTCTTAAACGCTGCTTGATTAGGCGCTCCTTCTCATCGACGTGGAGAGAGTGCTCAATCACCTCCCTCGGAACACCAGGCATGTCCGAAGGCTTCCAAGCGAACACGCCTTGGTTTGCCCGGAGGAAAGTGACGAGCGCGTCTTCCTATTTGCTATCGAGCCCTATCCCAATCACGTCTGTTTTGGCCGGGTCGGACAGGTCCAATATTATCTTTTTGGTCTCTTCGGCTACTTGGATGGTGGTCTTGCCCTGCTTCTTTGCAGATATATCTCCCTCCTCCTGAAGGGATGCAACCTCTTGTCGAATCTTTTCCTTCTCGGCCGACGTGTCCAGCGCTTGTGCCATCTCGCAGCTTTCGCTGTCGCAAACGACCGACTGCTTGACGTCACCGGGGATGGTGATTACACCGTTAGGACCCGACATCTGCATGACGAGGTAAGTATAGTTTGGAACAACCATGAATTTAGCGATCCCAGGCCTTCCCAAGATGGAATGATATGCCGTCTTGAAATCGGCCACTTCGAAGCTGAGACTCTCGGTCCGATAGTTGTCTTTGGTTCCAAATGTGACAGGCAGCGAAATCTGCCCGAGTTGTATCGCAGACGTTCCGGGAATTACTCCATGGAAAGGAGATGATCCCCGTCATAGCTCGGAGCGAGAAATCTTCATTTGATTCAAGGTCTTGACGAAGAGGACGTTTATCCCGCTCCCGCCATCGACCAGGACCCTCTTTAATTTGTTTCCTTGAACTACCGGATCCAGCACCAGAGGATACCTCCCAGGGAAGGCGATCCGATCCGGGTGGTCTAATCGATCGAAGATGATGGGCACCTCTGACCAGCGCAAATACTTGGGGACCGCGGGCATGATCGCGTTGACCTCCCGAGTGGTAAGCTTCTGCTTTCGCTTGGACTCATATGCATCAGAGCCCCTAAATATGTAGTTGACCTCGCGCTCGGTGTCTTGGTAGTCTCCATCTAGCTTCTTGCCGTGTCCTCCCTTGGCCGTTGGCTACTTTGTGTTGTCGGCGAACTTCTGGAGAATAAGGCAATCCTTGGCAGCATGTTTTCCACGGGGGTGAATGGGACATACCGCTCCCATGACCTTGTTGTAATCGTTGTCGTTGGGGGGCTTCGGTCGGTAACGCTCCACGTTAGTGACCATCTCGTCCCCTTTACATTTTTTGTCCTTTGGTTTGCTCTGTTCATCGTTAGGATTCTTCTTGGAGCCTCCGTCGTTGCCACCGCGATGATTCATGATGGTCTCCTCGGCGTTGGCCTCCTGGTCTGCCATTGTGAACATAGCCTTGAGATTTCGCGGTGGTCCCGAGTCATCTGCCTGATTAACTCCTTGAATTTGCATCTGGCGAAGAAGGCGTCGATGACCGTTTGCTCCAAAACGTCCCGGATCTTATTCTTCTTCTTGGTAAAGCGCTTGATAAACTCATGAAGAGTCTCGTTCTTGCGCCGATGTAGTTGTCCAATCTCCCATCTTCCAGCGGGCCTTTCATAGGTCCCCTGAAAATTGGCATGAACTATTCCTGGAGGTCGTCCCAAGACTCGATTGAGTTCACCGGGAGTCCCGTAAGCCAGGTTTGAGCGGTTGGGATCAGAGCGACTTGCAAATAGTTTGCCATCACGTTCTGATCTCCTCCTGCTGCACTAACTGCTAAGGCATAGACCTGCAGCCAGGTCTTTGGACCCATCTCGCCATCGAATTTGTCGATGCCTTTGAGGTTGAAACCGTCCGGCCAAACCACTCGGCGGAGGTCCGGGGTAAAGGCCCGAATCCCCTCCAAGGGCCGAGGCCGCCTCCGCCGCAGGGATCTACTGCGATGTTCCCGCCGCGGGTCTTGGCGATGGTCGCGCCGACTGGCGGTGCTTTCAGCGTGATCATCGTGGCGCCGGTTGCGATGGCTACGAGCGCGCCGATCGCCTTCTGCGCGCTCCCTTCTTTTGGCCTCAATCTCATGGTGGAGGTCGTGGTCCGCCGATAGAGGGATCCGTCGGCGGCCGAGGCGCTCGCCCTGCTCCGGTTTCGCCCAGAACGGCTGTGAACCGAAGAAGTGGGAGCGGGATGCGCCTCGTTCTGCTGAATGGCAGCCATCTCGAGCATGGCCGTTGCACGAGCCAAGGTCTGAACGAGCGGGCTGTTCTCAGGTAGCTGCGGTGCGATGGTCTCAAGGAGAGTCTTTGACGCGACGATGTTTGCTTGGGGAGTAGTGTAGATGTCTTGATCCCTTAGCCTCACAGCGCGCAACTCGATCCGGACAATGCATCCGCGAATGCGAAGTTGTTGCATGCGGTCTTGATCCTCGGCGCGGCGCAGGTCCGCGTTGACGTCCTCAGTGGCAGCCACGTCGTTCCCGACTGGTTGAGACGTACAGTGATGGTCGTCCGTGCCAAGGACAAAGACTTCTCGGTAGATCTCCGTACTCCCATCGGACACTGAGTCAGAGAGAGAGAGGCTAACCTACTCGCTTTGTCCAATGGATTGGCCAGTGTTAATGACACCCACGAACATGGATAGACCCGATTGGTGAAGTCCGACTGGATCTGTAGATTGGTTTCCCGAGTGGTCACCTCCTATCCCCGTCTCAGGATCCACCTGCGCGCTCGCCGCGGCAAGGTTCCTAAGACCAGAAGGAGATCCAGTCGGGAGTGCTAAGTCTTCATCGGGCTAGAGTAAATCCACGACAACGGGGGGGTTCCGTTGAATCCTTCTTTGCCTTCTTGTTGGGGGATCTCTCCAGGAGAGGAGAGGTGAAGATTGCTGACGCCGTCGGCAATGAAATCCAGGGAGCCAAAGCGCAGCGACTGTCCTAGCTTCACCGCGGCGAGCAACGATCTTAAAGAAGTCATCTAGCTTGAGCGATGATCTTGACGCAGACCCCTACCTGGCGCGCCAACTGTCGACGGGTAGCTGATCGGGGGTCACGTGGGTAATGAATTTGTATGGGGCACGCTCAAGATCCAAACCATATGGTAGCACAAGAACGGGCTTTATACAGGTTCAGGCCCTCAACTCTGGAGGTAATACCCTACTTCCTGTGCTATGGGATTATGATTGTAGAAGATGATTGCATAAGATGCTATCTCACTGTTATGTTGTGTCATGCCTATGGCCCCCTACCCCCTCCCTTTATATAGTGCTGGGGGAGATAGAGTTACATGGTGGTACATAATGTATGGTACCTAATTCAGTTATGCCAATATACAATATACAGATATGATATCCTAATTACATGGAGCTTAGCTATATCCTCGGGAACTTCCTTAGAGCTCAAGGCACAGGTAACCCGAGTGGTTCTTACCTTCAATCAGCCGGCTTGGGCCATCGCCCATCTGCTCCCTCATAGGCCTTCTAGAGAATACCAAGGGCCCATGTAGTCCACAATATGCATGCTCAACTAAAAATAAACCGTAACAGCTCCAATCTCAAAAAGACCCTATAGAATGCCTTCTAATGAGTTGGTCGTGCTAATGATGCAACTCAAGGAGCTGCAAGACAAAGGATTCATTCGCTCGGGCTCCTCACCCTGGGGATGCCCGACACTATTTGTGTAGAAGAAGGACAAGAATTTGCGGATGTGTGTTGATTACCGTCCGCTAGATGTTGTCACGGTCAAGAACATGTATCCTCTCCCTAAGATTGATGATCTATTTGACCAGATGTCCGGAACCCGTATCTTCTTTCCGGAGGAGTTACCCGGTATGCCAACTGATCGAGAAGTTGAGTTTGTCATTGAGTTGTTGCCCGGAACAGCTCCCATCTCAAAAAGACCCTATAAAATGCTTTCTAATGAGTTGGCTGAGATGAAGAAGGAGCCCATGGAGCTGCAAGACAAAGGATTCATTCATCCGAACTCCTCACCATGGGGATGCCTAGCACTATTTGTGTAGAAGAAGGACAAAAGTTTGCGGATGTGTGTTGACTATCGTCCGCTAAATGTTGTCCCGGTCAAGAACAAGTACCCTCTCCCTAGAATAGATGATCTGTTTGACCAGATGTCCGGAGCCCATATATTTTCCAAGATTGATCTCAGATTGGGCTATCACCAAATCAAGATCAAGTAAGAGGATATTCCTAAGACTGCATTCTGCACTCGGGACGGCTTGTATGAGTATACCGTCATGTCTTTTGGACTCACCAATGCACCGGCGTACTTTATGAATTTCATGAATGCTATCTTCATGGAGTATGTTGACAAGTTTGTTGTCGTTTTCCTTGATGATATCCTCATCTACACCAAGACCGAAAAAGAGCATGAGGTGCATCTTCGGCTTGTGTTAGACAAGCTTCGCAAGCACCGTCTTTATGCTAAATTTAGCAAATGTGAATTTTGGTTAAAGGAGGTTGTCTTCCTTGGTCACATAATATTTGAAGGTGGTGTGGTTGTAGACTCGAGCAGAGTACAATATGTACTGAATTGGAGCCAACCCACCAGTGTCACCGAGATCCGGAGTTTCCTTGGTCTTGCTGGGTATTACCGGCGCTTCATTGAAAACTTCTCCAAGATTGCTAAACCAATGACCGAGCTTGTATAAAGAAGGACAAAGAGTTTGGATGGTTAGCCAAGTGCGAAAAGAGTTTCCAAACGTTGAAAGATCGCTTGGCCACTGCTCCTGTCCTTGTCCTACTCGACATTCATAAAAGTTTTGACATCTACTGTGATGCATCCCATTTCGGTCTTGGATGTGTTCTTATGCAAGATGGTAAGGTCATGGCTTGTGCCTCAAGGCAATTAAAGCCCCATGAACTAAACTATTCCACTCATGACCTCGAGCTTGCAGCTGTTGTGCATGCTCTCAAAATCTGGCGCCATTCCCTAATCGGTAAGCGCTATGAAGTCTATACGGATCACAAGAGCCTTAAGTACATCTTTACCCAGTCGGATCTGAACGGAAGGCAAAGGAGATGGCTCGAGTTGATCAAAGACTATGATCTTGGACTCCATTATCACCTGGGCAAAGCCAATGTGGTTCCCGACGCTTTGAGTCAGACATCACAATGCAATTGCATCCTGGCTAAGCCTGATGCGGATATGCTTTGTTCTGAGCTCCAGAAGCTCAGTTTAGAGACAGTCCCACAAGGATATCTTGTTGCCCTAGAAGTTAAACCTGACCTCATTGATCAGATCATGGAAACCCAAAAGACGGATAAGGGCATAGCATACATCCGAGCCAACATGAAGGGGGGCAAAGCCAATTGTTTCTCTGAGGATGCACAATGTGTCCTCTAGTTTGGAAACCGACTGGTAGTGCCCAACAACAAGAAGTTGAAAGCATCTATCCTAAGTGAAGCACATCACTCCCCATTATCTATCCATCCTGGAAGATGTACCAAGATCTGAGGCAGAGATTTTGGTGGACTCGTATGAAGAGAGAAGTTGCCCGGTATGTTGCCGAGTGCGACATATGCCAACGGGTCAGTCTTCAACCGTTTCCCATACCCGAGTGGAAGTGCGATGAAATTGGCATGGATTTTATCACCAGATTGCCCAAGGCGCAAAAAAGGTTTCGATTCCATCTGGGTGATCGTTGATCGCCTAACCAAATATGCTCACTTTCTACCGGTTAAGACCGGATATCATACCAAAAACTTGGCAGAGCTTTATCTATCTCGCATCGTCTCTCTCCATGGTGTTCCTAAGGTAATTGTTTTCGACCGAGGCCCCCCAATTCACCTCACACTTTTGGAGTGTCTTCACCATGCCAAGGGAACACGACTCTCCTTTAGTACAACTTACCATCCCCAGACCGATGGCCAAACCGAGAGGACTAACCAAATATTAGAAGATATGCTCCGAGCCTGCATTCTTTCTTATGGCAAGAGCTAGGAGAAATGCTTGCCATTTGCTAAATTCTCCTACAACAATAGATACCAATCCAGCTTTCAAATGTCTCCATTTGAAGCTCTTTATGGGAGAAAGTGTAGGACTCCCTTGAACTGGTCCGAAGCCGGAGAACGCCCATTCTATGGTGCTGACATGGTGATCGAAGCTGAAGAGCAAGTCAAGATAATCCAAGAATGGTTGCGGGCAGTGTAATCCCGCCAGAAAAGCTATGCTAATCGTTGTCGCCGCGAGCTTACCTTTGAAGTCGGTAATCATGTCTATCTTAGGGTGACTCTGCTAAAGGGTACTCATCGCTTCCATGTCAAAGGGAAGCTAGCGCCTCACTACATTGGTCCTTTCCAAATCACCGTTAGGCGAGAGGCCGTAGCTTATGAACTTAATTGTCCATCTTCGCTCTTGGATGTACACAACGTCTTTCATGTTTCCCAACTTAAAAGGTGCCTCCGAGCTCCAACCGAGTCGGCCGAGTTTGCAAATTTCGATCTTCAATCTGATCTTTCATATCCGAAGCACCCGACTCGTATCCTTGATGAGAAGGAACGAACAACTAGGAACAATACAGTGAAGTTCCTAAAGGTGCAATGGAGCAACTGAAAGAATTATGCCTTAGATCAATCATAGTGATGATTGTACCACGTCTTTGTTCATGTACATATGATAACGTTGTTTATCGGTTCCTTGAATAAATGTTATGACTTTGTCCATTGGGTATGACTTGATTGTGAAACACATTGTTATATGACTTTATTCTAAACGGGTTCCTGATCCATATCATTACGAGAAGCGGTGATGATTTGATCAGCATACGTATTGGTTGATGGTAATGTTTCACATGCCATAGATATAGAGATATCAAACCAATAGTATGGTCGCATGTTAGAGAACATGAGCAGTCGGACAGACCTACTCCGAGACGCTGTGAGTTGTTATCTCTTATAGCGCCATCAGCGTATAGTCTCAAGTTGTATGCCTATATGGTCCTTAGACCTGAGACCGTCATGGATGCCCAGCATATTGACTCATATACTTTGGTATCATCAAACGCTACACTGTAACAGGGTAGTTATAATGATGTCTATTGGGTATGCCACGATACATAGTCAGGGGGTGTGATGATCAAGATGGAATTTGCCCCTCCTAAATAGCAGGAGAGATACCTCTGGGCCCCTCATATGGATGGATAGGGAAAGCACACGGCCGTGCTAATATGACTAAGGAGTTAGTCATAGTATGTATCCATTCCACTGCCGAGTGAAATTAGTTGAGCTATCAACAAGGGTGGCGCGCATCTCGCCTTGAGCCTGACTGGTATCGGGTGGCAAAGGGATCGGTATGTGAGTGTATCAAGGTTCAGCCGAATATTGATTCCGTGCATTCGAGAGTCAATACGTACTGCTAGGTGCCGCTTTTGATCGGTGGATTGGAAACGAGTTTCCGGATCCACAGCTGACTTGCACTGAACCTAGTGGGTTACACACTTAACGGGTTGGAACTGTTTAACGAGTTTGTACGTGGATATGATCTACGTAGGAGATAGAACCTAGCGGGCCGAAGCCCACTAGTGTGACTATATAAGGAGAGGCATAGGGGCAGCGTTTGTAGATGAGTTGAGCCTTCACCACGCTTAGCCGTCGCGTGCCCCTCCTGCTCTCCAGAAACCCTAGCCGCACGATGAGGTGCTAGCACACCTTGTGAGGCATTCTTGCTCGGTACGTGTGGATACCGCTAGAACAAACATCCAAATTAGCGAGGTGGGTTGAGGTGGATACCGCTAGAACAAACATCTTGTGTAGAGATCTGACCCTATCTACCAGGGTGAACTAAAGGGGCCGTCCATTGAACGGCAATCAGCGAGATGGGTTGAGTCACCAGTTCGCGTTACTCGGTAAAGATAGTGGTTCGCAATGGGGATTGCCGACCCGGAAATATGGTGGGAGAAAGAAGATGGGACGGGATAAATATGTAGGCCCAGTTCTTTTTGGCTTACCAGCTTAACGACTTATCTACGTTTTGAAAAGACATGTGCTTTCAGTTTTTGAGTTTGTTTTTTTTGATGTTTTGAAGTTGGGTCCTAATGCTTTAAAAAACAAGTGAAACGAAATGAATCCGAATCTCGAGACTACCTTGAAAGCTCTCGAAATTCAGTCATTTCAGATGTTCAACTGTTCAGATTAACTCAAAAGAATAGGAACGTAGAGGGCGACTATGTAGCTTGAGTTATGAATATATGAACATTTGATATATTCTTTCCTCGACATCTTTTTGGAGATGTCCTTTTGAAAATGACTGGGTATAGGTTTTTATATATGTTAATTCAAAAATTGGCATTTCTGCAAAGAAAATAACCCTGGCTCCACTATAAAGCCTTTATCATTATATTGCATTAAGGATGGTGTTAACTTGCAAGTGCGGTTTGATTGCGCACTTACCCTCGCACCCACTCACAATTTTAGACTATGCTGATCCTGAAGACGGAGACTACACGTGCCACGAGGAGGGTGATCCAGCATTTGATGATCCCGGCCTGAGTTAATGATGAGGACATCATTGACGCGGTTGCCCAAGACGAGAGGACGTCGAACTCGCTGCCGGTTCCGGTTCGGACTTCTAGGACCAGCGCACCTTCAAACGGACGTCTAGATCACATACGACGTCCAAATGAGGCAAATAAGGACTCTACGAAAAGATTACGAGATAAGCTTTCCAACGGATCTGACCATGCCTCCAAATTCAATCCGAGTCAATGGGAATCATGAAAACAATCTGACGGACAGAAACTTCCCGGTGCTGCGTCGCCGTATTTTTGGACCCAAAGCCCGTGTACCCCTAGAGTTAGGGTTGAGCACGTGTGAGCACCAGTTTGGGCACCCCTCCTCTGGCCACCGCCCTATATAAGTCCCACGCCGTGTTTCACTTTAGTTGGGTTTTGTTTAGTTGATTTCGTCACTGTCGTGTGAGATTTCGCCTTGTTCTTCTTGTGTCGGCTAGACCAACAGGACCAAGTTTCTGAACCCCATTATCCTTAATATATATTCGCAATTGAGATTACTTATCTTGTGTTCTTGCTCGTTCACCGGTTGCTTGCAGGAACAGTTCTTCGTGGACAGGTCGATCGTGCCTCTGGTTCGGTCGATAACAATTGTCGTGGTGGTTTAGCGATCGCTGGGATTTCCAGTTCCTTTGCGGGGTTGGAAGCCGGATCGTTTAGATCTCTGTGACACCTACAGAGTTATCCTTATCGTTTCTCACCAGAAGATCGGGACCCGCGTCCGCGCCCATTAGTTAAGCTCTCCTACAGTCCGGTGATCACATACTTAGCGTAGGATTATCACATGTAATCATGGCGTAGCTTCAGCCAAAAAAACAATCTTTTGTTGTAATATAAACATCTTTAAGATGGATGGATGTAAATAAGTACCTGAACAAGGTTGTTATTATCAGTTTGTAATAAGCCTCGTTTAATATTGTATGTGATGATCCAGCTGTGTATGTGAGGCACTAGCGTACTGGTCAAGGGACTAGTGCAGTTTCACAGGACGGGTTTCAAAGGTAAGCAAATGTGAGGCCCCGTCATGGCATGATCTTCATTAGGTCCAATTTTTTACTTAACAACATTATGCAGCCTAAGTAGGCCATTCAAGCCCTACCTTGAGCTCCACATAATCCTTTATAATATAGGGATTAGAATTGGTCTTAGGCCTTGGTGATAATGAGTAAAATACCACTTGAGCGATCCGAGAGTACCAATGCTAAACGAGGGTAAGATAATAATGCTCTTTCTTGGTTGTTCTATTTTCCAACCGCTTAAGACGAGATGACATTTTTGGAAGCCCTATAGGTATAAGTAGAAGGTTGGGATACACTTGTATGAGTTTATGTTCACAAATAATGAGAGTATTATCTTGTGCACTTAATACTTATTGAATAATGATATTGATGCAATCTTGATCCACCGGGTCCAATTCTGAGCTCTTGCTCAAGGACGAGCAAAAGTTCAAGTTGGGGTGTCTTGGCAGTCGTTAAAGTCCAATTTTATATGCCGACATACGCCAACATTCCGGTAATTTGGGGGAAAATCAAGATTTATCATTGCATTTTATTTGAACTAATATATTTTCTCAAGTTTTAGTGAGATTTTGTCCTTAGGAATAAAGTGGAGACAAACCGAAGCTTAACCAGATACAGGAGCCGATCGGCTGACCTAGGTTGGCCGACCTGGCCTCTACACCGAACCGGCTCCAACTTCTCCTAGTCACCAAGAAATGCATCAAGGAGAAATCTCAAGCGTCCATATATGTCGGTTTGATCAAATGGCTGCAGTTGCTTAACACTTGGGTGACTTGGCTCTTAAGAAAGCTAATTCTACCTTCTCTTACTACCATAATTGACGTGGAAGATTGATATACACCGTCAAAGAAGCATCCCAGACGAAAACGAGGGTTAGGATCAACCGAAGGTCAACCACCTTGGATCCCCTCTCAGATTCTCCTTCGGCTGGTGTGGAGGTGACACTTGTCCCATGATGTGGAAGCCCCCCATTCACTACGGATGGCTATAAAAGGACCCCCTCACCTCACTTGATGACACACACCACACCACATTCCTCTCATTTGGAGTCACTCTTCACTTGCTAGAGTAGTTAGTTTGGGAGTTAGAGTTGAGTCAAGCTGAAGCTCGGAAGTTCTAGAATTGCCTTCGGGAATTTGGGTAATAGCTCTTGTATCCTTTCCCTTGTGTAATACTTTACTTTTATAATAAAAGTGCCTTTCATTATCTAAGCTAAGCATATTTACACTAAGTGTGAAGTGTGAATTATTAGAGCGGTTGATTATGTTCATACGGTTCCGAGTCTGGGTTCATTCTCATATGCTTAGAATAGCCTAAGCACTGAACTTGCATCGCCTTTCTAGGATCTAGGGAGGAGAGATCGGATTTAATAGCAGACGTGGTGTCTGAGATTATATCTGACTTGGTTTACAGCCATTCCAACAAACTTTGTGGTAGGTGGTGACAGCCCTATCTATCCAAGATTTATCTCACGTGTAATCCACTATGTTAGGAATGGGACCAGTAGGACCCAATTGGGGGTGGTCATAACCATTCGGTGCTCTTAACTGATAGTGGGTGGTAGTGAATCAGCCGAGCTCCAATGAAGCTCTTAAAACAAACATCCAAATTCATATCTTCTAGCTCAACCTGATAATTGATTGCACTATTAAGGGACTTTATACTCTTCTCGTTGTCCTCCCAACTATCTGCCTAACTTATCTTTTTCTACTCCTCTGTGTGTGTCACTGGTGTTATTATCTTATTATATCATTATTATCCTTACCCCCGTTAACTAGCTGGTTGGTATCTTAAATAATATAGATATTAGAATTATCCTTCTCCCTCGTTCCGTGTGGACTTGATACTCTGGAATTCTCTCGCGTGAAAACTACAAGCGATATTCGTCCGCTTGCGGATTATTTCTAATAGCATAAGAATCGCTAACAGCAGGCGCCCACTTTTGCTGTCCAAGGGGCCCCTAGTGCCGATCCACGCCTTGCCTAGCCAACACGCTTGCGCGGGCCGCGCTAACGGGCCGGCCAGCCGCTGGTCTTCCTATTTTTGTTGTTTTGTTTAAAATTTCTTCTTTACTCCTTACCTATGAAAGCTGTACAAATTCAACATAGCTCTCACGATTTAAACCTCACCTTATAAAATTTAGGATATTAGATTCACCTGTTAATTTTTAATGTCCGTGATTGTTTATTTTTTATTTATTTGGAATTTTTTGGATTTTATAGAAGGGAATTTTCAGGGGCCGCAAGTGAGGACGTGCTCGGCGACCAATCAACTACGGTTCAAGGCAAGTTATCTAGATCGTGTGGGTGTGGGTGTCACATCCACTACAAGTTGTTACCCATATTTAAACTGTTAGCTAGAACTCTATTATTGCATTTGTATATATATTTGGACTACGTATATTTGGATAATTCTAGGTATGTCCTTGTTATAGGTTATCGATCTCATTATATGGTAGTGCTTGATTATCATGCTAAAACCGTACCTTGTAGCCATTTGTAATATATCTTGCTTAAAGCTAATTCATTGATTATAGAAAGAGTATTTGTTTAGTTGCTTGGGAATTAGGACATATTATAATCATCATCATTCAAAATTGCTATCAGTGGGCTTGGATTAGCCATTTGGTATTCGAAATTAAACAACTAAAGTCTAAGTGGCGTGTGTACTCAGGGCGACGTGATAGGTAGCGTGGGGTCGTGGATCTCAACTACAAACGAGGCATATGGTGAAGCATACAAAGATTTGTATCGTGTGTATTTGTGTATGTGGTGTATCCTTGCCTCGATAATAGGGTGACTATGACTTGTGAGGATTCCAAGGCCGCTAGACCACTACTGTTGGGCAATTTGCGGGTGTGGCGTTATGCCATTGGGTGAGTATATATGCCTCGACGATAAGGGTGGCTATATGACGTGAGGATTCCAAGGACGATAGAGCACTTTTATTGGGCGACATGTTTGTGGGACGGCAGTGAAGGAAGCACTGCGTGTGTAGTGATTGCCCTAAGTCCCCATAAGGACCGACTATTTGTGACTATTTCGCCCTTGCCTTATAGTACAACCCTGGATGCAGATAATGGTAACGCCCTAGTGCGCTTCTCGGAGAAACTGGTTGGGGTTCGTCTTCCTACATAAGGGGTGATTCATGTCTCGTGAGGTGAATCCAATGTCGGTGTGTCACTCTGAGTGTGCGGGCTCGAATTAGTGGATCCAGGTAGTGGCTTTGTTCTATTCACCAGTTTACTGGGAATATGGTTCCAGGGTAAAGTGTACAGACTCTGCGGATTTTAACCAAACTGTCATGAGAGCTGTGCTCACGGTCATGAGCTTCAAGGAGGATATCTCACTGGTAGTTCCACTGTGTTTTTTATTAAAACAGGGTATGGAGGAGTTGGTGAGGTTTTGTGGTGTCCCGAGTGGTGAAGCTCGATATGGTTCTGGGTGTTTCCAAGAGGTGAAGCTCGTGGTATGAAAAATACGTTCTGGATTAGATGAATTTCATGGGTTAACTAATTTATGAAACTGCTTTGTTATAAACATTTAAGAACTTATAAGATAGGAATTTATGCTAGGCAAAAATAACCATTCCTATTCCATTGTACCTACATTGCATGTTAAGGATGGTAACTTGTTGAGCATTCGCATACTCAGCCCTCATTTCACGCGGGCTGTTTAATCCAACGAACAGGTGGAGATGACTCTGACCGAGATTACTTCAAGGAGTACTTCGATGAGTAGAAGGGCTATCTAATGGTTGCCTCAATAGTCACATGCATGTGGCTTTTGCTAAAGTCTTTGCCGTTTATTTTCGCTGATAAACTATTTTAAATAATATCTGTGATGTAATAGTATTAAACATTCGGTGTGGATGATACATTTACCTTTGGTTTATGTTGAATAAATATGTTATTAAATCTGATGGAAAAATGTGAGCCAGCCTATGATCCTTGGGACTAATTTGCATACGATAAATGTAGTAGAATTGGTGTTTTCATCGGTCCCTACAGGCTACAGAGTGTCATGTCGACATAGTAGAATTGGTGTTTTCGTCAGTGGATACAAATAACAACACTACAACAATATGGCCAACGTCAAACTTTTCATCAATTTCTTTAGTAGCATGTCACTGCTAAGGAGTCCTTGAACATGGTCGGTGCTGCATCAACTCTATTTGGAGCCTCCAGTCCATGTATCCCCTAGGGCTACGACCCAAACCCTAGCTGCCACCATTATCACATAGAAAAACCTCATATCCGTCGTTGCTAGACTTGAATTTGCTTAGATTATTATTCTACCATCGCAGTTACGTCGATATTTATTTTGTGATACCCCAACTTTGTGAGCTTAATACCCAACTTTGTGAGTTGCTTCTTCTTTGTTCATACTCATGTTCTCGATTCATTTGCAAGAGATAACCTTTATAAAAAGGTCAACCGTGCTCACACGTGGTTGATAACAAACTGAGATGTGGTGTTACGATTGTAGGGTTAGGTCAGTTTTGATCGAAAGCCGGATCGTCTATGTCAAGTTCTTCACCAATCGATTTACCATCTACCGTTCAGAAGATCGGGCACCGTACCACATCATTCATTCCTCGGTTGGTCTCTGCCAAACACTGTCTTTCGTGGTGTATTCACGATAGGTAGCACCTTGCTCCGTGGGGCTCCACATTACCCGTCCAGTCTAGTGGCTTGCCCGCTGGGCTAGGTATCAATTTACTTAGGGCTCGTTTGATTGAAGGCTAACATTGCCATAATTTGGCATAACTAATTTAGAAATGTTGCCTATGCTTAGCTCATGGAATTCCTAACCACATTTTGGCAAGCTTAGTAATGTTTGCCACATTTTTTGAATCTATGACAAGTGGGACCCTTGTGGCAAAAAAGAATCTTGACTAATTTGAGTTATAAACCAAACAAGTAGTTAATTTGGTCAAATATGACTAATATGAGGTGTTACAAAGTTAGCCTCCAACCAAACATGCCCTTAGAGTTTTAGTTCAACCTTTTATTTTCCCACCATGAAATTTGGTGGTTGATGCAAGATCATGTAAAACCATTTTAAGTCATAATATGGTTAAGGTCAAATGACGTTGATATGCATAATTAATTAAAATATACAGCAAGGCTGTTATAAATATTGTTTCTCATGATTAACTTGTATTTGATCAACAATGTATTTATTAATACAACGGATAATTTTATCTATAAGTAACAAAAACATCAATGTGAATGAAAGTAATTATGTCATCCAACGCTCCGGCCCGTGAGCGGATTTCAAAAAATAATTTTATAGGCCGACAAAAGGATGCCGTGGCCAACAAAATAATTCTATTATCTGGATGTGTTCGATATAATTTCATTTGAGTGTTTTTTGTGATAAAAATATGTCAAATCCCTGTAAGGTGTAATTTAATATAACTTCGATAATAAAAATTAACACATGTAACTTTGGTATTACGATTTCAACTTTGCAAAAAGCCGGAAGTAGGATTGCCGCATGAGGCGAGGTCCAATGAACGTTGACGGCGGACCGCATTCGACATGATTCAATGATTTTTAATCAAATTCAATTGTCCAATTTTAGCGTTATTTGTTTCAGCTTAAATTAAATGAAATGAAAAATTATTATTATATAAACTAAATATGTAATAATTTATAGTGATTTTTATGAAGATTTAAATAGTTCTCGTTAATGTTCATAAAATAAATTTTTTCAACTCTTTAAGGTGTTTTTCGATGCAGTGCTAGGAATTGGACCGTGTGCCTCAGGACGATGCAAAACGGGCCGGCATAGCCCGATCAGAAATTCGGGCCATACTAAACCGACATGGAGTGCCAAAATCTAGGCCCGGCATGACCAAAAAGCGCGTCCGGCCGGCCAGAGCACGGCCTGAGTGACAAAATAGCAGGCAAGATTATTTTTTATAAATTTGTACGTTGTTCAAATAAAAACACTGTCTACAAGAAAAATATGCGACTCGAAATTATCTACAATGTTTGTGTTAAACCGAAATTCATCGGAACAACAAAAGACCTCAAAAATGGTGAATTACCAAGGATAGTGTCGTCGGCCCTAAAGGAGCTAGCGAAGAAAATAGCTTTTGTAAATTCATACGTTGCTCAAATAAAAATGTTGTCTACGTGAAAAAGATGTGTTCAAATTATCTGCAATTTTTATGTTGAACAGAAATTTATCCAAGCAACAAAAGATAATGAAAAACACAAACTAGTAAGTCGTGCTTTGTTTCGGGCCGTGTCGGCCCCAACACGGCCTAGATAGTCGGGCTAGGTCGTGCGGTCCGTCGTGCCTGGAATTTAGGCCCTGCATGGACAAGGCCAACCCAAACTCGAAGCACTATTTCGAAGAATCATGACTTTTTGAGATTAAAATTTTCATAAACGTTGAGCTCAAACAAACAAAACTTTAATCGGTTCCTCTGCTTGCAAAAGGTATATCCATTGGAAGAAGAGCTGAGTCAAGAGACGAATGTCGAGAGAAATGGAACATACGGCTAGATTAATAGGATCCTCACAAAAAAGTTCTTTTTTCTTCTTGAACCCACGTGCAACGGCGCAGCTCTCGTGAGCTCGTTAGCGGATACCGTACACGTGTCTATCGGCTGACTCTTGCCGAATTGACGGTCTATATTGTTTTTGTCAGTTCGATATAGACATAGGGAGTAAACAACAAAGTTGTGGCCCGCAGCTATCACCTTGTGGGTGCTCTAATACTAATGTGGTACATCCCAATTTCTAATGAGGCGAACTTCTTAAAAATTCGCTTCTCACATACATTGTGCATTTGTGCTGTACAATGTATAAAAATTCATTCTTATTTTCTTATATGGTTTCTATATGAAAACCATTGACATGGATGTCGCGAAAACTCAAAGTGTTCGACTGAATTCAAGGTATAATATTGCCTCTTTGATTTTAATAACAATTTAAATAGGCAAAATTATAAAGGCTCTTCCCGAGTCTACAATACAGATATCGCTTCGAGCGATAGTAGTGATAAAACCAATATTCTATCACATAGATTGAAAGTATTTCAATTTTCTCATGATACTATTCGTAGTAACGCTATCAATAATACATAATTTCTCCATGTGCGCTACACAAATACACACACACACACACACATAGTCGCAATCAGGTAATGGCATAATCACATATGCAAAGCATATTTATTCATAAAATATTTAAATTACTTCAAGTTCATTCATACTGAAATGCAGGGTTTTTTAATACAAACCACGAGAATTAAGATATGCTTTCCTACAGCTTACAATGTAAGATGAAAATAGTAAACGATTTATTTAAATGTCTTCTAACGCAACCACTCGAAGATAACGGCAGCAACAGGCTGCAAAATGACACTAGATAGACTCGATGAACATGTCGTCCACACTCTGCCGGATATTGGAGTCATCAAAGTGATTTATCTTCAAGGCACTCTCAGGGACGGGGCCAGGAGGGGGCAATGAGAGAGATGCCTGTTCCTCCCCGTGGAGATCATCCTCCTCAAATTCGTCATCATTCTTATTATTTTCAACTTGAAGCTCTGCTAGATTCACTTCAATTGGGCGCGTTTTCTTATCTTGATGAGTCACGACCACTTTCTTGTTCTCACGACAAATCCTGCACCAATGCACATTTAGGCGCACGGGCGACGGGGGCCAGGCCGGGGAGTGGGCGGCGCGCGCATCCGGGCGCAGCCATCAATCTACTGGATTGAATTGCAAAAGCCCCAAATAATCTAATCTACTAAAATTTTCTTCCAAAATTTTCAATCTATTAGGAAAAATTGCACTAGAAATTCCAATCAGCAAGAAAAATCAAGCATAGATTACAATCTACTATGTAATCGTTGCGCAAATCTATACTTTCATGGTAGAACTGGATGCAGATTGTCCTTTCTCACAGATTGATCGGCACGTAAAGGAGCGAGCGTTTTGATAACGTGTTAAGAAACCTTGGTATCAATTGTAGTATAAGGTATGGCGTAGATGAATAATCACTGAGAGAACAAGAACATAGGGAAATAGGTGGAGCTTTTCTTTGTTAATTCTTAGATCTATGTACAACAGGAGGATCCACCTCTTCTTATATAGTGTTGTTTAAGGTTTTGGCTAGGTCCACTATGGGACCAACCATGGAGGGGGTGCCGGCCGGCCCTAGCCGTGAGCTTGCCGCGCGTCGGCCCTAGCCGGGCCGGCTTCCCATCCCCGATAGTTTCCCAACAAGGCTCACACATGTATTTGCAATTTGTAGGTCTCTGCATCAGGTAATAGTGAATTTATATAATTCTAATTTCCACTTCGAATTAAATTAGGTTTGACAAAAAAAAATAGACAACAACATAAATAACGCTAAATTTTGTAAAAGCAGCTCAACCATTTAAAAATGTTTAATGGTGATGATGGTGGAGCCAATTTTTTATCTTTACCATTCATCAATCAGTCCAATTTCTTATTGTATTGTGATGTTTTCTTGCAAGCTGACAATTAGTAATAATGTTTTTGGTTGCTTTGGTTTATTTTTCTCCTATTTTAGAGTATTTGTATTATAGGAGGACTCCATTGACAAAAAAGATCTTAAAACGGTGGGTATGCATTGTAGTTGAGCATTCAGGTGAAGCTGAATTAACAAGCTAATTAAAGATATCAATTACGGTAACGGTGGTAATACATTGTCCGATATTTTACAAGTTTGGAGTAAAGCACATGCACTTGTGTATTTATTACACAACTTTACTTCTTAAACCACGAAGGTACATTTTATGGTTATGTTAGTGCATGAGAAGGAACGATGGACATAACCAACATCTATGAAGATTATTGAAAAACTTTTTAAAATGAGTTGATCCAGAACTGGTTCATCGGACACGGGCATTATGAAATATAGAACCGTTCAGAACGAGCAAAAGTAAACATGAAAACCATCGTGTCGAATCGATCATCAGGGCCATCTCCAGGCCTAGGAAGAAGGGGCGACCGCCTAGGGCCCATGCCAGAGGGGGGCACACAACCAGGTATGCAGCAAGGCCAGCACTGCAAATACGAAGGCTGCCAAGCCAGCAGGCTGCAAGTCCATTGCGTGTGCGATGCGAAGGCCGAAGGCGAATGTCAGGTACCTAGGCGTCGTCTCGTCGCGTGACTCGAGTGAATTGTGATATGATCGGCCTAGACAGATCGCTCAACGCCTCGACCGTGAGGGCACAACGCCGATGCCGCCCACGACGTGATCACGCTCGTCATCGTCAATTTGGCGTCTAGCTTCTCACGCCCGTCATCTTCGATTCGTTGTCCGTCAGAAAGGTCCATGCATCATCGTCCATGATCGATCAATCATCAATTAGTCTATTGCTTATTTTATTATTTGATTATTCCTTAGCATGTTAGACACTTAGTAACTTAAATTGATACAATTTCAACTTTTATGTTAGCGCCTAAGATTCTTCAGTTTGTTACATCTATAGATTGTTGTTCAAATGTCTTTGTTGCCTATCAAATCCTCTTAACTGTACCTATGACTGTAGCTTTAGCAAAAAGAAGTTTCTCAAAATTAAAACTACTGAAAAAAGGTCAACTATGTTACAGAAAAAATTGAATGGCTTGGCTATGTGCTGCATTGAGAAGGATGTCTTGGATAACATTGATGTTGATAATGTCCTTAATGATTTTGCATCAAGAGATGCCGGAAGGAGTTTTTTGAAGGACTAAAGCATTATTATCGTTCGAGTCATTGGAGTTTGGTTCTTATTTGAGGTAATCATACTAATATCATTTTGCTTGTTCTTTTAGTTTCTAGTATCAATATTATTTTTCAAGAATTAAGTGCATGCTAATATGTCACTAGTACTACTACTATTTGATTTATCAATTATCTTGTTACAAATGAAAAAAATATTTCGCCCTACTCTCAAAGCTAAAGGGTCGTAGTCTCCCGTTTGCCCAAGGGCCCTTGAAACCCTAGAGCCGGCCCTGTCGATCATCTGACTCAGCAAAAGTAAACATGTAAATTGTCAAACACTGCTGCTTCAAGAGTCGCTCGTCGCTGTGTGAGTGTTGCTGGTTTTTCCTCTTCTCCCTCTCCTGCATCTCTCTTATGTTCGGCCTTTGGCCTATAGGTGGCAGCGATGGGGCTGCATTCACTCCTTCTTTCTCCTCCGTAGGCGGTAATCCCGGTGGTGGCCGGAGGTGTGTTGTCTTTAGCCAGGGTTACAGCGGAGCGCTGTGCTTGTACCCCATACTTGGACGGGGTTTATTTTATTTTTTACTGTTGATCAATGAAATAGGACGACAATTCTCCTACCCATCTTTTAAAAAAACACATAGTTTATGGATAAGGTGAATAACTTGGAATAAGCAAAACCAACATGTAATCTAATCCACCTTGAACCTAAGAGAAACAATCATGCAAATATTAGTCCCACTTTAGCCTAAAATATAAAACTAGCACAAAGCAACTCCCTTCTTTTTAATTTGTCACCGCTAACTTTTAGGTATGTCCTTTGACCATTCGTCTTATTCAAAAATATAGTGCAAATAGTAAAAATATAAATTATGTTTAAAGTAGCTTTGATGATAAAACAAAGCATAACACAATAAATGATATTTAAATAGTTTTTTGAATAAGACGAATGGTCAAATGACATGTCTAAAAGTCAACGGTGACAAATAAAAAAGAGCAGATAGAGTATTTGCTCATTCGCTCCTTGCGCCACGCAACATGCATGCTCAAGCACACCTTGACACGCCAACTAGTTATAAGAACTCCATATCAACTCTCAAAAAAGAAGAATATGAAAGGGCTTTCAAAGAAGGACTCTAGAGAAAACGGGGTGAGCCAATTCGCTCTTCAAACCTACACACATGACAAATAGGGCGCGAGGGACCGTTCTAGGGTGGTGAAGATCAATACGTTAAAGGGGGGAAGTTGTGTCACATATGGTGTTTTGCTAGATGCGATGGGAATGTGATGGGGGACGGGGTCCCGATCTTCCGACAGGTATGGATAAGTCGATTTGGTGGAGAACTCGACGTTGACGATCCAACCTTGATCAGCACCGATCTAGGCCTGCAATCACTACGCCACCGTCTCCGTTCGTTATCAACCACGCAAGCGCACGGTCGACCTCACCACGAAGGCTAGTTCCTGCGAGCGAATCGAGAACAAAAGCAAGAACGAAGAAGAAGCAATCTGAAATTGCGAATATGTATTAAGATCACGAATTTGGGGTTTCACAAACCGATGATCGGTGATACTGCGATGGCAGAAAATTATCTAAGCAAAACCCTAAAGAAACACGCAAAAACTTCAACTCCCCATACATGGGCGCCGGCCCTAGGCTATATGGCACGCAGGCCAGCCAAAACTCAACTCCGACTCGACCTAGACTCGAAACAGACTCGGACTGACATTGTTTCGACGACTGCGACTCGCACATAATGAATCTGTAATACCACAAATAGAGAGAGAGAGAGAGAGAGAGAGAGAGAGAGAGAGAGAGAGAGAGAGAGAGAGAGCAGTTGGGCCAAAGCCCATGTCGCAACCGACCTTGCCATTTGGAGATAAGGCAAGAGGAGGGGTTGGCTTTCTAGCCAACTCTCTCACATCTCATCTCTCCCACTGCTCTCCCTCTCTCTCTGTCGTTCTCCCGCCTCCCTCACTGCCAGGCGCCGCCCCTCTCCTTGTGGTCGGCGTCGCCCCTCTCCTAAAGGCCGCCCACCACTCCCTGCTGCCCCAAGCCGCCCCTCTCTCTCTTCCCCTGTTCTCCCTTCTCCCTCTGCGAGTGTAGGGAAGAGGAGGGAGATCAGCCAAGGGAAGAGGAGGAGCAGGATTTGGCCAAGGGAAGGAAGAAGAAGGAAGATGTCATGCCGGGAAGATGAAGGAGGAAGGAGGAAGGAAGAAGAGAAGAAGAAGAGGAGGAGAGTTAGGGTTTCCACCCAAATCCTAGAGGAATGCTTAAAATTGAGGTAATCTCCTGTGATTTGCCTTGTATGTGTTGGTTTAGGATGGGATTTAGGAGAAGATATGAACCCTAGACTTGAAACTTTGGGGCTAGATGGTGTTATGTTAGTGCAGTGTCTTGGTCAGCGAATTCGAGGTGTTTTGGCCAAGAATTGGGGCTCGGCCATATTACGGAAATCATAGCCTATCTTTCTAGCTTTCCAACGAGCCCAAGAATGCGCAATTTGGCCCGATGGTTTAGGAGTTATGGCTTTCGGAGCGCTGCTATCTTGTGTAGGCCGCGGCGAGGGTTTTTTTTTTATATAAAATGGCACCATGGAAGCTAATGGCTGAGAGTTGTGGTAAATTGGAAGCCTATTGTGTTAGGGGTTGGAAAGGGGAAGAGCTAGATAGAATACTGAATATGTATATTGCTTATTAAGCGTATTAAATCGGTTGATTGCCATGCTTGAATTTGTAGGTTACGCTTCGGGGATGGCACCGACGTCTTGTCCGTCCACTCCGCCTGGTAACCGAGGCAAGTACATAATGTCATGAGTATGATAGCGTGAGCCGAATGACGAAATGTGGTATTTAGGCTTGACTTAAATACTGAATGTGTTGATGAATGGTTGTGAGGATGGTGATGGTAGCTTGATGTTGATTGTGCTTTGTTTTTACTAACGATGTCATGATAGAGCTGAATGAATGGATAGCAACTATGGATTAACAAATGTAGGGATGAACAGGGATAGAAATGAAAGAATGGATGAGGGATGATGATGAGAAATTATGGATTGATGATGAGACATGATGGTTAACCCTATTTATGTTGCATACATTCATGAAAACATGCATACGAGCCAGGGCGGTGAGAAAGTCATATAGCTAGCTAGATCGGTGAGCCACGGGCCTGATCGATGGAAAAGCTATATGACTAATCCGGCGTGCTCTTGGTAAGACCTACAGAGGTAGGCACCCGCCACGGGATGGCGGGAACGACTCACTTCGGTGAGCACCTCCACGGGATGGAGCAGAGCAATACACCGACGGGTGTATGCTCAGATACCAGTGCGCACAATGTCATAGATCATGATGCATCGCATTGCATTGCATTGAGCATATGCTGAAAGAATGGAGCGATGATTGATGATTATGTTGATAATGCTTATGTTCATGTTTAAACCTCGCTATTATGTACTTTGCTGAGTCTTGGACTCACATGTTCTCTTTTGCTGCTCTTAGGTGATGATTGAAGCAGCACTTATGGAAAGGGACGTAGTTCACACTTTTGCTCATCACTCGAGCGACCAACCAAATACTTAAGTAATTCAATGATTTGTCTTTAAGCCTGTATGTTAGCCTGTTCTGTAGTGACCTGTCTTATTAGAGTTTGCTTGGTCTGGACGGCTAACGTTCTCTGAAAGCCTCTGATTATTGTCTGTTAGTGGTGAATGTGGTCTATGCCAAGTGTTGGTTTTGGTTCGTTAACCATTGGATGTATGTTCTTATTTGATATGTTACTGCTGTGTTTTTTCCTGTTTGGATGTCCAAATTTTAGGGGAAGTTCTGCCGAAATTTTTAACTAGAGGAGTTTGGTAGCACCTTGGGCCTTGGGAAGGTCGGGGTGTTACAGAATCTGATTATGGGTCTGGATGCGTTGGAAAGATCTCGAAATTATCTTTCCAACGAGTGGTATAACACCCAAAACAGAGTTCGTATGCAACCTGGCGCCTGTTTAATCTGATTGCTCTGGATTCGAACTGGACTCGAACTAGGTCCGGAATTGGACTTGTGGGCTGACTCTCCAACTCGAATTTCACAATTTGGACGACGTTGCATTCCTCTCCATATCCTTGTTGGCCCTCTCCAAATCTCCTTTAAATCACGGCCCAACTTGGCATGTGCTTCATGGCTTCGCTTGGCCCGCGGCCTCTGATTGCTAGCTGAAATAAGTTGAGGAGCCATGGGCTCATCATCGTCTCCTCCTTGAAACAAAGCCGTCCTCAGCTTTGATACAAATTCATGCCCTTCCTTCCTTTGGTTCCCGATACTGCAAATTATAGGCTTGCATTGCATACCGTCAATAACAATTTTCTCTTCCTTTTGATTAGCATGAACTTTCAAATAACTATTGGCCGAATCTTTGGGATATTTACTTGAACTTTCAGAAATAACCTTTGGAGAAGCGATGTACACATGATCCTCACCTTCTGGAATTATTGGGCCTTGGCACTTCCCTGCATTACTACTAGCTAAATCAATTGGAGAATTGCTGGACACATCACCAACCAAAATATTTGTTTCTACAACAACAATTGGAGCTTGGATGGCCTTATCATCTTTTCCACTTTGAACTAAAACAATGCCGGCCACATCAGAATGTTATTAATGTAGTTGTGTGCAAAAAGGAAGCTTCTTGTTTATGTAAAAACTGGGATCCAGATTCCATAATAAATATTTCTTGCAGGTTGTGCCTCGCTCGGGAGTATGGTGTTGGCTGTCTATGATACTTTTTGTAACTTTATAATACTTTTTTTTATCTGGTTTGATATTACGCAGGTGCCTGCAATTTGCGAAATAGTGCAGGCGTAAAAAATCCAATAAATTTCTACTGTTTTTTCACATTTCCATTTACCGGAAAAAAATGCTTCGCGATAGTTGAATTTTTTGCGCGAGATCTGATTTATTATAGATTTTTTTGTTTTCTGTTTATTATAGATTTATTTCGTTTTTGTTTATTATAGATTTATTTTGTTTTCTAGGATCCGTTGTACTTATGAAATATCTTCTAGTGAAGTTTTGCACTATTTTTCAGTGAGTTTATAATGTTTTATCTGTTAGTTGCACTTTTTCCAGTAATTTTACGTTGTTTTTCCATATTTTCAATCACTGAAAAAACCATAATTGTTTTATGAAAAAAGGGCATGGGGCGGCTGTTGCCTGCTGCGCTCTACCCATTTGCCTTACCTGTATGCAAGTTACAGCATGCACTATCTTTTTTTCTCTTCAGCTGGGCCTCATCTTTTTTTCTGATAGCTCGACATTACGTGTGTGCGCACACAACGCGTGTATAAAATACCAGGGCGTAAGGCCTTGTTCTTTTCGAAGCATATCGTCGTTGGCGTACAGACATCAGAAGAAATTGAGAATTTCTCAAAAGAGGCCTAAAGATTATAAAAAATAATTAAAAAATAGTTTTAGAATCTTTGGAAGGACTACTAAAAGCCTCGAAAAAATAGTTATAAATTATCACAACGTATAAGCTGTATAAAAATAACAAAATTTTACTACAGTGATACGCAAAGGTACGATACTATGAAAAGAATAAGGCCTAAGTCCCTGTTACATAGGCATCCCCTTTTTAATTTAAGAAGGAAAAGAAGGAACTTTGTGACGTGTCGTCGCAACGGCTGAGACCGTTGGTTGTCTGTATCTGCAACCCCTACTAAGTACAACACCGCAGCAGTCCATCACCACACACGCGAAGCATCCTCTCGCGCCCCGCCGCCTGGAGGTTGAGGTGTCCCCTCCCCTCCACACTTGCACAGCCCACAGCTCGCTCGCTCTTCCTCCTCGCCGGGGAGCGGGATGGCATTGGCCTCGCACGCGCTACGCCTCCGCCCGCTGTTGTCCACCGCGTCCCCGCCCCGTGCTGCGCCCAAACGCCGCGGCCCCGCGCCGCCGTTCCTCGTCGTCCGGTGCTCCTCCGCCGCCCAAGCGGTCCAGGTTCGCTGCCCCTTCGTTGGGCTCTCTTGGGTTCTTGGATTCTGTGCAGGGCGTACCTGCGCGTTGAGTTCTTTCGATTATTTGGGTGTGCCCGTTGTTGCTTGATTTGACGGGGAATGCCATCAAATCTTCACCGTGGAGTGCCGCCACTAGCGCTGTCTTGGCGGCGCTTTCTGTGGGTGGGATCCGGGATTTAGGTGGTTTCAGTTTTTTTTTTTCCCGACACCCGCCAGGTGCATGCAACACTGCAAGGCGCTGCATTTCTGGTGGTTTCAGGTGTTTCTCGACACCTGCCTTGCGCAAGACTGCAAGACGCTACCTTTGTGGTGTTCTTGGATTATCTACGTGCTCGCCCATCCATTTTTGTGGGCTCTATCTAAATGCTTTTGTCATTCATATGTATTTTATGTGTGCTGTGTACTTTTCTATGATCTGGACACCATGGAATTTTGATCTTGCCCTTTGTGTGGATTGGTGGACTATTATCTTATATTGCGCTTATTATATCGTGGAGACACAGTATGATCGGCTGATTTTAATTCTTCGTGCAGATCAAGTCCATCCCAACCAAGCCCGTCGAGGGGCAAAAGACGGGAACGAGCGGATTGAGGAAAAAGGTACTCAGCCACTAGGATTTTACTTGCCACCGATTAAAAAAGGAAGAAGATGTTCCAATTAGCTTTATACCCTTGTGTAATTCTTCTACTAATAGATTATGGCATGCTACATCATGCTTTTCTGGTCATTTCAGGTCAAAGTGTTCCAGCAGGAGAACTACCTTTCAAATTGGATTCAGGTGTGCTGTGGGTTCATTCTGTTACACAAATACATATTATTTTGTTTTTTGCGGTGTATTTTATGTTTTGCATTGTTACACTGCAAGATTTAGTAATATTGATCAGTCCATTTTGCACTGTTTTAAGGCTCTGTTCAATTCATTGCCCCCAGAGGATTATGTGGGTGGAACGCTTGTACTAGGAGGCGATGGCCGGTATTTTAACCGGGAGGCTGCTCAGGTGCCGCTAGAGATGAATCATGAGCTGATACGTTTGCTTCACATTTGTTTATGCATATGTATAGCTTCTTTTGTTGTGGCAATGTAGGTTATCATCAAGATTGCGGCAGGAAATGGTGTTGGGAGGATCCTCGTTGGCAGGTGAGGAATCATGAGCTTCTTGGTTAATGGAATGCAACAGTAATAGTTAAAAGTAGGCCCATTTGTTCAAGTAATATTCCTAAGTATTGGTAGGACAACGTAATAAAAAAAATAAATCCACTTGATGTCCTTAGCATAATCATTGAAGGAAGCAAAATGCAACTTATGAAAGGAATAGATGCACCGAAAAAGTATGACCCTGCTGTGTGTCACAAAAACTCATTCCTGTTATTTCGATTACTTGATTTTTTCTTATGTTCGATAAATACTGGTAATCCTGGAATTCTTCAAATGTATGGCATTTTGCTTTTAGGAATGGGGTGCTGTCAACGCCAGCTGTATCTGCAGTAATTCGTAAAAGACAAGTATGCTTTCGGTCCCCTTTTTTTTGCATTCATTATGTACATCAGCACGTTTTTATCTTTCTTTGGTCAGCTGCAATTTACATTTCTGCCAGGCCAATGGTGGCTTCATCATGAGTGCAAGCCATAATCCAGGTGGACCAGACAATGATTGGGGAATTAAGGTATGTGATTTCATAAAAAAAATGGAAATTGATTTCTACTTTGCAGCAGTCATTCGTTGAATTTTTAAAGAAATGCATTTGACAAGTATATGCAAAATTAAATGGTAGCTATGTGACATACTCAGTATCCTAATACAACGTTATATTGCAGTTTAATTATAGCAGTGGGCAACCAGCACCAGAGACGATTACTGACCAGATATACGGGAACACACTTACGGTATGAATCTTTTCAGCAGTTATTATTAGATTATTATCAGTCACAGTATATAGGTCTATGAGCCAATTACTTATTTTTGATTGTCTTATTCCTGTTGTGAAATGTATATCATCTGTTGCAGATTTCCGAAATTAAAACAGCAGAAATTCCTGATGTTGATCTGACTGCTCTAGGAGTTGTGAGCTATGGTGGTTTCACTGTAGAAGTGATAGATCCTGTTCTGGACTACCTTGAATTAATGGAGGTACAGGATGAAATAATTTGGTTGTGTTAACATGTGTTTCTCCTAGAGTAATTATTTGTTTTCTTCATGCAGAATGTGTTTGACTTCCAACTTATGAAAGAGCTTCTTTCTCGGCCTGATTTCAGGTTATTATTTTCATTTTTGCTTTTTTTCATGAATAAATTCTCCAAAAGATTTAACTATCTAAGAGCATCCCCAATAGCCTCTCTATCCCACCCCCTAAAACACTATTCATGTGTCACGTAAGGTAAGTTAGACATGATATATTATGAGTAAATTGCACCGTAGATTCTTAAAGTTATCTTGTGTTTTCATTTAGGTTCAAAACTTTCAAAACTTTCAAAACAAGATATTTGGGTAAATGAAGTTGTCTTACCATTTCAGTTAATTCTAAAGTGATATGATTCCAAAGTGATATGGAGAGGGTGGTTTTTATGCCGTAGCTGTCTAGTCAACATAATATGTGGTCATTTGATGGAGTGGGTGATTTTTATGACATTGCTGCCTAGTCAACATAATATGTGGTCATTTTGATGACATGTTTTCTAGTCAACATAATATGTGGCCATAAAGTCACTCTAAATCAATAAAGAAACGAATTTTAGAATTATTGTAGTTCTTTAAGCATTCTTTAAATTTCTAAGGATTTCCTATAGAAATAATTTTATATTTTGCTAATAGTTTTTTTTATGAATACTAAGATTTACTAATATTTTTTACTACATTTCTAAGTTTATTAACGGACCTTAGCTTTTTTATGGATTTATGTTTTTTATAATTTATGTTTAAATTCAATTTTTTTGTTTATTAAAATGACATGTGGCCATTTATAGCCACATATTATGTTGAATAGGCTGTCATGTCATCAAAACCATCCTCTTCATACCACTTTAGACCTATCCGAAACGGAAGGGCCACTTTGTCTACCCAAATCAAATATCTAGTTTTGAAAGTTTTAGACCTAAGTGAAAATGCGAGACAATTTTAAGGAGATATGGTGCAATTTAATCTATTATGAACAATACACATTGCACAACAAAGCTACAAGCCTACAACTATATGGATCACTATTGATCTTTAAAAGAAAGTAGCTCTATGACATTCCTTAATCGTGATTGAATTCCACGTTTTTTGTGGCCATGATTGCTATGAGCTGCAATAACTATTCTGTTTGTAACTTCATTTTGTGATAAACATATTTCTTGCTTGCATGTTGTGGGCAATGTGAATATATTACTAAAATCATAATTCATTACTAATAAAGGGTAGTAATCTACCCTTTATTGTTTCAGGTTTGTATTTGATGCCATGCATGCTGTTACTGGTGCATATGCAGGACCAATTTTTGTTCAGAAACTTGGAGCTGATCCGGTATCATAATAATTGTTGTAGATGAAAGCTTTGATTGGGTTGAACATTGTGTAAATTTGAATATACACCTGCTTTGCAGGATTACATACTAAATGGAATACCTCTTGAAGACTTTGGAGATGGTCATCCAGATCCTAATCTAACGTATGTAAATCAGTCATCAAATGAAGTACCTTTGCCATGTTGCTATACTTAACCTGTATTTTTCTACAGTTATGCCAAAGAGCTAGTTTTTACAATGTTTGGAAGCCGTGCACCAGACTTTGGTGCGGCAAGTGATGGTATGTTTATATTTTAATGAAGTTCAAGAGTTTTTAAAAGCAGATGCCAAATTTAATTTCCTGCCCATGCCCATGGCATTTCTCATTGCATGATGAGTCCTTGATATTTACCAACCCAATAATTATTCAGGGTAAGCAATTTTTTTTGCTGATCATAACGATTCTTTTCCACAGAGAACAATGATGTATTAATCATTTAGCTGTATGAACTGAAACGGTAATCATATACAAGCTAGCCATTTACCTCTTTGAATCAGTGAAATATAACTCTCACTGTATTTACCTGCATCAAATTACAGTGACATTCTATAAAATTAATCTAATTACAATTTGAGTTTGTAATGGATGCCGGCCCATGGCCTACCCACAAACAGTACCGTGGTTTTTATTGCATTCTGAACAGTCCATGGGAACTGTAGCACATGAGCCCGATATCTCAGTAATTGAGATATTAGTAAATTATATCACATTGTTTACTATTTTGGTACTGATTTTCTCTTTGTATAATCGCGTACCAGGCTAGAACGAGAATCAATGGAGGACGCCGCCGTGAATTGACGACGACCTATGGTTACGGTAATGGCTGTACGGAGCCACCGGCTAGTTGTCAATGGCAGCGCCTGCTGTTGGATTTCTTTGGGCAAAAAGAGACCCCTTCTCTTCTCTTCCCTTTTCTATTTATTTAGTTGCCCGTAGGCTTACAGTCCGACTCAACATGACAAAGATAATTTAGACTTACTAAAGATAACTAAGACTTCCTAAAGATAGCTCCCACCAAAGATAGCACCTAACTTCCCCTTCTGGCCAACCTACTCCTGGCCGACTACCACCTCTGGTCTCAGCCCAACCGCCTCTTGGCCTTGCTGCGCCCACGTCCACGCCCCCCTCAACATCAAGCGTGTCCTCAAGCTTGAAATCAGGATAATCACGCTGCAAAACAGTAGCATCCATCCATGTAGCCTCTTCTTCGGGCTGACCCATCCAATGCACAAGAACCTGCCGACTGTTGAATTTAATTCTTGTGCACTGAATTGTATCTTTTCTTTCCTGGTTTTTTGTTTCGTTGTTTCAGCTGCAGTCGGTTTTGTTTCAGTAAGTTAGTTAGCTCGAGGTCTGTCCAGTCCAGTCCAGAGCGGGTTTATAGCAGTAGTGGAGTAGTGGTGTGAATGGCACACGATGCCATGTTGTGTGGGATGGCACACAACGTGTGTGGCATAGTGGGTCTTGTGTCTTTCATATATTCAGCAATAGAGTCAAGAAAAACTGTCAGTTACAGCACCAAATTTCTGCCTCTGTTCTCTGTTTTTCTCTGCCATGTGTTTCAAGTGCTTCATCTTAGCACTCTGGCTGATGATCAGCACACCACAGTGAACGAGAGGAGGGAGATTGAGTGTGTACCTAAGAGATTTGAGAGCCAAAACCCAACAATTGGTATCAGAGCCTCGTCTTTGATCCACTCCGACAATGTCGCAGCCGGTGATGCCGCCGCCAGGCAGGCAAGTGGGCGATCAGCGATCAGTGACACCGCCGAGGGGCCAGTGTGGGCGGTCTATAACACCACCTATGCAGTGACGGTGGAACGGCGATCAGCAGCTCGTGGTGCTGCGCGTCATCAGGGAGGTGTCAAGTTCGCTCGTGTACGCAACCCTCACATGCACCAATTACTCCGATTGGGCGTTGGTGATGAGGGTAAACTTGCAAGCGCAGGGGTTGTGTGACACGATGGAGACGGGCGGCGGAGATGATCGCGATGATTGTCTCTCGTTGGCCGCAATCATGAGGGCGGTGTCGGCGGAGATGCTGTTGTCCTTGGCAGTGAAGGAAGTGCCAACGAGGCTTGGGAGGCGATCAAGATCAAGCATGTTGGCGTCGAAAGGGTGCGCGAGGCCAATGCACGGAAGCTGCGGCGTGAGCTGGGCGCTGACGGTGAATCCGTGGATGAGTACGCGGAGCGCATCACCAGCCTCGGCAACAACCTGCGCACTCTTGGTGAGAAGGTAGCGGATGAAGACATCGCCAAGAAGATGCTGCAGGTGGTGCCTGATCATCTGTCGCAAGTTGCCATCTCGATTGAGATGCTGCTCGATCTGAGCACGCTGTCCATCGAGGAGGTTACTGGGCGCCTTCACGCATGGAACAGAGGTACGGACTCTGTGCCAAGACTGATGGCGGCGAGCGTGATGATTCCGGCGGCCGTTTTCTCCTCACGGAGGAGGAATGGAAGGCACGGTTGAAGGCCCGCGACGGCGAGGGAAGCTCAGGCCATGGTGGTGGCAGCAATGGCGGGCGTCGAGGCGGTAGAGGCAGAGGTGGCCGTCACAAAGGCTCTGGCCGCGGCAATGGCCGAGACAGATCGAAGGATCAATGCCGCAACTGCGGCAAGTATGGCCACTGGGCCAGGGATTGTAGAGCACCAAAGAAGGACGAGCAAGCTCATATGGCACAGGAAGAGGAGACCACGCTGCTGATGGCCAAGGCAACAATTGATCAGACTTGACCGAAACAGGGGACGGTGCTGGAGAGGAGGTGTATGCCCAAATTGGAAACAAGGAGGAGCTGGATCACCTCAAATGGGTTGTCGACACTGGTGCGACGAACCATATGAATCGCAAGGATCAGTTCGATTCGGAGATGGCTCGGTGGCGGGGATTGAAGGACATGGTATGGTGCTGTTCGCCTGCAAGAATGGGGAACACCGTGTGCTGGAGAAGGTGTACTACATCCCCAAGATGACGGCAAATATTGTAAGTGTTTGTCAGCTAGCTGAGGATGGATATAAAGATGCAAGTGAGAACGAGGTGATGTGGATTTTCGATCCAGATCGAAGATTGCTGGCAAAGATCAAGCGCTCAGCAAATCGGCTTTATGTGCTCGACATCAACATCGCACAGCCGGTATGTTTTGCGGCGAGTGGCGAAGAAAATGCTTGGAAGTGGCATGCGCGCTTCGGGCATCAAAACTTCGGGGCGCTGCGAAGGCTTGTACGTGAGGAGATGGTGCAAGGAATGCCGGCAATTGAGCAAATCAACCAGCTTTGTGGTGGATGCTTGGCGGGGAAGCAGCATAGGATCTCTGCTCCACAACATGCTAATTACAGAGCAGGGGATCTTCTTGAGCTTGTCCATGGTGATCTCTGTGGACCAGTGTCACTAGCAACACCGGGCGGCAATCGCTACTTCCTACTCCTAGTGGATGATTTCAGTCGCTACATGTGGCTGAGGCCGCTGGCAACAAAGGACATGGCACCTACAGCAACAGTACCAAGCATTGGTGGAAGCTCATTCAGTAAGGAAATTGAAGGTATTCCGCACTGATCGTGGAGCAGAATTCAACTCAGCTGGCTTCTCCGAGTACTACACAAACGAAGGGGTAAGCCATCATCTTACTGACCCTTATTCTCCTTATCAGAATGGAGTTGTAGAAAGGAGAAATCAAACTGTAATGGCGACTGCTAGATGTATGCTCAAGGCTAAGGGGATGCCTGCAAAGTTTTGGGGTGAGGCAGTGACAACAGCTGTGTATGTGCTGAAGAGATCACCCACCAAAAGTGTACAAGTCATGACTCCCTATCAGGCTTGGTTTGGGAAGAAACCAACAGTGCAGCACCTGAGAACATTTGGATGTATTGCTCTTGTGAAGGATACCACACCAAATTTGAAGAAGCTTGATGACAGGACCAATGGTGTTCATTGGCTATGTGCCTGGATCAAAGGCCTCTAAGGCATATGATCCAGTCACTGGTCATGTTCATGTTTCAGATTCAGTGGTGTTTGATGAGACTGCTCAGTGGGATTGGAGCAAATCTGAAGATAAGGGCAATACAGCAGGCAATGAGTTCATAGTGGAGTCCACAAGTGCAGGCCAGGGATCTCCAGTGGCTGAGAGCACTGTTGAGACAGCTGGAGGAGCTTCAAGCATGCCAAGAGTGAGTAGTCCAGTGCCTATGACTAGTCCAGAGGTGGAGTTTGTTACACCACCATCAAGAGTGAGAAAATCTAGATGCATCCTATGATGGAGAACCCCTAAGATTCAGAACTATTAAGAATGTTTTGGGGTCATTGTCACCAGTTGGGATTGTGCCCAGATCAGTGGCTCAAGTGGAGTCTGAGGAAGTGTTGGTGGTCAGTGCTGATGAGCCAGCTACATTCACTGATGCAGAGCAGCAGTTCAGCTGGAGGAGAGCTATATTGGAAGAGATGAAAGCTATAGAGGACAATGGTACTTGGTCTCTATGTAATCTTCCACATGGGTGCAAGGCAATTGGCTTGAAATGGATTTTCAAGGTCAACAGAGATGAACATGGAGCTGTGGTAAGACACAAAGCCAGGCTGGTGGCAAAGGGGTATGCTCTGTGCCATGGCTTGGATTATGTTGAGGTATTTGCTCTAGTGGCTCATATGGATGCAATCAGGTTACCGCTGGCCTTGACAGCTCATGAAAGTTGGGAAGTACATCACATGTATGTAAAATCAGCTTTTCTTAATGGAGATTTAGAAGAGGAAGTGTATGTACAATAGCCTGAAGGTTTTGAGAGGGAAGGAAAGGTGCAACAAGTGCTGAAACTGCATAAGGCACTCTATGGGTTACATCAGGCGCCCAGGGCCTGGAATGCCAAATTGGATGACACTTTGCTGTCATTTGGGCTTAGGAAAAGTATCTCTGATCATGCCATATACACTAGGAAGAAAGGGAATGATCAACTCATTTTAGGAGTTTATGTTGATGATCTAGTGATCACTGGCAGCAGTAGTAGTGAGATAAGGAAATTTAAGAGAGAAATGGTAGAGGTATTCAAAATGAGTGACCTGGGTTTGCTGCACTACTATCTTGGTCTAGAGGTGAAGCAATGTTCTGAAGGAATTTCTCTCAGTCAAGGGGCCTATGCAGCAAAGATTATGGAAAGAAGTGGAATGGTAGGATGTAATCCTTTCCAAGTTCCTACGGAACCAAGACTAAAACTCAGCAGAGATAGCACTGAACCAAAAGTGGATGTGACAACTTACAGAAGCTTGGTGGGGAGCTTGAGATATTTGGTGAACACTAGGCCTAACATTGTCTTCTCTGTGGGGTATTTTAGCAAATTTCTGGAAGAACCTCATGAAGATCATCTAGCAGCAGTGAAACACATCTTGAGGTATGTGTGGTACTTGTGATATGGGTCTTTGGTTTGGGAGGAGAGAAGCAGCACAAGGAAAACTAGTTGGATATAGTGACAGTGATCTTGCTGGTGATGTGGATAGTCGCAAGAGCACTAGTGCCCAATTATGTGGCAGTCTACAAAGCAGAAGGTGGTGGCACTTTCTAGCTGTGAGGCTGAATATATTGCAGCTGCTACTGGTGCTTGTCAGGCAATGTGGTTGGCAAAAGTGCTAGCTGAAATGAATTCTGGGATAAGCACACCAGTGTTAAAGGTGGATAACAAGTCTGCTATATCACTGATAAAGAATCCCGTGCATCACAACATGAGCAAGCACATAGACACTAAATATCATTACATTCGTGATTGTGCTGAGAAGGGTCAGATTGAAGTGGAGTTTATTAGAATTGATGATCAACTAGGTGATGTTCTGACAAAGCCACTTGGGAAGATCAAGTTTGAAGAACTCTGCAACAAGATTGGACTCAAGATGGTCTCAGATCAGTGCACTAAGACTTAGGAGGAGAATTGTTGAATTTAATTCTTGTTCATTGAATTGTATTTTTCCTTTCCTGGTTTTTTGTTTCATTGTTTTAGCTGCGGTCGATTTTGTTTCAGTTAGTTAGCTCGAGGTCTGCCCAGTCCAGTCCAGAGCGGGTTTATAGCAGTAGTGGTGTGAGTGGCACACGATACCATGTTATGTGGGATGGCACACAACGTATGTGGCATAGTGGGTCTTGTGTCTTTCATATATTCAGCAATAGAGTCAAGAAAAGCTGTCAGTTACAGCACCAAATTTCTGCCTCTGTTCTCTGTTTTTCTCTGCCGTGTGTTTCAAGTGCTTGATCTCAGCACTCTGGCTGATGATCAGCACACCACAGTGAGCGAGAGGAGGGAGATTGAGTGTGTACCTGAGAGATTTGAGAGCCAAAACCCAACACCGACGAGACCGAACGAAACGCTGTTGCAGCAAACGGTAGGGCTGAACGGAAGACTCATCAGTTTTAGATGACAAATCCAATGGCACCGACGGTGGAGTATCCGGCCGGCTGCCCTGGAACGGCTTGAGCAAAGAAACATGGAACACATCATGAAGACGAGCCGTTGATGGAAGTTCGAGTCGATAAGCCACCGCACCCACACATCCAATTACTTTATAAGGTCCAAAAATTGTGGAGAGAGCTTGTGAGGAACTGTAGGCCGAAGAGAGAGCTGACGGTGTCGCTGAAGACGAAGCCAAACCCACGACCCCACTGAAAATTCCATCTCCTGATGGCGAGCATCATAGTATTGCTTCATCCTGTGTTGAGCATTGAGTAAGTGATGACGTGCCAATAAAGCATCATGATCCACCAACTGACAATCAACAGCATCAATCGGAGTAGCTCCCTCAGAGTACGGTAACAGACTCGGAGGAAGCCTACCATATACCAACTCAAAAGGAGTAAGACGATGAGCTGAATGATACAAGTTATAGCAAAACTCCACCCAAGGCAACCATCTAACCCAAGTAGATGGATTATCATCAGCCAAACAACGCAAGTACATTTCAATTGTCGTATTAACAACCTCCGTCTGACCATCTGTCTGTGGATGATATGCAGACGATGTAAGCAAACGTGTGTCGCACCGCTTAAAAAGACTTTGCCAAAACACACTAGTGAACACCGGATCTCTATCCGAAACAATGGACTTGGGCATGCCATGTAACCTGACCACTTGGTCAAAGAAAATATCAGCGATAACCGGAGCTGAGGTAGGCCGGCGAATAGCAATAAAGTGGCTATATTTGGACAACCTGTCAACCACCACCAAAATAGCCGTTTTGCCATCAAGATTTAGGAAGAGCAACAATGAAATCCATAGACACATCCGCCCAGATTTGTTGTGGAATAGGCAATGGTTGAAGAAGACCTGCCGGCGTAAGATGTTGCTGGAATAACCAAGCGGCTTGAATAAAACAGCAACCCACCTTTACAGACCGCGGCTCGACTCTAGTGGAGACACGCTGGGCAGCGAAGATACCGCCCCCTGTGCCACCACATCTGCACATCGGCGCTGAATTTCTGGATCAGCCCGCAGAGCAGCATGCCACATCACAAACGGAGCCAGTTGGAACCGAAACTGCATTGCCACAGGTCATTGGACTATCAAATGCACAAGAAAGTGCATCAGCTGCCTGATTAGAACGTCCTGGTTTATATTCCACACTGAAATCGTATCGCATCAGCTTCCTCAACCAGTGTTTCTAAAGGAGTGTCACCAGAGATTGTTCTAGAAGATACTCGAGACTAGCATGGTCAGTCTGAACTATAAATATCCGTCCCCATAGATAAGGTCGCCAACGTCGAATAGCCTTCGAGAGACCTATAAGCTCTCGCTCATAAGCTGCCAATTTGATATGACGATCCGCCAACCGACGACCGAAAAATGCCACAGCATGGCCATCTTGCTGCAATACTGCACCCATCCCAAGACTTGACACATCGCATTCTACCACAAGGCAAATTAAAATCCAGCAAGCGAAGATTAGGAGCCGACTGTAGAGCCGACATGAGATGTTGGAAAGCTTTCTCAGCCTCAGTCGACCAAAACAAACGACTGCCTACGAAGCAGCGAAGTTAAGGGCTCAGCGATGGCGGCATAGTGTTTGATGAAGCGTCGATAATACCCGGCAAGTCCCAGAAAACTCCGAACAGCTGTGATTGATTCAGGAGTGTGCCAATTAGCCACGTCATGTATCTTAGCCGGATTCGCCGAAGCCCTTTCTTCCGATATGATGTGGCCGAGGTATTAACCTCTTGACACGCAAAGGAACACTTCTTCAGTTTAAGATACAGCTTGTGCTAGCGGAGTTTCTCGAGGATAAGTCGGAGATGTATAAGATGTTCCTCCCTTGTCGAACCGTAGATAAGAATATCATCGAAAAAGACCAGTCCAAATTTCCGAAGGAATTCAGCGAGTACCTCATTCATGAGCGCCTGAAATGTGGACGGTGCATTGCAAAGACCAAAAGCCATAACCAAAGATTCATAATGACCGTAGTGCGTTCTAAAAATTGTCTTCTCAATATCTTCGTCGCGCATCCGAACCTGATGGTACCGAGAACGTAAGTCAAGTTTGGAGAAGAATTTAGCACGATGTAACTCATCGTGGAGCACCTCGACTACCGGAATTGGAAATTTATCCTTGATAGTCTTCGCATTTTGATAGTCTTCGCATTTAATGCCCGGTAATCAACGCAAAATCGCCAGGTACCATCCTCCTTTGTCACCAGTAACACCGGAGAGGAAAATGGTGACCTACTAGGCCTAATCAGCCCTTGCGCCAACATCTCCGCACACTGCTTCTCAATCTCATCCTTTTCACGATATGGATAACGATAAGGATGAACCATCATCGGATCTGTACCCTCAGCCAAGACAATGCAATGATCGCAATCCTACTTCGGCGGTAACCCCCGAGGTTCTTGGAAGAGATCATTGAACTCCTCCATAAGAGCCTCCAATTCTCCATCCACGGCTGCTTCCAACTGATGAGAGGGAACATCCATGGATGATTTCTGTCCGTGCAACACCACTTGCTGTCCATCCTGGTTGAAGGAAATGCAAAGCTTATCAAATCCATTGTATGTCTCCCAATGTTTGTAGCCACTGCACTCCTAGTACAATTTCGAACCCTTGTAGCGGGATAACGAGGAACGTCTCAAAACTGTTGTGAATCTACTGAAAAGTTTCCTTTATCAATGCAGCTCAAACATGACAGCTCGTCACCATTGGCCACACGAACACGCTGAGAGCCCCCTAGAGCTTGTGGTGCCCCGACCCACACGACGGCGTGACTAAAGAAATTTTGAGTACTGCCGCTGTCGATCAGTTCCAAAAGATGATGTGCCTGCATAGTTAAGGTGACCTGCATTGTACAGCCACCCCGAGGCCCTCGTACCGTACCGCCATCACAGATACAGCGGCTGGCTCTTCCTCCTCCACAACCTCCACGATCTCCTCATCCTCATTCACCAGCTCACACAAGAAGAGACATTTACACTGGCGGCTGCGCGAATAAGCCTCATCACAATTATAACAGAGCCCCTTTGCTCATCGCTCGGCCATCTCATTCAGAGTGAGCCTCCTCCGATACGGCGAAGATGCAGCTGTTGACGCCTGAGAAGCAGACGGACCCGTCCGCCCACCTGGCACGCTCGTCGATGCTGCCGTCGCCATAGAGGCCGACGCGGCTGGAAGCGGAGGCAGCGGTCGGCTCGCCCCTGAAGCCATCACGGTTGGGAACGAAGACGACGGTCGGCTTGTCCCTCCTACAGGTCCACCTGAAAATGACGCTGTCACCATCGTTGACCCACTGCTGTACACCGGCCGCATGTGGTGAGGACACGGTTGGGTCACTTTGGCGAGCCACACATCTCCCGGCGTTCATCTTCCCTTGCCAAACCAACAGCACCCGCAAGATCACGAGGTCGATCCTTCCGCACATCTGCCGATAAAGTAGGCAATAATCCTGCTACAAAAAGCTCAACTTGATCACATTTCTTCAATCCAGTAGTTTGGGCAAGGAGTCTTTGAAAATCACGTGCATAATCCTCAGCCCAACTCCCCCCTGTTTGAGATTAGATAGGTCCCCGAGTGGTCCTGATGATGAATAACGTGAGAACCGCTGAAGGAACGTATCAAAGAATTCCTCCCACTTAATCGCCTTGTCCTCCAACTCCCATTTGTCGAGCACCTCCTGTGCCTCACCTTAGGTGAAAACCAGCCATCTTGACGTACTCCGATTACGGAATTTGATAAAGCTTCCCAAATCGTTCGCACTGCTTAAGCCATAGTAAGGATTCCTCAGAGTTGTCATATATTGGAAGCTCATACCTCGGCGCCGGATGAACCCAGCGTCGATCATAGCATCCACCCCTATCCGATTCCAAATCCTCCTCGTTCCCTTCGCTGATCGCTTTCACGCAGATCAGGACGAAAGCCATCGTGGCGCGTGCCGCTGGCCTGAGTTTCCACATGAGTCTCCCCCTTTGGTTGCTTTCCCAACGCCTTATATAAATCTTCGATCTTCCTTCCCAGCGCCGCGTTCTGGTCCATGGACATGCGCAAACCTTCACGCACCTCCTCCAAACCTTTGTCGACCGTAGCCATTATCGGACTGCGACATGATGGGATCGTTCGGCTCTGATACCAATTGGTACGGATGTTCTCTATTGTATAATTGCGTACCCAGTCTCAGGCCAGAACGAGAATCAGTGGAGGACGCCGCCGTGAATTGACGACAACTTATGGTTACTGTAATGGCTATACGGCCACCAGCCAGTTGTCGATGGCAGCGCCTGCTGTTGGATTTCTTTGGGCAAAAAAACTCCCCTTCTCTTCTCTTCTCTTCCCTTCTCCATTTATTTAGTTGCCCGTAGGCTTACAATCCGACTCAACATGACAACGATAATTTAGACATACTAAAGATAACTAAGACTAAAGATAGCTCCTACCAAAGATAGCACCTAACCTCCCCTTCTGGCCGACCTACTCCGGGCCGACTCCCACCTCTGGCCTCAGCCCAGCCACCTCTTGTCCTTGCTGCAGCCCACGTCCACGCCTCCGGACATATACCTGGTCGGCAACCCTAACATATTAAAGATTGCTTTCTTAAGTTCTAAGGAGGTCATCTTTATGAAAGGGATACCAAATATCAATTATCAATCCATCAAGAATGATGGTTTAACCTATCTATATATACTGCCCGGGCATGACAAGTGCTGCCAGCCCCCTTACATCCGGGTGAGATAACCATTCTTCCATTTATTCATGACAGTTCTTGTATTATAGGAAGTTTATTTTATGTCCACATCAACATTATCCTATTAATTAAGTTGAGTTTGAGAAGTGTGTTGTGATTAAACTGTGGAACTTGATTTAATTGTCTGTTTATTATTGACTGCATTGTTTTTGCTATTTTATTAACATCTCAAGGAAATGTTTTATGAAATAGCAACTGAGAGCAACAACCATTGCAGGTGATGGTGATCGCAACATGATTCTCGGAAGAAGGTTCTTTGTTACACCATCAGACTCTGTTGCAATAATTGCAGCCAATGCACAGGCAACAATTCCTTATTTCCAGTCTGGTGCAAAAGTAATGAGATGCTACTTAGCCTTTTTTTTTTTCTCTCAGTAAGTCTCAGGGAATACAACAATTTTATATGATGTTTGACCAATGACTTTTAGGGGCTTGCTAGATCAATGCCTACCAGTGGTGCTCTTGATCGCGTGGCCGAGAAACTGAATGTTCCATTCTTTGAGGTAAATTGTAAAGAGTTTCGATTACATGCAAATAGCAACATTTCTGTGGCTTCCACTAGGAGATCTCAAACAATGTGATGCCAATTTGTAGGTTCCAACAGGCTGGAAATTTTTTGGTAACCTAATGGATGCAGGAAAATTATCTATTTGTGGGGAGGAAAGTTTTGGGACAGGATCTGATCACATCAGAGAGAAGGACGGCATCTGGTAGGAAATTAATTATTCATAAATTGCTATAACTTTCATTATATATCAGTTATATTCCAAGTGCCATAGTAAGGTAGTAATCAATTTAACTTTGGAAACACCAATCAGAGAAATGCATCAGAGTTTGGTGCTATGATATGCCTCGTATTCTTCAAAGAATGTTTGTACGCAGATAATCATGCTCATCATTTTCTTGACTTCAGGGCTGTTCTGGCTTGGCTCTCCATACTTGCACATCGAAATAAGGATAAGAAGGTTGGGGAGAAACTAGTATCAGTTGAAGATGTAGCTAGGGAGCACTGGGCAACATATGGCAGGAATTTCTTTTCCAGATATGACTATGAGGTATTTCATTGAATGGATTCTTCAAAATTATATTAATGAGCATATTTACATATTATGAGATCCCCAATAAAATTTATTTTATGTTAATTTATTTAAACAACCCGGAATTCCAATGAGCCCATGGTCTTCACTTGTACAGGAGTGTGAATCTGACAGCGCAAATAAGATGATAGAGCACCTTAGAGATTTGATTGTGAAGAGCAAGCCAGGAGACAAATATGGTTTGTTTGCATTATATATAGAATTGTGCTTGTATTTTCCCTTAATATTGTTGTTTTCGGAATCCTGATGCTATTTATCTTCTAATGCAGGAAACTACACCCTTCAGTTTGCCGATGATTTCAGTTACACTGATCCCGTACACCACCCCCCAACCCCACCCCCTCTTCACACGTGCGCACGCACGCACAATCTATGAAACAGTTAACAGAGGTTCATACTTTCTCTCAATATTCCAGGTTGACGGTAGCACTGTCTCCAAACAAGGACTTCGATTTGTATTCACTGATGGATCTAGGATAATCTTCCGCCTTTCGGTATACATACAACTGATTTCTTTTGCAATGATTTTTACTTGCAATGATTTCTTTTGCAACTGATTTGTATTTACTTGATTTTTGACAGTTTAAATAAATTCTGTTCTTTCAGGGAACTGGATCTGCTGGAGCAACAATCCGTTTGTACATAGAGCAATTCGAGTCTGATGCCTCGATGCATGGTCTTGATGCCCAAAATGCTTTGAAGCCTTTAATAGGTTATTATCTTCTCTCCTCATGTTAGCATTTTGCATGTGCCAACGCTTACAATTGTATATCATGATGCAGACCTAGCACTGTCTATTTCAAAGCTAAAGGACTTCACTGGAAGAGACAGGCCTACTGTAATAACATAGAGACTCATGACACCACCACCTGTGTATTTTTCGTTTCTTATTGCTTATGGCCTCTTCCAAACGAACAATAATAGCGCAGCCTTATGTCAAAGTTTTGAGATTAGTTGATGAAATTATCGTTGACACACCTTTCCATTGGAATAATGTTCTTACGGCAGCAGTGTATCATAAAGTTCACGCATTTCTTGAACTAAGTTTTTTGAGGGGAAATTTCATCAACTAAAAGTGGCTCCTCGTTCTAATCCTACGTTTCCTTCGCGATAATGTTGCTTGTCGGGGCCGCAGAACGGAGTCAAGTACCTTCCGTGTTTTGTTTGTACTAGTCCTAGATCAATATCTACTACACGCAGATTTTAGAACTTAGATCACAACCGTCTCACTAAAACTCAAATATTACATCAGAGCGTGTCTATTATGGCTTATAAAACAAAGGTTTGGCATGCAGGTCATATAATCGTGGAAAACATGGATATGAAGTAAATTCAAAAGGAATTCTAGCACGACAGGCAAGTTGTAGTACAGTTCCGAGGCATCGGAGTAGTCCATTTCTTGAACATCATTGATAAATTCATCATCTTCGGGCTTACCATCGTTCGGGCAGTAACTCTGAGACTTCGAAACTAATCGTTGGAATGAGTAGCCCCACGAATGAACGCGAGGGTGACTGCCAGTGTTCGCCTAGTCGGCCGACTAGTCGGCGACTAGTCGCTAGTCGATGGCAATCTGCACTGATTAGGGCCTAGTCAGTGGATTAGTCAGTCAGACCGCCTAGTCAGTCAAAATCAGACTAGTCGGTGCTAGTCAGTCAGTCCAAGTCGGCGACTAGTCATTTAGTCGGGCCGACTAGGATAATGAAAAGGTTCGTAAACAGTCACACACTAGTTACTAGTACACTAATAGTCTAATACACTTATACACTGTAGACCAAACTAGGGTTAGGCGGCGGCCGGTGGCGTGCTCCTCGCCACGCCTCCTCCGTCTCCCTCAAGCTGCCGCCTCCTCTTCCACCCTCCCGTGACAGCGCCACCCTCCAGCGATGTCTTATATGTGTCAGTGTGTGACTTGTATTATTATTTTCTGTATTTATGTTTATGCTTATTTGTATTAATATTTCTTGCCGGCCATATTGGAGTCTCCGACTAGTCGCTGACTAGTCGCCGATTAGTCAGCCCAGTCGCTAGTCACTAGGTAACCGACTGACTACCGACTAACGACTAGGTGAACACTGGTGACTGCCATGTCAATATCATATTCTCATGGCTAACTGCCAGGTCAATCTCAACATCTGAAGGCTAGCTAACTGCCATGTCAACTCATGGCCCCTGCCATGCAATCTCAATCGCTTTACGGCGTACTGCTGGGAAGGCCCAAAAAAAGACTCATGATGTTCTGTAGTGGTTTACTCTTTAAAACGCCATTTCAAAACAAAGGTTATAAAACTATCATTGAGGCAGCCCCCATCGCCCGCCCTTGACTGTGGCCACGACTGTCTAGACAATTTTACACTTTACACAGGTTGTACGCTTTACTCACGAGAGGTGACTTACAAAGTAAACCACCACAAGGCATCTAACCAACTCATTCCTAGCTTAGGCATCTCCGCTAAGGATTCCACCGTTGGACTGGTACTCAGTTGCCAGTGGCCCTCTCTTGTGCAATAGGTTCATAGTCTGCATGATACCATGTGCTACGGATTCTACGCTCCCTATTCCACCATATGAGATGCCCAAACTAAAAGTTTGAAGGGTAAGCAAACAGGATCTGCTCATACCAGCACTTGTGGTTGCACTGTTGAACTCAGTTTGATTAACTCAAGGATTTGGTTCTAAGGGATTTGGGTGGTTCCCACAGTGGGCCCAAGTCTCGTGCAACTACACCAAACCATACCAACATCCACCCAAACCAGGGTTTTGCAAAATCATTTTCCCTTTTATTGCACCAACTATTGTATCCCAATAATCCCATTTTAGCAAACATGCCAGCGTCAAATGCCTTTAAATCACGCAATTCAAACAGTGCATTTCACATAAAATAACAGTAATGCCTACAAGCAGTAAACAGTAGGGCTAAGCATTAATCGATTAACTAATTAATGAAATGCAATAAACAAGGTATATAATCCTAAGGTTGACAAGGATCAAGTTTATACAATAATAACAAAATTTTGGGCATTTTGTTAACAACCTAATCAATTAGCATGCATTTTTACATTTTAACATGCATATTTGCAAATCTAGTAAATCATTTATAAAACTAGGTCATAATATGATCAACAAATATTTGGGGAAAAGTCAACAATAACTTGTCGTAAATGCAGTCTTCAGGATGTCCGGACTGGTCTTCGGTTCCAGCGACATAGGCGTTCGGATATAGCGCAAACGAACACGGCATATTAATGCAACACATAACCATATGAGTGCAATGATGCGAATGATATTTTTAAATAAAAGTAAACATTTTTTTAATTTATAAAAATTATTCCATTTAAATCATATTTTAATTTTGAAATATATGAAATTAATAAATTAGCTGCAGTAATAAAATAAGTAAAAAGGAAATGGGTCGGCGGCTGGCTTCAGCTCAGAAACGCGCATGCGGAGAAAATAGCTGCCTAGCCCGAGGCTAAGAGGGCACGGGGCGACTAGGATGGTGCTAGGCTCTATCCAATAGCACGCACGGGGACGTACGTAACTCGGCTTGACATGGCGCTGGAGGGGGAAGGAGGGGTTGATAGCGGGGTCCTACAGGGTAGAGGCTCAGGGTAGGGGAGGCGGCAGGGGACGGCTTAGTGGAAAGGAGTTTGGCGGCGGCGGCGCTCTCCGGCGTGGAAGGAGGGGAAGGAATTGCGGGCCGGCGAGAGTTGGAGGGGGATCGGGGCGGGAATAGGCGGCCTCGCGTGGCGGAATCGGTTATCGGCGGCAAGGGGAGGGCGATGGTGCGACGGGTGAACAAGAGGGAGAAGCAGATAAGATCGTGGGATGGCGGAATTGTGTTGGGGTAGCTTGGTATGGCGCAGCGACGCGGAGGCAGCTTAGGGCGGAGGGGTAACGCGGCGGCAGGTGATGCCCCAACAGGATGGACGGCGGTGGTGGCCGAGGCGGCTCCGGGATGGTTCTAGGGAAGAGGGGGTGGTGCTCACCGAGGAGGCGACGGTGGCCGGGGCAGTAATGGTGTGAACAAAGAGGGTGAAACAAGGAAGGAGTAGGTGGCGGGAGTTGTGGCAGGGGGAGAGAGGATGCAGCGACGACCAAACCAAGGACAGAAAAAGAAACGGAGGAAAGAAAAATGAAAAAGGGAGAAGGAAAGAAGAGAAGGAAAAAGACGGGCCAACATGCCATAGAAAAAATAATTTTCCAGAAAAATGAATTTATTTAAATCAAACATTGCTAAAATAATATAATATGGTTGCCATAACCAAATATATATTGAAATTACTGTTATTTTTTATTAAATCCAAATCCAAATATTTGTTACAAAATATAATTTTTTTGCAATTAATTATTTTAAGATTCCAAATATTGTTTTTAATTTCATGATAATACTCTTTTTATTCAAACCAAAATCAAAATACTGGTTACCAAACTAGAATTTTAATGATTTTTTTCAAAATTATTTAAAGCTCAAAATCAACATATTATATTTACCAAAATATTACTTTGGTTGTTGTCAGAATTATTTTGATATTCAAAATATTGAATTTAGTTTTTATAAAAGTATAAAGTAATGTGCACATTTAAAATAAAGTATTTTTGAAAATTCATGCACAAAAAATATGGATGCCATGAGTAACTCAAGCTGATAGGCAACCTCTCCTCTCTTGGCAAGAATTTTAAAAGGTCCATTTTATCTCAGTGCAAGTTTCCCACTGACACTAAAACATCTTATTCCTTTCATTGGTGATACCTTTAGGTAAACAAAATCTCCTTCAGCATAGGTGATATCACTGCGGCGGTTATTGGCATAGCTCTTCTGTCTACCTTGCGTGGTTCTGAGTCTTTGCTGGATGATTCGAACTTGCTCATTTACTTCAGTAGTTCAGATCCAAATACCATCCTTTCACCAATTTCTATCCCATACTTAGAGGTCCTGCACTTTTGTCCATACAGTGCTTCGAACGGAGACATCTGCAGACTTGACTGGTAGCTGTTATTATAGGAGAATTCTGCATATGGAAAATGCATATCCCAACCTTTGGGGTTTGACAAGGCACAAGCTTGGAGCATGTCTTCTAGAAATTTGGTTAACATGATTCGTTTGTCCATCAATGTCACAATCCCGGCTTCACCGGGATCCACTCACAATCCATTGCTAGTCCCAGAAATCAATGCTAGCAACTTGTGAGCGACAGTTTGTTGAACATCATCACACAATCACAAATAACTAAGAGAAATTATATATTATGCAAAAGTAATTGTTACACAACTACTTATTACACTTGTTTGATTAAGTATGACGTAATAATGTCCATAATATACTAGAGTGCGGAAATTCAAATATGCAGCGAAAAAGTATGATGATGCTTCAATCCGACCCTTGAGCGTCAGCTAATCCTAACCAAAGTCTGAAACAAGATCCTCCTGATCCTGAAGATATACCAGACCTAATCCTTCTCCTGAACAAATATATCCGTGGTTTTTGTATAGTGAGTACACGGCTACCCAGCAAGAGTCCTTATAAATGAATGCACGGGTATAACAAAGAACAGGGTGGTTAATTTGCATAAACACCTATTCTAGTCAATATTAATTAAAATGTTGTGAAAACATTTGTTGACCAGTTGATAAGATGATTAGACTCCCAAGATAACAAACAGAGCTCGGCTTCGAAAGCCCCTCTGCAAAACTGCACAAGCCTCGAATACTCAAAACCAAAACCAACCCATCAGGTTATTATTAAACACATGAGACTACCATGTACGGCCTACCTCCCCTCCCATAACCGTGGGAACGGCTATCATGATAGTTTTAGCTCTGCAGAGTGTAGCACACTTTACCTATAAGCCGAGTGGTACTTTTGCATCTTAGCTCTTCCTTAGGAGCCCAGACCAAGTAACAATACAAGGCGATTCATTAGTTTCCTCTGTTAACACCGATACCCCCTCTAAGGTTTAGGCACTCAGGCCCCCCTCTTGAGCCAACGGACTGCAGCCCGATCTTTTCAAAGTAAAGTGTGTTAACAGTCTTCCCTAACTACTAAGTCAGGACTAGCACATGTTGGCCGACATGCTAATGCTAGCACTTATGGTTGCGCTTGTTCGGTTTGGCTGGATTGGCACACGTCCAAAGTCCTTAAACCAAGGTGACTACCTCCACAGTCCACATTCCACAAAACCATCTGACTATGCCACCTTTAGTCAACACACGCCACGTAGGTTTTAGTTGATTAGGTTAAAGTAACTCAGCATCTCCAATCATACCAAGTCACAAGAATAATTAAATGATGAACCTAATCAACTACCAACCCACGAGCACTAGCAACTATGCACAAGGATAGGCTAGGAATAATAAATAAGGCAGCAATAAAAGCTAATTCACAGGGTCAATGACGCAGTGTGAATATTAGGTTTCTACCCTTCCCATCATTTTATGCATGAGAAAAATAAAAACAATAAACGGATGAGTTTTGTAAATTGGGAGAGCAAGATGCAACTATCTTACCTTCGTAGTACTCCGGGTCTTGGAATCCTCCTCCGATCGGCTCCTGGAAACCTCCCGAGCAACGAGAATACAGACGATCTACACATATATGCATATGTGCAAGAAACAGCAAAACAATCAACAGAACATATAGCTCAATAAAATATATAAAATTCTAGGGGATTTATGGAAAATAATGGCTCTGGAATCACCTAATTTGGAGTTCGGATGCTCCCGGAACAATTCCTGGAAGTTTAGGATAAATCAGAAATTCCAGAAAAAATAAACCGGTTTAACCGACCGAACCGGACCGAACCGGCCCGAACCGGCGGCGGCTCAGCAAGCGCAGCGCAGAGGCGGACACGCGGCAGCGGCTGGTCGGGCGGCGTGGGCGTGGGGTGACGGCACGGCGACGTGGCGGGAGGCCGGCCGCTGGCTGGGGCGGGAGCGACGCGGCGGCGACATCGCGGCGCGCGAGCGCGGTGGCGGCGGTGGCGATGGAGGGCCGACGCGGCGTGGCGGGCGAAGCGAAGCGCTGCTGGGTCGGGCCGAGGCGGCGGTTGGAACAGTGTCGCCCGGGAGGGTTGGCGGCGGGCGCTGCTGCCGAGGTGCTTGCGGTGGCGGCGGCGCGAAGAAGCGGCGGCGACGGCCAACTCCGGTGAGCTTTTTCTCCCTCGATTCTCCACCAAAACCGACGATCCAAGTATCCATCTGGACCGTCTCGACAAGATCTTTGACATGGCACCATCTAATCTTGAGTCTGGCCACGACATAGAGAGGGATATGTAGAAAAAGGTTTCGGTGGGAGGGATTTTGACGGCTAGGGTTTGGGACTTGAGGGATTTCGTGATGAGGACTTGGGACAGGGGTCTTAGGGTGTTTATATAGTGCCAAGGACGACCAGGGCTGGGCTTGGGCTAAGAGGTGTTGGGTTAGGACTCGAATTCTAATCCGGGTAGAATTCAGATAGGCTGTGGGCTTGTCTATCAAGAAAACAGAGTTTCCTTTGCTGTATTGGGCTGAAATTTGGCGAGTAATTCGGATTAGGCTTCAAAAAGGTCCCCTCCAAATTTGACCACGAGATTCCCTCGTTTGCTCATTATTTGATGGATTTCACGAGCTCCCGACAAGACGGCAAAACTTCAAGGAATCACGAGCTAGCCTTGGAATTTGGGCATGAAACTTGGAAGGTGGCTAAATCATGGTATTTAGGATTTTTGGGAATTTTTCCAGAATTTTTCAAAAAGGCCTTCTAGGGTTTTGGCTTAAACCTTAGTTTAAATTAATTTAAAACCGGGTTTCGTATATAACAATTCCCTTTTAATTTACTTTTGGGGTTTTCGAGAATACAAGTGACATACGACAAAATAGAGGATGTCACAATCAGTTTGTGGGTGATAGGCTGAACTAAAATTCAGATTTGCTCCCAATAGTCTATGCGATTTTCCAAATCTGGATGTAAACTGAGTTCCTCTACCTGGCACTTTTCCAAATCTGGATGTAAACTGAGTTCCTCTACCTGGCACTATCTTCCTGGGAACTCCATGCAAACAAACTATTATGAACATGTATAACTCTGCCAACTTATCTTTAGAAAATGTAGTCTTAACTGGGATGAAATGGGCTGATTTGGTTAATCGATCCACAACAACCCAAATTGAATCGTGTTCAGACTAAGTTTTAGGTAATCCAACTAAAATTCATTCCGATCTCTTCCCACTTCCGTTCGGGAATTCTTAAAGGTTGCAATAATCCTGCAGGTCTTTGGTGCTTAGCCTTTACTTGCTGACAAGTGTCACATAAGGACACAAACTCAGCAATTTATCTCTTCATACCAGTCCACCAATATGATTCTCTAAGATCCAAGTACATCTTAGTACTTTCAGGGTGGATAGATAGGGGTGAATCATGAACTTCTTTTAAAATAATCTCCTTGTTCTCCTCTTTATTTGGTACAAAAATTCTTTTTCCAAACCAAATAGTACCATCCTTATCCTCAACAAATCCAGGAGATTTTTCGACACTTAACCACTTCTTAATATTCAACACTTCTTCATCACTTTTCTGTGCTTCCCAAATATGTTCTTCGAGTGTCGGGTGAAGCTTTAGAATATTGACACAACATTGCTCAAACAATTCCAAGTTTAGTTTCTTGAACTCTTTATACAACTCGTGTTGACCTTCCATTTCCATGAGGTTATTGCAGTAGCTTTTCCTCCTCAAGGCATCTGCTACTACATTAGCTTTTTCGGGGTGGTAATGGATTCCGAGGTCATAATCCTTGATCATTCCAACCATTTTCTTTGTCTCATATTTAGATCTGGTTGTGTGAATATGTACTTTAACCACTTGTGATCCGTGTACACTTCAGTTATATTGCTGACCAAATAGTGCCTCCAAATCTTAAGGGCATGAACCACAGCGGCAAATTCCAAATCATGAGTCGGGTAATTCAACTCATGAGGTCGCAAATGTCTCTAGGCATAGGATACAACCTTGCCATCTTCCATAACAACACATCCTAACCCGTGCTTAGAGGCATCACAATATATCTCAAAGTCCTTGTGGATGCCCCGGTCTTGGTGGAAAGATCAGAGAAGAATTTCACTTGAATACCATCATTGCTAACAAGTGAAATGGGTCAATCGGCACAATCAATCTGGCCTTTATATTTCGTTCACTAATCCATACCTAGGATAATCTCTATCCTCTGCAAGTCTAATATGATATGGTTTACTAAAAACTTAACTCCATTAACTTCTATGCTTAATTTAGAACATACTTTATTGGTTTGTATCGCTCTTCCCGGTGACTGAACCACCATAGGGTTCTTTAAATCCACTATATTATAATTATTTGATTCCACAAAACTTTTTGATATGAATGAATGTGATGTACCATAATCAAATAATATTACTACTGGAACTGAAAAAACTTATCAAGGACAACGTCTGGGGCACTCTGGGCTGCTTCAATAGTGATATGGTTGACTTGCTCTCTACCAACAGTCTGAGGTGCTCCTCGACCTCTACTAGTACCCAGAGCATGGGAAGCTGATCCATGGTTGAATGGGACAGGAGTCACTGTTGGACGCTTCTAGGGACACTTAGTGGCATAATGACCCCACTGATTACAATGAAAACATTCCACTTTTGTAGTATTGTTGTTTTATGGAGTTAGAGTAACAAAGTTTTGACGAGGTGTCTAAGGTAGCTGACGATTCTGAGGTACCATCATCCTTTGAACTGGTGGTGCTGGCTGCACTAGATACCGAGCAACCCTGGAGCTGCTAGACCCTTAGCGATGCTTTTGATCCATTTTCCTTTTGCGCTTTTTCCATTCGCTGGTGCTCAACATCCTCTTGAACAAAAGCTCGGTTGACTAATTCCTAGAAAGTAGCACAATTTTTGGAAACCACAAAAGCCTTAAGGTCTAGAATCCAATCCTTCCACGAACCTCCACATTTTTTCGGACTGTTCCTTCACATCATTGTCAGCATAGCGGGCAAGGTAGTTAAACTTGCTCGGATATCACTGACGGTCATGTTTCTTGCTTCAGGCTAAGAAAATCTCGCCTTTTCATGTCCATAATACCTTTAGGAAAATAAGCAGCTTGAAAAGCATCATTGAACTCATTCCATGTGATAGTCTCAACGTTCTGATGTGCCGCGCGAAAATTTTGCCACCAAACAGCGGTGTTATTTTGAAGCATATGACTCACAAAACTAGCACATTCCTGATCTGTGCACCGACCTATGCCAAGCTTTTTGTCAACTTCTTCAATCCAATCTTTAGAAATTATGGATTCCTTGAATCCGATGAAACTATTGGGTCTGGTCCTCATAAATTCACCAAACCTGGACTTAGGTTGATGTTATTGATGCTCAGCTTGGGCGGGGGCAGCTTGATTGTTGAGGTTGTTGACAATGGCTTGGAAAGCCTGCAGGTGCATTATCCAAACTTGATCAAGCTGAGGTGGATTAGTAGTTGGTGGTGGCAAGTCCTCATTGGCTCGATTTCCAACAATTGGTTGATTCTAATGGTGACCAGCGGCTTGAGGTTGATCTTGGGTGCATACAGTACCAACCCTCTTCCTCTACCATGACCTGCACTAGCTCTTCGCGTGTCCACCATCTAAATGAGGGTCGAAACTAAGATGAGAGGACAGAATAACAAGACTCTAATAGGGAGGTATAACATCTAATGCGCACACAAACAATCACACTAGAATAATCATAAAAACCATTTTTCGAAAACACGCAAGCGATAGCTGCATGACTGCGAGCTATCTAAAAATTCCAAATAAAGACCAAATGTCATCTAATACATTTATCTTACATGGGGTACTATAATCTTAGGTCTTTATGTCTTCTATTTCCTTAAATCTACAAGCTATTGGTCTCATAGTGAAAAGGGAGTTCCAATTGTTTTTTTATTCAGGCAAGGGTTTCAACAACACATTTTGTTTGAAAGACGGAACACGACACAAAACACATTTTGGTTGCAAAACAAAAGGTAATTCGAGAAAATAGAATTAAGATACGGGTGATTTAAGAATTTCATAAATAATTATATAGGTGAGAAGGTTTTTCATAGATTTTTGAATATTATAGTTTATAGAAAAATAATTTCTAAATAGTTTCCAGTCTACCTAGGTTGCGTCCTATAGCCTGGCTATTGTAACAACCCAGCTGTTATTTCCAGTTAGTCTTGCATACCCTCATCGCGTTCATTTGGTTTCATTATTGTTCTATAAAAACTTTTTATGAAATTGCATACAACCAACACGTTATGTGTTGGGAACATAGGACTTTTAAACCAAAGTCATAGGAACTACTTGGCTAAACAATTATTGTAGGACATTACTCGTTGAGCGGCCACGTGTCCTGGTCAGCCGACTGCTCCCCGAAGGGGCCACGTGTCCTGGTCAGCCGACTGCCCGGCAAGCGGAGCGTAAGCAAACTACCTATTGAACTAGGGACTGCCCAAACGACCGGAGACCCATTTATCTCCTTAATTCTTTTTGTCCCGGACTAGGTCCCGATGTCCCCTCTCTTCCATTGGATGACATGGGCGGTCCTTCAGACAAAAGGCCATGCGCTGTAGGCCATCTGCGCTCCACGGCCAAGTGGAGAAGAAACTCGTGTAGCTGCAGCACCCTTACTTTTCTCACCATTTCACTTACCCAAAACCTCTCATTTATAGGTGAGACCTAGCCCCACTTGTCGACCACACGAGGCAGCCCTATTTAAAGACCCAACAAACCATCTTCCACCTCTTTACAGCCTCATTTTTTCCTCTTCTTCCTTCTGCTCGAACTGAGAAGCAAAGCAGCAGTTCCTCCACTTCTCCACCGTTAAATCCACCTAAATACTTGGAGAGAGCTTGCACATGTCAAGATCCAAGTTCTCCAACACCTAAGATCTTCCCACCTTCTACGACATTTGCATGCACGAAGGATTCGGTGAGTTCTATTTCATTTTCATCACCCTCTATGTTCTGAACTTGCAGCAACAAGAACTCACTTAGTTCTTTCCCTTGCTGCCATTTCTTGTGTCCCCAGGTCCAAGGGAGAATCCTAGGAGGTTCTTCATCACTTGGAAGAGTGAAGGAGCAGTAGGATAAGCATCAACAAGGAGGAAAAGGCAGCAGCAAGGAGGGGTCAGCATCTACGAGAAGAAGGAAGTCGCAGCTGAGCTTTTCCTCATCGATCTCTCCGTTCATTTAGCGTCTGATCCCAAGAAAGGTATCCCTTGCTTGGTAAGAACCTTAGAACACTTCTTATCCATGTTTTAATCATCTAAGCCCCATTCCTAAGTTCATCTTTCAGCCAAACCGATGCATTAGTATGGCACTTCCAAACTACACCTTTTTAGTATGTTCCTAAAAACAGTAGCTCAGCAAATAATCTCTATAAAATTAACTGCAGCTTGGATCTAAAAGTGTTCTACATGAAAGTTGTGCACCAAGAAATTCTCTACAACTTTCATGTTGACCAAGACCACAGACGACCAGTTCTTCTGCCTCAAAAATATCCCACACCGGGAGACATACATGTTGAGTGACCTACCCGAGCCAAACCAGTTAAGCCCGACAAAGAACCTGTTCTCACTAGCTAAGATATGCCCTATCCGACCAGGTTGAAACCTTCCCGGGTAGAAGAACACCCTTCACGAGCAAGGAAGCTTATTTTCAAGCAGTTTTAATCTTCCCCCAGCAAGCCTAAAGCCAACTCCGAGCCGCTTTAGCACCCTAACTTAAAATAGGTACATCTCACTCATCCGAACTCAGATCTGAGTGATTCTTTTTTAAAAATTGCAATAGCTCATAGGATCTGCATGATTCTTTTTTAAAAATTGCGGTAGCTCATAAACTTACTAGATCTTGCCTTATATTTTGTGTCTTTGTTTGTTGTGTATTTTATTTGGATTTTATTTGATGTTCTTGATACCGAACAATAGGACCAGACGTTCCGGAGGAGTCCAAGCTCGCTCTAGTAGCTCTTCCTCTCAGTGACCAGCAACAAGGCACATATTACTCCCCTCATTTTACTCAATCATATTGAACTCTACTTACTTACATTGCTTTGATTGTATTTTATCAATGATTGCATGCTAGTTTCTGATTTGCTATTTGATTGGTATAAGTAGTTATGGCCTATTAGTGGTCAGTTCATTAATAGGATTGACATCTTCTTTCTTGATAGCCTAAGTGGGTACTATTTATCTATGGTTGTGTCATGAATGCTTTGCCTTGCTTAGAGTCCATGCGATTGAGAGCAATGCTTGATTATGATATCTCATTATTCGGTTTGGATTGATCTATGGTTATTGATGATGGTTGGACGTGTGGATTTGGAGTTGTGACTGAACAGGTGATAGGAGATGACGAGAGGAAAGATCCCGGCCATGTAGTCCCGTTCAGGTAGTTAAGGACCGAACATGGTGTTCAAGCTACTATATGTACGACCACATATATGAATGGGAACACTTAGCCAATTTTAGCTTACTGGTACCATTGGCGATCATTGAAGCTATTATTGTTTTGATTGTGTTTTGTGGGCGGGGACTGCCCGAGGGCCCTTCATATCCACGGGTAGCTTCCGTGGGGGTTCAGGGACGGCTGGATAGAAGGCCCTGAGCAGCGTCCGCACCAACGGTTAACTTCATTGAACCACCACACGGCACGTGGAACATTGGGCTAAAATTATCAGGTGATCTAATGGTCTGGCATGCACTTCTAGGAGGATTTAGCTTGGCTTGATGTGTCGTGTGGGTAAAGCCTTGCACCTCTGCAGAGTTTGAACTGTTCGAACAGCCATGTCCTCGGGTTAGGGATTAATGCTTGTTAAATCAAGACACTTCAGTTAGCACTTGGGTTTTGGGTTGGGTATGGTGTTGTACTGGTTTTGTTTTCGAGCATGGGTTGCTCATGGTATTGGACAGATGAAGTCCCATTGATGCTATGCCTACGGACAAATGGAGTTGTAGGATTGATCTTGATGGATTTATTGATGTCACACTTGATGACAATACTACTGGTGGTCCACAAGTCTTTACATGTTTGCTCAAATGCAGTTTACCATCTACTTATGTTTACGTCTTCTAAATGCTCTTTTATGCTGAAACTGGTATGCTAGCCATTCGTTTGTTATTCATTATGCATGGATGAGGCTATAAATACCTCATAGTGCTGAGTACCATCTATACTCAACCGATGTGCTACTAAATGTTGCAGGTGATAGTGATCCAATGCTTAACTACTACCAAGCGGGGAATGACGACGCTAACGGGAATGGCGCCGCGTTCTAGCTTCCTGTCAGTTGCCCTTGGGTTATGAGGCACACCTTGCTGGACTTTTGCTGTTTATTTTATGTTGTTCCGCTGCCACTTCTAGTCAAATAGTCTTAGTATTTCCATTGCGACAAAAACTCTGATAGGTATGTTAAACCTATTGTATGGATAGCAGTCCATACCCTTTTATAATATGAAGTTATGACCATTTGCCTATGTGTTGTGCTATCGATCCAAATGAGGATATATGTGTGATGGTAGCTGAGCTTGGGAGCTACAGGGTTGGTATCAGAGCACAGGCTGACTGTAGGATAGAACTTAGCATGGCCGCTAGCTAGATAGAAATAGTTTTGAGTCCAAACTAGTTTAACTATCAAAAGTGCTTGAAACTAAGACTTGCTGATTTTTTTGTCCTTATCTATCTGTTCTTGTTCTCACCATACATTCATTGGACTTACAAATCTGAATTCCTCTAATATCCATCTCCTTTCAACCTGGTAGATGACCTGTGGACAACTCGTCTGCGCTACGCTTGCTGATGGAGTTGAAGGTTACCCCACACTTCTGCGAGACCTACTCTGGAGCGCCAACTACACCTATGTCCCTGAGTATGTCGTCTACGTTGGCCCCCAAGTACCAAGCACGGAGGACTACGCAGGTCATGCAGCAACGGAGAACATGGATACATAGTAAGACCAAAAGGAAATCTAACATGATCCCATAGGCAAGCTGTAATAGAGATCCTAAGCGTCGGAGTAATCCATGTCTTGAACACTATCGGCAAAGTCGTCGTCTTCGGGCTCACCGTCGTCCGAGTAGTAACTCTGAGACTTCGAACCTGCTTGTTGGAGTCAGCAGCCCCACGAATGATAGTGAGGGTGAGTATATGTGAAAATAATCGCAAGTCAAATTTACTTATGCATATGGGGTCTTAGCAAAGGAAGGGTTACAGTTTATCTCACAGAAAGCCAACTTTACAAATTTTCCTATATCTTTGAAAATGTTGAAAAGGGTTAAGAATAGTTAAAACAAATCTCTTTCTTTAGAAACTCCGGCTACCTATCGGTTTTAATCCACAAAGATCACCTCATGGCTACCTGCCATATCCAACCCATGATCCCATGGTTATCTACCATAACAAACAAAATCTCAGGGCTAATTGCCAAGTTAATCAAAATCTCATGGCTACTGCCATGTCAATATCAGAATCTCATGTTTAACTTTCATGTCAATCTCAACATCTCAATGCTAACTGCTTTGTCAATTCATAGCCCCTACCATGCTATCTCAATCACTTCACAGCATCCTGCTGCGAAGCTCCAAAACAAGACTCATGACGTTCTGTCGTGGTTTTACACTCCGTCCAAAACAAAGGTAATAGAAGGAAACGCCCCGTCACCCGCCCTTGATCGTGGGCATGACTGTCTAGATAGTTTTACACTCTACAGAGGTTACACACTTTACTCACGAGAGGTGACTTACAAAGTAAACCACTATAAGGCCTTTAAGCAACTCACTCCTAGCTTAGGCATCTTCGCTAAGGATTCCACCACTAGGATGATACTCAGTTGCCAGTGGCCCTCTCTTGCACCAACAGGTTCATAGTCTACATGAGACCGTGTGCTACGTATTCTACGCTCCCTATTCCACCATATGAGAGGCCCGAACTAAGAGTTTGAAGGGTACTCAACCAGGGTCTGCCCATACCAGTACTCGTGGTCGCACTCTTGAAGTTAGTTTGACTAGCTCAAGGACTTGATCCTATGGGATTTGGATAGTTCCCATACTAGACCCAAGTCTCGTGCAACTGCACCAAACCATACAACCATCCACCCAAACCAACTATTGTATCCCAATAATTCCATTTTAGCAAACATGCAGCGTCAGCTGCCTTTAAATCATGCAATTCAAATAGTGCATTTTATATGAAATAATAGTAACGACAACAAGCAGTAAACAACAGGATTAACTAATCAATGAAATGGCAATAAACAAGGTATATAATCTAAGGTTGACAAGGATTAGGTTTATACGATAATAACTAAATTTTAGGCATTTAGCTAACAATCTAATCAATTAGCATTTTTACATTTTAGTATAATATGCATATTAGAAAATCAAGTAAATTATTTATAAAACTAGGTGGCAATATGATCAACAAATATTTGGGAAAAAAGTCAATAATGACTTGCTATAAATGCAATCTAATGGATGTCCGAACGGGTCTTCGGTTCCAACGGCGTAGATGTTCGGATCTAGCGTAAACAAACATCACACATTAATACAACAAACAAACATGAGTCAATGGTGCAAATGATTTTTTAAAATAAAAGTACACATTTTATGAATTTATAAAAATTTTATTTAAATCGGATTTGTATTTTGAAAGATATGAAATTAATAAATTTGTTGCATTAATAAAATATGGGAAAAGGAAACAGGCCTGCGGCTGGCTTCAGCCCAGATTCACGCACGCGAAGTAAATAGCGGCCTAGCCCAAGGCTAAGCTGGCATGGGGTGACTGGGATGGTGCTGGGCTCTGTCCTGTAGCACTCTCGGGGATCTGGCCGGACTTGGCCTGGCGCTGAAGTGAGAGGAGGGGCTGCTAGCGGGGTCGCACGGGGCAGAGGCTCAGAGCAAGGGAGATGGCGGGGAACGACTCGGTGGCTAGGAATCCGGCGACGACGGCGGCTCTCCAGCGTGGTAGCAGGAGGGGAAAGGGAGAGGGTGAGGAGGGGGTGCTAGGGACTGGTTTGGCGACGCAGATTGCGGGGCGACATCAGCTGGCGGCGGACCGAGGTGGGAATAGGAAGCGGGGTGAGTTGACGGTCCTTATTTGTAATATTTTGTATGCTTTTGACCGTCAACATATCTACAAAATAAAGGAATTCAAACTACATTGAGGCTAACATTAATGAGTTCCACGAGTTTTGGTGTAGTCTCATGTTTTGCAGGCATACACAAGAAAAGACGATTTATCGGCTGTATGCAAATCGGATGAAAGATGGCGTATAAATTAAACATATTTTGAAAAGTCATCAAATGACAAAATGGACTGCACCATGATGAAGAGCTCGTCAAGACGATCGAAATGCATATATATTATTTGCTATATTTGGAGATCGGATGAGGGAGAAAGGAGTTAGGAAGGCGGCGAGCTAGGACGGACGGGCGTGGGCGGCCGACCTAAAACACAGGTCGGCCGACCCACTTTTTTCCCCTTTGGATTCTCCTTTGGCCCAGAGGTAGAGTAAGACTCAAGCAACACGTGGAAGTCGGTCATGGTGTCAAAAACCGACTTAAAACGTCGGTTTAACATGCCACATGGCAAGAAGAGAGAAGATGAAGGAGAATATTCTTTGGACTCTACTTGAGAGCTACTCCACCTTCACACCATAAATAGAGGTCCTCTCCTTCAATTTTGATCATGGTGAAGAGAAGGATTTAGTTCCACATTGTAATTAGAGTAGGAAGAGAGGTAAGGTGAGAGTGTGGAGATGAGCCAGAGGCCCCGGCTCTCTCCTACTTGTACCTTGGGAATAAAGCTCGGCTTCGAGTGAAGTTCTCCTCTTCAGTCTGGTAACACTGTAGCTATGCTCTTTTATTTATAAAGTACTTCCAGTTCAATGCTAGTTTATTTACTGAGAACCCCGTTTGCAACTGGTGAGATATACTTTGCCTTTTGTGAATACTTTACTCGGTGCACTAGTAAAGTAGTAATTGTTAGTGTAGACGCGGTGTCTAGACTAGTAATTACCTTGGTTGACGCCCAGACCCAACGGACTGTCGTGGATGGTACCAAGTGGTGACAGCCTTGTCTATCCTTAGTAACGTTCCACCACGTTACGGTAGGGCCCTTCGGGGGTGACCGTGACTCTCCAGGCTTCTTAAGTGAAGGTGGGCGGGTAGCGGGCCTGCCGTGCTCCGACATAAATAAAGCCAGCATAGAACTGAGTACTCACTCTTAGGCCAGTGTAACCTAAATCAGAAGACCCTCTCGACCTTCCTAATTATTCTCTCTCCCATCTAGATAAGATTAATTCAAGACTGGTAGCTTATTGTTCTCTGTGGATTCGATACCTCGGAATACTCTAGGGTGAAAGGCTATAACGATATCCGTGCGCTTGCGGATTAATTTCTTTGAGCGTAACTATCGCCAACAGCGTGCGGTGGAATCGGTTAGCGGGGCGAGGGGAGGGGAGGGGAGGGTGATGGTGCGGCGGGTGAGCAAAAGGGAGTAGCGGGGAAGGTCATGGGGTGGTGGAATTGGGCCGGAGAAGCTCGGTTTGGCGCAACGGTGCGGAGACGGCTTAGGGTGGAGGGCTAACATGGCGACAAGTGATGTCCCGGCTGGATGAGCGGCGGTGGTGGCCGGGGCGGCTCCAGGGTGGTTCTAGGGAGGAGGGGGAGGTGGTCACCGGGGCGGCGATGGTGGTCGGGGCGGTAATGGGGTGAACAGCGAAGGGGCTTAAGAAAGGAGCCGGCGACGGGAGCTGCGGCTTTTAAAGGCGGTGACGGAGAACGCTGACAAAGGTGGGACCTGCGGCGAGCAAGTGGTACGCAAGTGGGCTAAGGTGGCAGAGGGACTTGGGGCGCAAGCGAAGGGGAAGGTGGGGCCGAGGCGGTTGGCACGGTGGGCACGACAAGCGGGAGGTACTGTAGCGGCCAAGGCAGGGCAAGAGGGGATGTGGCGACGGGCAAGCCAAGGAGAGAAAAAGGAAAGGAGGAAGGAAAAATGAAAAAGGGACAAGAAAAGAAAAGAAAAGAGAAGCAGAAAGAGAAAGAGGGGCCAACATGACATAGAAATAATTTTTTTCTAGAAATATGAATTATTTAATCAAACTTTGCTAAAATAATATAATATTGTTGCCATACCCAAATATAGATTGAAATTACTATTATTTTAGTAAATCCAAATCAAATATTTATTACAAAATATAATGTTGATATTTGCAATTAATTATTACAATATTCCAAATATTGTTTTTAATTTAATGATAATACTCATTTTATTCAAACCAAAATCAAAATATTGGTAACGAAATTGTAATATTAATTTTTAAACAATTATTTAAAACTCAAAAATCAACATATCGTCTTTACCAAAATATTATTTTTATTGTTGTCAGAATTGTTTTGATATTCAAAATATTGAATTTAGTTTTTACAAAGTAACATGCTCATTTTCAAAATAAATTATTTTTAAAAATTCATGGACAAGAAATATGGATGCCTTGAGTAAATGGTTTTGAAAATGGGGATGTTAATTACATGCTTGCACTGCTGTATTGAGAACGCTAAATTAGGGAGGGAAATTTGATCGTACCCACTGATGTGCACCATAGTGAGTGAATTCGGGGAAATGTCTATTTTACTTTTTCCCCTATTCAGATGAACTATTTGACCGATAGCTTATTTGTGACATTAAATTATATGGCAATTATTTTGTGACAGTTAAATTGTAGAGTTAATTCTTTATTTGCCATCACCAAACTTCGCGGTTTCTTATTTGCCACTAAAAAAGTTTGAATTACTTATTTGACATCCATTTAATGTTCGGTGCCTCATTTGCCATTCCCGTTAGTTTTGCCGTTATATTTGACATATTTTCATTTCAATTTGATAGAATTTAACAAAATTTCATTTAATTAATCAAAATTTAACAGAATTTTATTTAAATTCGACATAATGACAAATTTTCATTTAACATTGTTGATCTTTTGTCTAAAATTCTCGTGGCGTCCACCTCGCGGCGCGAGGTTTTAAATGAAATTCTGACATTATTGTTGCGACCCCGGCTTCAACAGGATCTACTCATGATCGATTGCTAGTCGCAGATATCAATACTAGCAACTCATGAGCGACAATTGTCGAACATCATCACACAGTCACAATTAATTAAGAAAATAACAAAATATGTAAAATTAATTGTTGCACAAGCACTTATTACAATAGTTTGATTAAGACGACATAATATAGTTCAAAGTGCAGAAATCCAAATAATATAGCGGAAAGAAAGTGTGACGATGCACTAATCCAACCCTTGAACGACAGCTAGTCCTAGTAGAAATCCGGCACAGAATCCTCCTGATTCTGAAGATAAACCAGACTCGATTCTTCTCCTGAATACAAATATACCCTTGGTTTGTCTAGTGAGTACACGGCTATCCAGCAAGAATCCTTATAATGATGCAAAGATAATAAAAAGAACATGATGGCTATTTTGCATAAACACCTATTCTAATCAGATTATTTAAAGTGTTGTAGAACAATTTGTAGAGCAAATATTAATGATAAGATTCCCAAAGTAAATACATAGAGCTCGACTTCCAAAGCCCCTCTACAGAACTGCACAAGCCTCGAATAACTCAAACCATACCAACCCATCAGGTTAATTATTAACACATGAGACTACCATGTACGACCTTCCTTCGCTCCGATGAACATGGGCACGGCTATTATGATAGTTTTCAAACTCTGCAGAGTGTAGCACATTTTACCCATAAGCCTAGTGGTACTTTTATGTCTTACCTCTTCCTTAGGAGTCTAGACCAAGTGATGATACAAGGCGATTCATTAGTTCTTTCTGTTAACACCGATACACCCTCTAAGGTTTTGACACTACGGGTCCCCCTCTTAAGCCAACTGACCGCGGCTCGATCTTTTTAAAGTACCGTGTGCTAACAGTTTTTCCTAACTACTAAGTCAGATCTAGCACATGTTGGCCGACATGTTATAGTTAGCACTTATGGTTGCGCTTGTATGGTTTGGCCGGATAATCACACGCCAAGGGTTTATAGACCAAGGTGACTACCTCCACCACAATCCACAATTCACAAAACCATCTGACTTGGCAACCTTTTGACAACACATGCCATGTAGGTTTTAGTTAATTTGGTTATTAAAAGTAACTCAGCACCTCCAATTATACCAAGTCACCAGAATAATTAAATGATGAATAACCTAAACAACTAACCATCCAAGAGCAATAGCAACTATGCATAAGAATAGGTTAGGAAATAGTAAGGCATCAATAAATAGGCTAAATTTACATGGTAGATGACTCAGTGTGAATATAATAAGTTTCTAACCCTTACTATCATTTCATGCATGAGAAAATAAAGAAAAACAAATAACGGGTGAGTATTGTAAAATAGAAAAGCAAAATGCAATCTATCTTGCCTTGCTAGTCCTCCGGGTTTTGGGATCTTCTAACAAATTGCTCCTGGAAAACCCCCGAACAGTGCACACAGGTACGATCTACATGTGCATTCAAATGCATAAGAACAGAAAATATTCAAGAGAACATATAGCTCAATAAAATATATACAATTCTAGGCTATTTAGTGGATTTAATGGATCTGTAGTCATCCAATTTGTAGTTCGGATGCTCACTAAACAATTTCTGAAAGATTTGGATAAATCAAAAAATTCAGGAAAGAATAAACCGGTTTTATTTCGGTTAACCGACGGAAACTCAATGAAATCAGCGGAACCGGTGGCTTGGGCAAGCGGTGCGTAGCATGGTCAACATGTGGCGCATGCGGATAGGAGGCAAGCAGACGACGTGACGGCGGTGACGGCGCTGTGCGCGAGAATCGACGCCATGGGCGCGAGGTGGCGGCTGGTTTGGCCAGGTGGTGCACCCGGATTCGCGGGCAGGAAATCTGGGGCAGCATGGTGGGCGAGGCAGTCGGCGGCGAGGCGACGCAGCTGCAGCGCAGGCCGAACTCCGGCGTGCTTTTCCAGTTTTTCTTCACCAAAACCGGTGATTCATATGTCCATCATGACCGTCTCGACGAGCTCTACACGATGGTGTCATCTACTCTCGGTTTTGGGCATGACACATAGAGGAATATCTTGAAAATTTGTCGGCAACTTGGGTTTTGGCTGCTAGGTTTGCAATCTTGGGTTTCTCGAGTTGTAGACTTGAGGAGGGTCTTCGGGGGTATTTATAGTGGTGGTCAACGACCTAGGTCAAGCCTTAAGGTGAGGCAATTAGAATTGGGTTATAATTCTACTCCGGGTTGGATTAGGACTCTACCAAATTAGGAAAATACCAAAATCGTTGAATTTTGGTGTGGGCTTCTATCTTAGCACACAAGCTTTTAGAAACTCTCCTCAAAAGTTGGGCTTGGGTTTTCCACGTTTGCTCATCATTTCATGGATTTGATGAGCTCCCAGTAGAACAGCAACACTTCATGAAATCATGAGCTAGCATTGGGGTTTAGTTTTGAAATTTGGAGGGTGGCTAAATGATGGCTTCTAAGAATTACTAGAATTTTCCTATAATTTTCGTAAAAGGTTTCCTAGGGTTTTGGCTTAAACCTAATTTGAAATAATTTAAACTAGGGTTTTGTAGATAACAATTCCCTTTTATTTATTTTTAATGTTCTAAATGAAATTATGTTAAATTTTAATGAATTTAAATGATTTTTTTAATTCAATCAAATTAAATTGAAAATTCATCACATGTAACGCAAAACAAACGGGAGTGGAAAATGAGACACCGAGCTTTAAATGCATGACAAATAAGGAAGCTAAACTCTTTCAATGAGAAGTAAGGAACCGCGAAGTTCAGCAATGGCAAATATGGAATTAACTCCAAATTATATGGGAGTCCTTTGGAGCCAGGGCATGGACCACCTCAATTACCGGGAACAACATCCAAGATGGCGAAGGTGGAGGACAGGCCTCTGAATCGAGATCTCGCTGTGTGCCACTAGTGGTGTGCATCGTTCAGACTGCGGATGCTTTGTTGGAAGATATGCTCAATACAAATTATGAGTCGCATAGGATATGGGCTCATGGATAGCGCGAGTTACATATGATGTGGACCCGAAACTAATTGGGCCTCTAGCGTATAAGGTCCAACAGAGGGTGCTATATAAAGTAAGGTGGCGGAGAGGCCGGGATAGGTCTGTGCACGAGTTCTCCCTCTCTACCGAACGCTAGCCGTCGTCTCCCTCGTTCGTGCACCAGTGCTAGCATACCGTGCATGGATGGATTTCAATCATTGTATGTGTGGATACCGTAGAGGCATTGCGTTTGTGGCGCTAATCGATGCGAACAAGAGAAGCAGATGAAACTATTAGTGTACAGATTCTGGATGTGATTTTGTTTTGTCGATTTCAATTGATCTATAAGGAATTTCGGAGTGACATTAAATGTGTTAGGAAGATAATTTTGTTAGCTTTACAACGAGTGGTAAAACGTCGAAAACGGAATCCGGATGTGGCTAGAGCGTCCGTTTGAAGATAGAGTGCGCACGAATGTCGCGAATCGCAGCGAGCTCGTAAGAGCTCCTCGACGACCTCCGCGGCGTGGGAATCGGCCACGGGCATTTCATGGATGGTTCTTGTCCAGCGAGGAGGACACGTTGGGAACACCGTGAAGGACTACTTCCATAAGACTACGTGCAGGCCGGTGAATCGGATTCGACGACTCGTTTTTCCGCTGCACTGCGTGTCGTAAGGTAATCAATTACTTCCAGTGTGTTCCTGGGTTTATGCGGTAGACTTTTGATTCGTTGCTACCGTAGCAATATCACGTTTCCCTTCAGTGGTATCAGAGCCATCCTACTTAGTTGTTGATCTGGATTGGTCGCAAATGTGTTATGCGGGTAGGACATTGGATCCACGGCTAGCATATTTCCTGGTAGACGTGATCTACTGTCGTTGGATATGATCAACGGCTTTGTGAGATTGATCTCTTTATGAGCCTATAGATAATTAGTTGACGTGATCAACGTAATTACATGGCCATGTTTAATGAGATTGGATCTGTCAACCCTCAATTTTAACTTACCTTGAGAGTTGGAATCCCATGCACTAGCCCCTGGATCGGTGCACTAGTGCGGAAGATCACATATCCGATACAAGCATACATCGATTAAATAGAATTCCTGAATATTACATACCAAGTTACGCTCTTGGGCGAGTTTAGTAAGGCGATCAGTACCAGGCTTAATATACAAAACATTGTTCAGAGTTTGCAGCTATCCCTAAAATATGTACCCAAAAAAATCTCCTATCGGCTAAGTGTCCTGCCATCGACTGGAGCAACCCCTAAGACTCGTCAGGTCAACCAAAGTTCTGTCCATCGTTTTCATGGCACTCGTACGGATCCTCCTCGATTCCCTTGTCTAAAGAATGTAAGTAGGCGAGATCAGCGTCATCCAAACATTGGCTAGTTAACATTTCCCTTAATGCAATTAGTGCATAGAAGGCTTTATTTGGGGAAGGGGTTATTTTATTTGCGTAAGGCCAGTTTTTTAAAATGCCTTTGGAAACTTACTAAACTAGCATCATGTATTATTAGACTTATTATCTCAAGGAATTAGCATCGGAACAATACACCCCACACCCCAACCAAGCCACCGACCTTTTCGACACAACCTGAATAGACCAAGCCTTGACCAACGTACACTCGACATCATACTTCACCAAACCATACTGTCGGTGTAAGAAATACCGGGGTACAAAGAGCCCTAGGAAGGCCGAGAGGGCCCCACGCGTCAGGCGGGCGAGCAAGGCCCCAGCGCGTGGGCGAGCCCCTCGAAGGCAGGGAGGGCCCCACGATCAGCAGGCGAGCAAGACCCAGTGGCGTGGGCGAGCCCCTCAGAGGCAGGGAGGGCCCCACGCGTCGAGACAGGCGAGCAAGGCCCAGCCAGCGTGGGCGAGCCCCTCTGAAGGCGAGGCGAGGGCCCCATCGCGCCAGCGGGTGCGTGGGCGAGCCCCTCCGACGATGAGGCGAGGGCCCCACGCGCCAAAGTGGCGTGGCGAGCCCCTCTGGAGACCGGGGCGAGGCCCAGCAGCGCAAAGGGGGGCCAGGCGAGGAGCATTGCGAAGGAGTCTTCAGACGAAGGCTCCCCCTCTGCGAAGGACGAAGCGCATTTAATGAGACATCACGCGGATAGGCAATGGAAGAAATGATTACGCTTCTGATGACCCTTGCAGTCTGGCGGTACATCCTTTGTGCAGAAGAATTGGCCGCAGAGAGAAGGTTTGCTTGAGGAGGCCGCCGTGTCGGGAGGAGCGGGTAGGCCCCACCCGCAGATTCACGGTGCAGGATGCGGGTCGAGGCCACTGCGAAGCACGCAAAGGCGGCCTTGGCGGCAAGGCGTGCACGTTTGTCTCTTCTGTCGTGTCTTGTCGGTGTCTTGAAAGCATCATCTCGCCTACCCTTGGCTCTCTCCGCCAGCCCAAAGCTTGTATAAAAGGAGGGGAGAGAGAGGGAGGAAAGGGAGAGAGGAGCATTCGTGCATTCGAGACACTCTGTAAACACATTCCCATTCAACCACAATCAGAAAAGAGCTAAGGCTCAGCAGGAGTAGGACTATTACCCGCGAGGGGTCCGAACACAGGTAAATCTGCAGTCGCTCCTTGTTGTGCCCGCCTTTCGAATCGGATCGAGCTTGATCGAGTTGGCTAGCAGACTAAAAATCTGACCAGGGGTGTGATCCGCAGTGGTTGAGCGGAGAACACGCCGTCACATACTTCTTGCTGCCACCGACATTTCCTAGATCTCCGGTCCCATCTGGAGGACCGCCACTTGCTGCATGGAAAAGACCTGCGTGACAAGCTCCGCAGGGTCATGACCGCGCCGCGATCACACATGCCGCCGCCGTCTTGCTGGGACCAGAAGAGGGTTCCAGAGCTGCCCGCCGATGAGGGTGGCGCTTCTTGGCGCCTTCTAGGCGACGGGCGGCGGGCGAGGACCGCGTTCAGAGCGGAGGCTCCGACGTCCGGTGCCGCGCCTTTTCTAAGGAGTCTGCGCGCGCCCGATGGCGGAACGGTTTCGTCCGACCCCATCGAAAAATCTGACGGCTCCACCAACCCCGATGAGTTTTGCAGATCTATACGACGGTGATCTACCATTGGAGGGTCGGGGAAGGTTCTGGCGAACTACTTTCCGCGGTCCTCACCGCGAGCCCGCTCGTGGCTCATGAACCCGCCCCGAGTCAGGTGGGGTCATGGAAGGAGCTCTCGGGCTCTTCGTCACCAACTTCGTGGCACCTTCGAGCAGCCCCAGTAGAAGGCGACCTCCTGGCGTGGAAGCGGCGAAGGAGAGTCATTGCTGGCGACTATATTCGGCGCTTCGGTCAGTCCGCAACACCATCCCCGACATCTCCATCGATCTTTGTGGTCACGGCATTTGAGAGGCGCCCGAGACCCCAAGGTCAAAGGGAAGATGGCCACCCGCAAGATCAAGGCGACGGAGGAGCTCTTCACCTTAGCAAGACAAGTCGCCCTTGAGTGAGCTTCGCATCCGCCCGGTTGTGTGGCGGGCCACCAGTGGGGCGCAGGCCGAACCTCGAGAACCCGGCGGCAAGGACAAGAAGAAGCGCAAAGCGGCCGAGACCGGCAGGTCATAGCGGCCGAAAGGCAACGACGACGACGACGCCATGACCAACCAGCGCAATGGGCGCAGGCGCGTAAAAGAGGAGGAGGTCATGGCGCCGTGGTACGGTCCCGTAGGGCGGCCGAGGCGGCGGCTACGGCGATCGCCGTGGTCGCGACGGCCCAGCGCCGCGACGAAGGGCGAGATCATCGCCCCGTGAGTGGGACGGAAGGCCCTCTTGTCCCATTCACCGCAACAACTCCACGACTTGGCGGATTGCCATGTCGTCACCAAGATGGTGGACAAGCGAGTCCACGCAGCAGCAGGCGGCGTCCGGCGATGGCAAGGGCAAGAGGCGGCCGCTTGGTTTTCGGCGAAGCGGGCGAGAGTTGCCGTCATCCGGCGGCGGTTGACCTATCCGCCCCACGCTAGTTTTAAGCGTCGCGATGAGGAGGTGTCGCCGCCGTGCCGGCTTTGGGTCGATGAGGCGGTGGCGTGGTCGGAGCAACCGATCGCGTTCGATCGGGCCGATCACCCAACCAAGATCTGCCGACCTCGGCATCTCCGATCGTGGTTGCACCCACGGTCCGGAATGTAAAGCTAGGGCGGGTCTTTGGACGGAGGAGTTCCTCAACCTCCCGTCGCCTTCAAGGCCGCGGGCGCTCCAGATCAAAGAGCGGGAGCTTCGCCTAACGCTCCCATTCTTTGGCATCGCGGGCCGAGTCCGTCATTGAGGCGATCGATCTCCGGTAACTTCGGAGGCTCGGCAACTTCGACCGAGATGCTCGAGTTCGAGGTGGCGGACTTGACCTTCCTACAACGCCATACTAGGTCGGCCGGGCCGACCTGAGGTTCATGGCGGTGTGCCACTATGCGTACATGGTGGTGAAGATCCGGGGCCACCGCCCCATCGTTTGAAAGTGGATCGCCGGAGGCGCCTCCGCTGCGACAAGGACGCCCTCGTGTTGGCGGGCGACGGTGCCTGAAGGCCGAGGTTTCGACTGCAGGAGCTCCTCGGTGAACCGTGCCTCCCCGGTTCGTCCGCGGAGGTTAAGGCGGTCTCACTGGCGAAGTCGACCGGCGAAACCGTTCGGGTGGGCGCCTCTCTCGGCGCCAAATAGGAAGGCGCGCTCGTCTCCTTCCTCGATCCTAACGAGCGTGTTTGCGTGGCAACCGTCCGACATGGTGGGGTCCCGAGGTGATTGAGCACAAATTGGCGGCGTTCCCGGCCGACCGGTCATCAGAAGGTCCGGAAGCAATCGGTGGAGCGCCGAGGAACTTATCCGGCGGAGGTGGACAAGCTCTTAAGGCGGGGTCGTCCGCGATGTCGCCCGTCCTGTGGCTCGCGAACCCGTCCTCGTCAAGAAATCAACAGGCGTTGGAGGATGTGCGTGGACTTCACCGACCTCAACAAGGCGTGCGAAGGATCCATACCACGCCCGCGATCGATCTCATCGTCGACTCAAGCTGCGAGTACGAAAGTATGCTACGGATGCGTACTCGGGTACCACCAGTTAGCATGGCGAAGAAGATGAAGACAAGACCGCCGTTCGCCCATGGGCGTCATCGCTACTCTAAGGATGGCGTTGATTTGAAGAATCAGCCCAACCTATCGGGCCATGCATATCGCTCACCGCTCCCAAATAGGGCGGAACACGGAGGTGTATGTCGATGATCGGTGGTGAAGTCAAGAAGGCGGAGGAGTTGATTGGCGACTGGAAGAAACCTTCACCAACCCGAAAGCATCGCATCAAGCTTAATCCGGAGAAATGCGTGTTCGCCGTTCCGTCAGACAAGCGCTTTGGATTCCTCGTCTCCCGAGAGGATTGAGGCGAACCACGACAAGATCGCGTGATCGAGAACATGAAGCCCCGACGCGACTTGGCGGATCACGGTGCTTGTGGTCGCTGACCTCCTGGGCGCTTTATAGCTCGCGTGGGGATAAAAGTCTCCCACCGCTCAAGCTCCTAAAGAAGACCAACCGACCGAGTGGGCCGGCGGAGGCGCAGGAGGCGTTCGACGGTCGAAGAAGTATCTTACCTCCCGCCCGTCTTGATCGCCCTGCACCAGGCGAGCCATTGATCCTCTATGTCGCGCAAACCCCAGGCGGTCGTGCGGTCTTTGGTGGCGGAAGAGAGGGCGTTGGCGCCCATTTACTACGTCAAGAAGGTCCTCCACGACGCCAAACAAGGTATTCACAAACACCAGAAGATGCTCTACGCCGTCCGGCGGCATCCCGAAGCTACGCCACTACTTCGAGGCGAGAAGTCACAGTGTTGACCAAGTATCCCTTGTGGGAGATCCTCTTCAACATGCGAGGCGACGGTCGATCGCCAAACGGGCCATAGAGTGGCGAATTCGATCTCAAATTCGCTCCCGAATGGCCATCAAAGGCAAGCTCTGGCGGAGTTCATCACGAGTGGACTCCGCGGACACTGAAAGTGAAGATACCTCAGCCTCTCTCGCCGTGGACTCTCTTCTTGACGGCTCATTCCATTTGGAGGGTGAAATGGCGTCGTCTGGTGTCTCCCACCGCGATGTCATCCAGCACTGGTAGGTTGGGCTTCGCGCCACCAACAATGTCGCGGAATATGAAGGATCGTCACGCTCGTGGTGGCCGACCCTTGGCATCCGGCTACAAGTAAAGCGACTCTCTCTGGTCATCAACCAGCGAGGAAGGATTTCTCCCGCGGATCCCGTCATGGCGGCCTACCTAGCGGAGGTCGCGCCGTTGAGCGGCACTTTGAGGGTTTGGGCCGTGCACATCCTCGCCGCGACAACTACATGGCGGATGAATCGTCCCATTGCCTCGCCGAGGGCACCTGCTTTGGGGTCTTTGAAGAAAGACTTACGCTGCCGTCCGTCGCAACCCCCACTCGCGGGACGACGCTTTCGACGCAGCCCCACCTCTGGAGGAGACGCCACCGATCTTGCCGCAGCCCTTGTTAGAGGGAGGAGGCGAAGAACTATTGAGGCGGTTGAGGCGGAAGCGCCAGCCAAAGGAGTACGTCGGCGACAATGTCTGTAACGTCGTCACACTCGTCCGGAAGGTCGGTGGATGGATCCGATCCTAGCCTACTGCGGGATGGAGTGATCCCAAGCGATGACGCTGCGTCGGTGAGAAGATAGCGCATAAGGCCAAGCGCCACGCTACGGTAGGTGGGGACTCAGACGCCGTGGCGCAAATGGAGTTCTCTTGAAGCGCCACCGGAAGCGGGAGGAAATTCTCTCTGAGATCCATGGAGGCATGTCGCGGAGCCATTCAGTGAGCCGGGCGTTGGTTGGGAAAGCCACCACGGTTTTATTGGCCCACCGCCTCCAGGATGCCTTGAGCTAGTGAGGAGATGCGGCGTGCCAATTTCATGCTAAGCGAGATCCACCGACCGCCCAGCGCCGCAAACCATTCCGCTCTCTGGCGTTTCGCATCCTGGGCCGGACATTCAGGCCCGTTCCCTTGAGCGGCCGGAGGATATACTCATCTTAAATCGCCATCGACAAATTCACTAAGTGGGTTGAAGCCTCGCCGGTCCCGGCGATCACATCCGCAGCGGCTATCAAGTTTATGAAGAGCATCTTCGTCGGTTCGTGTCGCCAACAGAGTCATCATCGACAACGGCGCTCGGTTCAAAAGCTTGATTTCCAAGATCAGCGAAGAGTTGGGTACCAAGGCGTGCTTTGCCTCCGATTCGCATCCGAAGAGCAATGGGCAAGTGGAGCGGGCGAACGCGAAGTACTCAAAGGGGCTCAAGACAAGGGCGTTCGACCTTTGGAGAAGCGCAAGCGCCGGGCGGAAGAAGTTCCCATCAGATTATGGGCGCCGCGACAACTCCCAACAGAGCCACCGCATGAGACCCTTCTTCCCGTGTATGGCTCGAGGCGGTATCCTATCGAGCTCGCCCGGCCCCAAGAGTGGCGGCGTTTTCAAGACCAAGACTCGACCGCGCCAGATGACGAATCTCCGGAGGAGATCCGAGACAGCGGCGATCCGGCCGCCAAAGTATCAAGGCGCCGCGCCATTATCAAGCAAAGCGGTGTGTGAGAACATCGGCAATGGGCGACCTCGTTCACATAAAATCCAAGCGCAGCGGGCGCAACAAGCCGCTCCCACCGTGGAGGGCCCTTCAAGGTGGTCTCGATCGCCTTCGCTTGAGCTCGGCAAAGCTCAGATTCGAGGACGGCCGCTAATTGGCTAACACTTGAACGCCGAGTACCGAGGAAGTTCTACCCGTGAGGTAGCATCCAAGAGCTTTTTTGACTTCCCTTGGAGCCGAGCGGCGAGGTCTTCTTCCTTCACCGCCTCGGGGTGCGTTGTACAAAGCCATCTTCAATAAGAGATAAGTTACATCTCCTTGTGGGCATCTGCTTTTTTCGCCTCAAGTCTGTTAGAAAGCATTAGGTGAAAGTCGGTCAAAAAAGTACTCAAGGCGATGGCCCCTTAGTTTAAGGATTTAACGCCACGACTTCATGATTGGCGAGGCGGTTGATCGGAGCGGGTTCTAGCTTTGGTGTGTCGGCTCGGTCCAGGAACGCGCCAACAATGCAACCGGCGACTAGACCACTTCAGAAGCTAAGTTCTCGCCACGCCGATGTCTAGGGGTCGGTTTCAAAGAGGCCATAAGGGTTGAAGTAACCAGAGGCTCCCGAGGAAAAGCGCCACTTTCAATCTAAAGCTCGCTAAAGCTTTTTGGCGATCGATGGCTTAGCCTTAGAAAGGTCTGTTAGAAAACATTCTTTGAAAAGTCGGTAGCGAAAGTACTTAAGGTGATGGCCCCTTAGTTGCAAAGGCAAACGCTTATAACTTTCTCGTCGTCGACTCAGCTGCGAGTCTGACATTTGTGCTTTACGGATCGTGCTCTGGTACCACAGTTAGCATGGCGAAAAGATGAAGACAAGACCGCCTTACATTCGCCATGGGCGTCTCTGCTCTAAGATGGCGTTGAATTTGAATCGGGCCCAACCTATCGGCCAACCCATGCATATATCACTTCCCAAATAGGAACACAGGTGTATCGATGATCTGGTGGTGAAGTCAAGAAAGGCGGAGGTTGATTGACACTGAAGAAACCTTCACCAACTTTGAAATCTTGCATCAGCTTAATCCGAATGCGTTATTGGCCGTTCATTGAACCTTTCTGGATTCCTCGTCTCGAGGAGGATTAGGCGAACCACGACAAGATCGCGTGATCGAGAACATAGAAGCCCAGCGACTTGGCGGATCACGGTGCTTAGTGAAAAGGGCCTCTGGGCGCTTATAGCTCGCGTGGGGATAAAGTCTCCCATTGCTCAAGCTCCTAAAGAAGACCAACCCGATGATTCAGTGGGCGGAGGCGCGGGAGGCGTTCGGCCGGTGCAAAATATCTTACCTCCACTTGGTCTGTCGCCCAGACCGGCGAGCCATTGATCCTCTATGTCGCCAAGAAACGGTCAGCGGTCATGCGTCAGTAAGCGAAAGAGGCGTTCGGCGCCCATTTACTACGCCAAGAAGGTCCTCCACGACGCCGAAACAAGGTATTCACAAAGACCGTAAGATGCTTCCACGCCGACGATCCCCGAAAAGCGCCACTACTTCCAGGGGCGCAGTCCCAGTGTTGACCAAGTATCCCAAGCGGAGAATCCTCTTCAACCATGAGGCGACGGTCGCTGTCATTAAACGGGCCATAGAGTCATGAATTCGATCTCAAATTGCCTCCCGATCGGCCATCAAAAGACAAGCTCTGCGGAGTTCATCATGAGTGGACCTCGGCGACACAGAGTCGAAGATACCTGCACCTCCTGTGCAGGACTCTCTTCTTCGACGGCTCATTCCGCCGGAGTGGGCCGAAATCAAGCGCCGCCCTCGTGTCTCCCCACCGAGCGATATCATCCGGCACCAAGTAGTCTTTGGCTTCCGCGCCACCAACAATGTGAATATGAAGGATGACCCGTCACGCTCGGTGGCTTCGACCTTGATCCGCCGGCGGCCAAGGCAAAGATGATTTCTCTGGTCATCAACCGCGAAAGGAAGATTCTCCGCTTGGATCCCGCTATGGCGGCTCACGAAGCGGAGGTGCGCCGCTGGAGCTGACACTTTGAGGGTTTGGGCTTCGTGGCACATCCTCGCCGCCGACAACTACATGGCGGATGAACGCCCCATTGCACTCGCCGAGGCACCTCGTTCCGCTGGGGTCTTTGAAGAAAGATTTACGCGCCGTCTGTCCGAACCCCAATTCAAGGGACGACGCTTCTCGACGCAGCTTCTCCACCTTCCGAGAGACGCCACCGATTCGCAGCCCCCTGCAGTTAGAGGAGGCTAAGAACCGCTGAGGCGGTTGAGGCGGAAAGCGCCAAAGCAGCGCGAGTACGCTCGCCGATAATGTACGTAATCGCCGCCACACTCGGTCTGGAAGGTCGGTGGACGGATCCGATCCTAGCCTACCCGCGGGATGGAGTGATCCTCGGAGCGATGACGCTTACCGAGAAGATAGCGCCGCTAAGGCCTTCATACAGGTAGGTGGGGACTGTATCTGAGGCGCAAATGAAGTCTCTTGAAGTCGTCACTTTCGAGCGGGGTAGAAATTCTCTCTGAGATCCATGGAGGCATGTCTGGGAGCCATTGAGGCCGGGCGTTGGTTGGGAAAGCTTTTCACCACGGTTTCTATTACTTGCATCGCCTCCGGGATGCCTTGAGCTAGTGAGGAGATCTGGCGTGCCAATTTCATGCTAAGCGAGATCCACCGACGGCCCGAGCGCGCAAACCATTCTCTTCTCGCATGGATTCGCGATCTGAAGTTACAGACGTTTACGGGCCCGGGCGAGCGGCAGGATACTCTCATCTGTTAAATCCGCCATCGACAAATTCACTAAGTGGGTTGAAGCCTCGCCGGTCGGCGATCACATCCAGCTGACTATCAAGTTTATGAAGAGCATCTTCGTCCGGTTCGGTGTCGCCAATATGAGTCATCATCGACAACGATTTCGGTTCAAAAACACCGATTTCCATCATAAATGCGAAGAGTTGGGTACCAGGCGTGCTTTGCCTCCGATTAGCATCCAGAAGAGCAATGGGCAAGTGGAAGCTGGTGACGGAAGTACTCAAGGAGCTCAAGACAAAAGGCGTTCGATCGCACGGAGAAGCCTTGACAAGCGGCTGGCGGAAGAAGTTCCCTAGTATTATGGTAGCTGCGGACAACTCCCATGAGCCACCGCGAGACCCTTCTTCACGGTGTATGGCTCGGCGGTACTCGATCGAGCTCGCCGCTCCCCAAGAGTGGCGGCGTTCGGCGAAGACCAAGACCGACCGCGTCAGATGACGAATCTGGAGGAGATCCGAGGACAGGCGGCGATCCGCCGCCATATCAGTCAGGCGCATGCGCTATCAAGCAAGGCGGGTGTGTGAGAACATGGCATGGGCGACCTCGCTCACTTAAAAATGCCAGCAGTGGGGCGCAGAATAAACTGCCTCAATAGGAGGGCCCTTCAAGGTGGTCTCGGCCTCCCGCCAGAGCTCGGTCAGCTGTGATTCGAGGACAGTCGAATTGGCTTAACACTTGGAACGCCGAGCACCGAGGAAGTTCTACCCGTGAGGTAGCAGCCCAAGAGCACTTTTTTTGACTTCCCTTGAGCCGAAGCGGCGAGGTCTTCTTCCTTCACCGCCACCGAGTGCGTTAGGCAAAGCCATCTTCAATAAGAGATAAGTTCTCTCCTTGTGGGCATCTGTTTTTTTTCGCCCAAGTCTCTTAGAAAGCATTCCGGTGAAAGTCGGTCAAAAAAGTACTCAAGGCGATGGCCCCTTAGTTGTAAGGATTTAACGCCCACGACTACCGCATGTTGGGCGAGGCGGCTGACGGAAGGCGGGTTCTAGCCCGGTGTGTCGGCTCGGTCTCAGGCATCGCGCCAACAATGGCACCGCGACTAGACCACCGAAGCTAAGTTCTCGCCTGCGATGTCTAGGGTCGGTCAAAAGAGGCCATAAGGGTTGAAGTAACCGAGGCTCGAGAAAAGCGCCACTTTCAAGCGGAAGCTCGCTTCTAAAGCTTTTTGGCGATCGGTGGCTTAGCCTTAGAAAGGTCTGTTAGAAAACATTTCACGAAAAGTTGGTAGCGAAAGTACTTAAGGTGATGGCCCTTAGTTGTAAAGGCAAACGCTTATAACTTACTGGCCGTGCGTAGGCGGCGACGAAGCGGGCTCTAGCACGGTGTGTCGGCTCGGTCTAGGCAATGCGCTAACGGGCGCACCCGTGACTAGACCTTGGGAAGCTAAGCGCGCCGCCACGTAATGTTTAAGTCGGGCATGAGAGGCCATAGGGTTGAAGTAACCAGATGCCTGAAGGAACAGCACCAATTGCGGCGAGCGTTAGATCTAAAACCTTTGGCGTGTGCCCCAATTCAATTCCATGAAGTTAAAGTTGTGCGAAGTTCAAGTGAGACTCACAACAAAAGAGCAAAAGTTTGTTTGCATTGATAGGCAACATTTACAAGGCAAGAAGGCGGGAGTCTCGCTATTTCCTCTGGTCTTCGTCTTCGGCTGGAGAGCGCGCTTCATCATGGACACGCTGGTCGGTGGCGGTGTCAACTCGCGCTTGCTTAAACCGGTCCACCGGGCGCTGGAAAACTTCGATGGCGGCGCTGATCAAACGCGCGTCTCGAGCAAGACAGCTGTTCAAAGATGAACTGCGCCGCCGAGAGCGCTTTGGCGATCGTCTTCGACGCCAAGGCGTCAGGCGCCACCGGAAGGACAGCAAGTAGGCTTGGCGGCTCGTCCCACGGCGCCAGCTATCTTCGCGCACCTGTCTCCAATGGGATGCAAGGAAACACCCAGCCGATGCATGGCGTCTGGAAGCCGCATGATGGCGCGCGCAAAGATGTCGGGCGGGTCCGAGGCGCGAAGTGCTCCAGCGGAGGTCTTCCGATCTGCTTAGCGGCAAAGCGGCGGCGGCTTAATGCCGCAGCCTGCTGGTCATCGCCTCTTTGCGGCGGTTTCTTGGCAAGGCCCGCCGCAGCTGGCCGCAGATCGCTTCCGCCAAGGCAAGGGCTTCCTCGCTCGTCGGCGAGTCCACGGCGAGATGGCGGCGCCAATGACGAGGTGGCTGGGAGGTTCTCGGCGCCGTATGCGCGAACTCTCGGCCGCCGCGAAGCAGCCTTCCGAAGAGCGGGCGGGCAGGGGTGGCGAAGTCGCGTGGAGCGGAGCTCGATGCCCCAGTCATTCCGCCTGCTCAAGAAGGACAAACAGGTTCAGGTATGTAAAAACCGTGTAGCATGCTAACCCTGTCACGGCGGTGCCGTGGCGAGGCTCAAAAAGGGGTGCAACTCAAGGCGAAAGTCGGGCGAGGGAGCTCCAAGTCGCTTGTTTGCGCGGTGGTGGCGGCGCGATCACGATCACCATTGCCGAACAGACACGGCTACCGGCACAGAAGTGCGTGCGGCAGAAGCGCCCACAGAAGAAAGCGCCGCGCCAGGAGCGCCGGGCGAGAGTGAGGAAGAAACTGCGCAGCGGCGCCAGCTTCTGGCAAAGTCGCGCTCTTGCCGCTGGCGAGCGGCGGCGTAGTGAGCAGGGTTTCATTGGATGGGGCAGCGGTGGCGGCGGAAGCTCGAGACTTGAAGGGCGCGCTCTTCGGTTTTCCTCCCTCGCCGCCGCCGCCGACGGCGAGGATGAGGCGGCGCTTCCGAGAGCGCGGGCGAGTCGGGCCGCCACGGCAGAGCAAAGCAGCCGTCGGAAGCTTGGGCGGTCGCCGAGGCGCTCGCGGATCTGCAGGTCCCTCGCCACGGACCGCAGGACCAGAGACCTCCATAGGGGCGGCACCGCAAGTAAGGGTTCTGCCCCTGCGGATCCCAATCGCAGAGGGCGGATGCCCAGCGAGTGGCGACAGCCGCCGTCGGCGTGGGTCGAAGCCCCGCCAACCGCCTCTCGAGCACGCCGCCGCAAGACGCTCCTCCCAAATGAACACCCAAAGAAGAAGCAATGAGTTGGCTATTAGCCAAAATGGAAAGAAAGAAGGCACGAAATCCAAAAGAACGCGAGAGTATTGACCTCCAAGAGCAGCGCTGGTCCCGCTGCCGCCGCCAGAGTATCGCCCAAAGCGGGCGCGCCTCTGCCGGCGGCAAAGACGGCGCCGCAAAAAGTCCGCCACCACGGTTCCGTGAGCTTCGGCGGCGTGAGCTGAGCAATGCGCGCCGCCATCGCCTCCGCATTCGCGCTTAGATCGTCTGGCCGGGCCCCCATGGGCGATGGGCTCTGATGATCGCTGGAAGAATAAGATCGTCGCAGCTACCGGAGTCCTCACAGATAAACCATCGCCGGTGCCGATCCTTCAGCTTGGACTTGACCGCGGCAGGATAAAGGCGGCGGCGCGCGAGCGCAATGTGGCAGTAGTAGCCTCAACGCGCGCCGAGCGAGCTCAAAAGTGCTGCGAGATGTAGAGTCGGGCGCCAGCGGGAGGTTTGGCATCGCCCCCACGAACATCTCGCAGAGGCGGGCGACGGCGACCGAGGCCATGATCGAGTTGGGAGGAAGGTGTGCCGCTGGATCCCGTGAAAGCGCAGCACCCCAAGAAGAATTGAGTCTGGCGGACAAGGCCCGCCCAAAGACGCCAGAGAAGGTCACGATCTCCCGGCGCGAGGACTCGGCATGATGGTGCGGCGCGGAACCGGGCGGTGGTCGGTGGCACGAAGACTCGGCCGCGCCACCGATCCTCGTCGACGGTGGAAGCGAGCGAACGACTCCGAAGGTGGTGCGGCGTCCCGGCGGCCCTTCTTTGCGCTTGGGAGCCATGGAAAATTTGGCGGTGGCGCCGGCGAAAGGCTTGGTGGCAATTGGCGAGGAGGTTGTGGTAGCGGCGAAGAAGGCGATGGGCGACTTGAAGACTTAGCGTCGGAAGGATTACGCGCTACCGAGAAGTATTTATAGGCGTGAAGCGAAGAGCGACGGTTTGAATTCCGCCCCACAGCTGCTGGGCGCCATTACCTCCTCGCGTTTTTGGTTTCAGAAAAGCGGCGTAGTTCCCCAAGGAAGATCGTGTGCGGTGGAGAATCAGCGTCGGTACGCCGCGTGGGGGTCCCCACGATTCGTCTCCCGCCGCACAAGAAACGGAAAAGTATCTGCGCGACGGTTCGCGTATCATGGTGGACCCGGGGGCTACTGTCGGTGTAATAAATACCGGGGTACAAAGAGCCCTAGGAAGGCCGAGAGCCCTCTGGCTACGAGGCGAGGGCCCCACGCGCCCAGGCGGAGTGCGTGGCGAGCCCCTCCGACGATGAGGCGAGGGCCCCACGCGAGGCGGAGTGCGTGGCGAGCCCTCTGGAGACGGCGAGGGCCTTGGCGCCAGAGGGGGCGGCAGGAGCATTGCGAATGAGTCTTGGGACGAAGGCTCCCTCATCGCGAAGGACGGCGCATTTAATGAGACATCACGCGCGGATAGACAATGGAAGAAATGATTACCTTCTGATGACCCCTTTGTGTCTGGAAAGCATCCATTAATGGCTTGAAGAATTGACCGTGCAGAGAGAAGGTTTGCTTGAGGGGCCGCCGTGTCGAGGAGCAGTGTAGGCCCCACTTGCAGATTCACCGGTGGATCTGGTGCGGGTCGAGGCCACTAGCGAAGCACGCGAGGGCGGCGCAGCGTGGGCGTGGCGGCAGCACGTTTGCCTCTTCTTCTCGTGTCTTGTCGATTATCGAGAGCATCAGACTACCTACCCCTCGGCTCTCTCCGCCGCCCCAAAGCTTGTATAAAAGGAGGGAGAGAGGAGGAAAGGAGAGAGGAGCATTCGTGCATTCGAGACACTCTGTAAACACATTCCCATTCAACCACAATCGAGAAAAGAGCTAAGGCTCAGCAGAGTAGGACTATTACCCGCGAGGGTCCGAACTCAGGTAAATCATGAAGTCGCTCCTTGTTGTGCCCGACGCCGAATCGGATCGAGCTTGATCGAGTTAGCTAGCGACTAAAAATCTGACCAGGTGTGATCCGATGGTTGAGCGGAGAACACGCCGTCACTACTCTTGCTGCCCCGACATTTCCTAGATCTCGGTCCCATCCGGAGGACCGCCACTTGTCAGATGGAGAAGACTGCGTGACAAGCTCCGCAGGGTCATGACCGAAAGCCCAGCGACATGTTGTCGCCGCCCGTCTTGGGGACCCGACAAGAGGGTTCCCGCAGAGCTGCCCGGCCCGATGAGGGTGGCGCTTCTTGGCGCCTTCTAGGCGGCGAGGCGGCGGGCGAGGACGCGTTCGAGCGGCGAGGCTCCGGCGTCGGTGCCGCGCCTTTTCTAAGGAGCGCGCGCGTCCGAAGGGCTTTAACGGTTTCGTCCGGCCCCATCGAAAAGTCTGACGGCTCCACCAACCACGATGAGTTTTTGCGAGATCTATCGACGGTGATGCGGCCGACCGGAGGTCGGGAAGGTTCCGCGAACTACTTTCCCGTGGTCCTCACCGTGAGCCCGCTCGTGGCTCATGAACCCGCCCCCGGAGTCCGTGGGGTCATGGAAGGAGCTCTCGGAGCTCTTCGTCACCAACTTCCAGGGCACCTTCGAGCAGCCCGGGGTAGAAGACGACCTCCTGGCGTGGAGCGAAGAAGGAGAGTCGCTGGCGACTATATTGGCGCCTACCAGTCCGCAACACCATCCCCGACATCTCCATCGATGCCGCGGGTCACGGCATTCGTGAGAGGCGCCGAGACCCCAAGGTCAAAGAGAAGATGGCCACCCGCAAGATCAAGGCGACGGAGGAGCTTTCACCTTGGCGCAAGTGCGCTCTTGATGAGCTCGATCCGCCCAGCTGCTGGCGGGCCACCATGCGGCGGCGAGGCCGAACCTCGAGGAACCCCGCGGCAAGGACAAGAAGAAGCGCAAAGCGGCCGAGACCGGGCAGGTCATGGCTGAAAAAGGCGACGACGACGACGATTATCATGCCAGCCAGCGCAATGGGGCGCAAGGGCGTAAAAGAGGAGGAGGTCGCGGCACCGGCGGTACGGTCCCGTAGGGGCGCCGAGGCGGCGGTTACTGGCGATCGCCCGTGGCGCGACGGCCCTCGCCACGACGAAGCGGCGAGATCATCGCCCCGTGAGTGGGACGGAAGGCCCCTCGTCCCATTCACGCAACAACTCCCACGACTTGGCGGATTGCCATGTCGTCACCAAGATGGTGGACAAGCGAGTCCACGAGCAGCGCAGCGGCGTCCGGCGATGGCAAGGGCAAGGAGGCGGCCGCTTGGTTTTCAGAAGTGAGCGCGAGGTTGCCATCATCCACGGCGGTTCGCCACCTATCCGCCCCACGCTAGTTTTAAGCGTGCGATGAGGAGGTGTCGCCGCCGTGCCGGCTTTGGGTCGATGAGGCGGTGGCGTGGTCGGAGCTGACCGATCGCGTTCGATCGCCGATCACCCAACCGAGATCGCCGACCTGGGCATCTCCCGATCGTGGTTGCACCCACGGTCCGGAATGTAAAGCTAGGGCGGTCTTTGGTAGACGCGGGGAGTTCCTCAACCCTCCGTCCGCCCGGTCGCCATGGCGCTCCAGATCCAAAGAAGGAGCTTCGCCTAACGCTCCCATTCTTGACATCGCGCGGGCCGAGTCCGTCTCACTGGGCGACCGATCTCCGGTAACCTTGAGGCTCGACAACTTCCGCACCGAGATGCTCGAGTTCGAGGTGGCGGACTTGACCTCTACCTGGCGCCATACTAGGTCGGCGGTGCCGACCGTGTTCATGGCGGTGTGCCACTATCGTACATGGTGGTGAAGATCCCGGCCACCGCCCCATCGTTTGAAAGTGGACCCTTGAGGCGCTCATTGCGACAAGGACCCTCGCGTTGGCGGGGCGTCGGTGCCTGAAGGCGAGGTTTCGACTCTGGGAGCTCCTCCGTGAAGACCCGTGCCTCTCTGTTCGTCGCGGAGGTTAAGGCGGTCTCCTGGCCGAGTCGGACCGGCGAAGACCGTTCGGGTGGGCGCCTCTCTGCGCCAAATAGGAAGGCGCTTCGTCTCCTTCCTCCGGTCTAACGCAGACGTGTTTGCGTGGCAACCGTCCGACATGGTTTGGGGTCCCGTGAGGTGATTGAGCACAAATTGGCGGCGTTTCGCCGCGACCGGTCATCGCGAAGGTCGGAAGCAATCGGTGGAAGCGCCGAGAACTTATCCGGCAGAGGTGGACAAGCTCTTATGGGCGGGGTCGTCCGCAGATGTCGCCCATCCGGTGGCTCGCGAACCCCTTCCTCGTCAAGAAATCCAGCAGGCGTTGGAGGATGTGCGTGGACTTCACCGACCTCAACAAAGGCGTGCGAAGGATCCATACCAGCGCCCCGCGATCGATCTCATCGTCGACTCAAGCTGCGGGTGCGAAAGCGGTATGCTACGGATGCGCACTCGGGTACCACCAGATTAGCATGGCGAAGAAGATGAAGACAAGACCGTCTTCGTTCGCCCGTAGGCGTCTCATCGCTATCTAAGGATGGCGTTGGATGAAGAATGCAGGCCCAACCTATCGCCGGGCCATGCATATCGCTCACCGCTCCCAAAAGGGCGGAACACGGAGGTGTATGTCGATGATCGGTGGTGAAGTCCAAGAAGGCGGAGGAGTTGATTAGCGACTGGAAGAAACCTTCACCAACCCGAGGAATCTTGCATCAAGCTTAATCCGGAGAATGCGTGTTCGCCGTTCCGTCGAACAAGCGGCTGGGATTCCTCGCTCTCGGAGGATTGAGGCGAACCACGACAAGATCGCGTGATCGAGAACATGAAGCCCCAGACGCGACTTGGCGGATCACGGTGCTTGGTGGGGCGCTGACCTCCCTGGGCGCTTTATAGCTCGTCTGGGGATAAAAGTCTCCCACCGCTCAAGCTCCTAAAGAAGACCAACCAGTTCAGTGGATGGCGGAGGCGCAGGAGGCGCTCGACGGAGTCAAGAAGTATCTTACCTCCCGCCGTCTTGATCGCCCTGCACCAGGCGAGCCATTGATCCTCTACGCCGCGCAAACCCCAGCGGTCGGTCAGCGGTCTTTGGTGGCGGAAGAGAGGCGTTGGCGCCCATTTACTCGTCGCAAGGTCCTCCACGACGCGAAACAAGGTATTCACAAGCACCAGAAGATGCTCTCGCCGTCTTGGCAGCATCCCGAAGCTACGCCACTACTTCGAGGCGAGAAGTCATGGTGTTGACCAAGTATCCCTTGCGGAGATCCTCTTCAATCATGAGGCGACGGGTCGCTTGTCGCCAAATGGGCCATAGAGTTTGGCGAATTCGATCTCAAATTCGCTCCCGAATGGCCATCAAAGGGCAAGCTCTGGCGGAGTTCATCGTGAGTGGACTCGGCGGACACAGGTGAAGATACCCGACCTCCTCGCCGTGGACTCTCTTCTTGACGGCTCATTCAATTTGAGAGGGGTGGGTGGCGTCGTCTGGTGTCTCCCGCGGCGATGTCATCCGACACTGGTAGTCTTTGGGCTTCCGCGCCACCAACAACGTCGCGGAGTATGAAGGATCTTTCATGGGGCTCGGGGTGGCCGACCCTTGGCATCCGGCGGCTACAAGTAAAAGGCGACTCTCTCCTGGTCATCAACCAGGCGAGGAAGGATTTCTCCTGCTCGGATCCCGTCATGGCGGCCTACCTAGCGGAGGTGCGCCGGTTGGAGCGGCACTTTGAGGGTTTGGGCTTCGTGCACATCCCTCGCCGCGACAACTACATGGCGGATGAACTATCCCAGATTGCCTCGTCGAGGCACTGCTTCGCCGGGTCTTTGAAGAAAGACTTCGTGCCGTCCGCCGCGACCCCAATTCTGGCGGGGCGGCGCTTTCGACGCAGCAGCTCCGCCTCTGGAGGAGACGTCACCGATCTTCTGCGGCTCCGGTTAGAGGAGGCGGAAGAAGCTATTGAGGCGGTTGAGGCGGAAAGCGCGCCAGCCAAAGTGAGTCGTCGGCGACAATGTCTGTAACGTCGTCACACTCGTCCGGGAAGGTCGGTGGATGGATCCGATCCTAGCCTACTGCGGGATGGAGTGATCCCACGATGATGGCGTCGGTGAGAAGATAGCGCGAAGGCCAAGCGCTACATACTGGTAGGTGGGGACAGACGCCGAGCGCAAATGGAGTTCTCTTGAAGTCGCACTCGGGAAGCGGGAGTGAAATTCTCTCGAGATCCATGGAGGCATGTCGCGGAGCCATTCAGAGGCAAGGCGTTGGTTGGGAAAGCGCCACGGTTTCTATTGGCCCACCGCCTCCGGGATGCCTTCGAGCTAGTGAGGAGATGCGGCGTGCCAATTTCATGCTAAGCGGATCCACCGACCGCCCAGTAGCGCAAACCATTCCGCCTCTCTGGCCGTTCGCGATCTGGGCCGACATTACAGGCCCGTTCATTGAGCGACGGAGGATATACTCATCGTTCGCCGCCATCGACAAATTCACTAAGTGGGTTGAAGCCTCGCCGGTCCGGCGATCACATCCGCAGCTGCTATCAAGTTTATGAAGAGCATCTTCGTCCGGTTCGTGTCGCCAACATGAGTCATCATCGACAACGGCGCTTTCGATTCAAAAGCGCGATTTCCAAGATCTGGTGCGAAGAGTTGGGTACCAAGTCGTGCTTTGCCTCCGTTCTTGCATCCAGAAGAGCAATGGGCAAGTGGAAGCGAACGCGAAGTACTCAAAGGGCTCAAGACAAGGGCGTTTCGACCGCTGGAGAAGCCTTGACAAGCGCTGGGCGGAAGAAGTTCCCATCATTATGGGCGCTGCGGACAACTCCCAACAGAGCCACGGCGAGACCCTTCTTCTGGTGTATGGCTCGAGGCGGTACTCCCTATCGAGCTTCGCCTTGGCTCCCCAAGAGTGGCGGCGTTGGCGAAGACCAAGACCACGACCGGCGTCGGGATGGCGTAAATCTCTGGAGGAGATCCGAGACAGAAGCGGCGATCCCGCCGCCAAGTATCAAGAAAGCGCCGCCGTTATCAAGCAAGGGGTGTGTGTGAGAACAGCGGCGCATGGCGACCTGTTCACATAAAATCCAAGCGCGGCGGGCGCAACAAGCTATCTCCCACAATGGGAGGGCCCTTCAAGGTGGTCTCGATCTCCCGCCGAGCTCGGTCCAGCTCAGATTCGAGGACGGTCGCGAATTGGCGAACACTTGAACGTCGAGCGGTGAGGAAGTTCTACCAGAGGTAGCGAGTCCAAAGCTTTTTGGACTTCCTTGAGCCGAGCGGCGAGGTCTTCTTCCTTCACCGCTTCGCCTCGGGTGCGTTGTACAAAGCCATCTTCAATAAGAGATAAGTTACATCTCCTTGTGGGCATCTGTTTCTTTTTCGCCTCAAAGTCTGTTAGAAAGCATTCCGGTGAAAGTCGGTCGAAAAAAAGTACTCAAAGCGATGGCCCTTAGTTCTAAGGATTTAACGCCACGACTCATGATTGGGCGAGGCGAGACGGAGGCGGGTTCTAGCCTGGTGTGTCGGCTCGGTCAGGCAATGCGCCAACAATGCACCCGTGACTAGACCACTTCAGGAAGCTAAGTTCTCGCCACGCGATGTCTAGGGTCGGTTCAAAAGAGGCCATAAGGGTTGAAGTAACCAGAGGCCCGAGGAAAGCGCCACTTTCAGCGGAAAGCTACATCTAAAGTTTTTGGCGATCGGTGGCTTAGCCTTAGAAAGGTCTGTTAGAAAACATACTCTTTGAAAAGTCGGTAGCGAAATACTTAAGGTGATGGCCCTTAGTTGCAAAGGCAAGCGCTTATAACTTCTGTTGGCGAGGCGGCGACGGAAGGCGGGCTCTAGCTCGGTGTGTCGGCTCGGTCTAGGCAATGCATAATGGCGCACCTGTGACTAGACCACTTAGGAAGCTAAGCGCCGCCACGTAATGTTTAAGTCGGGTTGCGAGAGGCCATAAGGGTTGAAGTAACCAGATGCCTAAGGAAGCAGCGCTCACTTGCGGCGAGCGTTGATCTAAAACCTTTGGCGGCGGTGCCCCAATTCAATTCCATAAGTTAAAGTTGTGCGAAGTTCAAGTGAGACTCACAACAAAAGAGCAAAAGTTTGTTTGCATTGATAGGCAACATTTACAAGGCAAGAAGGCGGGAGTCTCGCTACTCCTCCTGGTCTTAAATCTTCGGCCGAGCGGCGCCCCATCATGGACACTTGATCGGGCGGCGGTGTCAACCAGCGCTGCTCAAACTGGTCCGGTGGCGCGAAGGCTCCCGATGGCGGCGTCGAGATCAAGCAGCGTCTCGAGCAAAACGATTACCCAAGATGAACATGTTGCCGAGCGCCTTGGCGACCGTCTTCGATCGCCCGCGTCGCAGCGCCACCGGAAGGACGCGCAGGCTTCGGGCGGCTCGTCCACGGCGCCCAACAGATCGCGCTTGCCGTCTCCTCAATGAGGATGCAAAAAACACCAGATGGATGCGAGGCGTCCGGAAGCCTTGATGGCGGTCGCGACATGTCGGCGAGGGTCGGGAGGCTTCAAGTGCTCAGCGGAGTCTTCGATCATTTGGCGGCACCGAGGTGGCGGCTTGGCTGCGCCGCCTCGCGGTCATCGCCTCCTTGGCGGTTTCTTGGCCAAGGCCCGCCGCAGCTCCGGCAGATCGCTCCGCCAAGGCAAGGGCTTCCTCCGCGTCGGCGATCACGGCTGAGATGGCGGCGGCGCCAATGGACGAGGTGGCGAAGGGTTCTCCGGCCGCGGCCGGCTAACTCTCCGCCGCCGGCAGCCTCGCCGAGGAGGCGGCGGCGGCGGTCGGGTTGGCGAGTCGCGTGGGCGGAGCTCGATGCCCAGCGTCATACTGTTCAGAAGGACAAGCAGGTTGGTATGCAAAACCGTGTAGCATGCTAACCTGTCGCGAAGTGTCGCGTGAAGCGCGAGGAAAACCAACACAAGCGGTGCGCCTCAAGGCGAAGTGAAGGAGGAGCTCAAGTCGCTTGTTTGCGGCGGTGGTGGCGGTGGTCGCGTCACCGCCGTCGAACAGAGCCGCTGCCGGCACGAAGCGGTGCTTGTCAGGAAGCGCCAACATGAAGAAGCGCCAGCCAGGAGCGTCGGCGAGAGGAGGAAGAAGCTGGCGCAGCGGCGCCGGTTCGAAGAGTCGCCGCTCTTGCCCGTGGCGAGCGGCGGCGGTAGCAGCAGAGCTCAGCCTGGATGGGGCGGCGGTGGCGCGAAGCTTCGAGACTTGAAGGCGCGCTCTCTTGGGCTCGCCCCTCCTCGTCGTCGTCGTCGACGGCGAGGATGAGGCGGCGCTTCGAGAGCCTTGGCGAGTCGGCCGCCACGGCAGAGCAGCAGCGGCCATGAAGCTTGGGCGATCGCCGAGGCGGCTCGCGGATCTGCAGTGGTCCCGGGCCACTTGGACCGCAGACCGAGACCTCCATAGGGCGGCGCTGCAAGTAAGGGTTGCGCCCCGTGGATCCCAATCGCAGAGAGGCGGATGCCGTCGGCGAAGCGATGTCGCCGGTCGGCGTGGTCGAAGCCCCCCGGCCGATCTCGAACACGTCGCCCAAGACTCCCACCTTGTTGAACACCCAAAGAAGAAGCAGCGAGTTGGCTATTAGCCAAAAATGGAAAGAAAGAAGGTACGAAATCCAAAAGAACGCGAGAGTATTGACCTCCAAGAGCAGTGCGGGTCCCGTCGTCGTCGCCGTAGTACGCCCAAAGGCGCGCCCTCAGCAGCGGGCAAAACGGCGCCGCAAAAGTCCGCCACCACGGGTTCGGTGAGCCCCGCGGCGGAGCTCGGCAATGCGCGCCGCCATCGCCTCCGTACTCGCTAGATCGTCTGGCTGGGCCCCCCAGTCGGCAGTGGGCTCCGCAGGATCGTCGGGAAGAACAAGATCGTCGCGGCCGCTAGAGTCCTCGCGTCTGACCATCTTGCCGGTGCCGATCCTTCCAGATTGGACTTGACATGGCGAGGATAAAAGCGGCGGCGTCGCGAGCGCAAGTAGCAGCTCCCAACCGCGCTTCGGCGCGAGCTGTGTGCGTGAGATGTAGAGTCGGCGCCGAGGCGGGAGGTTTGGCATCGCCCCACGAACATCTCGCAGAGGCGGGCGGCGATGACCGAGGCCATGATCGAGTTGGGAGGAAGGTGTGCCGCTGGATCCCGTAAAGGCGAGCACCCCAAGAAGAATTGAGTCTGGCGGGACAAGGCCCGCCAAGACGCCAGAGAAGGTCACGATCTCCCCGCGCGAGGACTTCGGCATGATGGTGCGCGCGGAACAGGCGGTGGTCGGCACGAACTTCGAAGCCGCGCCACGATCCTCGTCGGCGGTGGAAGCGGCGAACAGCTCCGAAGGTGGTGCGGCGTCCTGGCGGCCCTTTGCCGCGCTTGGGAGCCATGGAAAATTTGGCGGTGGCGGCTGGTAAAGGCTTGGTGGCAATTGGCGAGGAGGCGTGGTAGCGGCCAAGAAGGCGATGGGCAACGAAGACTTAGCGCGCGGAAGGATTAGCGCTTGCCGAGAGAAGTATTTATAGGCGTGGGGGCGCGGCGCGACGGTTTGGATTCCGCCCCCACGCGTGCGCGGCGCCATTATTGCCTCGCGCGTTTTTGGTTTCCCGCGAAAAGCGGCGTAGTTCCCCAAGGAAGATCGTGTGCGGCGTAGTCGCTCCTTGTTGTGCCCGACGCTCGAATCGGATCGAGCTTGATCGAGTTGGCTAGCAGACTAAAAATCTGACCAGGGGTGTGATCCGCAGTGGTTGAGCGGAGAACACGCCGTCACATACTTCTTGCTGCCCCCGACATTTCCTAGATACGCCATCCTTCCAGGATTTAGCAATCCTGTTGTGGACCACACTTGCCATGGCATGCCCTCCTCGGCCTAGGGGGTTGCTAGCCCTCACTAGCCGAACGTCATCTTGGGGAAGTGTGACCTTTATCACCCTCGGTGACAACCGATGCCGGTCCCTATCGAGAATGGTCCCAGAGGGCCTCCGCAGAGCGCTCACATCTGGCGATCCAAGACCCGTACTCTGCGCGATGGCCACGCGTTGTGTTGGAACCATCCCTCAGATGGCAGCGACCTCCCCGCTACGCGTGTTCTTCCGTCCTCATCCTAGGTAAGCCCTGGCTAAACCCAGCACCAGGCACCCTGTGCCTTATTCATCCATCTGGATGTCCTCTAGGGGCAACTCACCAATCTTTCATATCTACTTCCACGATCCTCGACCTTGCCACACCTGACTATCCCAACCAACCGACCAATCCAGGCCAACATCCCCCGTAACCATACCCTCAACCACATTCAGCCCAACATGCAACTAATAGCCCTAACTGTCACATGTTATAACATGTTCAATGCAGGAATGAATGACCAGTGAATATCGGCTACCGTTCCGTGGCGATTTGCCAGAAGATTTGTTTAAGCCTAAGCCAGTCTAAGCATGTTTTACCCATTAGGTAGGGTTAAAGTAATTGCCAAACTATTCCTAGGCTATCAAGGGAAATGACAATCAAAGCAATCATTAAGGCTAATGTCAACCCTCATTTTTGTGCCTACCAGAGAGCCGCTGTTCATATGCACTAGACCCTGGATCAGTACTCTAGTGCGTGCAATACAGAGCCGAGTATCATATAGACATACGTTTCATTATTCGGAGTATTACATACATGGTTGTATGACGTAGGCTTAATATTAAATAAGCCGAGAGGCCATACAACTATTATAGGGAAATCATCAGAGTCAACAGAATGTATACAAGATCATCCGAAAAATCCCCCAACGGCTATGCATTCCTGCATGCGACTTGAGCAAACTCTAAACCGCACCATGACCATTGCAGCCCAGATCATCTCCATGGCGCTCGAACAAATCCTTCTATTTATCTTTCATCTAAAAGAGTGGGAATATGCGAGGTCAGCATCATCCAAACGCTGGCTAGTTAACACTCCTCTTGATGCACTTAATGATAGGAGGCTTCGAGTGGGGAAGAGGTTCCTTTATTTGCATAATGCTAATTTTTAAGATGAGTTTAAGTTACCCTATCTAGCAATAAGTATTAAAGTTCCGTTTACACAGTAAGGAGTTAGTACCGAACAAACACAACCAAAGCACACAACCCAAGCCCCAACTGACAGACCTTGACGACCATCCTTAAAGTAACCAACTCAAACTCGACAAACACACTTCACCTTGATCCCAACCAAACCGAATTTCATGTTGCCCCAATCCATAACCCGCAATCCTTCAGGGATTAGCAATCCTGTTGTGGACCACACTTGCCATGGCATGCCCGCCGCGGCCTAGAAGGGTTGCCAGCCCACTCAAGCCTAGCGTCACCTTGGAAAAGTGTGGCCTTTATCACCATCGGTGATGACCAATGCCGGTCCCTATCGAGAGTGGTCTCAAAGGGCCTCCGCAGAGCGCTCGCAACTAGCGATCCAAAACTCGTACTCCACGCGATGGCCACGCATTGTGCTGGAACCATCCCTCAAATGGCAGCGATCTCCCCACTACGCGTGTTCTTCTGCGCTCCTCCTGGGTAAGCCCTGGCTAAACCCAGTACAAGGCATCTCGTGCCTTAATCATCCATCAGGATGTCATCCATGGGGCAACTCACCAACCATTTCATCTCTACTTCCACGGTCATCGACCTTACCATTCATCAACTATCCCGACCAATCGACCAAACCAGACCGACACACCACATAGCTATAACCACACACAACACTCAGCCCAACATGCATATATTAGCTCTAACTGTCACATGTCATAAACTTTTTAAATGAATTAATGAATGAATGACCGGTGAATATCGGTCCACCGTTCCGTGGCTAATCGCCAGAAGATTCGTTTAAGCCTCAGCAAGTCTAAGTAGGTTTTTACCCATTAGGCAAGGTTAAAGTTGTTACCAGACTATTATTAGGCTAACAAGGACATGAAAATCATGGCAGTCGTAAGGGCTAGATAATGCAAGGACAGGCATGTATATTTATAACATGATTTAACAAGTAGGTAGGTATTAAGCATGCACTTTGATAATAGGCAATATAGTTTGGGAAAACTGGGTAACGAACATGATTATATCGATATTAGTCCGCACTAGAGAAAGTCGCAATCTTTCCCTAATATGGGTAAACATCTATAAGAGTAAGTGTTAACTCGCCTGGATCACTTGTATCCCAACCGTGGATCTTGATTCACCTCGAGATCCTCCTTAATCCCTTGGGGTCTACCAACAGGAACCAAATGACACAGATAAACACCACGCTGCGGGGAAAACATGGTACATGATATGAAATCGCTTCTACGAACTTAGTAGCGAGTCTACGTAGGCTACCCTAGCATTTCTATGGTATTCCTACCAAGAGAATTCCATGATTTTCTATAAAGATATAGATTTTTTAAAGAGGCTCACAGGTGCGGTATAACGTCACTGAGGTCATGCGACTAGGGATACTAATGCATGAAATGTTCCAGACTAAAATGTGTCGTATTTCCGATTAAGTTCCCATATCGAGATTTAATCAAATTGTTTGAAAAATAGGCGTACGCGTTGTATTTTGGATTCAAGCGAGAGCTATGATATTCCCATGTACCTGGGTTGTTCTTGTTCATTAGTTAGGATACCCAACTTAGTTCTAGTATTTATTAACACTCAAATCATTTTGTTTTACATATTATATAGAGAATACTGCGTAGGTTCACTAATTACTTACTTATGCAAATCAGAATCATGATACATGCACGTGAGCTAGGCTCTCTCTTCAACAATGGTATAAGACCGGGTGACAATGCTAATGTTCGTATGATATGCCATGCATGTTCGAATGTATTAATAAGTAATGTTACCATTATATAATAATCTAGCTATACCCCAAAATATGATTTCGTACGATACGGTCGTAATTGAATGATTAGGGTATTTAAAGTGATATACGATGACGAGCCTACTTGCGGAGTCAAGTTTATAGGTGTTGACATTTTTCTAAGTTTTCCTAAATATATGGTATAACTTTAAGTTATATTGTATTAATGCATTTTCTAAAGACAGCACAATTACTCATCATTTGTTGGAGTCTAGCAAATTACTACTCTAAAGAATGCATTTTGGGTGTATGTTATTTTGTACACCGGTTAAACTAACCCTATGGGTTCTATCAATCTTCAAAGATAGATAATCACTTCAGAGGTCTTCCTCTTATATCCTTAGGTCTAAGGATTTATTTTGAGTCCAAAAGGTTATTTTTATGTCTAAAGACATTTCCTTAAGTTTTAAATAAACCGCACCAGATCTTATTTAATGGGCTCTCGTCTAATATTAGTATACTAGGTACTATTAATCCTTTTTAGTGTTTTCATCATTCCCTTTGGGTTTATAAGAGTATTTTATACTTTATATAGTTCTCCCTTTTTACAAATTTAGTTCTAAATTTCATTAACAAGCAAGCCGATTCGGTCCCTTTTCTATATAGGAAGGTACCATGGGGGTTAATTACTTACTTTGTTGAGGAAAAACATATGGACAGTGCTTAAGCTAATATTATTATAAATTTTGTGATGGGATCTAGTAATTATCAAGAATTTTCTATGAATTTAGGAGGTGTCTACGGGTTTTAAATAAATTATGAAATCATATTGTAAAAATAAGAAAAAGATTGCCATTGGGCTTTATACGATTTTAATAATCCAAATTTTTCCACTACACTATTTATTGTGATATTTTTTCCAGGTTGTAAACCCTCTGTAGTATTTTTGTACAAAATTTCATAACTTTTGGATATCGTTTGCTATTTTAAATAAATCCTACAAAGTGCTATCACACATGAAATAACAGATTTGGGGTTTAATTAGCAAATCTGCCGTGGGTTGGCCTTGGGCCGATCTGGGCTGGACGTGGCTTGAGCCCAGGGCGCAACAGCTTAACTGAAGGCGTCTTTTCGGAGTTTACGTTTCCACTTATTGACAGGTGGGACTAAGGCCCACCTGTCGGTCTCCCGAGAAACACCCCACACTTAGCCCCACAAGTCAGCGGTTAAACACCTCACGAACACTGTGCTTCGTCTTCCTCCGTCGATGCTCGTGAAACCAGGCGGTGCTGGCCATTGGAGCCACGGCGAGCGCGGCTAGCCGGATAGGGGGTGCGACGGCTAGGGGCTATAGAAAAATGGGATCCCCACCTCGGTCCGCACCCAATGGTGCCCACGACGAGGGAAACCGAGTAGCGGCGCGGCGGCGAGACCAGCGGCGGCGGAGCCATACTCCGGCAAGATAGTGGACCTACCTACGGGCGGGATTTCTACGAACTAATGCATATAGGAGTTCACGGGGATTATGAAGATGCTCACCGAGCTGAGGGGGAAGCACGAGGAGGCGTGGAGGTGGCCGGCGACGTAGGCGGTGGCGACGGCCAAAACAAGGTAGATGCGGAGAGGGAGCCTCGTGGTCGGTGAGCTGCAATTGACTGAGGGGAACGATTAGTGAGTTACGTACTGGGGATGCTAAGGAGGAGAGGAATTGCCGCGGAGCTCACCAAATTGAAGGATCCGAGCTCGATGTGGGTTTTGGGGAATTTTGGGGAAAAGTGGTGAAGTGGTGCTGGCGGGGGTGGGCTTGGCTTAAGGGCTTGGTGGAGCAGCGAGGTTCTTGAGCAGGCTCTGGTTGCGCCATGTGTATGGAGACACGACGCGAGCAGATCACACCGGGGGGAGGTGATGGCGCGAGTGATGCAGCAGGGGCATTAACGGCGCGGCAGAGGCAGCAGCGGTGCGGCAGAGGCAGCAGAGCAGGGCAAAGGCAACAGAGCAGGGCTGAGCCACGTGGAAAAGGGTGAGAGAGGGAAGGAGAGAGAGTTGCCTGCAAGGTGTTCGGTAGAATGCCCATAAGAGGAGGAAGAGAGAAGTATGATTTTCATTTGCATTTCAAATTTTATTCTTTAGCTTAAATTTGGTCAAGATTTGCTGAATTTTTTATGTTTTTGCTCCTAGCCTTAAAATGGGATGTTACAGCTAAGCAGTTCAAGGACAGGCATGTATAAGTATTACATGATTAACAACTAGGCAGGTTAATAAGAATGCATTTTTAGCAATAAACAATATAGTTTGAAGGAAAACTAGGTAATGAACATGATATTAGCGATGTTAATACGCACTAGGGAAAGTCGCAATCTCTCCCTAATACGGACACCATCTAAAGAGTAAGTGTTAACTCGTCTTGCTCAGGTCGAAGGTCCTCCTCGACGTCTCCGAACCTCCCCTTTGGATCGCCTACGTCTAAGCACACATACAATGCCGTAATTACTTATTGATGCAGTTCGGAAAACATGATGCATGCACGACCTAGGCTTTACCATTGACATTATTGCGTACGATCTATTAACGAATACAATTCTCGTATGCTATGCTATGCATGCCCTAATACATTATTAAGTAACAATATTATTATAAATAGTCTAGCTATACCCCGAAATACAATATCGTACGATACGGTCATAATAGGGCGATTAGGGTTTTTGGAAACAACATACGATGACGGCTCGATGGAATACGACCTTTATACGAGGCTAAGGCTTATCGATGTTGGCATTTTCTATGTTTTTCCCAAATTTAGGGTGTAACCTTAAGTTTAGATTATATTAATGCAATATCTAAAGTTAACTCCTATTCTAACTAATAAGTTTAATAATTATTTGTTGGGTTTTAGTAATTAATTTACTTTAATAAATTCCTTGGGCAAGCATGTCATTTTTAAGGTTTTATGACTATTAGAGCATTTATCTACCCATTTTATTTTCTAATGATTTTTTAGGGTCAGATTCATTAATTAACATAACCAAAATTAACCTATATATATTTAAACATTTTCTATATGAGAAATATACTATTTTAAATGAACAGTGCCATTCTCCTATTATAGAGGTCGCTTTCATAATTTTATAAATTAAGAAATGGTCTAAACTATTTATCTAAATTTTTCTACAATTTTTGCGAGTCTTTAGCTATTTTAAGTAAATCAAAAGCTATTTCGGCATTTAACTAAATGGCTAAATTGCTGGAAAAAGGAGTAAATCCTTCTGGCCGATTCAGCGGATGAGCCGCCCAGAATAAAGCCACGCCCACGACTTCATGCGCGCGCCGCCGGCCTCAATTCACCGCAGCGCCGGAGACGATTTTATGGGACGCCGAGAGGCGCTGGCATGGCTCGACGGTGCGCCTCCACTTATCCCGACCGGTGGGCCACGAGCCCACATGGCAGAGACACAGGGTCGCGGTTATAACTGATGCACACGGGCTTTACTGGTTAGGTGGGACCCGCAGGTCAGCGACTCCCAGCGCTTCTGTCTGCACGAATCTTAGCATGTATCGCACGGCATGCCGTCGTCGTCAACCTCTGGACAGGCGATGTGGCCATTGGCTGTGGCAGGGGACGACGTTGCGCCGCGGCAGCGCTACGTCCTTGCTCCGGCCAAGGGCGTGCATGCACTAGCAACCACAGCCTCCTACGGTCCTAATGATTCCTTCGTCGAGGCCGGACGCGGCGGCGTGATGGTGGCGGCGGAGCCAAAGGCTCGCCGGAGATGCCAACTAACCGAACGCATCTACGAGCCATGAAATCCAACGAGGAGGAAGTGGAGGTGAATTGGGTGCTCACCGCGCTCAAGGACGGGCAAGTGGCGAAACCAAGGCGGCTGGCGACAAATAGTTTGACGGCTGCCGAAACAGGGGAAATCTTAGAGAGGAGGCGATAAATTGTTCGAGGGGAAATCTTAGAGAGGAGGCGAGAAGGCTCGGGGCAAGAAGAATCGGCCGATGGCTCACAGAATCGACGGCAAAAAAAACTCCGGCACCGGCGCAGCGAGATTTGGGGGAAATGGAGAAAAGCGGGCTGGAGGGGCGGCAATCGGTTTTATAGGTGCGGGCGAGGTGGCTGGCCCGAAGGCGCACTAGGTGGAGCGGATGGGCGAGCGGTGCGGCGACAGGACGGGCGCGGCACGATGGGACAGGTGCGGCGCACGCATAATGGCGCGAGCGGCAGTAGCGTGGCAGAGCAGGCGCAGGACAGTGCAGAGCGGCCTACAAGGCCACTGGGCAGCGAGAGGGAATGGGGCCCATGTGTCAATGCGAATTTAAGCCAAATTTGAATTCAAACAAATTTTGGATTTGCCCCAAAATTGGGCTGTTACAGGATCGGCCAACCGTTGCTTAGATTAATTCTCGTTTGCTATTATTATCTTGATCAATCAGTTAAAGTGAGAGTTAATTATGGTTTGATATCTGGTCGATACGATCAATTGGTGGGCATCAAGGTTGATCGCATTTGTGTACTGGGGTTTTCTTATAGATTAGGGGTGTGTTTGATTGTTGTAACAGTCGAACCTATATTATATGGTACAAGTTGAATGAGATGGTTCCGTATGATATGATTCAACTGAGTTGTTTGGTTGGTTCAACATGATCATATAAGATTTTGTTTGTTTCTCGTATGGGATGATATAAAATGGTTCAAATATTCAAAAACCATCAAATAACATTTTTATATCTTGAGAAAATTTAACCTTATGCATGATTTTATTTTGGATGATTTAAACTAAATTTATTTTAAACATCAACATTCAAACCAAATTTTAATTTTAACATTCAAATTGGATTCAATGTTCAAATTGAATTTTAAATTCAAACTACATTTAACATTTGAATTTTAAATCAAATTCAAATTGAATTCAAATTTTGAATTCAAAATTCAAACCAAATTTAAAGTTGTTTTAAATTATAGATTTAAAAATCAAGTCGTATTTTCAATTCAGATTCAAGCAAGTTATAAAAATAATTTGAAATTTAAATTCAACCTAAATTAAAAAAATCAAATTTTAGTCTAAAATTCAAATTGAATTTTAAATTCAATATTCAAGCTGTTTTGAAAATTCAAATATTTTTTAAAATTCAAACGTATTATTAAATTCAAAATCGTAAAATTAATTACAGGTTTAAAATTTAAAATAAATTTTAAATCTAAACCAAATTCAAAATTGAAGTCCATATGAAATTTGGTATACTATAAAATAAAAAAATATGAATTAAGAAGAAGTAATAGCTTGCGAGAGAAAGTTGTATATGGTTTCCTTCGATCAAATCGAGCGAACGAAGTCATACAACATACTGAGTGAATATTGTTTTTTTTTGTATCCCACCGTTAATGATGATTTAGTACAATTCATCCAACCAAACACATGGATGAACATAAATTCTATACCATACCATACCGGAATCCAGTGGCGTATCTGTCAATGGGGTGTAGTGGGGCTGGAGCCCCACTCGCGGAGCCCAACGTGAGTCACAACAACCAAGCGAAGTGAGGCACGGCTGAATCATCTTAAGGTAATTAACGAAGCTAAACGAACGCAGCAACATGCAACTGTCTGTTGAATTGCTTGCGTTGGACTGCCTGCTGAATTGCTGATTGCCGGAAGTTAATTAATTTAAGTAATCAATTTTGCCATCGATTGAATTGGCCGACGTTTATTGTCATGATCACGTTGATTCCTGTTGGATTGCATATTTTCAAAGAAAGACATGACAGATATTTTACAGCATCTTCACAACATGAAAATCCATAAATATCAACTATCAACTCTTAATAATAGTACATTATTTATATGTTGCAATACAATTGTATAGCTATATTGTCCCCTCAAAAATTGTATAGATATACTATATATGTATATTTATATTAGCCATGAATGATTCATTTTTAGCCCCCCTCGTTTCAATTTTCTGGATACGCCACTGCAGGAATCAGCTCATTTAAGTAACCAAACACACCCTAGATTGATGAGTTCAATGCCTTGCTACGTTGATGGGATCGGCAGGCTTTAAAGTGCCGTATATCACGGAGCTAACTGCGCCGAGCTACCGCTGATTGCATCAGCGCCTTTCGCTCGAGGTGTGCTTCTGGATAGCCAGCTGGTCGCTGGTAGACGTTGCATGGCGCTGCTCGGCAGTGCTCAACGCAGTTGGGTACTGCTCAGTCTTAGCTAATTGGATAAGCTGAGAGATGAGATCGATCGTGTCCTGCTACCAGCTGCATGTCAATGCGCATTCTGATTCGGCTCTACGTACGGGCTTGGTCTTAGTCACGCGGTTTCCGTGCAATAGTTGCAAACGTCCTTGCCGTCGAAAATCATCTCGCTGTTCGTGGGCTTAGACATCTGATGTGTGATTTCTATATATGGCTTTTAGACATGTGTACTCCTAATTGTATTGCTCGGCCGGCAGATCCACGATGAGCAAATTGTTGCTCGGGTGAAACGGTATTGCTCGGCAATGCTACGTTTGAGGAGCTCGAGAAGATCGGTGACGAGCAAATTGTTGCTCGGGTTGCTCGGTGGTACTGGTGGTGCTCGGGCAGATCGACGATGAGCAAATTGTTGCTCGGGTGAAACGGTATTGCTCTGCAATGCTACGTTTGAGGAGCTCGAGAAGATCGGTGACGAGCAAATTGTTGCTCGGGTTGCTCGGTGGTGCTGGTGGTGCCTGACATTGCTCGACAATACTCGGTTTTGCCCGAAGGAGCTCGAGTTGGTCGGAGAGCCCCGCCGTATCCTGGGATTTGGATACCGACTAGTGGTATAGCCACACAGGCGCTAGCTGCCTTGAGCACTGGTTGTCTGGTGATCTCCCCCTACTGCCATGGTGCCTCAATAGTTGGTTGGGGTCGTCGGCTAATGAGTGGTCTGGAATTGGATTAATATGATTAATTAAATCGAATTATCATGGGTAAGTCCGTGAATAGGATTCATGCTTCAAACCCCGCCTGCTAATCTGTTAGCAGGTTGTCGTGTGTAGTGGAATATTCATTGGGTCAATTTAATTGTTCCGAAGTCGGTTAATATTATTAATCCATTGGAATTTTTCATGAGCCTAAATTTGTGAATATGATTCACTATTGGAAAATTATTTTCAGCACACAAATTATTTACGTGTCTTTTCATAATTGTTATGATTTCACATTATTTGGTAGCATTTGATTACATACAGATGTATGTGAATAGTTTGACCCTTGTGCATATGATGCATGTGTGGGTTTTTACTGAGACTTACATATTAATTTGTGGTACTTGACTAATATCAAGTAGATGGCCCGATGGATAGGAATAGGCGCACAGTGATAACGATCAACGCGTCTTGGGTCATACTAGTGCACAGTTTAATAATGTATTTTCAGTGATGGTTTTACTGTTCTGCTATTCTTTTATAGAATAGGTTTCTCTCATGATATTAAATGCATGATGCCCTTCCAATAGATGCACCTATTGTCTTGTATGTTGGCTGATAAGGTCTTGACAAATCAGAAACATCGTCTTCTTCCTTAAACAATTGGGTGAGTGTAGCCTAACCCATGTATTCACATGCATAGTATTAGTTTGCTTATTGGAGTCATCAACGTAGGATTTGTTACTTCGGTGTATCAGGGTTGGTGTTGTGCATCGGCATATGCCACCCAACAAACAACAGTCACACACGATGTGATTGGCAAGGAGTTGTCTACCAATGTCGCGGGTTAAACTGGTATTGATAAATCATTACCCAAACTACAATGACTATGGATCTTATCCCACCAAGATTTGTTAGAGGGAACGTGACTTGACTGGGAGTGTATTCGCTAAATTGTTAAAGCAGGTACACACGCAAACATAGCTTAATATTTGTTGTTATACATGATGCTTTACTTTTGAGCTAAATCTTTGATTAGAGAATCTTGATATATACATGATTATTGATATCAAGTTTTGAGAATTATTCTCTAGTTATTAAGAAATATTTGTTCTAAAGAGTGGTACACTGATGAACCAGCTTGAAATGCACTCTGTACTGAAAAGTGTTTACAAGAAACACTATGATGATTTTCTTTATGATGACTATCTTTTTCTTGCCATCATGAAATATGAGCTTTTATAGCAATATGAAATCATGGATGTCTGCAATATGATTGTGGATTTGAAGGATATGTTTGAGAACCAGACAAGGGCTAAAGGATATGATCGCTAAGTCATTGTTTGTTTGCCATTAGCATAATAAAATTCGGCCAACAAACATATGTGGTCAATATGATTGATTACACTGGGCACCGGAAAATATGATTTTCCCTTTAGCTAACATTTAGCTATTGATGTGATTTTCGGTTGCTCTTCATTTTGATGAATGACTTGGAGAAATCATTGACCGAGATGCATATTAAAATAAGAAAGCATTAAGATCAGTTTTAATCATATGATAATGATTCGAAAGACTGGTCGACTTATGTAGGAGTCCAAGTCATGTGTGAAAGGGAAAGGTTGTGTTGGACTAAACTACTTGCTGATCTAGGCTTGTGAAATCGAAGATTGGCGTTACCCTGATACCTCACAATAGGATTTTGGAATAATGGAAAGGGTGTAAAAGTTTTCTTGTTTGACGTGGACATACTTTCATGGCCCTACCCAAAGGTTCATACTCAGAATTAGATAATTGTTATTATATTTCGGGCATAAGCAAATTCAGTGTTTCTGCATCCTTTTGAGCATGAGATTGATTTGTCTTATTGGCATGCTTAATTAGTGAATGGATGTGTGTTATTAATTCTGAGGACTTCTGTTGTGCCATTGTTTTCATTATCCATGTTATGGTATATTTTAGAAATAATTGTGCTCATTTTATAGGTTCCATCCACTACAGGAATCGCCCGTAATATTGATGGCCAAACTAAATCTCGACGGCCATTAGGAAGCGGTCGAGACAATAACTTTACTCTCGACGGTCACGTGTAAACGGTCGATATTTTACGATTAATCTCAATGGCCGTAGATAAGCGGTCGAGATTTATTCTCTTTAGCCTGCCCTGCCATTTTTTCCTTTTTCTGCATGCGCGGGAAACTTTATTCTCTACGGCCAACTTCGGGCCGTCGATACTAGTTATGGGCCGGCCTGTGGGGTAGCTTAGTAGAGGACAGTATCTCGACGACTTACAGTAGGCCGTCCAGATAGAAGGACCCGTGCCGATGAGCCGAGACTCATTGGGCTAGCCCATTTCATCTTTTCAGGATTTAAACTTTTGTTTAATAATTTGCAGACATGTTTATTTTCTTTGTAAATTTTCCAAAAAATTTTAAAATTTATAAAAATAGGTGGAACACTTTAAATTTTCCATAAACAATTAAATAATCTTAAAAATTAAATAATTTTTCTGAATATATACACCGTCGAAAATGTAATTAGATATGTAATTAGCACTAATGGTTAATTATTTAGGAAATTAATAATAATAATAATAATAATAATAATAATAATAATAATAATAATAATAATAATAATTGGTAAATTTCTTATGTTAGAGTAGTGATAATGTTAGGGTTTATGATGATGTTATTATTTTTTTATAATAATGTTTATATTAGAGTTTAGTGATAATGTTAGGTTCTGATAATATTAGGGTTTTGATAATAATAGGATATTAAAATCGTTTGTGTATGTTTTGTTAGAAATGCATATCACCTGGCCATACGTCACTCATTCGGGAACAACACAACGCATAAGGAATTACAACGGTGATTCATTCGTTTCCATTACGGGTTTTGCAAAATGTTCCCGAATTGTGCAGTGGACAGCCCGTTTGTGGTGTCCTAGTGGACAGCCTATGAAAGGCCGTTTGAGTATGTTTCGTTGTGATGTCGGTGGGTTCGAGGCAAAATTTCAATGGTATGGCCCTGTAGTTCTCCTATACATAATATAAGTGCTATTGAGCTGAATTTCTACTCTGTAGCCATCGTTGCACTAGGAGAATTGTAGGGTTATACTGCCGAAATTTTGTCTTATTCCCTTTCGGGTCACAACAAGACATACCCAGGTGGTCTTTCGCGGGTGGGGTTTGAAGCCTTCCTATGCCTATTGGGAAACCCTGACGTGTAGCTTATTGCGTTAAGAGCGATGGAAGAAGAGAGGAGGTGGATGTACGATGGATGAAGAGCGAACGGACAACACATAGATGAATGGTATGAGAAGGATACTTCATTCGTGGATAGTGCTTTCTAGGCGACCCCTAACCCTGACACGGCATATGTACCTTGCCCATGTACGAAGTGTGGGAATCATAGAAAGAGAGCGCGGTATGACATGGAGTTGCATTTGTGCAAGAATGGGTTCAAGGTCGGCTATCATCGTTGGGTTTATCACAGTGAGAGTGCTCGTGCCCTGCCTCCCGCTCCCAACGAAGGATTCGATGAAATTGACCGGATGCAAGACATGATGGATGACTTCGGCCATGATTTTGATGATGAGACAACAACCTCTATGACAGAATTTTCAACCCTTCAGGAATCCTCTAAGCAGCCGTTGCATGATCGAACAACCATAACTTTACTCTCAATGGTTACACGGATGATGCCTGTGAAATGCAAATACAACTTCTCCATCGACTGTTTTGATGAGTTGTTGGGATGCTTAGGCGATGCCCTCCTGGAAGGACACAAGATGCCCTCCAGCTGGTATGAGTGTATTAAATTACTTCCTGGTCTTGGAATGTCGTACGAGAAGATAGATTATTATCCTAACCATTGCATGGTGTACTATAAGGGTGATGCTGCCAAAAGTGTATATGATTATTGTGGGGAGTCCAGATTTGTCGAGACTGTCGACGGTAATGGAGAAAAAACAAACGAAGGTGGTGAGGAAAGTATTGTGGTACTTTCCGTTAAAGAAACGACTGCAATGTTGTTTCATGACGGAGGAGACCGCACAATAGATGAGGTGGCATAAGGAGGGTAAACGTGCAAAACCCGGCGTGATGCTTCATCCGGCCGATGGAGAAGCATGGCAAAACCCAGCGTGATGGTTCATCGAGCTATGATGAGCTTAAGGCTTATGTTGAAGCGTGATGGGCCTATACTCTGAGAGTTGGATTTATGACAAGGTATGTGTGACAATTAAGTTTTGAACTTGATTGGTTCATGAAGTATTGTCTAGATCACGTAGCTACTATTGCATATTTGATATGCAATATGAATATTAAAACGGCTCTATCTGGTTGAAATCTAGGTGAGAATGTGTTTGACATGGCCTCGAGGTTTTGAAGATCCATAAAGTGCTAAAGTATGGGAGTTTTTGAAACAAGCATCTCAGAGTTGAATATTTGTTTTGATGAAAGTCAAATTGTTTGGCTAGTTCATCAAGGGCAAGTGGAAGAGTATTAATTTTTCTGATCTTATATATGTATAACATATTGTTGATAGGAGATATTATTACATGATTTTGGCATGAAAGTCTAAAGGGATAGATCTGAAAGACTAATTGGATTAGACCAATATGTTGACATGGTGTTGAATGGTTCAACCGGGAACGTATTCCTATGTATGTCATATTGGAGAGCAAGATTTAGTATTAGATACTTGATGAGCTTAATAATTTTCAAAGAAGGGGTTTTCATGCCCTGTGCATCAAGATGAAGGTCACCGAATGTCACTACATCGCAACACACAATTAGGTGCAGAAGTCTGCCGGTAAAATTAAATAACAATGGTAGACTGTGTGCCTGCAATTATATAAAAAATTACACTGTCTGCCAAGAAAATTCTATATTAGGGGCGAACCGTGTGCCACTAAATATAAATTAAATATCGGCAAACCATCTGCTGGTAACAGATATTATTAGTGACTCATTGTCTGTCGGTAGAACGAATAGTGGTAAGTACTGCAAAGAACGAACAATTAAGCAATGCACATATTACTACTGCTAAACTGAAATGCAAAAACATCGCTTACCTATCCTGAGCCAAAAAAGTCAATAGCTTGCCATTAATATTTAATATCATCAGGATATTTTAGTGATTCGGTTTCAAATAGAGCAATCCCTTCATTCAGTTGACCTCTTCTAATGTATCTAACAATCAGAGAAAAGATAAATTAGTTTAAATAAATATAGAGAGAGAATAATTAGACATGATGCTGGTTCAAAATTATTGGCCAAACTGAATGTATGTAAAAATAGGATCAGTCAGGCCATCGAAAGAAAAAGAAAAAACTACAGAAATAAGTAACAGACACCAGGGAGATCAACACTGTAGCATTTCATTTCCAAAATATGTATAGTTGTACAAGAAGAAATGGGTGAGGTTCCTTACCCTATTGGAGTAGTTATGCACTTCAGTCAAGCGTGGCTTCCCGGTACTACAAAATTCTACACCATCTGTCTGTCGCCATCGATCGAGAGGCATGCATGCAGCGCGAGAAAATGATGCACTCCCCGGTGCAGATGCGCAACTTGTATTATGTTATGCTCCCTCCGTTAAAAACTACATAAATAAGTAATAGACACCAGGGAGATCAACACTGTAGCATTACATTTCTAGAATATGTATAGTTGTCAAAGAAGAAAATGGGTGAGGTTCCTTACCCTATTGGAGTAATTATGCACTTCGGTCAAGCGTGACATCCTGGTACTACAAAATTCTGTACCATCCGTCTGTCGCCATTGATCGAGAGGCATGCATGCAGCGCGAGAAAATGTTGCACTCCCCGGTGCAGACGCACAACTTGTATTATGTTATGCTCCCTCCGTTAAAAACTATAGAAATCAGTAATAGACACTAGGGAGATCAACACTGTAGCATTACATTTCCAGAATAGGTATAGTTGTCCAAGAAGAAATGGGTGAGGTTCCTCACCCTATTGGAGTAGTTACGCAATTCAGAGAACTGAAACGATCTGATACATAAGATGAGACGGTGATAAGGGATTCATTGTTTTTATTATGAAACAAGCTCCGGATCACCTTTTTTAGGACTTATATTCAAGTAGCATATAAGTTTGTTTCTTGCTCGATGATGTATTTGTCAATGTGATTTGAACATTTCTCAGATGAAGTGCACCTTTTTAAGGCTCATTTATTAAGTTCTCGAGTTCGCATTTGAGGATTTGTTTTATGGAGAAAGATCATTCTTATTTTTGCCTAAGGTGAAACCAGATCGCCTGACACCCAATACCGTGCCAAAGGCCATCTGAGGTTGTACAAAGTTACTCAAAATCTAGAATATAAGCTAAATAAGTTAGATAAGCTGATGAGAACATGCCCTAACAGATCAAAAAAAGCCATCATTTTTTAATTTCATCACCTCACTGACAATTCCTTTCCACGACCACAAGAGCAAACAGTATTACTAAACCACAGATCCAAGCTAACTTGGACAGGGGAAATGAACTATACGCAAATACGTACCACTATCTTATACCAGTGATATAAAACCACAATATTTTGCTGCTTCTAGAACGATTACGTGTATTCCCATTTGCTAAAACATGGCAATGAGAGATTTCCCTTCTGCAAAAAGGGGATAATTTCTAAAAGAAATTCTTTTTAGCCAACTTATGAATCACATCAATAATATAATGTAAGATGGTGTTACCCCTTCCCATCTTTTAACACAGCACATGCTTTCTTCATTTTAAAACTCAAACAGGAGTGGGTCTTTTAAGCTTATTTGGTCTCATTCCTCTTGCTGAGCGCCTCAGTTTCCTGTCCGAGTAAGTTTCTTTTGTTCATCATCATAACATTTTATCTTTCACATTACGTTTATCTTGCTAATAATAACTATGTTTTCTGTTAATTGGCTGCAGGCAGATTGCCTTCTACACCAGTCCGAGAAGAATAATAGTGTGAGGAAGGCGGTTCTCAGGCGTGCGTGCGTATTTGCATCCGATGGAAAGGAGGTGGTGCTGTTAATTACATATTTCCTCTCTTTTTTTTGTTAATGGAAGTTTTCAAGACCTGTGTCTGCTTTTCTCTGATTCAAAGGTTTCCCAATTCTTAGGGTTTCTACCTCGGAGAGCCGCAATGCGGGGTCTATGCAGGTAGAAGAATGGGGGCAAATTTCTCGGCAAAATTTCTTTTTGTTGGCTGTAATTTTTCTTTGTAGTCTGTGTTGGCATGTTTGTGCTTTTTCTGAAAATTCTGTGTTGGCATGTGTACTTTGTATGAATGTTCAATCTGAGATGACTCTACTGCTCAAGCTTTTTGGCATAAATTCTTAAGCTATTCCCTCTTTGCTCATTTGTGATTAAAATACACTTCAGGTTGTACTTGGCACAATTTTTATCTGCTTTTCTATGAGAACAAAATTATGTACTTGGCACAATTTCCAGAATGTACCTTTATTACGAATGAGATTTTTGTTTGTCCAAATGGAGTATCTTTGAGAAGTTGTTGCTGCTGGTTTTATAAGAGGCTTGTGTCAGGTTGTTTCTAGATCATGCATACATAGAAAGGAGGCTTTATCATAAGATGCTTGTATCAGGTTTCATAAGAGAGTTGTATCAGGTTGTATCCAGATCATGCATACATACATAGAAGGCACAAATTTCTAGGCGACACATTAATAAGAGTACATCCAGATCATGCATACATATAGGACATATAGGCAGCCAGATCGCAACACATTAATAAGAGTACATCCAGATCATGCATACATATAGGACATACAGGCAGCCAGATCTTGTATACATAGATTTGTGTTGCTCACAATCTGGATATGGTGTTGTATTGCTCAAGTCCTTGGAGCTTTATTAACATGAAGCATTTGTTGTCTGATTTAGAATTTCTGCCAAATCATAGAGTAGTCTGATTTTGTGGACATTTTATTTCAGAAATGTGTTGCTCATTGCACCTGTATCTGCTAAAGGAAGCATGTCCAGATCATACATACGGAAAACTGAATCAGCCATACGAAGCACATAACTGAAGCATGCCAGAGCATTGAAACTTGAACAAAAATTTCATTGAAACGAAAAAAAATCACATTTGTTCACTGATACAAATTTCATATGTACACCTTCAAAATTGGTAACAAAATTAGGTTGCACGCGGCATTCACATGAACATTTGACATGGATTTAAATCTACAAAGAACACCACCCATGGCTGAATCTTCTTCTACATACAAGCTGCAATCTGCAGAAAACATCCCCTCATGGCAGCTCTACTTCGCCCTACAGCATAGGCACTAGGAGAGGGGGAGCAGCTCGTGGACGAGTGGACGGGGGCTGACTGCCTGCGCTTGGTGGCGACGGCGGCGGCGGCGGTGGATGACAGGAGCAGCTTGGTGGCGACGGCGATGGCGACGGATGACAGGAGCAGCTCGTGGACGAGGTGGACGGTGCTGGTGGACGGATTCACCATGGCATGGCGATGTAGGGACGACGCTGCTTGGGGTTGAATGGTCGTGCGGCCGACCGGAGCCGAAGGCGAGGTCATCGCGGCGTGTAGGCCATGTCGCCATCTCGCTAGCTTGGTCGGACGTGGCGGCGAACCGGTGGATGAGGTGGGCGGCCCCCGACAGGGAGGTGGTCCGGCTTCCGACAGGCGCGGGGCTAGCCCATGGCACCGGGCGGCAGCGACCGCAGTGGTTGGGGATTAGGGTTTCATCGTTTCGATGCAGGGAGTGAGAGGAGGCTGGGTCAGGGTGAGGGGAATGGATCGGGATCCCTGACGTTCGTGTGAGAGTGGAGAGGAGAGAGAAAAATGCTTCGATTTCAGTGCAAGTGGCACATAAAAGCCGATGGATCAAGATCCGACGGATGAAAAAAAGCCGACTATGCCCCTGACGTACGTCAGAGGATCCGCGTCCGAGGGGAATGGAGTGAGTAGAGGTGGCCAACGGGCCGGCCTAGAGCTGGCCAAATGGGCCGAATCATCTGGCCAACCGGCGGCCACATCGCTTCGCCGGCCGGTTCGGTTCGTTTCGAAAATGAACGATCTTGCGGCCGGTTCGCCCAATAACCGTGCTCGGGCGGCACCGGCCCGTCGGGCCGCACTATTCGGTTCAGATAATAACGGCCCGGTTCACGTTACTATGCGAATCAACCGCCCTTCCCTGCCGACCCGTTATCTTTAGAAATTAAAATCGAAAAATCAAACCACCCTAGCGCCCTCACTTGCATGGGCCAAGACGCTGCGCTGTTCGGCCCCGCCGAGCCCACGCGCCGCGAAGCCACCGCGCCGCACCAGCGAGGGCGATGGTATCTTTGTCGCCGCCGCGTCAGCCGAGCCCCACCGTGTCGGCGTGTTCCCTTCGCAGGCGTGCCGCGACCTGCGCTTCGAGCCCACGTCGCGCCGCGTTCGCCAGCGTGGCGGCGGCGCTCCCCCCAGGCCGTTCCCGCCCAGAGCCGTGTGCGTGGCACATGCACGCGCTGACACGTGGCGCTGAGCCGAACCTGGCCATCCCGTTCGGTTCGCTTTTTAAACCCCTGCGAATATAGCCGTTTATAGCCGTTTGATGCTTTAAAAATTCGTAAAAAATAGCAAACAATTCCAAAAAATCTCAAATTTTTCTATAAATAGGTGACCACGCCCTCTTCTTCTAGCCACCCTTGCAACCATTCTCTCTTGAGTCTCTTGTGTGCATTGAGTTTTTGCAATTTGTGAGCTTAATAGGCGTTGTTAATTACAAATTCAGGCTTAGTTCGAAATATTTCAGAAAAATATTTCTGATCGTCATATTTGTTGGTGAGATCCCCCGAGGTTGATATATTTCCATACATTTGTTTGCTATATGTTTGATTTGAGTATTGTGATTGTAAATTAATTGTTGTTATGTTATTTCATGTGTAGGCAGCTTCTCGAAATGGCTGATGGTCGTTCTCCGTACGACGAATTTCCGCTTAGCCAGTTCGGATTAAGACCGGAAGACTTCGAGCCAATCGGCTAAAACCTTCCGGAACCGGTTCAAGACACGGAGACTACCGGAACCGAGGAGCATCCCTATGGTTCCGGTTCCGGTTCAACCTGTGCTTCTGGCTCCGATACCGTCGGATCGAAGCGGACTCGACTTAACCGGTCGGAAGTGTGGAACGACTACGAGGAGTTGAAGCACCTCGTGGACGGGAGGCTAGTGAGGTATGCGGCTAAATGCAAAATGTGTGGACAGGAGTTGTCGGCGGTGTCGGGCTCGGGTACGGGACATCTCAAGAGGCATGCTGGAGCATGTAAGAAGAAGAAAGGTGTTCAAATGAGACAGCAACAGTTGAGCTATAACCCTGATGGTTCGGTAAGTAATTGGGAGTACAATCCCGAGGTAGCTAGGGAGGCGTTGTGCCGATTAATTGCTTCTGAAGATTTACCTCTTGGTTTTGGTGATTCTCCTGCTTTCAAAGATTATATAAAAACTACCCATAATCCTAGATATAGTAGTGTTTCTCGTCAAACAATGACTAGAGATTTGAAAAAATTATATGTCACCAACAAATTAAAGTTAAAAGAACAATTTAAAACCTGTACATTTTCTGTGTCGTTAACCTCGGATATCTGGGCTGGTAGGGCTAGGGAAGATTATTTAAGTGTTGTTGCTCATTATGTTAACCAAAACTGGCAAATAGAAAAAAGAGTAATTGCTCTTCGCCTTATTGATGTTAATCACACCGGTGAAAATATTGCTAATTGCATTTTGAATGTTGTTCAAGAATTTGAAATTACCGATAAAATTTTTTCTATTACCTTGGATAATGCATCTGCTAATACTAGTGCTATGAATATTTTGAAACCTGTTTTATCTACGTACGCCGAATCATTTTTAATGCATCAACGTTGTGCATGTCATATTATTAATTTAATTGTTAAATGTGGTTTAAAAAGATTGCAACCTTATTCGGGATGCCATCTCATTTTTAAATAGTTCTAATCCAAGAATTGCTGCATGGAAAAACTATTGTTGTGCGTCATCTATTCAGCCTAGGAAATTTGGCCTCGATATGCCTATTAGGTGGAATTCCACCTATCTTATGTTGCAGCACATATTACCGTATAGACAGGTTTTCGAAGTTTTTATTAACACTCAATATAGAACTCCAGATGGAACACCACTTTTGACCCCACAGGTTTGGCAAGTACTTACTCATTTACATTCATTTCTTGAGATTTTTTATGAAGCTACCGTTAGCGCTTCTACTGTATATGAGCCTACATCTTCTTCCATTATTATGTCCATTTATCATATTGCTAATCAATTAAAAATGTTCGAAAATGATCATATTTTATATGATGCAGTTAGCCATATGAAAGCTAAATATTTAAAATACTGGAGAGATATTCCATTCTTATATTCTTTTGCTTTTATTTTAGACCCTAGAGCTAAACTTCCTGGATTAACTAATGCTCTAACACAACTTGGTGCTGCTACTGGAATAGATTATTCAAATTATTTTCTAGAAGTTAAAAGTAAACTTAATGATTTGTATAGAAAATATGAAGAAAAGTATGCAGGAGTTCGTCCACCACGACCACCACCAGTTCAACAAACGGGGAGAAAGATGTCCTTTTGGAAGACTATCACGGGGAAGGACACTTCAAGTTCTTCGGGCGGTTCAACTCTCCCAACTACACAAGCATCCCACGGAGCTGTTGGCGAGCTTGCCTCCTATCTAGCGAAAGACGTCATCGACTTTCAAGAAGAAGAGTTTAATATTCTTCTATGGTGGCAGCAGCATGGTGGAACATATCTGGTGCTATCCATACTAGCACGGGATGTGTTAACTGTTCCGGTCTCCACGGTTTCTTCTGAGTCCGCTTTCAGCCTCGCTGGGAGAATACTGGAGGAGAGAAGGACTTCCCTCCATAGTGATATGGTCGAAATATTGCTGAGTACAAAGGATTGGGCATTAGCGAAAGGCAGCGACAACACATCGTCAGCAGAGAGAGAATCAAGAGTTGGCGGCTTCATTCGGGGCTTAGAACTTGATGACTAATAGAAGGGCCCAATTTTTTTTCTTGTATTGTAGAGCTTTAGGCTGTACTCTTTTTTCTTTACCAAGGTTTTCTCAAATTGAGTTTTTACTTGGTAACGTTTTTAACGAGGCAGCCATGTAAATGCACGTTAATAAAAAAGCTCTACAATGCATTTTTAATATTTCTCCATATATGTTTCAAATTTTAAAATTATTTACATGAATTATGGTTCACATTTCTGAATTTTTTGGATTTTTCTGAATTTTTTGAATTTTTACACACAAAACGGGCCAATCAGCCCCAGCCAATCGGGTCCAACGAACCGGCCGGCTTGTTCGTTCAGTTCTCAATGAACCGAACCTAGGCGGACAGTGCCCGTTGAGTTCGTTGGCCCGGTCAGCATAGTAACCGGTAGGAAAACTAACTGCCAAACGAAGCAGGCGGCTGAATCGAAACAACCGTCTTAGCCGTTGGCGGTCTGGCAGCTCGGTTCGACTGGTTCGAACCCGTTCGGTTCGATTCTTGTGTGAGCAAGGCCAGCGGCCCTTGGGCCTAGGTCTCGGCCGAGTTCGGTCCGCATAGTGTAGAAACTGAAGGCCAGGCCAGGTTTAATCCGGTTTGGTTTATTTTAATTAAAAAATCTAAATAAATTAAGAAAAAACCACTATATTTTATAAATATACACTATAAATTGCGTAAATACAATATATATCATTAAATATATATATATAAATGAATATATTTAATTAAATAAATATGCTGCAGTGACTAACCGAACCGGGCCAAACCGAACTGGGCCGGCCCGACGGGCCTAGGCCTTGGCCCAGGTTCGGTTCGGTTAACCGAACCGGCCGGCCTGGTTCAATGATCAGTGCGGGCTGGCCCGGTTGGTCCCGTTTGGCCCGGCCCATTTGGCCAGCTCTAGGAGTGAGAGGTGGTGGCTAGGTCGAAGTCGGGCTGGTTCGCTGTTCGGGCAGGCGGGCGATGACATTGATCGGACGACTGATGGTTCCAGATCCGACGGTGGAGGGCACGGCTGACGGCTGGTGCTGTCAGTTGCAACTGATCCCTGCCCAACTCTCTCGCTTTCTCTCTCTCTCTCTTGAAAATGTTATGTCTGATGGTCCATATCCTATGCTTACCCAACATTTTACTGGCATATGTGACAACTCTTTACCATACATATCGTAGCGCCTACATAACTATTTTTCACTGTATGTAACCAATTTCTCATGGCATCGCTTCATCGCTTTTACAGCCCCTACTCCATCTTCTACAGCCCATACACATCATAGTATCTAATGTTATCTTAATTGTCTTCGTATGTTTCTCAGTATGACTTGTTTTTCAATCATGATGTATCAATCCATATACCCAAGTTCCTTTTATGTACACGCTTACAATTTTTATCTACGGTATATTATCCGACATGCTTTGCACGCTAACTATTCCTCTACGTGAATGTGTGAGTTGTACACCACTCATCCTCAAATGAAAGGCGGAGATGGGCCAAGGTTTATGGCTTCTTACCCTTGGGTTATAAATAGACCGAGAGGGGAGCACCTCCTCCTCATCCCCTTAGAGATGAAAATTTCAGAAATAGAGAGGGTGAGTTGGGTGTGTTTTGGGTGGCACTTAGAGTGCTTGTTGCCATAAGGAGTGCGACTAGTAATCCCCCAACTTCTATGCACCGAAATCCTTCTTCATCATGAACATCTTGTGTTCATTTGCTTCTAGCTCTTCTTGTTTTCGTTTTCGTTTTTGTTGCTCCTTGTTTGGAGATGAATCTTGGTGATTTCTTGCTAGTTTTTGGTGTTCTATGATACCTTGAGTTTGCTAATATGACTTGAGACACTTTTTACAACCATATGAGAGGGCAGAGATCAAGTTTTGACTTGTAGCAAATCTGTCCAAAAACATTCCTCCGCGCAGAAGTCAGTGTTTGATTTTTATAACAACTAGAAACATCATTTTTGGATGATTCTAGATGGAAAAGATGCGTGATTCACATACGTACCCATATGTGATATAATTTTAAGCCCACTGGTTTCCCCGTTTGGGAGTTATGAGGTGAATACCGAGCCCAAACTTCTAGTCTTCAGTTCCTGATAGTTCTTGGTGAACAATTTTTTGTTATTTTGTAGTTTGATGCTGAAATTTGGAGGCGAACATCACAACTCACTCACATGGGTGTAGAAAAGTTTGAAAAATTTTGGAGCATTCCAACAGAATGAACCACTCTCTTCTTCAAGACAAATTTTCTATAATATGCTTTTCTATAACAGCATGAAAGTAACTTTGACGTTTTTGCTTGATATCTTTTCTAAAGCAAGTTTGAATTGATTCCTCTTTGCTTGGACACTTAACAATCAGGATTGTGATTCCAGAATTCTCACTTATTTCATGGTTTTATTCAAATAAGTAAAGGGTACATATAGTTGTCAAGTTGCTTGGGTTTTGGTGAAATCAGTAGAGTCGAAAATTTGTGACGTCTATTCGCCCCCCTCTAGCTGCCCAGCTCAGGTCTTCAACTAGTATCACATCATTTGGTTTGGTGATTCTTTGCGAATCTTGCCTGATTTTTTAAGCCGATCCTTATTGCTATTTGAGCGATGGTGGACAAGTATTCCACCCAACCCCCGTGTTCTCTAGAGCCGATTTTTCCTATTAGAAGGCTAGGATGGAGACATATGTGATGGCTCAGGGTTACAATATTTGGCTTAAGATCAAGAACCCATATGACTTAACCAAGGAGGTGACGGCCGCAAATCAAGCCGATGTGGAACTTAATGCAAAAGCTTGAAATTTACCGATTCAAGGCCTTAGCCGAGGGTAGTACAAGCGAATGTCGGACATCAGCATAGCCCACAAAATCTGGACAACCCTTCAAGCTTACCTTGAGGGGACGGCTCAGGTTAAGGTGGTGAGACGGGACCAACACAAAAAAAAAGAGTACAATCAATTTACTCAGAAGCCGGGTGAAACGCTTGACTCATTTTTCTCCCACTTCACCAAGATTCTTGTCGATCTCTGTTCGGTTGAAGTCAAATATACCGATTTGGAGATCGTCAGGCACTTTCTCTCTGCATTGAATCTTAAGGTCTGGGATATGAAGAAGACTGCAATCCGACAGGAAGCCAATCTCTCGACGCTAACTTTAGAACCGCACTATGCTAGTCTCAAGACGCACGAACTTGAGAATCTCCTGAAAGAGTCCAATTCCTCATCCACAGCCTTGATAGCTGCCCCCTCTAGTGGTGGTTTTTCTGATGTTGCCGGTTTCTTCTTCGCTGCCCTATGTGAGCTGTCCGATGATCCAATGGACAAGATTCCTGAGGAGAAGCTTGTCTTTTTGGCCAGAAAGTTCTCACAAGCTTACTGGTGAGTGGTTGGTCGAAGGAGACGCATCATGAGGTGTTTCGGTTGTGGCGGTCTCAACCACATGAAGCTCAATTGTCCCAAGTTCGGAGGAGAGGAGCGGAATGACTACAACGCACCGGCACAGAACACCTACGTCAAACTTGAACCACGACATCAAGGCTAGTGAAGGAGTTTACAAGAAGAAGCCAGCTAGGCAGCTGATGAAGTGACACCGCATGGTCGAGATGGTGCTGGCCACTCTGGATGAAGTGTCATCTCCGACAAGGAGGATGGACACTCGGATGATGGCGAGGATGAGCCACCAGAGAACGTCGACATCGACTACACCGGCATGTGCTTTATGCCACACGGTGACAACGGCAACAGTGCAACTCGAACGTCTACCACACCGATGACGTTGAGGTAACTGATGAACAAGGTCCCTCCTATTTTGAACTCTTGGAGGCATTAGTTAAAATTCATGGCAAGTGCACTAGCGTTTTTGCCGAGAAAAACACCCTGGAGGTTCAACTAGGAAATGTTAAACCTGTTGATTGTTGTGATTGTGGGAGGCTCACTCTAGAATTGGATGAATTATAAATGCATTTGAAGAATATCACTATCCAACTAGAGAATGAAAAATGTAGCACTTTTCCCGAGCCTATTGACTATTATGGGTGGCTAGAGTTTGATATAGTCATGAATGATTTCAATGAATTAAGGACAATTCATGATACGATGCTTTCTTTGAATGAATAATTTAGGGAAGTTAATGTTAAGATTGTAGGAAAACTAGATGATGATAGAAAGAATTTGTTACTTGTCACTTCAGATCTAGAGTCTGTCTGCTTGATGAACCCTACCATTCTTTGTCCTGATCCCACTATACACTCATCTAAGGACCTGGTTAGTCCAGTTGCGGGCTGTAGCGATCATGCTCCACCTAAGTACCCAGTCAGCTTAGATGAGAGCTGTAGCTTCCACTTACTTGACTCTACATGCCGTGATTGCACACGGTTGATGTTTGAGAATTTGAACTTGCAAGCTAACATTTCGGAGCTTAATGATGTGATTCTTGATGCCCATGTGTGTGATCGATTTCTTTAGCTTGATAAGGAGATGGGTAGGATCTACCAGAACATGAGTAATAGAATCGAGGGTAGGTTGACCCAAACCCAAAATGCTCAGTGTCTTTCTTGTCAGGCACTTGTGACGCACACAAATTCCGCGGCGAGAACGCGTTTGCGGGCGTGCCAGTGTATTTGTCAAAAATACACAAAAGAAAAAGGGACAAGGATGTTTATATTTCATCGTCACAATGAAGTACAACTCCTTGTTGATATCGCACTCCGTAGCCAGGTTGGCTAGACATCTGTAGCCTGGTAAGCTGGTCTTCTTGTTCAAGTGATCGTCGGGTTCTGGATCCCGGGACCTCGGAAGGACACCCGGTTAATTACATCCGCAAGCCAGCTTGCGGAACACCTCCGATTAAGCTGCTGGGGCTATCTTCTTCTTCTCGTTGCTTCGTGGTTCACCGTGCATATTGCCTTGCGGAACACCTCCGATTAAGCTGCTGGGGCTATCTTCTTCTTCTCGTTGCTTCGTGGTTCACCGTGCATATTGGTGGATGGCGGATTGATTGGCGACGGCAGAATACATGGGGTAACCAGGGCCCACGTAATGCCTAGCACAGCCGTTGACATTTGGCTATGCCCGCCCGTATCGCTTGAACTTATCCTCGTCAAGCTTCACGTTAGAGTAGTTGAACTTGGGGGAATGCACGGTTAGCACTCGGCCTGGAGTTGAAGTTGACGGCTTCGCTGCGTCATCGAGGATGTTCCCGCTTATTGGCTTTTGGACTTGTCGTTGACGAGTCTTGATCATCGAAGTTGATATAGTTGATACTGAGATTCTCCTTAACGGTATATTCTCGTTAGGAGCGTCGTCGGTACTGCGGAATTGGGATCTCCACAGTACCCTTGATGGAATATTCATCATCAGGAGAGTTGATTGGCACCGTGGAACTGGGATCTCCACGATACCGTTGATGGAATGTTCGTCATCGGAAGAAAGGTGTTGTTGAAGATCTCCTTAACGGGATGTTCGTCGTTAGGAGAGTTGGCCGACACCGTGGAACTAGGATCTCCACGATACCGTTGATGGAATGTTCGTCATCGAGAGAACGTCGGTGATATCGTGGAACTGTGATCTCCACAATATTATTGATGGAATGTTCGTCACCAAAAGAGTGTTGGTGATACTGTGGAACTGGGATCTCCACAATATCATTGATGGAATGTTCGTCATCGGAGGAGTGTTGATTATATCGTGGAACTGGGATCTCCACAATATCCTTGATGGAATATTCGTCATCGGAGGAAGATGTTGAAGATCTCCTTAACGGAATGTTCGTCGTTGGGAGGAGTTGCTTTGTATCGTGGAATTGGGATCTCCACGATACCGTCGGCCTTCGAGGTCTTGTTCACCTTCAAAGCCAAGCTTGCTGGAACGGTGTTTTGTTCAGGTTGATGTGACGGCAGGTTCCGTCGATGTTGGTGGAGTCGTTGGAGAAGATCGCCAAACAGCTTCCGGAGTTGCTGGAGTCATCGTCTCCATGATGCTGTTGATGGAATGTTCGTCATCACCTTGATATCTACCGAAGCTTCTTCCTCCGTAGAATTGGGATCTCCACGTCAATGTGAATCCTCGAGGCTTTGCTCACCATCGGGACTCAGCTTGCTGTCGTTAGTTCCCTCCTTAACGGGATGTTCGTCGTCAGGAGGTATGTCGATACCATGGAATTGGGGTCTCCACGATACCGTTGGCCTTCAGGGTCTTGCTCGCCTTCGGGCCGGGTTCATCAGAACGGAACGGTATTCCGTCATAACCGACGTGATGATCGACCTCACCGATATGGGCAGGGTTGCTGGAGAAGGTTGCCGGAGCCATGCCGAGCTGGTGGAGTAGGGGCCGTGCCGTCTTGCGAGTCGCCATAGCCGTGGAGCCAGCACGCGCCGCCGCCACCATACGCCGAGCATTGAATCAGAGGAAGGGGCGGAGCCGTGCGCCTTCGTGCGGATCTAAGGTTCGGGGAGAGAGATGGTCGCCACGTGCCAGGCCGAGGTCAGGGGCACGCCGGCCACCTCGGGCGCCACTTGCGCTACGCCGTGGGGAGATCAGGACGTCACCATGGTTGGAGAAGGGCAGGCCACCGCCAAGATCCAGAGATGGGGAATGGGTCGTCGTCGGTGTCGTTGAAGCCACGTCACCGGGAGTACAGGTCGCCGCCGTCGGTTTGGACGCCGCCGCGCCGTGGAAGACGAGCCGAGCCAACGCGAGTTCTGAAACGGGGAGGCGCGTGGTGCCGGGCAGTCGTGTTTATGCCGGACGCTAGGTCACAATGGCCACGCCGCCGTGGAAATGAGCTGGGCCGGGCCGGTCGCGTTGGAGAAGAGCACCGCGCCACCGTCATGTGTGAGGCAGGGGGGCTGGAGGTAAAGGAGCGCCGAGACATCCTCCTCAATGCCGCGTCAAGCTGCGGAGGGGCGCTGTGTTGCGCGGAGCCACGCTGTCGCCGCGGACTGGAGGAGAGAGAGCCGCCGCCATTGGGGAAGAAGGGGCCGCCGCCGCCGTGTTGTTGGAGACCGGGGCGCGGGGAGCCGTGGTTGAGTCAACACCGGATCTAGCGCGCCGGATCACGTCGAGGTCGTCGCCGCACCAAAGGAAGGGGAAGAGCACCGCCGGCGGCTGCCTTGGACGGCGTCGGCCGCGCTTGGAGAATACCGAGCCGACCGCCGTCTGCGCCGCCGGGTGTGCAGGAGAAGGGTGGCGCTGGATCTGAGCGGCGTCAGTGCCAGGCGGTGGAGACGACGGGATGGCGCTGGATCTGGACCGGGACGGCGCTGGGCGGTGAAGATCGGGGCGAGGCGTCGTCAGGTCGAAGTCCGAGGCGGCGCCATTGCCGGGCGTGGCGAGGAGGAGCAGGCGCCGAGGCGCGACGGGCGTCGTCTTGCGGCGGGCGGGCGCGAGGTTGAGGCCGAGGCGTCGTGGTGGAGGGAGGACGCAATGGGCGGCGTCAATCGGGCGGCGCGGCAGTGGAGCTTCGGAGGTGGCGCGGTGGAGGAGCGCAGCCGGTGCCGGGCGCGGAGGAGGCCGAGCGACGTCGGCGGTGGAGAAGGCGGCGCTGACGCGGCGGCAACCGGGCGACGCCGGATTGGGGCGGAGAGGCGCTGGGGCGTAGGGAGGGCAGGCGGGCGTCGCCGGGGCGTGAGTCGAACGGCGCCGATCTCGACGGAGCGAGGCGAGCGGGCGCCAGCCGCGAGAGGAGACGAGGCCGAGCGGCGTCGGCCGTGGGCGTGGAGACGAGGCGGCGCTGAAGCGGCGCCGGCGCGGACGGGCGAGGCAAAGCGCCGACGCGGAGGAGGACGAGCCGAAGCGGGCGCGGGCGATGAAGGCCGGGCGCTGCTTGGGAGAGAGAGAACCGAGAGAGGAGAGAGATGGGGAGGGGCGGCGCCCCTCCCCTTTTACCTGTTCTTTTTTCTTTTCGCAGCCGCCGGCCACCGTGGATTTTTCTGCCCCTTTAGGGTTTGCCCTTTAACTGGCTTTTATAGTGCCCTTTAGGGTTTGCTTGATTTTGGGCCGAATTTGGGCCAGACCGGTTCCGGGTCAAATAATCCAAAGGTTGCGACCCAATCGACGTCATAAAAAAAATTTCTCGTCAAACAGCTCTTAAGAGGGAAGTTAAGATCTTAGGGGAGGAGTGTCGCAAAGCCTTGGAAAACGATACAATTGATAGCTTAGATTATTCAGACTCTTCCTTCTCTTGCGGGTTCTGTCCCCAACCCTATCAGGAGTGCAAGTACCTCATGAGCATTTTTGAGAAGTTTGTTGGGGGCAAACGGAAGCTGAACTTGATACTTCGCAAAAGCAAGATATCAAAGGGTAGAGGTTTAGGTGACAATTGGTTAGAGCACATTAAGAGACACCCACCTAGAGTCAATATATTCATCAAGTAGGAGTGTTTAGCAGAGGCGGAGAGAGGGGGGGACGAGCAAGGCGAAACCCCCCCAACGAAAAACCGAACCTGCAATATATCTCAATTAAATATATGACTAATTAGCTAGCTAATTGTATAATTAGCTTGGGCCCAGCTGTACAGCAAAACGGCCCAGTGCAGTGCAGGCGTGCTGCGTGCAGCCACGGGCCCACGAGGCCACGACCCACGAGCAGCTGACGACTTGACGAGCCCAGGTGCATGAAACGTCGCCGAGACGCCGACTCGCCGTCGCGTACTTGCGTGCCCTCGCGTCGCGTGCGTGCGGCGTGCGCCGTCGAGCCGATCGCCTGATCGGAGACGGGAGACGGAGTCGCCGAGACGCCGACGCCGCCGCCGCACCGTCAAACGCCGCCGGCTCAGCAAGTCTGCAACTCTGCAAGTCTCCCGTATGGCGATCCATCCCGTTCCAGTTTTTGCCGTTTCCATATCATCTAAGTCTCTAACTCTCTAAGAGATCTATTCCATGTTAGATATAAGATATTCCATTATTCTGTGTTCATAATATTAGACTACAGCTATGCCACTCTGGTTAATTTTATATTTGTTATTTCATCATAGTCTACTACTCGGTAACAAGATGAAGAAAAGGAAGATTCTTTTTTCAAGAAAGTTGATGCTGAACCTGAAATTCCTAATCCAACCAATGAAGAAGTAATTCGTAATGATACCGCTGATCCTAATTTAGCGGATGTGCAAACTCCTGGCCATGGCAGTCCCCCACCAGTAGAAGTTCCAATGCAAGATAAAATTATTACCACAGCATTTGAGCGAGACCCAGGTAGACGAGTTCAACTTTGGCAACTCCCTCTTGGTAAGCAAGACGAAGCTCGACGGTTTTATATATCTGAGGGTCCATATCAACCATCCATGGAAGAGTACCCATTAAATGAGGCTAGACGACCCCGTCGATTCCAAAGTGATTGGTACACAAATTTTTGGTGGCTTGAGTATTCAACTCATACACACCGTGCATATTGTTTGCCTTGTTTTCTATTTTCAAAAAAGCCAGTTGGAAAATGTGGCTCTAAAGCATTCACAGTAAAGGGATTTCAAAACTGGGGGAAGGTTAATGATGGAAAAGAATGTGTTTTTATCACTCATGTGGGTCATGATCCTAGCTCAGCTCATAACTTTTCGGTTCGGTGTTATTTTGATCTTAAGAATAGTATGGCTCATGTTGATAAGGTGATTGTGAAGCAAAGTAAGAAAATGATCGCGGATGCAAGACTAAGGCTTAAGACTACAATTGATTCCATTAGGTAATCACTAATTTCTTTTTATCATCATATCCTGTTTCCACAACTATAATAAAGTTAATAACAAACGTTCTTTTTATCAGGTGGTTGACATTTCAAGCATGTCCTTTTCGAGGCCATGACGAATCTCTTGAATCCATGAACCAAGGTAATTTCCTTGAGATGGTCAAACTATTGGCTACATATAACAAGGAGGTAAATGAGGTTGTGTTAGAGAATGCTCCAGGGAATGCTAAGTACACCTCACCGACTGTTCAGAAGGAGATTCTTAGTTTGTATGCTCGAAAAGTACAAAAATCAATTTCTGAAGAAATTGGCTCTAGCAAGTTTTGTGTAATGGTTGATGAAGCTCGAGATGAATCCAAAAAAGAGCAAATGGCCATAGTTCTTCGATTTGTCAATAAAGAAGGACTTATAAAGGAGCGTTTCTTGGATATCATTCATGTGAGAGACACTGCTGCATTAACACTTAAGGAATCCATATATTCGGTTCTAGCAGATAATAATTTGAATGTGCAGCATATTAGAGGATAAGGTTATGATGGGGCAAGTAACATGCGAGGGGAGTGGAATGGTTTGAAAGCTCTTATTCTACAGGATTGCCCATATGCATACTATATTCATTGCATGGCTCATCAACTTCAGTTGGCTCTTGTTGCAGCATCAAGGGAGGTAAATGATGTGCACAACTTCTTTCAACATGCAAATTTCATTGTAAATGTTGTAGGTGCATCGTCTAAACGTAATGATGAGTTACTAGCTAATCAAGCAGCTGAAATTGCTCGTGAGATTGAATTAGGAGAGCTTGATACAGGAAGTGGGGCAAATCAAATAGGCACTTTACAAAGAGCAGGTGATACTAGATGGAGTTCTCACTACAAGTCAATCCAAAGCTTGAAAAAGATGTTTGCCGCTGTAGTGGCAGTTCTACGAGATATAGCAAATGATCGTTCAGCATCACGAGTTTCTCGAGGGGACGCTGGAGGCGCCCTTAAAATTCTTATATCATTTGATTTTGTGTTCATTCTACATTTGATGGAAAAAATAATGAAGATCACCGATGTGCTATGTCAAACACTTCAGAAGAAATCATTAGATATTCTAAATGCAATGGATTCTGTTTCGAACACAAAGGTGTTACTTGGTGAGTTAAGACAAAATGGTTGGGATCATCTTCTACAGGAGGTCAAATCCTTTTGTGTGAAACATGAGATCGAGATTCCTGATATGAATAGCAAGTAAGTCACTTTCCCTAATTTTGAAATATATTTACATCATAATTATATTTTTTTGGAGAGTGAAACTTATTTATTTTACATGCATTGTACTTTATAGGTTTGTTGATGTGACCAAATCTCGTAATAGACATGATAACACTACAGCATTACACCATTACAATGTTGATATATTTAATGTTGCAATAGATCAACAATTGGTTGAGTTAAATGAGCGATTTAGTTCTCAAGCACCAGACCTCTTGACCCTTTGTGCGTCTTTGGATCCAAGACGTGACACTTTTGACATCTCAAAGGTATGCACTTTGGTAGATAAGTTCTATCCCGAAGATTTTACTAGTCAAGAAAGAGCTCAACTCGAGTGTCAACTACCACATTTTCAACTGGATGCATGCAATCATTCAGATCTACAACTACAATTCTTGCCATCTCTTGCTGATTTGACTAATGGATTAGTCAAAACAGGCAAAGCATCCATGTATCCGATGGTTGACAGATTGTTGCGACTAGTGATAACTCTTCCGGTGTCAACAGCGACTACTGAACGGGCATTTTCAGCTATGAAACTAGTCAAGAACCGTCTTCGAAGTAAGATGGGAGATGACTTTCTTCGGTCTTGCATGATACTCTATATTGAGAAGGAAATAGCATCAAAGATCACCTCAGATGAAATTATTGATGCATATGAGCTTCAAGGAAGCCGTAGGGCTAAATTTAAGCTAATAGAGATGTAATTTTTTTATTAGCTACATCATGTTTAAGTCTATACACAATTATATTCGATATGTCATTTCCTAGTTCAACTTGCCCCCCCCATACTTCAATCCTGGCTCCGCCCCTGGTGTTTAGACCCATGTGGAGAGTCCCCTTCGGTGATGATGAATATATGTGACAAGGACGAATTTGAAGCAGTTTTTGTAAGTTTTTTTATTGAGGCATTGTTGGATTTTGCTGAGATTTTTTATTAGTCTCGTACTATCTGGTCGTATTAAGTGCACTTTGAGATGGTGTTTTCGGTTTTGAGCACAGGATTCAATGCTGATGATTGTATGATGGACTAACCATATAGTGATTCAAGTATTGGTGGGTACGTGGCTAACCCTTCGCGGGGATAGCTGGAGGCTGTTGCGTACAGAGGCATGCAAGCGATTGGGTTCGATGATCTAGCGGTCACACGAGGTGGTGTACTCGAGAAGTTTCGCCATGGCAAGGAGTCCGGGACAGTTGGATGCTGGCGCATCTGTTACTTGGTGGTGATGTTGATTTGATCGGTGGACCGTGGCGTGGGTTGTAGCTCGAGCAGTGGACGCCAGGGCGGCGGCGAATGCGCTGCGTTGGCCTAAGTGTGGTCGACGGCGGTCAAGGTAGCGATGATGGTTACGTGGATGGCTTGATCAGGGTTGCTTGCTGGCAGACCGGTGGTGGAGATGGCCGCAGCCAGTCCAACGATGCGGGGAGGTGACCGATGGTCTCACCGTAGGACGTCGTGCCAGCAAAGTAGTCAATGGCGTCTTAGTGGCTAGGGTTACGAAAGGAGCAGGAGAGATAAGCTCTGATACCATGATAAGTGGGAGAATTAGGATTGAACTATATTAGATGATCATCCAAGGAGGAGTACAATGCAAATATATATATAGCCTAGGGGCAGCGGAATATCTGGCAGGCTATAGGAAGAATCTGGTAGGCTATTATTGCGCACGTAATCAAGAGGGTTGCGCGCGGCATATTCTAACGGCACGACATATTTAGCAATAGTAAAGGACAAGAGAAATTTAAAAGTATAAACCTTTACAAAGTTTTTTGCGTGCACGGGAAGCCTTCTGGATACGACACCACCAGTCGAACCGGTGACACACCATGGCACCAGAAAAATTCAAGCCATTAACCCCCATGAGTCTTTTATGTTGTGTAGATGCCATTTATGTACATGGATTTAGAGGACACACATTGCGGAATTATTTTTTTAAAAGGAATGCATTAAGGGATTAAGAAACTTTTTTAGATGAGGAACATAGGAACAGGCGGTTCAAACATGTGAAGCTTTAACCCTTCTGATCTTTAATAGCTGGAGATATAGATGCAAGGCTAAAAGAAGTCACATTATATCAGTTTAGGACAGCAAACCTTGTTGCTTCCCGCAAATACCTTGATGAACCTATGTGCATTCCAGTTGGCAGAGTGCTATATAAACCACCCTGGCTGGTGTCCCTGCTCCCATCAATCACTTAATTAGACAACTGACCAGAAGTTTCAGATCTCGCATAGACCATAATTGATTGAAGTGAGGTAACGAGCCTGCCTTGTTGCTCATGCAAATAGTTTCTGGATGCAGTAGTTCATTCATATATATGTTTGTTTTATTTTTATTACTATTTTTGTTGCAACAGATACAGTAATTAAGCAATCCAAATATTGATGTCATGTTTATCTGTTCATGGGGAGATAAATATATTTCTTTCCATCATTATGAATATATCATTTATCTGCAAATAAAAGAATACGCAATCAGGTTCTTGAGGTGAGGTATGTCTACCGGAGCAAATGGAGGAACGGGGAATGAACTGAAGGACCAAACGGTGCCTACCCCGCCATTAACGGCATCCCTCGAGCACACCATGGGGAAATTCTGGAAGATGCGCCAGGAGGAGATGGAGGAGATGGTGGACTACAAGGAGCACGTCCTTCCTTTGGCCCGCCTCATGAAACTTGTGCGAGCTAAGGAGGGCGGCATGATGGTGTCCATGGACACGCCGGCGTTCGTCACCAAAGTCTGCGAGCTGTTCATCCAGGAGCTTGCTGTGCGCGCCTGGGTGTGCGCGGAGTCCCACAACCGCTGCACCATACTGGACTCGGACATCGCCGAGGCAGTCGCCTCCACAGAACCCTGCGGCTTCCTTGTCCATGTGCTGCAGAGGCACCAGATCATGCAGGAGGGTTCCAGTTCCATCCCTCCTTCCACGGTGCTCAACGCCGTTGGGAAGCGCCGCAGGATGGAAGAAGACGATGGCACGCTTTCTCCTCATGCCGACTCTCCTCCACCGATCAGCAGCGCAGCAAGCAGGGAGGAATTCAAGATCGACAAAGACCTTCTTGATGACGTCTTCTCAAACCCAAGCAATAGCAGCGATGGCTAAAATTGACGATTCATGTAAGATCCGTCTCTCATGGTTGAGGGATGAATCGTCTCTCGAGACACTACTGTAAACTGCTATATATGCAGGTACCGTATTAGTGATCCAAATAAATGCGGAATAAGTTTGTGTGCGCGGGTGATGAGCTTGTATGGTGCTTGCCTTATATTTTCGGTTTTGCTTAAACCCAGGCGACTGGGCGCTTGCCCAGGTGGGCCCGGCGGCGTGGCGCGTCTTGTCGCCTGGGCTGCAGCCGCTCCCTTATATTTTCCATCCATCTATATATATGGGCAACAATAATAAGAGTATTATGAGTACATAGAATCGTATTGATGCCTAAAGTTGCAAGACAGCTGTAAACTAATAAAAAATCAGTAACTACGTGAATTTTCCATAGTTGCATCTTTAAACCAAAAACATCAAATATATTTCATCTTTTCATTTATATTTCAAATGACTACACAATCAAGACATGAATTTTGCAGCAAGCTGCATGTCTGTCTGATCAAACTACCCTAAGAAACCAAGCCGACGTGTCATACATATTTGTGAAGATTTTATCATCGGTGCATGCATGACAAAATGTCATGCAAGCACCAGCCATGGTGTCACATGGAACTAGATGAGGCTCAAACTGGTGCATATTATATATGACTCAAAAAATTACATGCAACAACCGTTTCGATGATAAAGTTTTGATATTGCCACACTCAATAAGACATGCATGTACTAAGGTGTCCTCATCATAGAACTGGGGCCCACATTTTAGCTGGCATCACAGATGTCCCATCGCACGCTGACAATCCTCGAACTTCTTCCAGGTTTTCCTAAGATTATTTTATGAGAAATTTGGCATGGAGCACAAGAAATATAGTTCTTTTGCTATGTAGCGATAATAAAGAATAAAAAATTTATTGTATAACAATGTAAATTGTGGGCACTATGATACATAACATATCTCTCAAATAAAAATAATTATTTACAAAATGGAGGGGTGAGTGTCATCATAAATTTTGGAATTGGTAAACAAAATTTTAAAATATTTTTACAATGAAAATGATATTTAAAGTATTATAAAACTTTTTTGTTTCAACAAACAAGTCACAAACAATCTTCTAAAACAAATGGTCATTTATGAGAATTGAAATTTCTAGATTATAGCTGTATTTCTTATTTTATTAAAATGATCTTTAGTTTCTAAATTAGCTTAAGTGATTGGTATAATTTGCCTTCCTATTTTATTATCTTTGTTTAAAATACAATCAATTTAGTTCATTAATGTAATTTTTTATGTCTTGAAGGTGTGTCCAAAAGCTTTATAAAATAAGTCAAGTCAACAGGAATTGATTCTTAACGCTACCTCGTGAAGATCTCAAAGTTAAAGATAGGTAGAATAACCAACCTTCCAAAGCTTAACCACGATCAGAACAAGATGAAAACAAAACGATTGAAACTTGCTATAATCAAAGCAACCCAGAATCAAATGTAACCATCATAGCCATAAGCACAAACTTGAATAACTTTTGATGGATTCTACTGCTTTAGTTGCAGTATTGCAAAGTCACACCAAGTGGGGAAAGTACTTGCAAGTGCACCTACACACACCCAAACCTCAGCCCTCACAAATGACAAGTGGGACAAGTGAGAGGGAGACACCTCCAGTGGCGGAGACAAGGGGGGCTGGCAGGGGCCTGGCCCCCCCTATGATCTATGTATAATAGTAAATAATATATATAATGTTGTATCAAACTTAAGCCCATCTAATTAATTTACATGACTAATTTTAGTTCTAAAAAGTATGCTATTAGTATTGATTAAACATACTTTCCCAACTAATTTATTTTATAAGATTAGCATAGTTCTTTGAAGTTTTCTTTTCAAAGAAAATGATTTTAATTTATAAATTAATATATTTTCCAAGCACATTACATATTATAGCAAATATACTAAGGTACATACTATGTATTCAATAATAGTGTTAGTGCACAATATTTTGGTAAGTTTATCAAAAATTTGCAGAGACGTTCACCTATATACATTTGGAGCTTGACTAATTGTAACTCATATTGCTTTCAAACACTTCAAATATTTTTCTTAGCTAGTTATTGTTGACACGAAAAGTTAGCTTCTCGCGAACACACGTGCCGAAGCGTCAACTCTGGGGTTGTGTCGCAACAAGAAAAACCAAGCGTGCTAGTCAATTTGACCTATAAATTAACAAGGAGAAAATCGTCAGTAATATAACCCTAATCGGCTTTTGAAATAGCCAGATCAGGTTTTTCTATAATCGACTTTTGAATTATCCGATTATAGATTCTATCGGTTCTAAGTCCGATAGAGCAAATGAATATAGAATAATAATCAAATTTAAATCTCTTATTTCTTTTTGGTATTTTTGGCATAATATTAGCAATAAACCTTCGCATCAGTGCATTAGATCAAATCGAGAAATAGATTATAATAGATTGATCAGGCCAAGACAATATTCAAATCTAAAGCTAGATGTAAGCCAATAAACCGATTTAAAGATTTAAAGGCTAATAGGGTAGTTGTAACACCAATCGGTAAACATTAACAGATGCAAATCCCCAAACAAAACGTATACAAGATCGACTAAACGAGACAGTTGCATACATCGAATTTAGCGAAACATATGAAATATTTGATGATCAACATTACAGGATAAACACATATTACAGATCGATTACATCGAGACAGTGCAATATGCGAGAACATATCAAAGATCGGAAAGTCCCGAGACAGTCTGATATGCTTTGTATACACGAGATCAATATGATGCAGCCATGCATACGGGTTACAAGGAGAGAATCGATTATCTCATCGAGATAGTTCTACCTGTGAGTTGAAGTCTTTCGACGAAGTCGATCGGATTCGAGAAATTGTTTTGTGTATTGAGTGTTGTCTCTATTCTACCGAGACTTAAAGGCCTATTTATAGTGTTACAAAGTCGATACCGATACGACCTATTCTATTGCGCAGCGCTTCTGATCCAACCGTATTCTTTCCGAAGTCTCAAAAGTATCGGTATTCCGCTTTTCTCCTTTGCCGATAAAGCCCATTTCCGATTTGGCCCAACAAACCTTATCATATTCGGCTTTTCCTGAACATCCGATTTTCTGCCAAATTTGGGTGTCAACATATGCCCCTAAGTTTGGCAATGAGTACTTCATTAGCCGAACTTCCAAGTAAAAATCGGATTTTCTACACCAGACCACCTCACATTTCTGTCCCCGTAACTTCTCGCTTTCAGCCCATTCGTAGAACACGTGTCAGCCCAATAGACAATATGGGCCGAAACTGTAACGCCGAAAAGCACGGTAAAACCCTAATTTTTACCATGGCTATAAATAGCGCACCATTCGCCGTCATTTTCACGCTCTCCTATTCACGTACGGCTCTCGCATCGGAATCTCCAGAGCCTTCAGCAGTTAGCGCACAACCAGTCTCACCAACCTTCAATCGGCATCATGTCTCAGGTACTGATTCAATGCTCAGATTCCGAAGCTTTGTATTCTTTGGGACCAGTAGGAGACCAAAACCCATCGGATTTTATACATCACTCCGTAGGGAGACTTCCTTTATTTGCCGATAAACTTAGTGTAGATAGCTGGAAATCGGCATTCAGATCTTGGCCCAGCCCGATCAAGGGATATAAGGACTGGCTGATTCGGGTCTATAGCCAAAAACAAGAGCAATGGGACAAACTAGGAATAACCGATGCCATCCTTCTCTCTTTATCTCCACCACCAGCAGACGAACCATTTATGGCCGGATCGGCTTATTTCTGGTGCGACACTGCGAACGCTTTCCTTTTCCCGACTGGACCAATAAGCCCTACACTTCTGGATGTGGCTATGCTAACCGGACTTAGCCCCGATGGCGAGATGCTATCGGCTTCGACCTCTCCGCCAGCTTGAAATTGGTTCCCGAGAAAAATTTTGATGGGCGTTACATCAACACTCACCGAAAACCGATGAAGTGGATGACGAAGAGCACATTGCTTTCCGAACATGTGGCTCGATCGGTTCTTCTTCTCATGATCGACCACTTAGCCCTAGCAAGGTATACCAGGAGTAGCCGAGAAATGGCGTCGGGCCAAAAATTAGCAATCGAAAAATACCTCTTAGGAGCCACCTATCGGATGATACACGAGATCAGGGAAGGTCTCTGCTCACCAAAAGCCCAATACTCAGTTGGCAACCTCGGTGGTCCCTTTTGGTTTATCGGAATATTCCTGAAACTTCAGATATACAATTCCCTTGGCGAATTAGATTTCAGCTTAAGATTTCCAAGCGAGCATGAATCCGATAGCATGGATCGCCCTTGCAAATCATATGGGGAAATGATCTCAGTTAACTGCAACAGGCGGCGTTTAAACCAAGAAGATCTTGCCATGTCTATGGTTGCCCTTTATACAATGTCTGAATCGGAATACGGATTAGAATAGTTCAATCCTTACACTGATCTAGATAGATATCCGATTCCCTCGTTTTTTCGATTAGATAACACTTTGAAAGGAGAAACCCTGGCAACATACAAGGAATTCATTTCCCCAGGGATTTTCTTTGCCATCCTGAGCACAAGGACTCACATCAGAAAACCATCTTACGAGTTTTACCACCCGGCCGTAGTTGCTCGGCAATTTAATTTGGGACAGAATATTCCCGATTTATGTATATACCGTCATTTGAACGCCAGAGAAGATCTCAACCCTCAATCGGCATACGGGATCCTATCTGCTGCACACATCGATTTCCAAATGCCGATGGAGCTTAGAATGTGGTCTGACACTTCTCCGAGTTCGACCTCGGTGGAAACAATCGCCAAAGATATATATGCCACCAAGGGTGGAGCTGCAACCTTAATCGAACGAATCACCGCAGAAAGAAAACTTGCGATCCAATCGTCAAGATCGTTGGTATGACCGAGCCTTCATCGAATCGAAACAATCGACATCGCAGTTCAGCTCTTACGCCTCGGACGATAACGATGAAAAAGAGGAAAACTCTTCTGAATCGGGACCTTCATCATCGGATTCAGACAATGAAAAGACAGAGTCCCAAAACTACGCATCTTCTTCTAACTGCGAGGTCACTAATCTGCATGAGTTTACCAGCTTATATCACTCATTTTCCGATTACTAACCTGGCATTATTTCTTTCAGAGCGGAGAACAACGCCCAAGGTCCAAACTTATTGGCGACGCGGCTGGCCAGCTTCATTCCACCGCGAAGTCCGCATCGGCTTTTGCCCAGAGCTCCTCTCAGCCAAAGAAAAGAGGTATAATCAGTGTTCATAGAAAATTCTAGAATATCCGATCGCTCACTGACCTTCCTCAACAGGGAAACCCACAGGCGAGCCTGGCCTGAGGAAGAAAGTATCCATCAAGAGGCCAAGATCTCAAAAGGAGCGTACGCCCGATACCACCGAATCGGTATGTGACACAGTAAGCACTTGATCGCTTTCGAAATCCACAGATTCCTACTAGCTTTTACTCTATCGGTATTTTCTTTCAGGACACATCACCTACCCAAAAGAAGGATGATACACCCGCCTCCCTTGACCTCTCAAACACCTCCAGCCTTCAACCCCCAAGACGTAATCGGCTTTCCTTGCTTTAATTTATGCTATTTTCCACAATCCGATACCTTGTAACTTAAAACATCTTTCGTCCAGTACATGTTTCAACCCCGTAGCCCAGTCCGGTCAACAGTGGTGTCCACACATGTCATCACGTATGATGGGAAGAAAGACGATGAGCTCAACTTCGATCCTTCCAGTATGGACTGGCTCGACGATGAGCTGGATTTTCTGTCTTCCCCGATCAGGACATCGTCGCCCCCAGCCATAATCGTCGATTCACCAGCCCCAGAGCCTACCAAGAAAAACCGATTTTCCTCGGAGACCATCGCCAAGCTCAAGCAGATGTGGGAACTGTTTGGTGATGAGTCAGCCTTCTTGGCTAACACTTCCGCCATCCGCGAAATAGCCGACTCCATCACGCAGGTCCTCCCTGAGCAGGTGGCATCGGCCATCCAAAAAGTGCTGCCCCTCGCCAAAGAGAAAGCCGATTTCGATGCTGCATTGGATCGGCTCCACCAAAGGGAAGCACTGAAAGATGTGGAGGCCGAATTGAAAGGGTTAGTGCAAGATGCCAACGCGCAAAACGATAAACTCCAGTCGCTGAAGCAGAAGGCGGAATCGGCAAAAAACGTTGCTTCCAAAGCAGTTTCACGGGTCAAATCCCTAGAACTGGAACTGGAAAAAGCCAAGAAAGCCGAAGCCGATGCCCTCTCAAGCTTCGAAGACACGAAGTCAGCAGCCAAGGAGCAATATAGCATTGTGAAGACTCGCGCCTAGCAAGATCGACGCCAAGAAAAGATCCCGATAATTCACGGATCCGCTGAGGAAGACGCAGCAATTATCAATCGGATCCGGGATACCATGTCCAGCGATGCGGCCGCTATTTATGAATTTTGCGAGTAATTGGCGTGCGAGCCAAATTTTACCCATGTGTGAATCGGTTGTTTTACCGATTAAGAAACAATGTTTGATCTGGCCCCTTGGGCGAAACGATTAAGGCCTTCGTGCCTTTGTAATAACTATTTCTTCACGCAATTGTTTTTACCTCATATCTTTAGGCGATTTACTTAGAATCGGCTTTTACTCAACAGCAATGAGCAAAATTGCATAATAATTAGATCTGTAGACGATTCTCTGAGAATCGGCTTTACATCAACAGCAACGTATTGAGAAACTTTCAATGCGCCAAGTGCAAAACGACTTTTGAACTGAAGGCGATTCATAGAATCGGCTTTTACAACCCTATCTCAAGCTCCAACCCAAACGCTAGGATAATACTTTTTCAAATACTTGGCGTTAATTGCATTACCGAAAACTTCCCCCTCGATCGTCTCCAAAATATATGCATTACCAGGAACAATCCGATTGATCTTAAATGGTCCTTCCCAATTTGGAGACCACTTCCCGTACTTAGGATCCCTAGAGCCAATCGGTAAAAACGTCTTCCATATGAGCTCTCCTACTTCAAAAGTTTTCGGCACAACTTTCTTGTTATAATGTCTGGCCACTCTTTGCTTATCACGCCAATATGTTCCGAGCCCTTAACCGAATCGCCACCATGTCATCCAACTTATCCATCATCAACCTATTGTAATCATCGGCTTTTACGTTATTCTGCTCTTCAACCCTCGTAGAACCGATGATGGCTTCAACTGGCAGAACAGCTTCTTGACCGTAAACTAGCTCAAATGGCGATACCTTTGTAGCTCCATGCTTGGCAATCCGATACGCCCATAGCGCATCCGCCAAAGTATTATGCCAACCCCGCGGCCTTTCATCGATTTTTCGCTTGATCAGCTTTATAGCACTCTTGTTTGAAGATTCTGCTTGGCCGTTGGCTTGAGCATAATACGGCGAAGAATTAATCGTTGTGATTCCCAAGCTTCGAGCGTAATCTTGAAACGCCTCTGACATAAATACCGATCCTTGGTCAGTAGTGATTAGTTTGAGGAATACCAAATCGGTAAATTATATGTATTTTGACGAACTCGATCGCTTCGGCAGCAGTAACTTTCTTCAATGGTACAGCTTCTACCCACTTAGTGAAATAATCCGTCGCTACCAAAATATACCGATGCCCCTTGGACGAGGATGGAAATATTTCCCCAATCATATCAATCCCCCATCCTCTGAAAGGCCACAGTTTCACAATCGGATGTAAGATAGACGCAGGCGCATGCTGAATATTCCCAAATTTTTGACAATCTTTGCAACCCTTATAATATTTGAAGCAATCCTCTACCATTGTCGGCCAAAAATACCCTACACGCTTTAACATCCATCTCATCTTATAGGCCGATTGATGAGTTCCACACAAACCTTCATGTACTTCTCCGATTGCAACTTTAGCTTCTTCTTCACTCAAGCACTTAAGTAGTAAGCCATCAAAACTCCGATAGTACAACTTATCAGAGATTAGTACATACCTTTGAGCCTTCCTTTTAAGCTTCCTATCGGTTTTCCCTTGTGGATTTTTAAAATAACCGATAATCTCAGCTTGCCATCCAATCGGAACTTCGCATGCAATCGGGACAATTTCTAACTCCATAATCGGCAATTTATAACCCGATGCCTCTTGAGCCAAATCATTGGCTTCACAATTCTGTTCTCTTGGAATATGGTGAATTGTGAATACACCGAAATATTTAGCCAAATCAGAAGCTCTATCCAGATATTCCCGAAGCAGGTCACTGTGACAATCATATTTGTCGATCATCTGATAAACCACCAACTGCGAATCTCCGAACACTTCCACGGCGATAGCACCAGCTTGAATTAACCACTCCAATCCCTGTATCAAAGCTTCATATTCTACTTGATTGTTGGTTAACCCGAAATCTACTGTAACACCAAATCGGTAAGGAACGCCACCAGGGGAGACAATGAAAATACCAATTCCACATCCCTTCTCGCAAACCGATCCATCGAAGAACATTACCCAAGGTAAAAGCATCGACAAATTCACACCTTGATTATGCGTGACGAAATCGGCTAAAACCTGCCCCTTGACAGCCTTCGGAGACTCATATGTCAGGTCAAACTCGATGAGAGTATACGCCCACTTCCCAAGACGCCCTTTGATTATCGGCGCATTAAGCATGTACTTGACCACATCGGTTTGACATGCTACTTTGCATTCAACATCTAGCAAATAATGCCTTAATTTAGTGCAAGCAAAGTATAAACAAATGCAATACCTTTCCACCATCGTGTATCGAGTTTCTGGATCTAATAACTTTCTGCTTAAATAGAAAACAGCATGCTCTTTACTGTCGATTTCTTGGACCCGAACTGCTCCAATCGTTTTATCCGATACCGATAGATATAATTTGAACGGTAAATCTTCCTTTGGAGCGACCAGAACAGGCGGTTTTGTCAGATACTCTTTAATGTTATCAAAGGCTCTCTGCTGCTCCGGGCCCCAAATAAACTTATCGGCATTTTTCAACTTGAGCAATGGGAAAACGGGATAATCCTTTCCGATAAGTTCGAAATAAACCTTCTTAACTAATTAATTTTCCCGATGAGTTCTTGTAGACGAACCTTTGAATCGGGAGGCCTCGTATTCAGGATCGCCTTTACTCTATCGGGATGAACTTCAATACCTCTTTGATGCACCATGAAACCCAGGAATTTGCCGGCCGATACTCCGAAAGCACATTTCTTTGGATTCATTCTCATACCGTATTTCCGAAATCGATCCAACACGGTCACAATATCAGCCAAGTGTTGCTCTTCTTCCTGAGACTTAATTACCACATCATCAATGTAAATTTCAACCAATTTGCCGATCAGATCATGGCAAATTAAGTTCATCCCTCTCTGATATGTCGCCCCAGCGCTAATCAGCCCAAAAGTCATCACAACCCACTCAAATAAGCCGATAGCTCCAGGGCACCTAAATGCAGTCTTGTTGACATCCTCTTCGGCCATAAAGATCTGATTGTAACCAGCATTTCCATCCAAAAAACTAATAATCCGATTGCCCGAAGCAGCATTGATAAGATGATCGGCAATTGGCATCGGATATTCATCTTTATATGTTGCTTTGTTTAAGTCCCTAAAATCGATGCATACCCAAATTTTATCAGAATCCTTTTTACCAACGGGCACTATATTAGAAATCCAATCGGCATATTTGCATGGCCGAATAAACTTTGCATCTAACAATCTCTGGATTTCAGCCTTCACTTGATCGTAAATTTTCCAATTGATCCTTCTCGGCGATTGCTTCACTGGCCGAAACCCAGGCTTCATCTTGATCTTGTGTTCAACTATGGATCGGTCTAGACCAGGCATTTCATGATAATCCCAAGCGAAACAATCAACCCGATCCTTGAGTATCTGGATAAGCCGATCCTTATATTCCCGCGGCAACTTTTTACTGATGTAAGTGGGCCTTTCTTTACCATCGGTCCCAATATCGACTTTTTCCAGTTCATCAGCCGATATAAAACCCTGGCCCATCTTATACTCGACGCCTTCTAGAGCCGCGGTTCCCATAAAAAACCCTCACATCCTTGGGTTACCGATTGTGCCTCCAAAGTCGTTGGATTGAACCCCAATTTACTAACACTGAGGAAATCACAATCCTCCAAGGGTTTTCCCGATAATGTTTCTAGATTATGATGTATATCAGCGCAATCGGTTTCAGTGGTCAGAGACTCTCCTCTTACTACCTCTATTTGATCGCCAATCCATCGAATCGAATTTGATGTAATGTCGATGGAATGCAACAATTGGCGGTATCCAATCTCTCCCAACAAAGACATTATAACTTCCTTTCCCTTCAATTACGAAGAACGCTGTCGGGATAGTCTTGCTTCCTATGGTCAGTTCCACCACCAAAACTCCCTTGGCCTCGGTCGGATTTCCATTAAAATCACTTAAGACCATATTAGTCTTGACGAGATCTTCTGTAGATTTACCGATTTTGCGGCAAACAGAATATGGCATCAAATTTACCATAGCTCATTGCCTCGCCATCATCCTTGAAATCGGTTTGCCATTCATATACCCCATGATAAACAATGGCTTGAGATGCAATCGAATTCTCGCTTCTTAAAGATACCATCTTCGCCCAATCACCGCTGCAGCAGCCTCTTCATAATCATTCATAAATTCCCTGGGTAGCACACATACCATATTGGTAGCAATTGAAATCTCATCGGAATCTTTCTCAATGATGACAGCCGATCTCAACTTTGGCCTCCATTCCTGCTTGCCCCTAGCTGGTTTCATCGGTTTTACCTGCTCCAGTAGAGCGTCCCTAAATCTCTCGGCCTCCGCTTCTTTAGCTTCCGCGTGTCTCATCCGTTGTAGGCGTCGCTTCTGAGATTTTGTGATCCCGCTTGGGCACCACTGTGGCAATGGTACCTTAGGAGGCCTATGCACGTCAGAATGTTTATCCCTCACGTCATCGGCCCTTTCGATAGGAAACACTAGCCGATCTTTTACCGATATCCTCTTGGAAGGAACAAACGAGTGGTTCATCGGGCAATCCTCCAAGTTGGGCAAAGACATCCTTTCTTCCCAGCAGTATCGGAAAAAAGGACAATCCCAGTGTTCCATCTCCCAACCTTGACCATTTGGATCTCTTTGAATAGCATCTGTAGTACCCGATTCAACGCCCCTGCGATGCGTTTCCTTAGCCATTCTGTCGTATTTTTCCATCAACTGGTTGAAGGTTGGTTTTGGCCTCGATTTTGAGATCGGATTATGATCATGGCCACGAACTAGCTGGCGCCACTCACCGGCCCTTTTAGCACCTCGCCGGCCTGAGGATCGGAATTGTAATTCCGGCTTCTCCTCCACCACAATCCTTTTAGATCCGACGAGTACTTTAAACCGATTGGAGCTTTCGGGCTCATCGGCTTTTCGTTTAGCGTCCACCATCCCAACAAAACCGACAGGGAACGGTTTTGTGTCGATCTGGGAGCTTTTACTTTGGTAGCGGTTGGCCACTTTCGATGCTTATACGTACCACTCGCTTAAACACATTGCATTCATTGGTGGCGTGCGAATAAGAGTTGTACCACTTGCAATATTTGCGCTTCTTTAGCTCTTCAAGCGGGGGAATAACGTGCCCTTGCTTAAGCTGAATCTGTTTTTCTTGTAACAAATGATCGAAAATCCGATCGCACTTAGATGTATCAAAGGAGTACTTGCTCTTCTCAAAGACCTTTCGGCTTTATCCATCCAAGCTCAAATTCTTTCTTATTGTTTACCCATTCAAGAACATAGGCACCCATATCCTCGTCATTGGAGTCATCGGATTCTTCACCTTCATCAGCATCAACCACATTGATCGCCTTTTCTTTTCCTTTGTTATTGTTACTATTCGATACTCCTTTGCCTGTGGTAAGAGTTATCGTAAAATCGGCTCTCGTAAAGCGCGATTTTGTGCGCCAAATAAGATATATCGGCAAACTCTTGGTTGCCCACCTTCTTTTGGTTGACAGGCAACAGACCCTTAAAAGCCAATTCTACCAATTCGTTGTCTGGCAGAGAAAGGCTATAGCATCGGTTTCTCACTTCCCTGAACCGACGCAGGTAATCGTTCACTGACTCACCAAATTTCTGCTTAATCATCATGATATCAGTGATCCTTGCTTCATTCTCTCCAGAATAGAAATATTCGTGAAACTTCTTCTCCAAATCTGGCCATGAAGTGACGCTGTTTGGAGGGAGCGATGTGAACCAGTTGAATGCCGATCCCGATAAAGACAGCGGGAACAATCGGCATTTGAGAGTATCCTTCGACGCAGCCTCACCACAAAGTGCCAGAAACCTGGCAATATGCTCACGTGTAGAGGTGTGATCACTCCCGCTAAACTTAGCGTTTGCGAAATCGGGAACGTGATACTTGTGTGGATACTCGGTTTCATTAAAAGCCGATGGATACGGCATGGTATAGTGAGGTGCAATCTTAGGAGTGTTGAACCCGCACTGTTTCATCATGTTGTAAACCAGGTTCTTCGTCATCTCTTCAAGGTTTTCACTCACCCCATGATTCATCGGCTGATAGATCGGATCCGGGATCGGAACCACAGCCTGATGATTGGGTACCGTCTGAATCGGAGTTGGGTTAACAGCCAGCGGCGGACCCAATTGGGAAGACCCAGCGTTTGATGCCCCTGGCTGAGCATAAGCTGGATATTGGCCCCCTGGATACACAGCATTTGCCCCTTCCTGGCCACTCCGATTTACCTGTTGGGTTTGGCCAGTCATCATGTTATGAAACGCAGCATTTGCCCCTTCCTGGACGATTCGCCCTAAAACCGATGATTGATCAAGCATCGATCGGTAAACAGAGCTGTTGATTTGATCTCTAATAACTTCGGAAAAATCGCCCGTGAGCAACGGATCTCCGATAGAAGTCTTTGTAACTTGGCCACTGCGCGTCTTTCGATACCCAGTAAGCATTCTTTTCTTGTTTTCTTCATGAATTTCTGCGAGCCTATCTTCGACTTCCTTCTTTTGATCTGGGCTCAGTTCGTCAAACGTCACCGCCTCGGCGGCGTGGTTGAGCGCCTCTAGTACCGCTTCGGTATCGGTGCGCGTCATCTCGTCGGTTTTGATCTTGGTCCCACCGGGCGTGCCAAAAAGTATGTTGACACGAAAAGTTAGCTTCTCGCGAACACACGTGCCGAAGCGTCAACTCTGGGGTTGTGTCGCAACAAGAAAAACCAAGCGTGCCAGTCAATTTGACCTATAAATTAACAAGGAGAAAATCGTCAGTAATATAACCCTAATCGGCTTTTGAAATAGCCAGATCAGGTTTTTCTATAATCGGCTTTTGAATTATCCGATTATAGATTCTATCGGTTCTAAGTCCGATAGAGCAAATGAATATAGAATAATAATCAAATTTAAATCTCTTATTTCTTTTTGGTATTTTTGGCATAATATTAGCAATAAACCTTCAGACGATGCATTAGATCAAATCGAGAAATAAATTAGAATAGATTGATCAGGCCAAGACAGTATTCAAATCTAAAGCTAGATGTAAGCCAATAAACCGATTTAAAGATTTAAAGGCTAATAGGGTAGATGTAACACCAATCGGCAAACATTAACAGATGTAAATCCCCAAACAAAACGTATACAAGATCGACTAAACGAGACAGTTGCATACATCGAATTTAGCGAAACATATGAAATATTTGATGATCAGCATTACAGGATAAACACATATTACAGATCGATTACATCGAGACAGTGCAATATGCGAGAACATATCAAAGATCGGAAAGTCCCGAGACAGTCTGATATGCTTTGTATACACGAGATCAATATGATGCAGCCATGCATACGGGTTACAAGGAGAGAATCGATTATCTCATCGAGATAGCTCTACCTGCGAGTTGAAGCCTTTCGACGAAGTCGATCGGATTCGAGAAATTGTTTTGTGTATTGAGTGTTGTCTCTATTCTACCGAGACTTAAAGGCCTATTTATAGTGTTACAAAGTCGATACCGATACGACCTATTCTATTGCGCAGCGCTTCTGATCTAACCGTATTCTTTCCGAAGTCTCAAAAGTATTGGTATTCCGCTTTTCTCCTTTGCCGATAAAGCCCATTTCCGATTTGGCCCAACAAACCTTATCATATTCGGCTTTTCCTGAACATCCGATTTTCTGCCAAATTTGGGTGTCAACAGTTATGACCGTGTCCAATATGAACATAATTGTATTATTGGTGTGTAATCTTCCTTTATTCTAAAGAACTGCATAACACTTGCTATACATATACACATATATAAATATAATCTATTTATTTAGTTTTTGTCACAACATCCACAACTTAACTCAATGTCATGTGAATATGCAAAAAAAAAGTGCCATTTGATCACGGTTACGATACAATTATCATTGCTTTCTATACTGCTATGGTGTATTTGACTCGATTTACTACATGATATAACAATATTTATACGAAACATTTTACCGCAAATAGCTTACTTTAAATATATAAAATGATAGGATCGTATTGCAAATTAATTTGTTATGTGTCGGCCCCCCCTATGATGAAATCCTGGCTCCGCCCCTGGACACCTCCTCTCATTATATAGGCCATGAGCTATAGGGTATCACGATATCACACAAGAAATTGTTGATACCCTGAGAACACTCCTATATGGCTAAGATTGATCACACACTTCACCCACATACAAACACAGTTTGATACACGTGACCTTTCCTGGTCCGCACACTCCAGATGAGATCGGAACTAACTTAGCTGCTATGTTTCCATCGCCCTCAACTGTCTGTCGAGCCTCGGAACCTCACGTTGGCATGAATCCATCATCCACTTCATCCTTTTGATCTAGAAGTTGAAGACCAATTGTCCTGCGAGACCTCCTTGTCGTTCTGGTCACCCGAACCTCTAGTTCGTGTATCGACAAGTCATCAACCATGGTCCACCTAAACTTGTATCATGCGGATTAGTCCAGCCAAAAAATGACCATGTGTTAGTCCAACCTGAGCTTGATTCCCTGCATGTTAGTCCACTGGCATCATAAATTACTCGTTCGATGCATGCAAAGATAAAGCATTCACAAAATCCTAGAAAAATGTGCACTTTCATTCACTTAACAACACAGAAACTTGATCTTATTTTTTATCATTTTTGCTGACGTGGTCTTTAATTTCGTCGGCCTAGACCGACGAAATTAAGTGCCACATCAGCGTTCCATCACCCACGCGGCCCATCGGTTTTTAATTTCATCGGCCTCTGAAACCGATGAAAATACATTAATTTTGTCGGCAACCGACGAAAAGGCATTTAATTTCATCTAGCACATTTCGTCGGGTTAATTTCGTCGGCAAACCGATGAAATTAAGCCAATTTTATCGGTTTTCCCCTAATTCCGTCGGTTTTTGGCCGACGAAATTAAATCGTTTTCCTGTAGTGATTTCGTGTAACGGACACGAGGTGAGTGTCTGACGGACGGTGTCCGATGCCGACCGGACACGTCAAGTGGTGACGGGTTTTTGCGAGAGTTCCGAGCAGATGTTGTCCAGTGAAGGTGTGTTTATGTGGCCATCTGGCGTGGTTGCCTGGCAAGCAGGATAAGGTTTTGTACATGGTTTTTGTTGTTGATCTTGTGATGTGCTAACCTTGTAGTAGAGGTAAGGTGTATGGTTTTGTTATGTGTTCACCTCTGCTATGCAGGTATTGGCGGGTACGTGGCTAACACTTCGTGGGAAAATCTAGAGGCTGGTACGACCGTGTTCGATAACCTGGCGGTCACATGAGGTGGTGTACTAGAGAAGCTTAGACATGGCAAGGGATTCAAGACAACTGGAGGCTGTGGCGTCGGTAACCATGGTGGCGAAGCTTTTTAGTCCGGTGGGCCCAGGCATGGGCTGGCAACCGAGAAAGTTGCGTGGAAGGTTCTGGATTATCCCATTGTAAAACACTGGTTCGGTTCTATGTTACCCGGTGGTAAACCCATGTCGGTTCCTGGTTATCCTGTGTGTGAGAAACCCTGTCAGGTTGTGGGGTCAGCCTATGTGAAAAAACCCATGTAGGTTCTGGGTCAGCCGGTATTAAAACCCTGATCAGGTTCTGGGTTAGCCCGTGGAAAACCCTAGTTCGGTTCTGGGTTAGCCTATGTGTTTAAAACCCTGGAGGTTACGGGTTAACCTCTGTGAAAAACCTGGGTGCGGGTCCTACGTGGCTCGGTACTGGATATTCCCGGGATGCCGGAATATAAGGGGAATATGCTTAAAGCGTAGGCTATATAAGGAGAGGGAATGGAGGCTTGGGGAAGGAATCCAACCACCATGTAGCACTAGGCAAGAGGTGTATGGAGAGGGGGAGAGGAGGGGCTCTCCCCATGTCTGTATGGTGGACAAAAATAACAAGAATAAATACAAAAATATTTCTGCAAAAATTCCTCACATTTTGCGTCTGTTTTATATTGGAAATAGACCTGATCAAATGCCGGGCCGAGCTTCGGGCTGGGCCAGGAAAAGCCCGGTCCCAAAAAACCAGGTTCGAGCCCGGCCCGGCCCGGGGCGTCGGGCTCGGAAACTGGGCCCTAGCCCGGCCTGAAGCCCGAAAGCTCGGCCCGATGCCCAATGGCTCGGCCCGACCACGGCTTAAATCGACAAAATCCCAGGCCCGGGCCCAGCCTGGCCAGACCGCCGGGCTTCGAAAATGAGGCCCGAGCCCGGCCCGATGCACCGGTCGGGCCGGGCGCGGGCCGGGCTTTTTCAGGTCGGGCTCGGGTCGGGCTTCCCGTGAACAGGTCTAATTGCAAATTAGAGAGAGAGATGGATTAGAAGCGAAGAGAAATGAGAGAAAAGAAAAAAAATGGAGAGATAGGTGCTCGGCTAGGGTTCCCCCTTCCAGCCGCCACCTCCCATGGCTGCATAGAGAGAGGCCCAAGGAGAGGAGAGAGGATACGGGAGTTAGAGAGAGATAGAGAGAGGAGCGGCTAGGGCTTCCTCCCAGCCGTCGCGACCTCCTTGAGCAGAAAGAGTGGGACGCCGGTGCCTGGCTCTAGGGGAGGTAGGCCATGGCCATTAGTGAGAAAGGAATTGGGAGACAGAGACAGATGTTGTGAGGGAGATTGCCACCTTGTGAGAGGAAAAGAAAGGGAAGGAGGAGAAACGACCGGCCCGCAGAGCGGCGGGCCGCGCGAGGACAAGGAGGAGAGGTGGCTTGTGCTCCAGCCCGGTGCAGCGAAGGCAACCGCTGGGTGTTTGTCAAATTGTTAGAAGAGGAGTTTCGTGGATGCACGCCAAGCATTCGATGACTTGCATGAAACCTAGTCAACCTACATGAGGGTTGTAGAGATCGTGTTTCACCCAAGTACCCACTCAGCTCAAATGAGAACTGTAGCTTCTACTTTGTTGATGATTACATGCTTAGATTGCACTTTCTTGAGGTTATAAAATATGACCTTGCGATATAAAATCTCCGAGTTGGACAATGCTTTGCTGCATCTTCATGTGTACGTTGCGAAGAAGTTGATGAGGAGTTGGCTAGTATCTATCAGGATATGAGTGATAGATTTCAGGTTAGACTAGCTGAGGTTCTTAACACCGAGTGTGTTTCCTGTCATGCTCTCAAGAGCATAGTCAAGGTGCTTTAGCGATAGGTGTTTAAGGCATTGGGAAAAGGGAACATAGATTAACATTACTCTTTTAACTTCCCTTTCTTGCGAGTTTTGTCCCAGCTTCATCAGGGGGTGAGTACCTCATGAGCACTCTTGAAATATTTGTTAGGGGAAAGAGAAAGATGAACTTGATTCTTGAAAAAAGCAAGATTTCAACGGGTAGAGGTCTTGGCTATGAGTGGCTTGAACACAACATGAAACACCCGTCTAGAGTACTTGGCCTAGATGCAAACAGGCGAAGAGTAATTCTTAGGGAAATGATTCCTGAGACCATTGTCTGCAGGTCTGCTGGGGTAATTAGAGAGAGTCCTGGTGCGAGGATAGCTCATGCTGTTGCGTCTAAGAGTCTACCTAAGAAGGATAGTTCCACTGTTGCTCTAACTCTTGGGAGAGCCAAAGCACTCATTTGCATTTTCTGCAATTGGATAAGACACACTCAGAAGAACTGCCTCCATCGTGTCAAGCAGGCACATGAGGAGCGTAGGAAAGCGACCAAGATCCAAGGGCCTCCTAAGGGACCCGCACCTAGGGTAGCTTCTCCTCATATTAGAATGGTGGGTAGATGGACATGACTCGGAGCCCAACCTTCTGGTGCATGAGCAGCGTCATCCTTAGGGTGCGCCTTCTGTTGTCAATAGAAGTGCTCGTCCTTGGTGGATGACTGGTGTCGGGACCCCACTGGAGGAGTCGAGTGCCTTATGTGCCTTCCTATACTAATCCCTGTACCTAATGGGCGCGGACGCGGGTCCCGATCTTCTTGTGAGAGACGGTAAGGATAATTCAGTAGGTGTCACGGAGACCTAAACGATCCGGCTTCCAACCCCACAAGGAACTGGAAATCCCGGCGACCGCTAAACCACCATGACGAGTGTTATCAACCGAACCAGAGGCACGATCGACCTGTCCACGAAGGACGGTTCCTGCAGGAAACCAAACAACGAGCAAGAACACAAGATAATCAATCACAATTGCGAATATAGAAGAATAATGGGGTTCAGAAACTTGGTCCTGTTGGTCTAGCCGACATAAGAAGAACAAGGCGATATCTCACATAACCATGACGAAATCAACTAAACAAAACCCAACTAAAACGAAGCACGGCGGGGAACTTATATAGAGTGACGGCTAGAGGAGGAGCGCCCAAACAGGTGCACACGCGTGCTCAACCCTAACTCTAGGGGTACACATGCTTTGGGCCAAAAAATACGGCGACGCAGCACCGGGAAGTTTCTGGCCGTCAGCTTGTTTTCGTGATTCCCGTTGACTCGGATTGAATTTGGAGGCTTGGTTGGATTCGTTGGAAAGCTTATCTCGTAAGCTTTCCGTAGAGTCCTTATTTGCCTCATTTGGATGTTGTATGTGATCTGGGCGTCCGTTTGAAGGTGCACTAGTCCTGGAAGTCTGAACCAGACGGCAGCGACTTCGACGTGCTCTAGACTTGGGCCCGGTGGTCGGGGACTTCTTTAACCTTGTAACTAACTTGCTGAACTTTTGTTGTTGAACGCTTGAATGGCATGGCATGAGGATTCATGCCGTCTTGACGCTTTCCTACTCCATCAGCAAGCTCGTCAGGGACAGCAAGCTCGTCAGTAATGTCCTCATCAGTATCACTAGCTAGTACACAAAGATTTCAAGAACTAGAATCATAACCATTCTTATTAAAGTTCAAATATTACATCAGAGTGCGGCTATTAAGGCTCACAATACGAAAGTTTGGCATGCAGGCCATACAAAAGCGGAAGCATGGATACATAGTAAGATCAAAAGAAAAATCCAACACGATCCCACATGCAAGCTGTAGTAGCGATCCCAAGTGTCAGGGCAGTCCACGTCTTGAACACCATCGGCGAAGCCACCATCTTTGGGCTCACCATTGTCCGGGCCATAACATTGAGCCTCCGGACCTACTCGTTGGAATGAGCAGCCCCACGAATTAACATGAGGGTGAGTATATGTGTAAATACTCGCAAGCCAAATTGACAAAGGAGGGATTAGGGTTTATTTTGCGGAAAGCCAACTTTACAAATTGTCATATATATTTGAAAATGTCGAAGAGGGTTAAGAATATCGAAAGCAAATATCTTTCTTTTGAAAACTCTGGCTACCTATCGGTTTAACCCAGCACGGGCAACTCATGGCTACCTGCCATGTCCATTCCTTAATCTTATTGTTGTCCTCCATAGCAATCCAATCTCAGGGCTAACAGCCAAATCAATCAAAATATCAGGGCTATCCGCCATGTCAATCTCATAGTACCAAGGCTAGCCGCCATAGAAATCTCCAAATCTCATGTCTAATCATCATGCTAACTCAAATCACTTCACAGTGTATTGCTACGAAGGCCCAAAACAAGGCTCAAGACGTTCAGTTGTGGTTTTCTCTTTAAAACTCCATTTCAAAAACAAAGATGAGAAATTTACCATTGAGGCAGAGCTCCGTCACCTGCCCTTGACCGTGGGCACAGCCGTATAGACAGTTCTACACTCTGCAGAGGTTGCACGCTTTACCCACGAGAGGTAATTTACAAAGTAAACCACCACAAGGTCTTTTACCAACTCATTCCTAGTTGATGCGAGATGGGGTCCCGATCTTTCGGCAGGTAGGATAAAATCGATTGATGGAGAACTCGATGTTGATGATCTGACCTTGATGATGGTTAACGCGCAGGCTACGCTAGCCGAAAAACAAAATTTTCGCGCACACCCAGGATCAACATGTAAGTAGGGGACCATGGATCGTTACCCTCGACGCGCGGATGCAGCGGAAGAAGACTTCAGACGAGAGGAAGTAGTCGAACACGCCCGATCAAGACGCCATTTTGCTCGCCGAGGGTCGCCGGTCCTCGCCGAGGGTCGCCCGCGCTTGGGGTGAGGTCGCCGGCTCGCCGAGGGTCGCCCGCGCTGGGGTGAGGTCGCCGATCAGCAAGCACGCCCGCAAAGCGGCAAAGGTTTCTAAGGTATCCACACGTCCGGGGTGGAACGTCGCGCCGGCGTGCATAGCACCACGTCGCTGCTAGGGTTTCTCAGAGCGGGAGGCGCGCGGCTAGGGTTTTGGTGGAGTGCGCCTAACTCATGCTCCGCCGCCTCGGTCTCCAACTTATATAGACGTGCTAACGGGCTTCTACACTAGAAGGCCCGTTAGGACTCTATCTCCCACGTGGATCCATATCCACGCCGCCAAACCCATTAATGTAGTGAATCCGCTACATGTTCCAACCTGCTAAGTGTGTGACCCGTTAGGTTCATATGCAAGTCGGCGCGGACCCGAAACCCGCTTCCATCCACGATCAATAGCGTATCTAGCAACACATATTGACCCCGAATGCACGTAATGATCTCATCGGCTGAACCTTGATACACGCAGTACATACCGATCCCTTTGCCACGCGACACCGCCAAGCTCAAGGCAAGATACGTACACCCTTGTGATAGCTCGACCCATTCACTCGCTCCGTAATGGATATAAGATGTGACTAACAATTAGTCACCTTGGCACGGCCACAAGACTTTCCTTATCCATCCACACCGAGGGGCCCAGAGGTATCTCTCCGTTATCGAGGAGGGCAAATTCCATCTTGATCTATCACACCCCACGCCATGTTTCAGCGGCATACCCGTAAGTTACCTTTATAACTACCCGCCACGGAGTAGCGTTTGATAACCCCAAAGTATACAACTACGCATGCCGACTCTATGATGATCTCGTGTCTAAGGACCATATAGGTGTACCACTCGAGACAACAACTGATGGCACTATTAAGATAACAATCTCAGCAGGTGTCTCGGAGTAGGTCAATCCAACCATCCGTGTTCTCTAACACGTGTCCACATTATTGATTCGATATCCACAATATCTATGGTATGTGAAACAGTACCATCAATCAATACATGTGCCGATCAATCATTCTTGCTCCTCATAATGATTACGGATCGTGGATCGATTTAGAATAATGTCATACAAACAATGTGTCTCACAACCAAGTCATACTTGATGAACAAAGTTATGACCATTATTCATTGAACCTGATAAGCTAGTTATCGAAAAGTATATGAACAAAGACGATTACATAATCATCTCATGATTGATCTAGGCATATTCCTTCAATCTCCCACTTGCACTAGAGTTAATCATGCGGTATCGGATACCCATGGCTCTTGTGTGCGCCTCATGCTTGGGTTGTGGAAGGGCTTTGTCGTGGATCAGCCACGTTTAGATCCGTGTGCACTTTGCAAATCTTCACGCCACCTCTCGGATGATCTCTCCGATCGTGGTACCCTGAGTATGTGCTTGGACTTTGGGTGAGACCTAGGCTCCTTAGCTTGTGCAATGGCACCACTATTGTCACAATAGAGGTCCACCGACAGAAGCACTAGCGACAACTCCCAACTCGTAAACAAACTTTTCGATCCAAACCGCCTCCTTTGTCGCTTGAAGCGCAATGTACTCGCCTCCGTCGTGGAATCAGCCATCGCTCTTGCTTAGAACTTTTCCAGCTCACTGCCCCACCATTGAGACAGAATACAAACCCGGATTGCGAACGCGAATCATCCTTGTCGGTTTGGAAGCTAGCATCGACGTAACCCTTTACGACGAGCTCCTCCTCTCCTCCAAAAACTAGAAACATCTCCCCAGTTCTTCGCAAGTACTTGAGGATGTTCTTTACAGCTATCCAGTGACATTCACCGGGATTCGATTGGTATCTGCTCGTAACACTTAGAGCGTATGAAACATCGTATGCGTACACAACATGGCGTATATGATGGATCCAATAGCGGAGGCATATGGAATCGCACTCATTCTCTTTAGCTCATCAAAGCGCCGAGGCACACCGAGTCTTCTTTGAGACTTACACCATGAGACATTGGCAAGAATCCTTTCTTCGAGTTCTGCATAGCAAACCGATTTAGGATTTTGTCAATGTAAGTACTTTGGCTTAATCCAATTAGTCTTCTCGATCTATCTCTATAGATCTTTATCCCCAAAATGTAGGCCGCATCTCCCAAATCTTTCATTGAGAAACTCTTTCTCAAATAAGATTGAACAATGCCTAACATTGGAATATCGTTCGATCAACAAGATGTCATCTACATACGGGACCGTAAACACAAGTGCGCTCCCACTAGCCTTCTTGTAAATACACGGCTCTTCCTCATTCTTGATGAAGCCAAACCCTTTGACCACTTCATCAAAACGAAGGTTCCAACTCCGAGATGCTTGCTTCAACCCATAAATAGACCTTTGAAGCTTGCATACCTTGCTAGCATTTAAAGGATCGACAAAACCTTCGGGCTGTACCATGTACACGTCCTCGCTTAGGTTTCCATTTAGGAAAGCCGTTTTGACATCCATTTGCCGAATTTCATAATCATGATACGCGGCAATCGCTAACATGATCCTGATAGACTTCACCATGGCAACAGGCGAATAAGTTTCATCATAGTCAACACCATGAATCGCTTATACCCTTTTGCTACCAAGCGCGCCTTAAAGATGTGAACATTTCCATCGGCGCTCATCTTTTCTTAAAGACCCATTTGCACTCGATAGTTTTTACACCATCAGGCAGATCAATCAAGTTCCAAACTTGATTATCATACATGGACTTTATTTCGGATCTCATGGCCTCTAGCCATCTTTCAGAGTCCGATCCCACCATTGCTTCCGTATAATCCTTAGGCTCATCATTGTCCAACAATAACACGTCGCGCTGCTCCGATGCGAGGAACATAAACCTCTCGGGAGCACGACTTGCCCTCTCGGATCTACGTGGGTTGGCACCTCAACCTCCGGCTCAAGAACAACTTGCTCGTCGGGTCGAGGGTCGGCAGGAGTCAAACATTTTCGGTGTTTCCGAATTTCTTCAAGTTGCACCGCCCCATGGCTCTTTCGAAAACTGCTTTTCTAGAAAGATACCATCTTTTCGACAAACACTTTGCCCTTTTCCGGTTATAAAATAATAACCACCGGACGATCCCTTGGATACCCCACAAAGAAGCATTTATCCGATTTGGCGTGAAGCTTATCGACGCCATACGTTTTACATAAGCTTCGCAGCCCCAAATCTTTAGAAAAGACAACACGGGACGCCGCCCCGACCATATCTCATATGGCGTCTTCTCCACGGATTTTGATGGAACCCTATTTAAAGTGAACGCAGCAGTTTCTAGAGCGAGTCCCCAAAATGACAAAGGAAGATCATCCGACTCATCATAGACCGCACCATGTCCAACAAGGTTCGGTTCCTCCGTTCGATACACCGTTCCACTCAGGCGTCCGGGTGGAGTCAATTGCGGAACAATTCCACAACTCTTTAGATGATCGCCAAACTCTTGGCTCAAATATTCACCTCCACGATCAGATCGTAGAAATTTGATTGTCTTGCCCAAATGATTTTGTACCTCATTCTGAAACTCCTTGAACTTTTCAAAAGATTCAGACTTATGCCTCATTAGATAGATATAGCCATATCTACTAAAATCATCGGTAAAAGTAATGAAGTACCGGAAACCACCTCGCCTCAAAGACTCATCGGTCCACATACATCCGTATGTACGAGGGCCAACAAGTCACTCACCCTCTCACCGTGACCCAAGAAGGGTGTCTTTGTCATCTTGCCAAGTAGACAAGATTCGCATGTGTCAAAAGATTCAAAATCAATTGAACCAAGAAGACCATCTTTATGGAGCTTCTCCATGCGTTTCTTACCTATATGGCCTAAGCGACAGTGCCACAGATAAGTGGAATTCAAATCATTTGTTTTGAGTCTTTTAGCATTAACGTTATAAACATTTGCATCATCAAGATCCAGCACATACAACCCATTCATTAATGAGAAGTTACCATAGAGCGCACCATTGAAATAAATAGAACAACGCTTGTTCTTTATTACAAAATCATAACCATCTTCTTCCAAACATGAAGAAGAGATAAGGTTTTGCTCAAGGCAGAATATAATAACAATTATTAAGTTCCATGACTAAACCAGACGGTAATGGTAAGGAATAAACCCCCAAAAACGGAAATTTAATAAAAATTTCCTTTTCCCCCCTTTTTTTAAACTTTACCCCCTTAATCACTTTCCTTTTGCTTTTAAACCCCCACCAGGCAAAATCAAAAAAAACCTTTGGGTTTGGAACCCCCAAAACCCTTTCGGGCCTTTTTTCAAAACTAAAAATTCCCCGGCCCTTTTTGGGTTTCCTTTACAAGTTCAGGGATTCTTTTCCTAACACAGGGAAACCCCCCAAGGGTAAATTCTGCGAGCTTGGAAGCCCTTTTTTGGGGGTAAATTAGCCTTTAATTACATGAACCAAAAATTTTTGATTCCAAAAAACCATTTGGATTTTTCAATGTAAAAATTTTAATAATTATTTTGATCTTTCTTTTTTATCCCCAAAAGGGGACCCCAAACCATTAAACCTTTTCTCAAAAAATTAAAATTAACATTGGAAATTTTCCCACTTTTACAAAGGCCGAAAAAACCCCAAGCCTTCTTTTTAAAACCTTTTATTCAGAACCAAACCGCCCCTTTCCCAAAATTTCCAAAGAAGGGTTCCAAAAAGATTTTGCTTATATTTAATTTAAGGTCCCAAAAATTTTGGGGGCCCTTTTGCTTTGGGTTTTTAGGGGTTTTAAATTGGAATTTATAATCATACGGCAATTAAAGATTTAAATTCCCATACATTAATTTCATATATCAACACCAGTTTTCCCCTTTTTCCCCCCTGATTCATTTCCTCGGGTTTCTTTTTAAAACCCTTTGCCCGGTTTTTTGGGGACAATAAGCCAAAATTTTTAACATGGTTTATTTATCCCCTCCCATTTTTCGCCAATTCTTTATAATTTTAATTTTCCAACAAAAACGCCCTCCGTGGGAAACAAAACCCCGGCCCCCCCTTTTCGGGGGGGCACCTAAGGCCCAACTTCTGGCGGGGGGGGGCCTTTTGGGTTTTGGAATTTTTGGACCTCCCTTGGCTCTTTCTTTTTTTAAGAAAACCTTTGTTTTCGGGTTATAAAAATTCCAGGGTTCCTTTACCCCAAAAAATTTAGGGGGCCCAAGTTTTCCGCCTTTTAAAAACCCCCCCCCAAAACAAAGGCCCCCCTTTTTGGGGGGCCCCCAGGTTTTGGGGGCCAATTTGGGCGGGCCCTAAAATCCCTTTAAAAAAGGGTTGGTCCTTGATTCACCGCCAAACAGGTCCGGGTTCTTAACCTTTTAAACCCTTTGTATCAATCCCAAAACCCCTCCCAGGATCAAAATTTGGTTCAAAAATTTTTCCCCCCTCCAAAATTTTTGGGAACTTATACCCTTACGATCCCTTTCCCAACGGTAAGGGAATCCCCCCTTGTAACTCGCCACTTGTAATGGAAAAAGGGCACTTTCACCTTGGACCCAGCATTTCCACCCAGGGCACTCTCTTTGTAAGAAAATCTTATCATTACCGGCCATGTTTGGGCTCCCGTAAACCTTTTAACCCCACAAGGTTTGGAAACCCCAAGGTAACATTTTTTGGGCTCTTGGTTAAAACCATAAGGTTCCAACCAACAACATTGCTTAAAATAACAACGGGTCTGAATAACCACCGTGTTCTTAACCCATTATTTTAACCACAATTTTCTATGGTAGAAAACATACAATATACTTCCATCAAATTTTTCAAAGGATAGGAATTTGAAATGTATAAAGTCCCAAAAATCAATATGACAATTAGACCATTATTATTGAACCAAAATTACAAATGAAGACCTATTCATTCACCAATTTCAGGATTTCCTTCAATTCCCCTAGATTATCAGGGTTTCGGAACCTCTCTTTAGGCTAGCGGGTTTGGAACTTCGTTGTTTCGCCATTTAATCCTTGACTTTGCAAATCTCCGTCACCTCTCGATTCTCTCATGGGTTGGGTAGGTTGGTGGTTCTTTTGGCCTGGCTTCCTTACTTTAATCACACTAATGTCACAATAAGGTCCTTGGCAGGTAGGCAATCCCCTTCAAAAAACTTTGTCCACAACTCCTTACTGCGGGTTGGAAGAATGGATGCATCCGTAGGAGTGATGTCCTCATCACTAGCTAAGGCATCACCCTTAAGGAACTAGTAGAAAAATGATTTTTCGTGACACTATGAATTCGTCATCGTAAGTCAGCAAAGCGTCATCACATATCTTTTGTGACGATCTTATGACGAAATTAGACTCGTCATTGAAAGTGCGTCATAGAAAACTCTTACTGACAAATTGCTTCCTTTCGTCATAGAAAATACTATTTTCTATGACGCCTTAACTATTCATCATCAAATAGTTATTTTCTATGACGATGACAATCGGCATGAAAAGTGTGTAAAACGTCATGTAAAATCACCTATTCGTCATAAAAAATGGTGTCGGTGGGCTGTGAAGGGCGTTGACCGATCTTTTGTGAGAAAAACTTTCGTCATAATATAATGACACGTGCATAGATTATTTCGTCACTACACATTCTAGTGACACGTCAGCGTCTGGGATATCACATGACATGGCGTACGTTCCATGTCATCATATTTGTTGGATGACGATGTGTCATATATGCCACGTCATTTTTATTTTGTTTTTATTGTTTTTAGCTATTAATGCAAACCCAACATCGGCCCAATATTTATAGCCCAATTCATTTTCCACCCTTTAATTCCAGTCCATTCCATCTTTTCATCCATTTTTTGGGCTATATTTTTTAGTCCAGTTGCCATGGCAGTACAACATTCACCCAATTAATTTTAGGGGATCAATTCGTAGAAATATTACGCAGCACAAATATTCAACAAAATGATAAGTAATTGAAAAAAGGGATACAATAATAGTTCCAACGCAGTATTTCAACAACTTCATAAATTCAACACTTCACAAGGCTGATAGCAATACAAAGCAAAATAAGTATTCCATATCTAGGTTTTAAAGCACTTCAGAAGGCTGAGAGTACTGCATAAAAGCACTTAGAAATTATATTAATAGTACCAACCGAGAGCAAAATAAGTATTCCATGTCTAGATTTTAAAGCACTTCAGAAGGTTGAGAGCTAAAGTACTGCATGAAAGCACTTATGAAAGTGCATCTAGGCCCTTATGTGATTTTGGTGATTAATGAGTAACAATTATAGAGCTAATATTTCTATTGGAGAATTGTACACAGATGTTATACATGTTAATTTCATGAGGTACATGTTTACATGTGATGTTGTACCCCTCAAAATAGATATATTGCAAGAAGGCATCAAGACTAGTATTTATTTGTAAATCTTAATTTATTGAGTCCTAGGGATGCCGTACTATAAAGAGGGATGCAATGGAGAAGCTTATAAAGGTTCCTAAGTGCTCAAAATAGGTATCTCGAAGTTCGTGTGAGTTTTCCACTCAAAATACACCCTATACAGAACCTATGCCATCAGAACATCCGACGTGGGTCGGAACATCCGATGGTGAGCCAGCCTGCCAGTTTTCAGAGCTATCCAGTAAAGGGTCCATCGGAACTTCCATCGGAACATCCGACGCGGGTCGAAACATCCGACGGGGGATCAGAACATCCGATGCGGGATTAACTGCACAACGGCTAGTTTTCGGGATTCCCTATTTAAAGCCGTCTCTAATACCTTCCAAAGGTTGCTGACACTGTTTACTCTCTGATTACATCTTGATCTGAGCCTAATTCATATTCTTCACCATCTCTCTCAAGAACTCTAGCCTTTGTCTCTCTCTTGTTCATCTTGTGAGATCTAGATCTAGAGAGATCAAGACAACCCAAGTGCTCTGCGAATTAGAGATTCAAGTTTTGAGCACTTAGCAATTCCTATTGTCTACATTGCATTTGTTCCTCTTGGAGGCTTGAAGGGCTCCTAGACGGCTAGGTGTCGCCGGTGAGTCGCCGATCTTTGTGTGGCGTGCCTTCGGAGTTTGTGAAGGTGCGAATCTACCTTCGCAAGGAAAATGATTCAACTAGTGATCGCCGGTGAGTGCTTTGTGCTTCGCTGGTAAGGGGGATTAGGGTCTTGGTGATCTGGGCTTTGTGCCTTCCCTAACGGTGAGTAGGATCTCCCTTCAAAGATCCGAACATCGGTAAACAAAAATCTTCGTGTTTTTTGTCTTGATCTTGTTTTGGTGTCTTTATTACTTGTGTTGGCCAGTTCTGAGTATTCTTGAATAGATCTAACCTTGGTTTTGCGAGAAATCAGTTTTCTCTGTGGTTTTGACAAATTCCAGAACACCCTGGATCGGAACATCCGACGGCCATCGGAACATCCGACCTAGGATCAGAACATCCGACGGAGGGTGTACTGTACCACGTCGGAACATCCGACGCTGCATCGGAACATCCGACCGACTGGTTACTGTTCAGATTTATTAATTCCGCAATTTCATTTTATTCGCCTATTCACCCCCCTCTAGGCGGCATAGCGATCCTTTCAACTTAGATGTTCATCTATTCACTGCTGGGATTGACCTGCAGTGCTCAAGACTTGGCGAAAAAGTGCATCATTATCCTCTCAACTCTTCCTGAATTCCTCCATTTCTCTTTGGGTCCTAGCCATCGATTATTCTGATGTTTGTGTTTTTTTGCTTCAGGTCCTCATTAGCTATTCATAACACCTGATAACATTTGACAGCACTGCCACTTTAATATATCCGAGGAGAAAAGTTCAACAATAAATTTTGAATGTTTAAATTTGTTCAAAAGATAAGACACTCTACATAAGAAATGTCTTTCGCGTGCACAAGCACGCAACATGCGCGTGCGAGAGCACACACAAAGAACATTTTTGGAGCAAAAAATCTTGACATAATTTACCTAGAACAAATAATCTACTTGAAATTTGAGCAAACATCAAGAAGATAGAAATGTTCAAGTGCACCTATCAAGTTCTATGTAAGAATTAATTGGCATGTGACTATAAGCATGCTCTCTTTTGCGGTAAATGCAAACCACTAAATACCCAACATTTATAGGAACAATCTTGATATCTCTCACCTATGAAGAGAAGCTATTTTTCATAATGATGGATGCTCATCAATTCTAGAGTGCACCCCGATGGCAATGGCAGCATAGCAAGCACTACAGGAATCAGTCTCTATGTGGACGGTAAAAGCCGACGACATAGCGCAAAATGCCGCCCACATAGGACTATCTCGGCGGCTAGCCGCCGACACTGTCCCGTCGAGGCCCCGTCGTCGACATAGCCAGATTTTGTCGACGGACCCGCCGACAAAGCAGCAGCCTGGGCAAGCCCCCCTGGATGCCATCAGTGTCGGCAGCCTACCAAGCCGTCGACGTAGCCCTGCCCTCACGGCTCTTCCCATTTAACGGCGCCCTGACTGGTGGGGTCCCTAGGAAACGGATACATGACGCGTGTCACCACCTATGTCGGCGGCATAAAGGATGCCACCGACATAGGTCTTTTCCAGGCCCACCTGTGGCATTCCCTGTAGGAATAAGTGTTGGCGGCATAGGAAAAACCGCCGACACGGAGTATACCCTATGTCGGCGGCTTTTCTGATGCCGCCGACACTGATGCTTACAACGAATGCCACGGGTGCGCCTGGAGCTTCACCTACGTCGGCGGCATCCTATATGCCGCCGACATAGGTATTACAGCATCAATTAAAATAGCTGCTGTATTTTATTAAAAATTTCAGTTTTAACCTGCAAATAACCACCCCCAACATAATTCCAGTCCCAAATTCTCTACATATCAGCCACACATATTTACGTGCTCGAATCCACATCTTTTCGAGCTCTCGACAATCGCATCAATACAAAAATACAAATTCAACAAAAACTTAAACCAAATGGCACAAAGCCTCCACATGCATAAACAAATGACATATAGTCTCCGTACACATTACCAAATGACACATATGTCATATAGATAGAATATTAGCAAGTTTTATGACCTAAACATCGACAAGTGCATATAAACTAAACCTAAGGGTTCTGCGAACCGTCGTAGAGGGTTGGATCAAGTGCAAAGATGTCGTCCACGAACTGCATGGCCGCAGAGCCTGTGGCACTGTCGTCACCTCCCTGCTGCTCATTCTGTGCATGAGCAGGCGTAGCTGAGCCGAACACCTGTAAGAGCGGAGGAAATCATGTATATAAGAAACTTTATGCATTTGTGTACTCTTATGAAAATGTTATGCCTAAAATACATACCCCTTGAGAAGGCATTGCTGCTGGCGAGAACTGGAGCATCCAGGGTGGCGGCACGAACCCGGGGAAAACGCCGGGCTGCTTTGGTGGTGGGCCCTACGACGGCGTGTAGGCGAACTGTGATGCAGGAGGCGCTGGGGCTTGACTGGAGGACCCCGCCCCTGGGAATGCCTGCGAATATAAACATATATGATAGCGTCTAAACAATGAAAGGACAACAACAGATATAAATGCGGATAGGAGATAATTTTGTAATTACCTTTTGCAAAACTGCATCAGGTAGAGGTTCTGATTCTGGAGCATATCCATCCTCCTCTTGTTCGTCGCATTCTTTTCCGCTTGTACTTGCGCTTGCTGCTGCTGCCGCTGCTCGTCCGCCACCCTTTTTTGTAGCAACTCCTCGATATGCTTGGCCTAGGCTTCTAGCTGGGCAGAGGTGGTAGCTGAGCCCTGCTGTCGACGTGCCCTGACCTCAGGGCGGTACGTGGTGGGATCGACGACGGAGTCCATCATGCCATACTTCCCGTGAGCCCTCCCACCAAACTCGTCGTAGAGAACCACAGGGTCGGCTGGCATATTGGCAGGGTCACACTCCTCACCGTGCTTCGCCCGCTTGGCCACAATATATGCATCCTGCGAACAAATGAGATGATGCGGAATAGTTAGAAACTGTCGAGTAGGTGTAAATAAGCGAAAAGAGTTGGTTACTTACATCCTTCTCCTGGGCAGCTGGCGGCATCGGTGGTTGTCTCCCGTCTGGGAGCACACGTGGCGTGTGTGCAACCCTCCACACGGAGAATCTTGTGGGCTCAACCCCGTATGCAGCCTCCTATGTGAAATCAAATAGTGGCATATTAAACCTTTTCAAATCTAGTAAATTATAGGTATAAAAGATGAATGTGCTCACCAAGACTCGTGCCACGTGACCCATGCCGAGGCCGCCCATGTAGGTGGTGCACATTTCAGCCCCGACTTCCCTGTTTTCCCTGTTCCTCTTGGACATGGCGATCCACTCAGGCGTCTCCCAAGCGAGGCAACGATACCTCTAACCCCTTGGCTCCATGTCCAACCAGTCTGGACGCCAGGGAAGATATTGCTCCACGTCCAGGTACTCCTGACCAGCCTGGTCCCTCGTGATCCTCGTGCCCTCCGATCGGTAGTGCTTGATCACCGCATCCAAGCGAGCTAGCCTGAGGGAGTCTCTAACCTTTTTGGATGCCATCTTGTCAATCACACGGCGAGCAGCCTCGTAGTACTCGGCGGAGTCGTCAGGAGGGTTCAACCGGTAGCGCGCCTGCATGAAGAAAGAAACAAATCGTTCCTCGTACCCCACGAGGTCGTAATCGCTCCAAGTCATCGTCGGATGCTTATCCCTGCCAGTGCCCACTACCCCGAGGTAGTAGTGTCTGCAGAGCACCCCTATCTGCTTTCCCGGCTCCGTCCCCACTCCCTTGTTGACGCAAACCAACGTACTGCATGTACAATTCAGAACAAGTGTTTAATTAGCTATATTGTGTTGATGAATAAAAGACATAGAAAATAAGCTGTTGAAGTGATCAGTACACATATCTCTTCCCAGCGGAAACACGTACCCGTATCCTCTCATTTGGATTTTTGGTTGTTTTTATTAGTTTGTTCCGCCCCCGGTGTCTCTTGGAGCTCAAACCCTTGCTAGCCTCGAAGGACACGTAGTCCTCATCCTCATCCTCCATCTCTCCCAACCAAGACTGTGCGTCTTCCTCATCCTTCACCTCATCCTCATCCTCATCATCACTCTCATCATCATCCTCCCCTGTACTTTCCTCACCACTCCCGTCTAGCACCCACTTCTCCTTATAGCCCTGTTGCACACCCCCTGTCGGGTCCACCGCCTCCCAATCCCTCTCACCCTCCTCGCTCTCATTCGCCTCCCGCTCCTTCTCCCCTCCCTCCCCTCCTCTCCCTCTCCCCTCTCGACACGACTGCAAGGCCAGGCTTTGCTCCTTGGCCGTCTCCCCCTCCTGCCCACTCCCGCTCCCTTCTCCCGCTCCCTCCCCCCTAACTGGCGCTCCTCCGCCATGTGTTGCCCTCTCTTCTTGTACTTAATCCCAAAGAGCTTTTTCGTCGCTCCAGCTAACCTGTGACGAAACCCAGTCATCCTGCAAAAAAGAAAGTAAATGATACAATTAGATCGATATAAGATAAATGGAAATGAAAGTAAATAAAGCAATTCTACCTAGCTACTCATAAGTAAATATGAATGCGTCAAAAATCTTCTGCTTCTGCTTCCTCTTCCTCTTCCTCCTCCTGTTCCTCTTCTTCTTCATCTTCCCCTTCTTCGCTTTCTCCCACTTCCTCTTCCTCTTCCTCTTCCTCTGTGTCTTCGTCTTCCCCTTCCTCTTTCTCTTCGTCTTCGTCTTCCCCTTCCTGTTCCGGCTGTTGTTGCATATCACCAATATCGACGTGCAACTGTCCTGACAAGTCGTGTTCTTGGAATAGCTCCACATATGGCTCTTCAGGAGGCTCGTAGTCTTCTTCCATGAGGTTGGGCAATCCACCAACGGGATGACATTTATGGACAATTCACCAATTTTTGTAATTCAGATGGGCGTATGGCAGATAGAACACTAGTTCGACTTGTTCAGGGAGAATGAACACGTCGGGTCTTTTATATAGCTTCATTTCATTGATTTCAACTAGACCCAACTCGGGAGTACGCCGCACCCCAGTCTCAATATCGAACCAAATACACCAAAACAGTACTAGCGAGAGATCGTTGTTGCCTTCATAGCATATTTCCACAATCTCCTCAACGATCCATAGTACTCTTGGTCTGGACCACCATGCGGGTCTCTGGCATAACTGACGACCCCACTATTCACCGTGGTAGCATTTAGGCGAGCAGACTCGGCTGCTTCAGATCGATATCGATATCCATGGCAATCATAACATCCATGGACCTTAATCATACGATTGCATCAACGTGACATTTGTCGTAGATCGTTGTGCACGCTAGAACGTGTACGACACTGCATAAGTATATGCACAACAAGTCAAAAAAAAGTTACGTATAGAAATTGAAATGTGCGGTTTAAGAGGATAAACTTACGTGGTAATGAAACCATATAAGAAAGTTTGGATAGTTTTTCCCACGGCCTTGTCGTTTCAACTTTTCAATTTGAGCGGCCGGGGGTTCACCTGGTCTTTTCCACTCTTCTCGAATAAATTGACTATAAGAATAGATGTTCCATTCAATTATATTGACTACAAGAAAAAGGGTTTCATTCAATTCTCTATAAAATATTGACTTACTCGATGTACACCTTCATTTCATCCATATTGTCGTACAAGTAGAGCTGGATGTTTATTTTTTCTGCTTCATCCAAGTCACGTGTTGTGCTTTTGCCAACGATGCGTCCGGCTTGGTCATGGAACACCTCAAGGTTGGAAGTACTTCTGCGTCGTGCCTTCTTATACCTCGGTTGTGGCACATGTAGCTTGTTCCTTGTCGCAAAGTATTTGTCCGTGAAATGGGCGATCTCCTGAGTGAGCCAAGCTTCGGCAATACTACCTTCGACTCGTGCTTTGTTCTTCACCTTCAATCTAAGATTTTTCATCATCCGTTCAACATGATACATCCACCTAAATTGTGCCGGACCGCCAACTTTTGCTTCGTATGGCAAGTGTACCAATAGATGTTGCATGCAATTGAAAAAATCAGGGACATACTTCTTCTCAAGCTTTGTGACGACCACAACAATCACCTTCTCCAATTCCTCCATCCTCGACGCGTATATCTCTTTTGCGCATAACTCTCGACAGAAGAAGCTCAGCTTTGATAGTGTTCTCCAAATAGCGTTGTCGATATATCCACGCCATACGGCAGAAAACAGACGCTCTATGAATACTTTGTAGTCGTGAGCCTTCATTCCATTTAACATGCATTGCTCTGTACTAACGGCATGACGAAGGCTAGTCGTATAACCATCAGGAAATTTCACCTTTTCTTTAATCCAGACTAGGATATGCCTTATTTGTGCACGTGTGAGGTAATACTTCGCCCTAGGTTTCATCCCGTTTTCGTCAAGATTCAACTCCGGACGATCACATATCATGGCACAGTCCAACCGAGCTTTTGTGTTATCTCTAGTCTTATATTGGATGTCCTAGTTTGTGTTGATGATTGCCTCACACGTATTCTTCTCCTGGTGCATCAGGTCGAGGTTGTGAGGCTGCTTCAGGTCCGTTGCGTAAGGAAGATTATAGATGCTGCATTTATGAGTCCAATGGTGGTCTTTTCCATATACGTCTTTGTTGCCCTTCTTTGCCAAATATTCATGCCATTTGATGATTCATCCACTTCAAACCGTTCTGGCGGCTGTTCCTTCCTCACTGTCTTACTTTTACGAAACGTATTTATTTCCTTCCTAAATGGATGATTTGACGGCAGGAAACGACGGTGACAGTCGAACCAACAGGCCTTGCCCCTTTTTTAGTTTGAATGCATCTGTGTCTCTCAAGCATTTAGGGCACGACAACATTCCATGGGTGCTCCACCCCGAAAACATGCCATACGCCGGAAAATCGTGTATGGACTACAGGTAGGCGGCCCTCATCTTGAAGTTCTGGCTCTTATAGCTATCATGTGTCAATACCCCATTGGTCCAGAGATCGCTCAGCTCTTCTACAAGTGGTTGCATGAATAGATTCAAGTGTTTTTCAGGAGACTTAGGTCCGGGTATGATAACAGAAAGAAACATGTACTCTTCCTTAAGACAAAGTTGAGACGGCAGGTTGTATGGGATGGCAAATACAGGCCAGCATGAGTACGGGTGTGAGGTCATATTGAATGGGGTGAACCCGTCGGTGGATAGCCCGATACGCACATTCCTGGGCTCAGCTGCAAATTCGGGGTGTTGCTGGTCAAAATGCCTCCAGGCTTCTGCATTTGATGGATGAGTCATCACACCCTCCTTCCTATGTATGCCCTCTTTGTGCCACCTCATGTGCCTAGCCGTGGTTTTGGACATGTACAGACGTTGCAGCCGTTGAGAGATCGGAAAGAAACGGAAGGTTTTCTGAGCAACCGTCATCTATCTATCTACGCCATCTCGTCCATTAACTAGCACGTACCGACTCTCACCGCAATGCTTGCAATGAGTCAGCCCAGAATCGGTTTTCCGGTAAAGCATGCATAACTTTAGCAGTAGTCTATCCTCTCGCACGGCATGCCTAACACGCTCAAAAGCTTCTTCGACTCATACAGATTTCGAGCCATCTTGTGCCCAACCGGAAGTAGGCTATCCAGAATCTTGCACACGTCATTGAAGCAATTGGCAGACATGTTGTATTTGGTCTTCACCGCCACCAGACGCGAAACCGCCGAGAGCACGGTCACATCGGTATGCCCATGGAGTGGCTCCTTGGCAGAATCAAGGAGCTTCTTGAATTTCTGGGCAAGTGGCTCTCCCTCTTCCTCGGGAGATAGATCAAAAGCCCTACCCACATCATCCGTTAGCTCGTCAAATTTGTCGGGCTCGACTTCGTCGTAGCCTCCCCAAAATCCACAGGGCTAGACACGGCGCCGGACGCTTCTTCTCGCCATGAAAGACCCATACAAAGTAGATTGGTTTGAAGCCATGCCTACAGAGATGTTCGGTCATATCCCTCTTCGACCTCTTCTTCGTGTTCGAGCAGTTAGCGCAGGAACAAGTTACTTTTGCTACTGTAGGGTTGCGGAATCCTCGAAAAGCAACTTCGACGAATTTTTCAGCTTTGATGAACCACTCGTTCGTGTACTGCCCAGATTTCTTTCAACCATCGTACATCCACAGTCGATCTTCCATCGCTTAACTACTACATATGTACCTTCATTAATGGATTTACATTCTAAACTAGACATCTAATCAACAAGTAAAACAATTTATCGAAACTCCCCTGTTATGTCATCAAAGAAAGGTACATTTTCGACATGGCTCTATCGCACGACATTTACGGTCTATGTCTAGCTAAATAGGAGGGCTTACCCACCCACGGATGTTGGTTTGGGTATGGGGGTCATGGCCACAGGAGGTCGTCGGTGAATTCGCAAGATAACCCCGCAGATTCCCCCAAAGGTAACGCGGTACAAGTGCAACGTACCGCTTATGTTATGCACAAGGAGAACAACAGAGTTATGCGACCGAAATTCCGACCCGTGCACCTCCCATGGCCACGACCCCCATACCCAAACCAACATCCGTGGGCTGTCCAAAACGTGGACAGCTCGGGAGCACGGCACCTCTCGTAATGGAACACAACGAATCACCGTCGTGTTCCTTACGAAAATGTGCCGTGCGCCCGAACGGGTTTGACTCGGGCTTCGTTCACGTATATGCGACTACTAATGTCATTAGACATACACATCTAGTTAACGAATAGCTAATTAGGCATTCACATCTAATTAACTATATTACACTAATTAATTGCAACTACTAATATCGTCGGTACCAAAACTACCGACGACATAGCTATCACATTCAAAAAAGTTGAAGTAGTACCTTCAGGACGTGAGGAGGCGTTGGGCAGTGAGGAGAGGAGGTGGCGGCGCGGGGAGGCAGCGCCGGGAGTGGAGGTGGCGGCGCTGGGCGGCGACGGCGCTGGGCGGTGCGGCGCTTGCGCCGGGCGATAACGGCCCGCAGCTGGGCGGTGGCGGCGGCGGCAAGCGGCGACAGCGTCGGGCCAGCGCGGCGCAGGGCGGGCGGGGACGGCCCGCAGCGAGGCGGCGGTGGCGGCGGTTTTGGCAGCGGCGGCGTCGCAAGAGAGGAAGTGTTTTGGCGGCGGCGCCGCGGCGGCGGATTTAGCCCGTGACGAAGCGTGCACACGGGATATAAGTGTTTGTCTGTGTCGGCGGCCTTTTGTAGCCGAGATAGGAACATTTGCCGCCGACACAGCCCCTACAACGGTCCCCAACGTGGCACGGGGCTACCGGCCAGTGAAATAACGCAATGTGGGCGGCATATCTTATGCCGCCGACATAGATACACCTATGTCGGCGGCATCAGGGAGGCCGCCGACACTGATGAAACTCCAACACCTATGTCGGCGGCTGTTCCACTCGGCCGCCGACATAGAGACTCCACCACCCACCTTTCCAAGCCAAAAACCGGCTCTCGTGAGCGGTTCAATAGGGCAAATCAATGTTGTAGAGCTTGCACTACAACTACTAACACATCCTAGATGGTCAAATCCACATAGTGCCAATTTCACGCCATGTTGCTTCATAGACCGACTACTCGTTTAAATGTATCGATTACCTTCGCCACTACGAAGGGGTAGTTAAACCGGAAAACGTTCTGACAGTACGTCATGTTCAATGGTGACTTATATCAATACAACCACTTCTCCTAAACACTAAATGCCCCCAATACCATCTCAGATTTTTAACAACCTCTAGCGTGCGCGAAGGGCAGTATGAAATCATATCGATATATTAATTAATTCAAACGGTATGTGATTTTCAAAGCAACTTGCAAAAAAAAATTGCAAATTATATCAAAATGGCTATGTGCCAAGAGATATTAGATGTACTTTATGCCTTAACAACTTTGGTGGGCCAATCAACCCTATCGGCGGAGGCGAGGGAGGTTTGCAAAGGAGGGTGGAAGGTTCTATGTCGGCGGCATTTAATATGCCGCCGACATAGGTGTAGCATTGTCGACGGTATCAGATAGGCCGCCGACATAAACTTTCGTCAGGGCATAAAACGATTTAGTGCCCCAGTATGTTGAATAAAACTTTCCTCTCACTTGGTTAACAGCGCGCGGCGAGGCGCGGGCTCCCTGCGGCGCGGGTTCAAGCCCCGCCTCACCCCCTGTTATTTTTTATTGTCTATGTGGGCGGCATAGGGAAGGCCGCCGACATAGATGGCTCTCAGCCCCCGGCCATTTACTCTGGGCCCGCATGGCATAGACGTGCCTTCTCTGCCATGTGGGACCAGCTTGGGATGTCGCCGTTAAAGCCGTCAAGCTGCCGTGACCAGGAAGGACCTATGTCGACGGTATCGGCTGGGCCGCCAACATAGATTAAGTGGCGGGAAGGGGAAATATTCAAATTTGTGCATCGGAGCGGGGGGGGGGGGGGTGGCTATGTCGGCGGTCTAAATTATGCCGCCGACATAGAGTAAGGGGAAAACCTTCCGTTCGCTCGCAGGCGGGGCATCTGGCTTCTATGTCGGCGGCCTTGTTTATGTCGCCGACATAGAACGTGGATTTCTCGGCGGTTTTGTCGCCGCCGACATTAATGTTTTGGCCGTCCACATAAGCTGTGATTCCTGTAGTGAAGGATAAATGGTCTTCAAAGAAAAAACACCACCTTCTTCCAATGTATAAATTCGTCTAAAATCGTAAGATATCATAATTATTTAAGAAATTTCATGCCACCCCACCTGCCATTGCAGAGATGTGATTAGAGAAATGATAACAGTAAGCACCTTCAAGACGGTTGGTGGTTCTACCGTTGGTGCAGAACAAAAAAATAAAATCAAAATGGCTAGCAATCCTTCCAACCTGATAGGAAAAATTAACAAAATCAATTAGCACATACATGATACTACTTTGGCAAGTAACTGAAGGCAATCACGAAGGACCCTAAGCACAATTACCATGCTGATGCTGATAACGCTACTGCATAGAAGTGATTAGATAAAGGATAACATCAAGTACTTATTATAAAACCATTATATTCTTAGTAATCCTACCGCTAGTGTAGGATAAAAAAGGAAATTAAGCTCTTAAGCAATCCGTCTAATTCTGGTAAGTCAAATTCGAGTAGAAAAAAGGAAGATCGGAGATTGTAGAAAAAACGATTATGCATAGACCATAGAAACAGGTAGATGGAGGACGAGCACACTTGAGGCGTGTGGGGAGCCGGGGACACCGACACGCGGTGCAGCGACTCGTGCGGAGGACAGCGACGCGTGAGAACGGCCGCACGCGGGGAGGACGGCCACGCGCGGGGACTGCGGTGGCGGATGGCTGCGGCGGAGGGCGACGACAGCGCTAGGACGGCGACGGCGGATAGCGGTGGCGGTGGGAGGACAGCAGTGCGCTGGGACGGCGGTGGGGGGACGACGGCGCATAGATGGTGGCTGGAGAGTGAGGAACTGAGAAACCCTAAGTTACAGCCCTGCGAGGGAGAGGAAGACGCTTTAGAGTCTTGGATCTTAGATCTAAAATAGAAGGGGATTTAGGCTAACTTCAAATTTTTTGGACAGCTCACGCAGGAAGAATGGGCGTGCTCTTTTCAAATTTTCACATGCCTCATTTTTGTGTCCGGAGTTAACACTCAAAACTTTTTGGAAAGTTAAATTGAGTTGGGAATCGATTATTTTTTGTAATCTGAAATCATAGGTTGATTACAATCTAGATAACTATTATTTTCAAACAAATCAAATGATTTAGTGCTCTATAATCATTTTTCAAAAGAATAAGTCAATAGTAAATCTCTGAACTATCTAAAAAGTTCAATCTACACCATAAACTATGTAACCGATTATTTAACACTGCATATCGATAAACTGGTGATAAATTGATGATTTGATCGCTGCATATCGACAGATCGATCAGCAAAGAGGCGACGATGAGGTTGATCATTTGATCTCGAATGCGTATAGCCATACCTCGTCTACGATGCATATGCGGCGCCGTAGGGTACTCACGTGAGGGCAAAACGAATCAATTAGCACCTGTCAGGCTTCCAGCCTTCTTGGGCTTTGACTTTAGCCCGATATTACCAGGCCAACCTGATGCCAAGTTTTCTGTGACGATACGCATAATTCTTTTGTGACGAACTTTTAACTTTAGTCACTAAAAGATAGGGCTAACCGACGCATGGTGCGTGTTATGACGATCGAAATAATATCGTCACGAAAAAGTAGTTTTCTGTTACATTAGTTGACATCGTCAAGGAGTTTTTGTCATAGATAATCGCTTTTCTAGTAGTCGATTCAACCGCTGGGCTTGTACCCAATTGCCAGTGGCCCCCTCTTGCGCCAATAGGTTCATAGTCTGTACGGCACCGTTTTCCATGGATTCTGCACTCAAACATTGTGGCACCGTTATCCACGGGCATTGCGCTCAGATTTTGAGTTATTCCGTTAACCACAGATTTTGCGCGACACCATTGCCCATGGATTCTGCGCTCCCAATTCCACTATCTGAAATGGCTGAACTAAGAATTCGAAAGGTACTCAACCAGGGCCTGCCCATACCAGGACCCGTCGTCGCACGGTTGAAATTAGTTTGTCTATCTCAAGAACTCGGTTCTAAGAGATTTGGGTGGTTCCTACATTGGACCCAAGTCTCGTGCCTACTACATCAATCCATACAACCATCCACCGAAATCAGGGTTTTGCAAAAATCATTTTCCCTTTTTCAATAAAAACTATTTTACCCCAACAGTCCCATTTTATCAAACATGGCAGCGTCAACTGCCTTTAAATCATGGATTTCAAACATTGCATTTCACATGAAATAACAATGGCGACTACAAGCAACAAACATTAGGGCTAAGCATTTAACAATTAACTAATCAATGAATGGTGATAAAGAAGGTATATAATCCTAAGGCTGTCAAGGATCAGGTTTATATGATAATAATACATTTTCTGGGCATTTAAATAATCAACCTAGCTAATTAGCATTTTTATATTTCAACTGTCATGCATATTCACAGATTCTAGAAAAACATTTATAATACAAGGTTGCAATAAATATTTGGGAAAAAGTCAACAATGACTTGCCGTAACGGCAGTCTTCCGGGTGTCCGGATAGATCCTCGGTTCCAACGACGTCGATATTTGGATCTAGTGCAAACAAATAATCACACAATAAATGCATATACAAAAATATGGTTAAAATTTATGCAAATGACATTTTTTTAAAAAATAGCCGGCGACGTAGCGGTGGCCTGGCTCTGAAAGGAGTAGGGAGAGGCATTGACAAGGCGGACCCACTCGTCAGCGAGGGAAAATAGGGGAGGTAGTGGGAGCGGTTAGGGCGGTGGTGATTCCGACGACTGACGGTGCGGATCAAGTGGGCGACGGCGTGGTGCAGACACCACGCCTGCGAGGGGTACGTTGGCAGGGTCCACGGCTAGCAAAGGAGTTGCACAGAGGGATTCAGGGAAGAAGACAAGCACGAAGAAAGAAAACAGAAGAAAAAGGGAAGAAGAAAAGAAGAAAAGAAAAAGGAGAAAAGGAGAGAAAACGAAAAGGTGTGGGACCCACTGCCTGAATTTTTATTTAAATTAGAATTTAGAATTTTTTTAACAAATATTTCCAAATTAATATGGTTTTTTAAATCTAACTCAAATTGTTAATTAGAATATATATTTATAGGTCTTTTGCAAATAAATATTTTTATAATTCAAAGTATGGTTTTCAAAAATAGAACCAATAATCTTTTTATTCAAACCAAAATAAAAATATTAAATACCAAAAATATCCTTTTGGTTTTTCCAAAAAACATTTTGAAATTTAGATTTAAATTGATTATATTTTTATCAAAGCCAAATCAAAATATTAATTATCAAACAGAGATTTTGATAAATTATTTTGACATTCAAAATATTGAATGTAGTTTTTAAAAAGTAACATGCACATTTTCAAAATAAAACATTTACAGGAAATTTTTATTTTACATGAAATAATGATGGCATGATTTTTAGGGTTTTGAAAATGGGGATGTTACAACTGGCAAAAGAAACAAGGGCAAGAAGCGTGAACAGGACGTATCTGCCTCGGCTCAACGGCATAACACTCCATGTCTAGTACAGGGACATGCTCCTACTAGAGGAGTTGACCTAGTTCGGGTAGAGTCTGCTCGTTTTGGTCACGTGACTCGGTATTGGGTTCCAAATACAGCACTTCTGTTTCCTAATGTTATGCCACGTTTCTTTACTCGTTGACTCAAGACACGTCGGGCTGGGAAGCTAGGGGGCTTGTGGATCATCAATTTCGGTTGTCGTCACATGACTGGAAACTCCTGTTGGTTCTCCTCCCTGGTCCATGAGCCATAGGGTGAGAAAATCACTTTTGGGGACGCTTCTTCGGGTCGTGTGCTTGCCCGAGGCTCTATCCAGATTAGCAATCAGGTTGTCCTTAAGGATGTGGCTATTGTCAGCAAACTTCGCTATAAGTTGCTTTTGGTTTATCAGCTGACTTACGAGGGTTTAGAGGTTTGCTTTAAGTAGAATGAAAGTTGTATTCTTGATTTTTCTGAAAGTTTTGTTTGCGGGATTCACAGATTTGGAAGATTTTTCCTCGTTGATTTCCGATCTTTATTTGACTCTTCTCATTGGTTGATTGATTCAAAGTACCATGACAGCTCCTTCTGGCATAGGAGACTGGGTTACATTGGTTTTTGATTACTTGACCAGAGTTAGCAGCCATGATCCTATTCATGGTTTGCCCAAACTCAATATGGCCAATGACATAGTTCGTGCTCCTTGTTGGCCTGGAAGATGGTTGCTGCTGCTCACCCACAAGTCACCAAGGTGATTACTGATGCACCGAAGCAATTGCTCCATATGGACACTATTGGTCCTTCCGGAGTGTGGTTCGTGGGTTACAAGTGGTATGTCCTAGTCGTGGTCGATGATTTTTTGCAGTACTCTTGGGATTACTTCATGGTGAGCAATGACGAAACATTTGGTCATTTGCGATCCTTGGTCCGCAGGTTTTCAGTTGAGTTTCCAGGAGAGCATTGCGCAATCCGTTCAAACAACGGCACAAAATTCAAGAACGCATAATTTGAAGGCTTTTGTTCTGTTTCTGGTGTTGAGCATTAATTTTCTTCTTCGCACGTCGCCCAACAAAATGGCGTTATAAAGAGAAAGAATCGTACTTTGGTAGAGATGACTAGGACTATGCTTGACGAATATTCTACTCATAAGTATTTTTAGGATTAGGCTATTTATACAGCTTGCTATGTTTCAAACAAGGTGTTTCTGAGATCCAAGTTGCATCGCACATCCTACGAACTTCAATATGGACGCAAGCCTAGTGTTTTACATTTTACGGTGTTTGGAAATTTGGATAATTTGAATCTCGATATTCAGATGGCATTTTCCTTGGTTATAAAACTTCTACGGTTAATTATCACATGTGGGATAGTCCGAGGGGTAGGGTAATAGCGACCCATGACATTACATTTGATGAGGTTATGCTAGGGGCAAGGCCAGATATCTCAGGGTCCGACTTTTCCTTTGAGACTAGTTTGTTGAGGAGGGGGTCGTTGGAGATGACGAGCCTAACCTCGACTTGACTCCACTGGTGGCGCCTCCGACTTCCAGACTTTAGCCTTTCGTTTTTTGCTGCCTCTTGTCTATCTCTCAGAGCCTTCTCAGATGCGGACTTTGCTGGCTGTAGGATAGATAGAGAGAGCAAACCTGCCAATTTCTTATCACTTTCCTTGTTTTTTGGTTCTCTAGGAAGCAGCCGAGTGTAGCATAGTCCACTGCTGAGGCTGAGCACGTCGCCACTGCTAGCTGTTGCAGACAGGTGATATGGTAGTGCACTACCTTGAAGTACTTTGGTTTGTTCAAGCAAGTCTGTCAATTGTTTGTGACAACACATTTGCAATCAACATTGCCAAAAACCCAATACAACACCATAAGACAAAGCACATTGACCTGAATATCACTTCCACAAAGACGATGTGGAAAAGGGTGATATAGTTTTGTAGTTTGTGGACACCGATCATTAGCTGGCTGATATCTTCACCCAGCTGTTGGACAAAGATAGGTTTGAGGCTCTTTGGGGAGAGCTTCGGGTGGTGAGCTTAGCAAGCCTATCTTGAGGGGAAGCTAACTATTGTACCATATGTAATATATCTTTATTGCTTTCCCCGCATTTGGATCTAGGGTGTATTTGGGCTTGGTTAGTATGTCTTAGGCTATAAGCACAGACCTCTAATCTCGTGCTTAAGTTATTATCATGCGTAATAGGTACCTCTGAGTAAATAGAATTCGCACAGTCTAATAGTTCTATTAGATGCACTTTGGGTAGGCAAGGTCTGTGTTGAGTCCCAAGCATCTGAGGTGTAGTGTTGCCTTCCCTTGTAAGACGCGTGGGGCAGATGAGAGTGGGTATGAGCTTGGCTGTTTTCTGATTCTGGCCTTAATCTCCGTGAAAGGCCCGGTGCATTCTTTGGTTTTCCTACTCCTTATTCAATGTTGTTATTAATCATGCACATTCTTTTAATATGAAACTGTTGACTTACTTGTTGAGGGAGAGTTTTCGGTAAACTTTGCATCAGCATATAAACTTGTTTTGCTTTTTGGAGCTTTGCATATATTATTCTTTTGAATTTAGGCTTGGTAAAATACCTTTGCAATTCTCATCGTAGCTTGTGCTGACTGGTTCAATTGATAGCGAGGTTAAAAAATTCAAATGTTTTGATTTTTCAAAATAGATGTGGCTTGAGATCTTCACTTTCCAAATGTTGTTTCTTAGTGAGATTCTTGTGTTTACCATTTAGTCGCTCCTGTAACTTGGTGAAATCTTTTCTTATCCAAAATCTTTTGCCTATGTAAATGGAAAAACAAAAAATATGCAATGTCTTGTTTTGGAGAGTTTCAGAAACTATCCTTCACGAGATGGCTTGTCATTGCACAAAAGAGGCATGAACTTGGAAGGAAATTGGATAGCCAAGATGGTTGAATCCTTTAGTGTAATGTTGGACACCATCGGCCATTGGTTTTGATGGCTCAAAGCTCGCTTTCTGAAGTAAATAAAACAAATACATTTGCAAAATTTGATAAAAATAAAAAAGGAAAAATTCTAGTTAGTTGAGTAATCGTTTTGTGCTACTTGGATTTCAAAATGTTGCTTGTGCTATTCTATTGGTGCCGTATTGATGTCTCCTTTGGTCTCGGCATGTATATCTCACCACACCTTTCAAAAATGAGAATCGATTTGCTAGCATGTATTGAACTCGATAGCACCGAACTTCAATTGGATAATTCTCAAAACTCCTTAGGGTTGCATGTGCATGACATCTTGCATTTTACTCTTCTCACTTAATATGGATGCCTATTTTTAAAGGGGGAGATTCAATTGAAATATACATCAACTAATTCAAATGTGAAAATGGTAAAAATTTACCCTTGTGAGAATTTGATTCTCATGTCTTGTATATGGCGAACAATTGCTTCATTTTTTTTATTCAAGTATGACCTGACATTTCCAAATACTTCTTGTTTTTCATTTTTAAAACTTTAAAACCATTTTCGAAAAGGTTTATCAATATATTCATCAAGGGGGAGTGTTGAGATCCATGTGGAGGATACTCCCGTGTCATGACGAATATATGTGATGTATTAATTTGGTGAGATTTTGAAGTGCTTTGGTAGAGCATTTGTCGAAATGGGCGTGAAATTGACTGTGTGGTGGGGACGGCTAGCTTTGTGGTAGAGAATTTTGAAGTGTCCAGCGAGGACGACTAACTATGTGTATAATGACATTCTAATGATCCCTTTTTGCACGGATTCTGATGTTGATGATGTTTTGTTAAGTTAACATTGCAGGAGAAGGTAAGTGTTTGGTTTGGACTCATCTCTGTGATGCAGGTGTCGGTGGGTACGTGGCTAACGCCGTTCCACGGAGGCAAACTGGAGGTTCGGGCATTTGGGGGCGTGCAGGTGACCGGATTTAGTACCTGGAGGGTCACAAGAGATGGCATATATGTGAAGCTTCGCTGCGGCAAGGATCCGTGATAGGTGGAGGCTGGGCGTCGGTCACTTGGCGGCGAAGCGGGACTGACTGCTGGGCGTAGGTGTGGGCTGCCGACCAGGATGCTGCAAAAATGGTTCCGGTGGAATATGGCGCGAATATTCCTTGGCGAAAGAGAATTACATGGTGTGTGTGTGTGTGTGTGTGTGTAATTACACTATTGATCCTAAGATAAAGGGTGGAGACAACCCCTAGGGTGTAGGGTGTCTCACCCTAGTGATGGGAGCATCTCCTGCTTACCCCTTGAGCTAGAAATTTCAAATTTGTGAAAAGGGTGCGTGGGAGAGAGATGGTGGCACCTGCGACTGCTTGTGGTCGCGAGAGCGGCCTGTAATCTTCCAACTATCTATGCAACGAAACCTCCGTTCTTCAAGTTGATGACTTGTTCTTGCTAGTTTATATGTTTTGATCTTGTTGATTTTATTTCAATATGTTCAATGAAAATTATGAGTTTCATATGATGTGGCCTCATGTATAGAGCGGACTACATAAAATGTGGACCTAGATCTAATTGGGCCTCTATCGTAATGGGCCTAATAGTGGGTGCTATATAAGGGGAAGTGGTAGAGGCCGGTCTATGCATGCACGCAAGTTCTCCCTCTCCACCAAACCCTAGTCGACATCTCTCCCAGGCGTCTATGCGTCAGTGCTAGCACACCGTGCATGGACATATTCAAATCCCTATATGTGTGGGTACCGTAGAGGCGCTACACCCTATGGCACTAGTCGATGCGAACCCGAGGAGAGGAAATTTACTCGCAGATAGATTATGGACGCGATGTTATTTTGTCGATTCCCATTGATCCAGAAGGAATTTTGGGGCGAGACTAGATGCGTTGGAAAGATAATTTCATTAGCTATTCAACGAGTGGCGGAACGTCCAAAACGGAGCCCGAATGTGGCTTGGTCGTTCGTTTGAAGTTAGATTGCTCGGTAAGGTCGCGAATCCCGACGAGCTCATAAAGCTTGTCGATGGCGGCCATGGCGTGGGATGTCAAGAGCCAGCGAGGAGGAGGCGATCGGATCACCGTGAATGACTACTTCCGTACAACTACGTACAATGAATCAACTCGTGTTCCGCTGCACTGCGCATCGTAAGGTAATCATGATCTATAGTCAATTACTTGCAGGGTGTTCCTGGGTTTCTGTGGTACAATTTTGATTCGTTGCTAGCGTAGCAATCCCACGTTTCCCTTCAGTGGTATCGGAGCCATCCTGTTTAGTTCTTGTTCTTGATAGGTTTTGGTCGCATATGTGATATGCGGGGTATTAGATATGATCTAGTACCGTTCTTCGTGTGGCCAATTGGATCGATTAGGGAGAATCCATTGTATTAATGGTGATTAATCTTAAATATGGTTGATGAGATCAACACAACATTGGCTATTGTTTTTACTAAATTGGATTTGCTAAAGTCCAACTAGATTGTTTTAGTATTTTCGGTTGATGTGATTAACCGTCTCATGGCTGGTCAATAATCATTGTTGTCTTGATGGGATAGTGTGTTGATGTGATCAACGTTATTACCAACCGATCTGGTTTAGGCACCACATGATTAATGAGATTAATTAGAGGTCACATTGATTAGATCATCATGTAACCCGATTAATCATGACTCATAGCATGGTAGTGTGTTTCGGTATCTATGCTCTTGTTGATGAGATCAACTTAGCAAAGAGATATCGTGATGTCGCCATTGCTTTTATTTTATGTTGTTCTTCTGGTACCCGGGCTAATGTTCGATGTTGTTGTGCTTCTGGTACGTTGTCGTGTCAATATCGCGGGGAACTGGAGGCAGGTTGGTCGCTGGTCGGTAGTGCTTGGCGCTACTCCATAGTGCTACCTGGTAGCCAGCTCATTGGTCGGTGCTTAGCATGGCCAGGTACTGATCGGCCTTAGCTAATTACTGTTCACCTTCGCCTTTCCCCATTCTTACTACCAGGGAAGGAAAAGTTGTGGTTCTTTGCCAAGAAAAATGTTGTCTGAACTTGGGAGAAGTGCTCCAACGCCTTCCTTGCCAAGTACTTTCCACTAGGCAAAACCAATGCCCGGCGCATCAAGATTTCGGGTTTTCAAAAACATATGAATGAGTCTACTCCAGAGTATCCGCAATTTCAAGTTTTGTACCTCTCTGTCTCTCTACGCTATTTTGTCTTGGGGTGTCCAGAGTTTAGACCAGAGTTTCCGGTGTCGAGCAAATCCGGAGTGTCTCGAATTTCCAAATTTGAGGTTCTCTATCCAGCTCCCTGAAACTAACCAGAGTATCGGAAGATCAAACTGGAGCGTCTGTTACTGAGTGAATCCAGAGTTTCCTAAAAATCAGGTTTTAAGGGTTTCTGTCCATTGGATTCAAACCACACCAATATGTCCAGACTTTGGACCGGAGTATCCGGAGCATGCATAACTGCTTTCCAATGATTAGTTTATAAACCCTCACTTATATACTTCCCCTCACAACCAACGAGGGAAATAACTATTCACTCTCATTCAATACAAGTCCTAGCAACCTCAAGAGCATTAACTCTTCCCAATGGTACTGCTAGGGTATGAGGCACATTCCAATGCATATCGTCTCTATGATCTAGTGGCTGATCGAATGGTGGTATATAGAGATGTTATTTTTGATGAAGATGCAAAGTGGGATTGGAGCAAAGGGAGAACTAGTGGTGCCGATGAAGAGTAGTAGTTTGAAGTGGAGTATTGGGCGACCTCGACCAAGATGATGCCAACACATGTGCAGATCAGGTTCATTAGTTGGTTTGTCGAATCCTGTGATTTCTCCAATGTCGACATTGCAGGATTGTTCTTTTTATAGTTCACCAGGAATTGAGCATGCGACTCCACCGTCACATGATTCTGGATTGGATACCTATGCCGATGATGACGAGGTTCGTCGATATCGTACTGTTGATAATCTGCTAGGTCCAGCTGTGACACCGAGGCTGGTGCCATGAGATTTGGCAGTAGAAGAACTCCATGTGATCAGTGCAGATGAACCTGATTCAGTTGAAGAAGCGCTGCACAATTTCAATTGGCACAGAGCAATGGAGGAGTTTCGATCAATTACTGAAAACAAAACATAGAGTATTGTTGATCTGTCAGTTGGTCATCAAACAATTGGTTTGAAGTGGGTCTTCATGGTGAAACGTGATGAACATGGGGCAGTGGTCAAGCACAAGGCTAGGCTTGTGGCAAAAGGGTATGTACATCGACAAGGGATTGACTTCGATGATGTTTTTACCCCTGTGACTAGATTGGAGTCAATGAGGCTATTGCTAGCTATTGTGGCACAAAACTCTTGGGAACCACATGGATGTAAAGTCGGCATTCCTCGATGGTGACCTTAAGAAGGTGTATGTGGTTCAACCTCCAAGATTTGAAGCCATTGATCATACAGGGTAGGTGTTGCTTTTGCACAAGCCATTGTATGGACTTCGTCAAGCACCTCGAGCTTCGAATTCAAAGGTTGATACCACTTTGGTCTCTCTTGGTTTTCATGACAGCACTTGTGAACATGGTGTGTACACTCGTGGAGATGGAAGAAATCAATTGATAGTTCGAGTTTATGTTGATGATTTGATTATCACAGGAGGGAATAGAAGTGGGGCCACCAAGTTCAAGGAATAGATGAAGATGCAGTTCAAAATTAGTGATCTTGGTACTCTGCACTATTATCTGGGTATTGAGTTTGCTCAAGGTGATGATGGTACTGTGGTTGACATTACACTCTATATGAGTTTGGTTGGTAGTTTACGGTATTTGCTGCACACAAGGCCAGCGTAGCATACTTTGTTGGATATGTGAGTCGATTCATGTAGCAGCCTCATGAAGAACATCTCATTGATGTTAAGCACATTCTGCGCTATGTAGCAGGAACCAAGGATTGGGTTGTGTTTTATGCAGTGGCCAAAAAGGAAGGTAATAAAAAGGAAGGTGATGCACAGTTGCTGGGTTTTAGTGACAGTGATATCGGAGGAGACATTGATTACAGGAAGAGTACTTCTAGTATAATTTTCTTCTTCAATGGAAATCCTATCACTTGGCAACAATCTAACAAGCAGAAGGTTGTGGCACTTTCCTCTTGTGAAGCTGAATACATAGCTGCAGCATTTGCAGCATGTCGATGATGAGGACATGAACATGAAAGATATGACCGCTGCCTCTACTTCATCTACTTCCTCTCCAACAGCGACTCCGTCATCGCCTAGGGGCCTAAATCTAGGAGCTCGGCCTTTCAAGCCCAAGAAAAAGGACCAGCGCATCAAGCATGCATCACGAGGAAGGCCAACGCACCAAGGAACGCCCATATGGAGGCCCAAGATACTAGAGTGTCCTGTTCGGCCATCCAGCAGCATGTCGACTTCAAACGGGCGTAACTCGGGCTCCCGAACTCGGATTTCGGCGTGCGACCACTCGTTGGAAAGCTGTGGAGATAAGCTTTCCAATGGATCCAGCCCCATATCTGAATTCGTCCAGCTGCGTCGGGAAAACACAGAAGAAGTTCACGGGCCACAATTTCAGGGTGCTGCATCACCTTATTTTTTGGCCTATGGCCCATGTATCTTAGGGTTTTGGTGGTGGCCGCCCCTAGGGTGGTGGACGGCGCCCTACTTGTCACCGCTCTATATATTGCCTCCACCGTCGTATGTTGTCGTTTAGGTTTTGTTGTGTTTGGTAGACCCCCTTGTGTGTCCCTTCCCGAGATTGCATGTGTCGACTAGACCGCCCGATGCGGGAAACAGAACCTCACCTTTTGTTTGAGAGATTGATTTGTTCCATTTGCTATCTACTTGATTCTTCCAAGTTTCTCGATTGCTCGCAGGGATTAAGATCGATCGTGTTGGACACGGTTGATAACACTCGAGTTGGTGGTATTGCGATTGCCAGTTTCTTGCTCTCGCTGGTTGGTAGCCGAAAATCACAACATCTTTGTCTCGCAAATCGACGTATCGTTCTCTCCAGAAGATCGGGCCGACCTAGTGCGCATCAGTCAAGGTGAGTGGTTGGCTAAACTCATAACTGAAATGCTTGAAGTTGAGCCAAGTATACCAGTTCTGAAGGTGGACAACAAGTCAGCAATTTTTATAGTGAAGAATCCAGTCCACCATGACTGGAGTAATCACATTGATGTTAAATTTCATTATAGCAGAGTGTGTGCTGAGAAAAGATAAATCAAGGTGGAGTTTATTGGGACAACCGAGCAGCTGGGAGATATTCTTACCAAGGCTCTTGAGCGAATCAGATTGCATGAGCTATGCACCAAGATTGGTCTCTTCAATAAGTAATTTGCAACAGGACTTAGCGGGTGATTGTTAGATAAGTCCTTTGCATGCATTTTTAATTTTAAAGTCAGTAATTGTTAGTTTTTTATTCCAATTTAATTGTTTTTAGTTACAGACTTGTTTATTTGGTCAGTTGTGCATTGCTGATTAATAGGATCATGCAAATGCAAGTAAATAGGTGTTATGGCCATGACCTGGAGTTAGTGAGAACGTGGCTTAGTGGGTCTTTGTAATAGTCTATATATGCTAATAAAGATATATGGAAAAGCTGCCACTTTTCAGCCCAAAACACCTTACCACTGATATGGAGTGTATCTAACAACCGTCAATTTATGTCAATTTATATCTGCTTTATTTGAACATAACAATCCAATTAGAAGTGACAAAACTGGAATAATAAAATTCCGTTAAAAAAACTGGAAACATCAAACTAGACTTGACATCTCAAAACAACTTAGATAAATAAATCAAATAATATAGCAGAGTCAAACATTATGTAAAAGACAGCTAGTCAGCTATACTCGCTAGCATTCCAACGAGTAAAACAAAGAGCAACAATCTGGCACAAGCATGTCGCATCTCCCAACTGAAAAATTCTGTGCGACTGATAACCAAAAGGAAACGGTGGAGTTACTAGCTTGATGATGAAATATTTTGATTGTCAAACTCACCCATGACCTGGGTTCAGTCCCATGAGGAAAAAAAAAATTTGAGTCTCACATGAGACGTGTTTCATAGCTATGGGCCCGACTAGCAATATCGTCACAGGTAATCCCGCAAGAAAACGATGGTATCAATCGAGTGTGTGAATGATCTCAGAATTCTCATGGCAGAATGAAAAACCTTGGCTAAAGGAGCATAATTGTTGAGAAACTGCCAACTCAGACTACTGGAATTGCAACAGGTAAAGTTTAATGAAAAGGTGCTACCAAATGGTACCTTACAAAAAGCTTAACAAACATAATAGAATAGAAGAGAGGAAAAAGTGAATGAACTTAAACCACTTGTCATTAGCAGCGATATCGCGTAGCACATTTATGTCCTAATTTAACAATATACTTTTGCATTGCAGGATGTGTGAATGTCTCTAACCAAAAATTTTGACTCGCCTACGAGACCCAGAAATAGTGCCTTAATCATTTGCTACAAATTGTCTGCAGAATGCATGACACTTGCTGTAAGAGTTGTGCTGCCTAATATAAAGCATATAACTATGAATTTTGATTAGAAATCTTCGATACTAATCTGATCAGTATAGAACCATATTGCACAAAATACATTGTTATGCTAAATTCACGTATAGCATTCACAAACTTAGTATTACCTGCTTGCTGCGGATCACATGCCATAGTTATAAAAAATAACATTTGTTGAGGAAAAAATTAACTGGGAAATTAAGAAGCAGACAGACCATTCGAGAATCACAAAAGCATAAGGTAGTGCTTCTTATTGAGCTGCATGCCCTAACCAATTCATCTAAAAGCCAAAGCTGATGGGGAAAGGAGAGCAATTCACTTATACTTCAACACCCCCCGCACGTGTAGGCTCCCTCAGGCCTCAAACGTGGAATAGAGTAGGCGACTTATTTAATTGCGCCGGTCAGGACTCGAACTCGAGACCTCTGGCTCTGATACCATATTGAGCTGCATGCCCTAACCAGTTCACCTAAAAGCCTAAGCTGATGGGGAAAGGAGGGCAATTTCTTATACTTCAACACTTCTCTGAGTTAAGATGTCCATAATCCACTGAATATATCTGATTAATTCCTGCAAAGTATACAACAAGCAAGCCATGCATCAGGAAGAAAGCATCAGTTTTAGCAAGAGTTTAAGACAGTGGACAGCAACATATACATCCAATGTCAAAAATCTACATAATTCTTTCTCAATGCAGCCACTTCACTCTTCATGGCCTGACAATATTTTTCAGCAGCTTCTACTTCCTTCTCCAAACTACCTAGATCAATTCCTTCATTCAGTTTATTATGCACAGTTGAACTGAAAGATTTCTTCTTGTCATCCAGATGCCTCTCCATTGTTTGTATGTTGTGTTTTAGCTTATTCAGATGGCTGGAAAGTGATTGAACACCTTTCTGTTCCTGCTCTTTCTTCTGGGCATTCTCAAGCCTTGCCCTGGAATCTTGAAGCCTCTTGAGACGGGTTTGTGGCTCCTTCAAGCGAGCAATGAGATGCTTCACACTGAACCCTAGTTGCTCCAGTTCCTGAGCCTTCTTCATCAAATAAGCAATCTCAGAAGCATCAGTGTCACATGACGTGTTGAGCACCTCCCGAGCCAAGCCAACAAGCAAAAACCATAGTCCACTATATGTTAGATCTCCTAGAGTGTCATCATGGTTCACCAACCCTCTGTAATGTGGTCTCTGGGGAATGAACTCAAAGAACAAAGGATATTCCCTCAAGGCCGGTTCAGCATAAGGATCAACATTACCATTTTTCGGCGTCTGTTGCTTTCTTCTACCTTCATCTTCATCATAGCTTTCCTCCCATTGCATTAGAAGCCCAGAGCGCACAAACTCTTCTAGCTCCAGGACAAGTTTCCGATCGCGATGTTCAGGATCAAGGTTATTCTGTTCCTCATCATCATCATCGAGGTTTATTACTTCACATTTCTCATGTGATTCAAGAACAATACATTCATCGTCACTGTCATTCTGTGCCAATTCATCACATTTATTACTGTCAGAAATAGCATCTTCTTCCTGACCAGAATACCTGTAGCAATCAAATTGGGAGTTCTTTTCTGTGTTACCTTTGTCATACTCACCGCCAAATACCTTGCATTTCTTGTTTTGATCTCCATCTTCAGTAAATCTATCTCGTCTTTTTTTCTTCTCTTTCTGTCTTTCCAAAGCAGTTCTGCTGCAGTTCACACCACGAGAACTAGCACTATTTTTGTGGTATGCCATCACTGAGCTACCATCCAGGTCTGCTTCCTGATGCTTCTCAAACCGCCCATTCCACCATGCAACATACTCCTTGCTAACCAACCCATGTCTGCTTGTGCTAGGAATCCACACCTCCGTTCCGTTGGACTCAAACCTATGGACAATAGACCGAGGAACATCCTGATCATAACCAAACTGCCTTGCAACAATGTGTGGATTGTACACAGCTGAAATATTCTTTCCATCAACATACCATCCAGTCAATGTTGTTTGCCTGATCACTGCCATGTAATCTTCCAACCACGCTGGCTTACCTTTACCTTGAGAGCTCACCAAAATCGTTTCCTTATTGAACCACTCAGGTTCTGTCCACTTCAGTGAATTATGCAAGTAAGGCCTCCACTGGAAGTTTACTTCATCCTGCAAAACCCGTACAGCCTCCTCCTGAGCAGTTGTTCTCTTTCTCCGGCTCCAATGGAGCACCCGGGCATTGGAGACTGGGAACGGTGGCGCTTTTAGCGGTGGCGGGCGAAGTATCTCGTAGCGCTCCCACATCCAAACCTGCAGAAGCCAGAGCGGTACCAACATGTCCACACGCGCTGTCGTCCCATCCACCCCGGCAGAAGTAACAAGCTTATCCATATCGGCATAAAGATTGGCCAGCATGGCTGGTCCGAGCGCAATGCGCTCCCCACGACTAAGCCGAGCTGCCAGCACAAAGGCGCAGTCCGGCAACTCGCCATTCCGTGGCCGAAGCCGCGGAGTAATAAAGAATGCGAGCCAGTAGGCGAGGAAGCCGAGCTGCCGCAGCTCGTCGTCCTCGCCGGGTCGGATGCTGCTGTCGAACCACTCGAGCCACACCTCCACGGAAACGCAGCGGGCGTGGCGAGCGCACGGGTGGAGCTCCTTGATCTTCTCCTTCTCTACGACGAGGCGGATGCGGAGTTCGTCCTCGTCGGGGGTGAGCGGCCGGTCCAGCGGTGCGCCGGAGGGGGGCAGGCCGGCGAGGACGAGCGCGTCCTCGAGAGAGAACATGGCGGGGCCGGCGGGGAGGCGGAAGGTGTGGGAGGCCGGATCCCACAGGGAGAGTAGCGCGGAAAGGGCGTGGCGGTCGATGTTGACTGCGGCGGTGGAGGCCGCGACGGCATCGAAGATGTCGGCCGAGCGGAGGAGGGGGCCGAAGGCGGGGTCCCGCAGGGCGACGGCGACCCACGCGGACCAGCGCGGGCAAGGCGAGAGGTGGCGGAAAGAGACCCGCGGGATGGAGTGCGGCGTGGAGGCGGCGGACGGGGGTGGTGCGGTTGGTGTTGGGGCACGGGAGAGGAGGGGGATGGGAAGGAAGGAGGGCTCGCGGCAATGGCGGCGGTCGGATGCGGGCATTCCGGCGATGGGTAACCGCGGCGGGAAGTATGCCGGTTGTCGTCGCCGCCGCCGGTGCGTAGGCGGGGAGACGGAGGGGCCGGGCAAATTTTGGGGAGTTTCCGTTTTTTTTCATAGGGTTTTGGGCGCGGCCGCGTGAGCTGCTCAGCTGCATCCGATCCCCCGGCTACAAAATTTGGCATCTTTGGATTTTAACATTATTGAAAGAATAAATTGCACCATCTATAAATAAAGTTATCTCATGTTCCCACTTATAAATAAAGTTATCTCGTATTCTCACTTAGATCTAAAATCCCTAAAACCTAGCATTTATATACGTAGTGTTAGATTTTTGTTTCGCTTTAATTCAAAGTGGCATGCATATGATGGTTTTGTGACATGACAATCATGTTTAGCATTGCACATGGACAAAAATGTGCACGTGGCATCCCTACACCCTCGTTTCCTTTTTGTAGATCCTCTCGCCTTTATTATCTCTCAACAATGGCTTGCCGCCGGCCACCCACACCTTATCCTGTCACAATGCAGCCATTGGCCTCCTAGCTAGAGATTCTCACCGCGGAACGATGCGGGAGCTAGTGCTCATCGTGGCCACCTCTCCACGAGTGTAGTAGCAAGCGACGACATGGGTTGTGCACACCTGTGGCAAAGCAACGCACACAACAATGTGCCACGACATTAGACGGCACGACCCCATGCTCCTGGTGGTGCAGCCTCACATAAATGCTCCAGGTGGCGCAACGTTGGGCGTGTGCTCCAGAATGAACGCCATGAAGACGCAGCGTTGGGGGCTACGAGCTCTAGGGTGTCTCATGTACCCCAACGTCAAAGCAACAAGTTGTATACAATTCTACCCCGGTTAATACCATTAATTGCTCTGACAACAAGAAAACGATGAACATCTATTGCCCTGACGAAACCACATTGCCGAAAATCTAGAATTTCAAGATTTCTTACATAATCTAGAATTGCAAGATTTCTTGCATAATCCTCTATTATTTATGAGTAGACTAAATTCACATCAATTTTACACTGTCTTTACACCAATTTGGACCATCCGACATGCCAACCACACATGGATAGAGCGTGTGGCGTGCATTGTATGCTTATGAGTTTTCGACTGCCTCACTAGCAATCGCAAGTAATAACCTCAGCGTGAACGACGGTGAGCGACCTCGGTGCGACGGCCATGGGTGACGGCAAGGGCGGGTTGCAAGCGACCGAACGACATTCGGTGAACACACATGTGAAAAGTACACCGGTGAGAGCGCGTGACCTTGGGCCCCGGCCTCGGCACCTACCACATCAACTCGCCCAATGTTGGCGATTCGTATGCCTAACAGAAATAATCCGCAAGCGCACAGATATCGCGGTAGCTTTCACCCGGGAGTATCCCAAGGTATCGATTTCCATGAGGAACGAGAAGCGTCTAGTTTCTAGTCTTGACTTGGCCGGATGGATATGGTGGAATGACGAAATTGGGATAAGATAGTTCGGGTCAAGAAGTTATACAGGTTTCACTAGCCAAAGATATAAAATCACTCAACACAAAAGCTACTCTGCATCGGAGCTCGGCCGATTCACTACCACCCGCTATCAGTTAAGAACACCGGATGGTTATGATCACCCCCGATTGGACTCGATTGGGCTGAGACTAACGGGGAGGATTTTAGAAAGTCTATGCCGGATAGTATGGCTATCGGCACCTACTACCTACCGCACAGCTGTTGAATCAGGTCTCTACCGGGTACCTAGTCTAGGCACCATGCCTATACCTAGCAGCACTACGTACCAATTCGTCACTTGATACGCACCCCCACTAAACCTGGCACAAATATCTATTGTGACACCCAAGCACAGAGATTTAGCACTCAAGATCTAGCATGAGTCTAATACCAACAGAGAGACAATATGTATGATGTAACTTTGCTTTATAATTAATGGGATAGGACTAAGTGTTACCGAATAGTAGAGCGAAGCAGAACTCACACTCGAGTTCAGCTCCGGAGCACAAAGTGGAAGAGAGCCAACACGCCAACTTCTTCCTAACACTCAACTCTTCTTTCTCCCTACTTCTACATTTCTATTTGGACAGCATAGCACTGCTTTCTTCTTTCCTTCACTTCTCCGTGCCTTGCAAATAATGAGAGGGGCTCCTTTTATAGTGCACCACAGCGAGTGAGGGTGTGCCACGTGTAGAGACATGTGTGCTCTTCTCCCTAGCTGAACGAGTACCTGAGGGAGCATCCAAGGCGGTCGGCCGACCAAGCCAGTCGGCCGACCGGGCTTCGGTTGATTCCAGCCCTCGGTTTTGCATGGGATCCCTTGTGACAGTGTTGATCCCTTGAGGCGGTTTTTGCAGTTGAGGCCGATAGAATTGTCTTTCTTAAGAGCCAAGTGATCCTTTGCAATGCAATCTCGTCTTTAGGATCAAAACCAAGTTGCATGGATGGTTAGGATGGCCTATTGGTGTGTTTATTGGCATATGGGAGATTATTTTTTTAGTAAAATTGGGGTAGTAGGTGCATGCGTGTGAGTATAAATGTGTGCCTCTTTACAAATGCTTGAAAGTAGTTTTTTCTAGACAAAAAGTGCTAACACAAGTATGACATGAAACAACGAGGAAAATTTATTTACTTGAAAGTAGTTTTTTTTAGGCAAGAAATGCTTCTAGGTCAAGAATGACATAAAACGAGGAGGAAACTCCACTTTCTAAATCAAGGAGTTGGCATCTAAATTGGCCAATTTGCAACTGAGAATTGTGCTCTGGAACGAGGATTGTAATGCTCTGTGATGGCAATCGACCAATTTGCATTGGATGGTTAAAATGACTATTATTTTATATTCACTTATATTTATTAACAATGTGTTTAATTTTGTAGCAGAGCACTTATGTTTTTTTTCATCAGTACCACTCTTGGTCTTCTACATGCGTTCTTAATTAATTATTAATTATTGATGTATCAAAGAATTGATAGAAATTTAAAACGATTTTGACAAACGAATATTTCTCACATAATGCATGTTTGTTATTAGATATTCTTTAGTAGTAATAGATTTTTATAATTATTTGTTCATAGATTGTTTAGTTTATTATTTTTGCTGCAAAATTCAATAGCATAGATATGTGTCATTGTGTTGCACGTGCACGCTTACTAGTAAAGTAAAATTCGTCTCATAAGAGAGGCTAGATGAATATTTCTATAATTTGAGAATACTAGTACAATGCCCGTGCTCTACCACGGATCATAAAGCGATGAAAGAAAAACATAATTCATAGAAAAAAATTAGCATGGAGGGTGATTTGCAGGAAAGACATTATGTGTGAAATTATTTCAGATTGAGAATATAGCACATGACGTGGTGTAGCTTGAATCGTTTAGGCCGGATATAAGCATCGGGAATAATTTATCCATTAGCCCATGCTTTGCTACGAATGCTTAAAGGAAAGGGAGGAGTACATGAATGATAAACAAAAATATAATTTAGAACATTATTTGACATAAAGATTTTTTGTCACCAACCACAACAGTGTGTCATATTTTCTAAGCTTTTGAATTTTTAGCAGCTCATTAAATTATACTAGGCCTTGAAGATATTCGTGCTTTGCAACGGACTACAAAGGGATGAGAGAAAAACATAAATTAAAACAATGTATAATTAGAATGTTTGACCAACAACCACTGCAATGTGCCATCATTTCTAAGTTTTTTTTTGGCAGCCATCAAATTTATATTAGGCTGAAAAAACTGACACCAATAAACCAAAAACCATCATTTGTGATTAAGCACACACGTGATTACATGAGTCCACAAAATTAGCACCAATAAACAAGAAACCATCATTTGTTTCAATGACAAAACTGCAACCGAAAGGATGGATTCCCTTTGTGCCTCCTCTACCTACAACTCATGTTAGAATTATTGGGCCTTGGCCCATATAATTAAATAATTCCTGAAAAATCTCAAAGGCCCATGTATGCTTGAGGCCCATTTGGTGGAAGGCATGGTAGTTTAGTACCATATTGCTAATTGTGGGGGAGAGGCCCCCTCTCATCCCCTATATAAGCAACCCAATGCCTCCTCCTAAGGGGATCCATACAACTGAAGGAAGGCTTAGCCCCAAGTTAGGGAAGAGCCTCTTTCTGAATTGTCTCTCTCTCTTTTTCTGTGCTACCACCATTAGGCTGTCCCATCCCGTGCGCCGGCGTGCACCGACGTTCGGGAGAGCAGGTCTCCGGAACCGATCGCCCTCGAGCTCCTGCACCGGGTAGGGCAAATCAGGTTTTTGGGAAGCGCGGCGGCCATTGCCTTTCATTGCTTCCTTCTTCTGCTTCGCGAGGACTTCTTCCACTACGCCGTCGCGATCTGCGTCGGCACCACCTTCTCCAACACGGCGTCCGATTCGGAGAACCAGAACCAAACCTCTCCGCAACTCGTACCGTACGGCGACGACGACCAAGTCCAGTAAGTCATCACCTTCGCGAGTACACCAGAGAGATATTCGTGTAGTTTTTCTGCATGTGTATCTAGGTTGTGCTTCTGTGGTTTCAACCTGTTTTATCTATCTCTCAGACGTTGTGCATGTTATATCTTGATTAAAATAAACCTGAAAGTGCTAATTATTCCAACAATCCAAAAACCTGATTCTTTAGGCACTTTGGTTTATCGATGGCTCGTTTTGCTGATGCTCTAAAACCGGAGAAATTCGGTGGAGTAAATTACAAGAGATGGCAAGTAAAGGTGCAGCTGTGGCTGACAGCTATGAACGTGTACTGGGTAAAGGATGGCAAACCAGAGGGAACCCTAACTCCTGAAAAGGAGAAAGAGTTCCAGGAGGCCACCACACTTTTCCGGGGTGCAGTTCTTAGTGTGCTTTCTGACCATCTGTGTGATGTGTACATGACCATCACAGATGCGAAGGAGATCTGGGATGCGCTGAATAATAAATTCGGTGCATCTGACGCTAGCAGTGAACTGTATGTCATGGAGCAGTACCACGACTTCAAGATGGTTGAAAACTGTTCTATTGTCGAACAGGCTCATGAGATACTGGTCATTGTGAGGGATCTCGAACTCTTTAAGTGCAAATTACCCGATAAGTTTGTGGCTAGGGGCATTATTGCCAAGTTACCTCCTTCGTGGAGAAACTTTGCCACGTCTCTAAAACATAAGAGACAAGAGATCTCCGTTGAGGGGTTGATCGCGTATCTAGATGTTGAAGAGAAAGCTCGGGCTAAAGATGCACCTGGGAAAGGAGTCGAGGGACAATCCAGCGTCAATGTTGTCCAGCAGCATGGCAAGAACAAAGGGAAGAATAAAATCAAGCAAACCACTGCATTCAAGAAAAAGAAGTTGAACAAGGATGAGATGCCTTGCTGGATTTGCAGTGAGGTTGGGCACTGGGCTAAGAAGTGTCCAAACCGCAAAGACAAGAAGGGTAATCCTGAGCAGACTTCAAAGTCTGTCAATGTGACCATTGGCAACACTGGTGAGGGAACCGATGGGCAGTCCACGGTTCAGCCGTTTTGATGGGGAACAAGTCCAATGCTTCTGTTCTTGGTGTTGGCACGGTAGATCTGAAGTTTACTTCGGGGAAGATCGTGCAACTGAAGAACGTGCAGCATGTCCCCTCAATCAATAAGAACCTGGTCAGCGGGTTCCTTCTCTGCAGACATGGGTTTAAAGTGGTGTTTGAGTCCAATAAGGTAGTCTTGTTGAAACATGGTTTGTTTATTGGCAAAGGCTATGAGTGCGGAGGCTTGTTCCGCTTTTCCCTTTCTGATAATTGTCATAAAGTTGTGAACCATATTTGTGATCATGCTATTGAGAGTGAGGCTGATGTTTGGCACTCACGTTTATGTCATGTTAATTTTGGTTCTATGTCTCGGCTTGCGAGTATGGGTTTAATCCCTAAATTTTCCACTATCAAAGGTTCTAAGTGCCAAACTTGTGTGCAATCAAAGCAACCTCGTAAGCCTCATAAGGCCGCCGAGGAGAGAAATTTGGCACCTCTAGAGCTCATACATTCTGACATTTGTGAGATGAATGGTGTGTTGACAAATGGTGGAAAGAGATATTTCATGACGCTGATTGATGATGCTTCTAGATATTGCTATGTGTATCTGTTGAAAACTAAAGACGAGGCTCTAGACTTCTTTAAAATCTATAAGGCTGAGGTTGAAAACCAGTTAGACAGGAAAATCAAGAGACTTAGGTCGGATCGTGGTGGAGTATTTCTCTAGTGAGTTCGACTTATTCTGTGCGGAAAATGGAATTATTCATGAGAGAACGCCTCCCTATTCGCCCCAATCAAACGGGGTGGCTGAAAGAAAGAACCGCACTCTAACTGATTTGGTGAATGCCATGTTAGACACTGCGGGTTTATCTAAGGCATGGTGGGGGGAGACCGTGTTGACTGCATGTCATGTCCTGAATAAAGTCCCTGCAAAGAATAAGGAGAAAACCCCATATGAAATATGGAAGGGGAGAAAACCATCACTTTCTTATCTGCGCACTTGGGGTTGTTTGGCGAAAGTTAATGTGCCAATCACAAAGAAGCGTAAGCTTGGGTCTAAGACAGTAGATTGTGTCCATCTGGGTTATGCTCCTCGTAGCGTTGGCAGTAGATTTTTGGTGATAAGATCAGAGGTGTCTGACATGTCTGTTGGCACGATCATGGAGTCTAATGATGCTACTTTTTTTGAGAACATCTTTCCTATGAAAATTGAGCATAGCAGTTCTGGTAAAACTAGTGAGATAATTCCCAAACCTTCTACTCAAATTGAATATCCTGAACCAACACCTGAGGAAAATCCTGAGGAGGATGACGGTGAGGCTCTGAGGAGGAGCAAGAGACAGAGGATTGCAAAATCCTTTGGTGATGACTTCACTGTGTACCTCGTGGATGACACTCCCACGTCGATTTCAGAAGCGTTTGCATCCCCTGATGCTGAAAGAGGATCCTAAGGCCTAGAGGGGGGTGAATAGGCAATTTTAATTTCTTTTCTTAAATTATTCTTAATTAAGCAACAAGTTAAGAATGACCCAATCCTAGTTGCAAGTCAAGTAAGCGGAAGCTATAAGTAAATCACAAAGCAACTATGACATGGCATTCAAATGAACACAAGCAATGCGAGAGAGTAAATGCGGAAATTAAATGAGAGAGTGACACGGTGTTTGTTTGACCGAAGTTCGGAGCCGCAACTCCTACTCTCCGTTGAGGCTACCCCTTGCGCACAAGGACCGGCTCGCTCTCGAGCCTACCGCCTCACTCACTCCCGGTAGTCGTTCCGCCACTCCGGCGAGGTGGACTCCGTCACCCGTACACCGACTCGAGAGTAGCCACACGCCAAAGCCTACTCCCAAGCCCTCGCCTCCACGAAGGATATTTTCAGAAGTAACAAGCCCGAAACGCCCCGATCATGCCGGATCGAAGGACTTCCATGAAGCTCGGTATTGGGGTTTGATGGATTGTGGCTTTCGATGATTTGTGGGTGGAGGAATGGCTCTAGATCACCTAATTGATGAGCTATGAATGTGGTAGGTGAAGTGGAGCAGCAAACCTCAAAATAGCCAGCCACTAGATAGGTATTTATAGCCCCTAGAGCAAAACTAGCCGTTGCCCCTCGGAAAAGGACAAAAAGACTAGCCGTTACACTCTACCGGACGCCGTCCGACGGGCTCCGGACGCCGTCCGACAGAGCGTACTGCTCAGCAAAAACAGCTTATCGGACGCCGTCCGGTCCCCACCGGACGCCGTCCGACAGCACGGATCGCGCAAGCGCTTGTAGCTACCGGACGCCCCCCAGACGCCGTCCGGCAGCGCAAATCAGCCAAAATTGTACTTTATCGGACGCCGTCCGGTAACGACCGAAACGCCGTCCGACGGTGAGTGTAAAATTGGAGTTTAAATTTGGTGGACGCCGTCTGGAATTTCAAACGCCGTCCGACAGAGAGGAATTCGGCTAAAATGTTAGGGGAAAAATAGGTGGGTTTTCTCTCTCTAGAAATCTCTCAAAGGGATATTTGGGTATTTAGATGTGGTGGACTACGGATACCCGTTTTCAAGAATTCGCAAAGATCCGGCATAGTCCGAGATATTGAACCCTTTTGAAATCCGACGAAAAACAGAAATAAACCTAACTACTCCTAATCTATCGTGACCTCTTCTCTCGCTTGGGTCACGCCTTTGAAATCTCAAGCGACTCACAAATTGTCGCCGCTTGGATAAGGGTTTTGCAAAACGTCGAGTCTTCGCTAGGGTTCCGAGAAGTCCAAAAACCCCCTAGCACTTTATATTAATTAATTTGACATCAATGCCACTAATAAAAATTAGGGCTCAATGATGCTCACAATCTCCCCCTTTGTGGCACTTGATGGCAACCCAAAAGAGAATAAAATTTTTGAGCTGCAAAAAGGGTTAGTGCAATACAAATATGCGAGCAATTATAATAATTAAGAAACCACAACTCGACCACAAAGGTGTGCAAATAAAGGAAGCTCCCCCTAAATTCATGCATAAATTAAATTTAGAACCCAACAAGGTTCAAATGTCATAAAACCACCAAGCTAACAACCACAAATTTCAACGAGTATCGAGGCAATAAAAATATTACAAGTAAACACAACCTCGATCTCACTACCCACTACTAACCCTCTACTACTCTCTAACTTCTCCCCCTTTGTCACCAAGTGACACAAACGGGAAAAGATCCTACTCTTGCTGATCTTGGTCCATGTCGTCACCTCCGTCATGTCCGCCTTTGAAGAAGAACCCGGATCTGCGACGCTTGTACAAAGGCATATGTCTTTGCAGAGGGTACCGACCGAGGAGAGGATTGATCATCAAAGAGCTGGGTCGGAGGAGGATTTTGCAAAGAAAAGTTGAGATGGCGAGCGATTTTTCCACCAGTAAAATGAATCTTATCAGGAGGAGGATATGACTGTGGTGGAGGCACAAAGGAAGGTGCAGGCCCGGCAGAAGGATATACCCAAGGATGGACTGGTGGTGGGTAGACAATTGGCGAGGAACTCGACGCTGCTCATAAGCCTGATAACTGTTGTGGGCATGAGAATACCAAGCATATGGATTTGCCCCTTCTGGCACTGGCATAAACATCGCTCCCATGTACTGCACAGCTGACTTAAATTCTGCGAACTCATCTGCCAAGTACGTCTGCTGCCCTGCCAGGTCTGTCATCTCTCTGCGGGTGGCTGCCAGCTCTTCTTTCACCTCGGTGTGAAAATTTCTCATATCTGCGCCCCCTCATCTCACCTATCAAAGCATCATACCACGGAGGAGGGATCACTGAAGAGGAGCTCGCACTGTCTTGGCACAAATGGTCGCATTGGGGCAAAGCAGGAGCAAAGACAGAGCTGGTGGAGGAGCATCATCACAGTGTAGCCAACTTGGGCTTGCTCCCAAGAGAATTCAAGAAGTTCTTCATCGATGCTTTTTGATTACATTGATCCAACTCCTTACTTCGTCATTTGTTACACGCCTCGTCTCCGGAGAGCAATAGACCAATATAGGGAGCTAGAGGTAGTGCCCTATTAACTTCTCTGAAGATGGCGTCATCAAATTCTCCCAAGAGGGTAGCTCCAACATTGATGGTCTTGCCTGTCAGAAGAAATAACATGAACCAGCTGCAAATGGGAAGAATTCTGTCGCGATTGCCACCTCGAACAAACAATGTGCTTCTGAGTATAAGATTAATAAGGGCAGGCTCCTGTCGCAACTGATTTGCCTTATCAATACTAATTTCTTCATCATCAAGATCCAGGTACATAAATCTGACTTCAGCCAAAGGAGGATATTTGCCCCTCCAGAAACCATCTTCATAGCACACCTCATTCAAATCAGTGCCAGAATCTGGAGTTCCCAAGGCGTGATTCATCTCGGCCACTGTGATCCTTTGAACCTGTCCATCAACTGAATGATAATAGTTTGACTCTGTCTCGTCTTCGGCAATCAGAAGAGTGGCAAAGAACTCACAGTTCCTCTCTTTGCTCCAGGTCAACTTCTTGTTTGAAATCAATTCAGCCAAACCAGGAGTGGAGCTGAATATAGTGTGTACCTCTGGTCCTGCCACTGCGGATATCTCTGTCCAGTCTACACAGTGAGGGTCCCTAGGGCCAGTCGAGGGAGCAGAGAAGCACATGTACAATTGTTTCTGAAACTTGGTGTAGAACCTGAAATCCCTGGTCTCCTCTCGCCGCTGAGGGTACCATCTGACATAAGTAACAGACCTCTTCTTCCTCAAAGTTTCCATAGATAGCTTTAGAACCATATCATCCACGGGTCGCCCTCGGCGACCACGGTCTCGATGACATCCTCATCAATAGGGTCCTCGTGAATGTCTCATCATCAAGATCCTCGGTGGTGGCAAAGGAAGATCCTGCCATCCGAGTCCAATGGAGTCCCTGATCAGGCTGCTGCTGAACGTTCGCTCTAGTTACTCTGCTTGGACGAGGAGGAGCGGCACTGCTAGCCGTCTCATCGATATAATCCGGATCACCCTTGCTGCCACTGTCACGGCGACCACTCAAGGTCCTGCTCAAAGCCCTCCCAAACTTCTTCAATGATTTCGACATCTCGAATTGCTCCCTCTGACCAAGTGACCACAGATCAGAACAACCTGCCACTGTCCAACGATCCACTGACAAGGTGCCAACCCACCACGGTCCAACCCTGAACACGAACGCGGGAAAACCTATTCAAACCTAGAACTCGGTAAACAACCAAATTTGACGGAAATAGAGGCGGGAAGCCGTTACCGAGCCCTAAAAGGGAAGGAGTGAAAGAGGATCCTAAGGCCTAGAGGGGGGGTGAATAGGCAATTTTAATTTCTTTTCTTAAATTATTCTTAATTAAGCAACAAGTTAAGAATGACCCAATCCTAGTTGCAAGTCAAGTAAGCGGAAGCTATAAATAAATCACAAAGCAACTATGACATGGCATTCAAATGAACACAAGCAATGCGAGAGAGTAAATGCGGAAATTAAATGAGAGAGTGACACGGTGTTTGTTTGACCAAGTTCGAGCCGCAACTCCTACTCTCCGTTGAGGCTACCCCTTGCGACAAGGACCGGCTCGCTCTCGAGCCTACCACCTCACTCACTCCCGGTAGTCGTTCCGCCACTCCGGCGAGGTGGACTCCGTCACCCGTACACCGACTCGAGAGTAGCCACACGCCAAGGCCTACTCCCAAGCCCTCGCCTCCACGAAGGATATTTTCAGAAGTAACAAGCCCGAAACGCCCCGATCATGCCGGATCGAAGGACTTCCATGAAGCTCGGTATTGGGGTTTGATGGATTGTGGAGTTCGATGATTTGTGGGTGGAGGAATGGCTCTAGATCACCTAATTGATGAGCTATGAATGTGGTAGGTGAAGTGGAGCAGCAAACCTCAAAGTAGCCAGCCACTAGGTAGGTATTTATAGCCCCAAGAGCAAAACTAGCCGTTGTCCCTCGGAAGAGGACAAAAGACTAGCCGTTACACTCTACCGGACGCCGTCCGACGGGCTCCGGACGCCGTCCGACAGAGCGTACTGCTCAGCAAGAAACGGTTTATCGGACGCCGTCCGGTCCTCACCGGACGCCGTCCGACAGCAAGGATCGCGCAAACGCTGGAGCTACCGGACGCCCCCCAGACGCCGTCCGGCAGCGAGAAAGCCCCGAAATTAAACCTGATCGGACGCCGTCCGGTAACTACCGGACGCCGTCCGACAGTGAGTATGCAAGGGACCGGACGGCCACCCAGACGCCGTCCGACCAGAAAGTGCCTCGGATTATAACCTTACCGGACGCCGTCCGATAACGACCGGACGCCGTCCGACAGAGAGTACTGTTTTGGTGTTTGGCTGGTCGGACGCCGTCTGGATTTTCCAGACGCCGTCCGACAGAGAGGAATTATTCGAGCTAAAATTTGTGGGGGAATTTAGGTGGGTTTCTCTCTCTCTAGAAATCTCACAAAGGGATATTTGGGTATTTTTAGAAGAGGTGGACTACGGAAACCGAGTTTTCGAGAATTTGCAAAGATCCGGCATAGTCCGAGATATTCGAACCCCTTTTGAAATCCGACGAAAAACAGGAAATAAACCTAACTACTCCTAATCTATACGTGACCTCTTCTCTCGCCCGGTCACGCACTTTGAAATCTTGGAGCAGCTCAGAAAATTTACGTCGCTTCGAATTAGGGTTTGCAAAAGCGCCGAGTCTTCGCTAGGGTTCCGAGAAGTCCAAAAACCCCCTAGCCCTTTATATTGATTAATGTTATCATCAATGCCACTAATAAAAATTAGGGCTCAACGATGCTCACAATCTCCCCCTTTGTGGCACTTGATGACAACCCAAAAAGGAATAAAATTTTTGAGCTGCAAAAGGGTTAGTGCAATACAAATATGCGAGCAATTTTAATGATTAAGAAACCACAACTCGACCACAAGGGTGTGCAAATAAAGGAAGCTCCCCCTAAATTCATGCATAAATAAAGTTCAGAAGCCAACAAGATTCAAATGTCATAAAGCCAACCAAGGTATCAACCACAAATTTCAACGAGTATCGAGGCAATAAAAAAAATACAGGAAAACACAATCTCGATCTCACTACCCACTACTAACCCTCTAACTTCTCCCCCTTTGTCACCAAGTGACACAAACGGGAAAAGATCCTACTCTTGCTGATCTTGGTCCATGTCGTCGCCTCCGTCATGTCCGCTTTGAAGAAGAACCCAGATCTCTGCGACGCTTGTACAAAGGCATATGAGCTGCAGAAGGGACCGACCGAGGAGAAGATTGATCATCAAAGAGCTGGGTCGGAGGAGGATTTTGCAAAGAAAAGTTGAGATGGCGAGCGACTTCTCCACCCGTGAAATGAATCTTACCAGAGGAGGATATGGTGTGGTGGAGGCACGAGAAGAAGGAGCAGCCTGTATGAGGGTACACCCAAGGATGAACCGGTGGTGGGTAGGCAGGTGGGCGAGGAAAGCTCTGAGTCTGCTGGAAATCCTGATAACTGTTGTGGGCATGAGAATACCAAGCATATGGATTTGCCCCTTCTGGCACTGGCATAAACATCGCCCCCATGTACTGAACAGCTGACTTGAATTCTGCGAACTCATCTGCCAAGTATGTCTGCTGCCCTGCCAAGTCTGTCATCTCTCTGCGGGTGGCTGCCAGCTCTTCTTTCACCTCAGTGTGAAAATTTCTCATATCTGTCATGACCCCTCATCTCACCTATCAAAGCATCAAACCACGGAGGAGGGATCTTGAAGAGGAGCTTGCACCAGGTGCTGGCACAAAAGGCTGCATTGGGGCAGCAGGAGTAAAGACAGGAGCTGGTGGAGGAGCATCATCACCAGGTCTAGCCAACTTGGGCTTGCTTCCTAGGGAATTTAAGAAATTCTTCATCTGATGCTTCTTAATTTTGTTGTCCCAACCCCTGAACTCATCATTGGTTACACGCTCTGTCCTGGAAAGAAGCAGGCCAACGAAGGGAGCTAGAGGAAGTGCCCTATTGACCTCTCTGAAGATTGTATCATCCAGCTCTCCCATGAGGGTGGCTCCAATATTTATAACTCTGCCTGTCAGGAGGTATAGCATAAACCAACTGCAAATAGCTAAAATCCTGTCACGGTTGCCACCGCAAACAAATAAAGTGCTCCGAAGAATAAGATTTATCGAGGCGGGGCTCTGGCGCAGCTTGATTTGCCTCTCTATATTTAAATCTTCCTCATCCATATCAATGTACATGAACCTTATCTCTTCAAGAGGAGGATATTTGCCCTCCGAAACCATCATCATAGGCCAACTCATTTAAATCGATTGTCGAATCGGAGTGCCCAAAGCAAGATTCATCGTGCCCATTGTGATCCCCGAACACGTCCATCAACTGAATGATAATAGCTTGACTCGACCCATCTTGACAACTAGAAGAGTGGCAAAGAACTCACAGTTCCTCTCTTTACTCGTGTCAACTTCTTGTTGGAAATCAATTCACCAAACCAGAGTGGAGCTGAATATAGAGTGTACCTCGTGGTCGCCATCTGCGGATATCTCTGCCCCGATCACACGGTGAGGGTCCCTAGGGCGGTCGAGGAGCAGAGAAGCACATGTACAATTGTTTCAAACTTAGTGTAGAACCTGAAATCCCTGGTATCCTCTCGCCGCTGAGGGAACCATCTGGCATATGAGACAGACCTTTTCTTCCTTAGTGTCTCCATAGACAATTTCAGAACTTCATCATCCACGTGGTCGTCCTCGGCGACCACCTTTGTCTCAAGAACATCCTCATCTATGGGGTCCTCAAAGCATAGGAGTCATCGTCAAGCATCCTCTGCGGTGGCAAAAGAAGATCCCGCCATCCGAGACCAATGAATTCCCTGATCACGCTGCTGCTGAATATCTGCTCTAGTCACTTTGCTCGGGCGAGGAGGAGCGGCACTACTAGCCGTCTCATCAATATAATCTGGATCGCCCTTACTGTCGCTGTCGCGCCGACCACTGAGGGTCCTGCCCAGAGCCTTCCCGAATTTCTTTAAGGATTTCGACATGGTGAAACACTTCCTCGACAATGAAACCATCGACCGTAACAACCTCACGCTAACCGCCATCGACCAATGATCTCATCGACACGGTGCCCACCCACCACGGTCCAACCACGAATCTGACGCGGAAAAACCTATTCAAAACCTAGAACTTCGGTAAACAACGAAATTTGACGGGAAGAAAGGCGGGAAGCCGTTACCGAGCCCTAGAAGCGAAGGAGGAAGACGCCGTGCGCGAGGAGATCGCCCCCAAGGCCCTTCCGGTAGAAAGGAAGGAACTCGACGGAGAAGAGCGCGATTTAACGGGCCGCCCGGTTTCAATCCACGCGGAGGGGATCGAAGAGGACGACGAGGGGAGGCCGCCGGTGGTGGTGGAGATCGCCGGAGGGTCTTCCCCGGTGAGGAGAAGCAGCAGGGGCGGCGCCGGTTTGGGAGGAGAGAGGAGATCGAATGAGGAAAGAGGGAGGCGGAGAGGTAAGTTATAAGCGATTCAGCGATTAGGTCTGTCGGACGGCGTCAAGACGGTTACGGACGGCGTCCGACAGCAAGGGTGCAGCGCACAGGGAACCTCGTCGGACGGGGTCGCGGAGAGGCCAGACGGCGTCCGACAGGTGAGATGCAGCGCGGATAACGCTCTGTCGGACGGCGTCCGATGGCTACCGGACAGCGTCCGACAGGACGTATGCGGCGCATTCAGCACGCGAACGGACGGCGTCTGAGAGTGACCGGACGGCGTCCGAAGAGGGCTGAAAACGCAGCTGCTGGCACTTCTGACCAGAGGGCCCCACCAAAGCGAGAGATATTATATAGAAATAATATTTTGAAGTGATGATCTCCATTTTTGCTCAAAATTCAGAGGAAGATTCAAATATGAGCAATTTGAAGTGATTTTCTAAAATTTTAATTTTGAAGGGATAAGATACTAAGTTGACAAATGAAATCAAGTCAAATTCAAAAACCCAAATTTTGATCTTAGAGATCAACAAAATGTGCGAACCCAAATTTTGCCTTGATTTCTCATATAGGCATGAAAATCGAGCATAGGGGTTCACTTTAGAGTTTAGGCACATGTTTTTGAATTTTGGTTTCTTTTCAAATATTTTCAACAATTTTGATGCCATATGATTTTCAAGAGAACAAATATGCATATGGAGCAAATTTTTCAAAGGGGTAAGATTTTCAAAACTAGAAGTTTGAAATGGTAAGAAGATAAGGATAGTCTATTAAGCTCAAATTTGTTTTTGGCTTGAAATATAGGATAAGAATGTGCTCACCCAAAATCAAATTTATCTTTTCACCATTAGAGGGAGTTTTGAGATCATGAGTTGAAACTAAACTCCCCCTAAATGTGACAAGGGTCATAAGCAAATGAAAAAATCAAATAAGACCCAAAAATCACGAAAACCAATCAACACGCATTTGATCTATCTAGTATATTGAGTTCATTCCTTAATTTGCAAAACCGTGCCTCATCTAAGGGTTTGGTAAGAATATCCGCCAATTGGTCTTCCGTTCGCACGTGAGCAAGCACAACGTCACCTTTTGCAACGTGGTCACGAATGAAGTGATGTCGGATGTCGATGTGCTTTGTACGGGAATGTTGGACCGGATTGTTGGCTATTTTCACCGCACTTTCATTATCGCATAGAAGTGGCACTTTTTCAAATTTTAGCCCAAAGTCACTAAGCATCCGAGTCATGTATAAGAGTTGAGCACAACAACTCCCCGCCGCTACATATTCCGCTCATGTAGATAGCGCCACGGAGTTTTGCTTCCTCGAAGTCCATGACACGAGTGAGCGTCCTAGCAAGTGACAACCCCCCGAGGTGCTTTTGCGATCAATTTTGCAACCGGCGTAATCCGAGTCGGAATAGCCAAGAAGCTCAACACGCGCTCCCTTGGGGTACCAAAGACCTAGACTAGTAGTGATTTTTAGATATCTCAAAATGCGTTTTACGGCAATAAGATGCACTTCTTTAGGGGATGCTTGAAAGCGAGCACACATGCACACACTAAACATAATATTGGGTCGAGAAGCGGTAAGATAGAGAAGCGAACCGATCATGGAGCGATAAAGCTTTTGGTCCACGGGCTTTCCATCTTCGTTCAAATCAAGATGCCCATTAGTGGCCATTGGTGTTTTGATCGATTTGCAATCGTCCATTGAAAACGCTTGAGAAGGTCCTTTGTATATTTCTCTTGACAAATGAAGGTCCCTTCTCGAAGTTGCTTGATTTGAAATCCAAGAAAGAAGGTGAGCTCTCCAATCATAGACATTTCAAATTCCTTGGACATCATCTCGCCAAAGTCCTTGCATTTAGATTTGTTAGTGCATCCAAAAATAATATCATCCACATATATTTGACAAATAAATAAGTCATTTTCAATTGGCTTTAGAAACAATGTGGAATCAATCGCACCGGTTTTAAATCCCTTTTCTAAGAGGAAGTCCCTAAGACGCTCATACCATGCTCTAGGAGCTTGCTTGAGACCGTATAGCGCCTTAGTGAGCTTATAGACATGGTTTGAGTGTTTGAGGTTTTCAAAACCGGGCGGTTGCTCGACATAAACGAGTTCATCAATAAAACCATTTAGAAAAGCACTCTTAACATCCATTTGAAAGAGAGTTATGTTATAGAGAGAAGCGAAAGCCAAGAGTAACCGAATAGCTTCAAGTCGAGCAACGGGGGCGTAGGTTTCTCCATAGTCAAGTCCTTCAATTTGTGTGAAACCTTGCGCCACCAATCTTGCTTTGTTTCGCACCACTTCACCGTTCTCATCTTGTTTGTTGCGGAAGACCCATTTGGTTCCAATGACATTGTGATCCTTTGGTCTTTCCACAAGCTCCCAAACTTTATTGCGGGTGAAGTTGTTCAATTCTTCATGCATGGCGTTCACCCAATTCGCATCCGCCAATGCCTCATCAATGGTCCTAGGCTCAACAATAGACACAAAGGCGTGATGCTCACAATAATTAGCGGTATGAAAACGGGTTCTTACGCCTTGATTGAGATTGCCAATGACTTGATCTAGGGGATGATCCTTGAAGAGAGTGCGGTGTTGTTGGACGGGTACTTGTAGATCAACGTCTCCCCCTTGAGCTTGATCAACTTCAAAGTTCGCATCTCCGTCCACCGCTTGATCTTGAGTTGTTGGAGAGGTGTCTTGATCTTGATCATCGATGGAGGTGGTGGGGGTGATTACTTCATCTTTTGGTGCCTCCGATGAGGTCGAATTTCCCCCAACTCCATAGCATCATGCGGTGGCTCATCACCTACATTTCTCATCAAATCTTGCTCATTTTGCGAGCCATTAGTTTCATCAAACTTGACATCATAGGCTTCCTCAACTATCCCGGTAGAATTGTTAAAAACTCGAAAAGCTTTTGACCGAGAGGAGTACCCTAACATAATACCAACGTCACACCTCTTTTGGAACTTACCCAAATGAGTCCTTTTCTTATAGATGTATACCTTGCAACCGAAGACTCGAAAATACGAGATGTTGGGCCTTCGTCCCACTAGTAATTCATATGAGGTCTTGTGAAGGAGTCGGTGGAGGTAGAGGCGGTTGATGGCATGGCACGCCGTGTTGATGGCTTCCGCCCAAAAAGCATGCAGCGTGTTGTACTCGTCAAGCATTGATCTTGCCATCTCTATCAAAGTACGGTTCTTCCTCTCCACCACTCCATTTTGTTGGGGAGTGTATGCCGCCGAGAATTCGTGCTTCACACCTAACTCATCACAAAATTCTTCAACATTTGTATTAGCAAACTCGGTGCCATTATCACTCCTCACCTTTTTAATAAAAGAGTCAAATTCCTTTTGAGCTTTCAAAGCAAATCTTTTAAACACATCACCGGCAAGAGATTTATTTGCAAGGAAAAACACCCAAGTGAAGCGAGAGAAATCATCGACAATCACATGACAATAAGAATTACCGCCTATGCTCGCATAGGTGGTTGGGCCAAATAAATCCATATGTAAAAGTTCAAGTGGATGAGAATTGGCTACTTGCTTGCCGGCTTGGCATGAGCTACATAAACGATTCTTCTCGAATTTGACATCCTTCACTCCAACAACCAAGTTATCTTTAAAAACCTTTTTCAA